>LN483360.1:585558-1334486 GCA_900002565.1 Culicoides sonorensis
CACAAGGGCAATCAAAGAATATTACACAGTCGTCACGGATGATTTAATCCTTGAAATTCGTGTCAGAGGAAATCCTCGTCCCAAAATTCAATGGATCAAGGATTGTCTTGAAGTTGATAACGAGGAATATTTCGCTCCAGGTAAATTTCTACCCATTCGAGAAGCGGGCGAAGTCTACAAATTAGCGATACACGATCCACAGAGAAGTGATTCAGGTCGATATATGTGCATTGCATCAAATCCCGGTGGAAAAGTTGAAATATCACATGATGTCAAAGTGCTACCCAAGGCCGAGTATGCTCACGTTCATGGCATAATTTATGCTGATGTGAGACAAAAGAAAATCAAGGAGGCAGTTGCATCACGACGGGCATCCCAAATCGAAATATTAAATATCAAAAAAGAAGAACTCACAAATAATGCCGAAGTGAAAGATGGTGAAAATGAAAATGCCGAAGAAACTGTAAAAAAACCAGAAATTCCGGAAGATCCGAAATTCGCAATTAAACTTCTGAGTCAATTAAAAAATCTGTGTACATTAGAAGGGTCACAAGCCCGTCTCGTCTTTTCCATCGATGGATATCGCCCGGAATGTAAGTGGTTTAAGGACGACGAACCCCTTGAAATGTCTGGAAATGTGAAAAACATCTCAAAAGACACAATCGGTGGAATTACAATTCAAAAAGTCACTGCAAATGACGAAGGAACTTACAAATGTGTCATTTCAAATCGATATTGTGAGGTTAGTACAAAAGCCAAATTAGAAGTTATTCGTAAACCGGAGGAAACTGGACAACCACCCATGTTTACACGGAAACGTCACTATTATGACCAGAAAACGGATCAGCTGATCATGGAAGTGCAAATCAGTGGCTTACCCCTTAAAAGCATGATTTGGTACAAGGATTGCCGCGAAGTTGTCAATAATGACAAGTATTTGTTGACACGTGAACCAAACGGTGTCTACAAACTTTACATTGATTCCCCTATTCGACGTGATTGTGGCACGTATGTGGTCCAAGTCGAAAATTACTACGGTGCTGAACAGCTAAAGCACGAAATCGAATTTTGGGATAAAAATGATTTTGTCCATGCAAATCGTGTAGAGCATGCTGATCCCAAAAATAAGTGGAAGAAAATTGAAACTGTGCCGGTGTCAAAGAAAAATGAGTTAATTGAGGAAAATAAAGCCGTGACCTTGCAAGAATCGAGTGAAGAGAAACCAAAACGATACCGACCGTTTGAAATGCCACCCGAGATAAGTCGCGCCGAGAAAAAGAAACAACAATACAAATTAGAATTCATTACAACGCTAAGGAATCACACAGTTGTCAAGGGAAGCAATATAAAGTTATCCTGTTGTACTTCCGATGCAAACAGATTAAAAGTCACGTGGTTAAAGGACGGTGAGCCAATTGAAAAAGATAATCGTGTAAGAGAAAATTTAACAAAAGAAGGATTATGCACCTTGGAATTGCTACGAGTGACGTCAGACGATTCAGGGACATATGAGTGCACCGCCAAAACACCTCAAGGTGAGGCCACGAACAAGTGTAAAGTGACAGTGTATGAATTGGAAGCCCCTACAGCTGTAGATGCGCCACCAGTTTTAGCAACATCAATAGTTGGTAACTTTCACTATTCAAATAAATTCACGTCATCATTATTTAATTTTTTTTCATTTTACTTATGCAGACTATTATCGACCAGCTTTCAACGATATTGTGATTGAGTGTAAAATAACTGTAAGTGTGTATAAATATTAATTATGGTTTTAAATGCATGATATATGAAAAATTAATGGCTATAAATTGCAAACTTAACCTGAATCATCATATGATTATACATTTTTTTTACAGGGCACTCCAAAGCCTCGTGTCAAATGGATTCGTGATGGCCTTGCCGTTGAATTTGGCGACAAATACGAGTATTACCATAAAGATGATGGGACCTGCACCCTCGTTGTGAATCGACCACGAATGATTGATTCAGGGAAATACATAATTATTGCCAAAAATCATGCAGGTGAACTGGAACTAACACACGATTTGGAATTTGAAGGACCAAAAATCAGTGAAAAACGGAAAAATATCTATTCAATTGAAATTGAGAATGAAACCAAACCCAGGGTGTATCCCAAACCCAAGGAGCCAACACCAGAACCCGTCGTTGTGGAGGAAATCAAACCCGAGGAAGAACAAGTCGAGGAAGAGCAGGAAATTGAGGAGGAAGCTGAAACTGAAATCGGTAATTTTGCTTTGAATTTTACTTAACCTGCCTCAATTGATTCTGATTAACACAAATATTATTTATTTTTTTTATACATTTAAACGATACTAGAAGAGGAAGACGACTGATAAGCAAAGTAAATTGAATACAAAGGAAATATTTATCACCTTAATACGTTAACACACATCACTATCACTAATAAATTAGTCATCACCTATTTTTTTATAACTTAATTGAATAGAAAAATAGATTTAAATTGCTCTTGAGTCCATGACAGGTAAAAAAATTGTGAAATTACACCTGTGTTTAGATATCGGAAGATTTTTCGACTTGATTTTAATGAAAAATTATTTTTTTACATGTAATTTTGTACTTTTGAACTCAATTTTGTATTAAAATGAAATGAAATAAACTTGAAATTTAACTCACACTAATTTTTTTTCTATAAAATGTCCTCTATGAACTTCATATGACACAATTTTCTCTCTTTTCCTTGATTTTAACAATAATTTTGATGATCTAATGAAATCACTGGGTGATTTAATGGCTATGAATGTATTTTCAAGATTTAATTCGCGAGTTTTACAGGTGGAAAGTTAAATTTTTCTGAATTTGTTTTTATTTTCTTTATTTTTTTTCCTGTCTTATTTTCATGTACACAAACACACACACACGTACACAATTGTAAATTGAAAACAATTTATTTAAAATGATCATTTCCAGAGGGCGCTTCAACCGTTTTTTTGAATTTGACTTTTCACGTATGATGAACTTTTTTAATGAAATTTTCAATGAAAATGATTTTCTGGATCAACAAAAGTCAAAAATGGATGGGGTTCAATGAAAAATAATTTTTTGTATCAATTTTTGACATAATTTTATTAAATTTATCAATTGTAGTGGTTTTCAGTAACAGTGTTGATTTTACTGTTTCTTGTAATTTTTTTTATTTATGTGGCTTATTTCTTGTCCTTTTCCTTTAATTTTTCATCTCCCTTACCACCACGAATACGACCGGTACGACGAGCAGCAATAAGACCAACCTTTCTACCTGGAGGAGTTCCTCGTTTGACTGTCGAGGCTTTACCAATATGTTGATGGTTACCACCACCATGAGGATGCTCAACAGGATTCATAGCAACACCACGTACCTTTGGCCAGCAGTTACGTTTCACCTTATATTTGTGATAGGCACGTCCAGCCTTCAAGATGGGTTTGTCAATACGACCACCTCCGGCAACAATACCAACCATAGCACGGTTAAATGATGGAATAACTTTCTTTGCGCCAGATGGCAATTTCACACGAGTCTTGTGTGTATCTGGATTGTGTGCAATAACTGAAGCATAGTTGCCAGATGTACGAGCTAACTTGCCACGATCACCAGTTTTTTCTTCTAAATTGCAAATGATTGTACCTTCAGGCATCAAACCGACTGGCAATACATTTCCAATTTGAAGTTGGGCTTTTTTGCCACAATAGACAAATTGTCCGGTGTACATGCCTTCAGCGGCAACAAAGAGCTCCTTGCGGGTCTTGTACCGGTATGGATCACGGAAATGGACTACAGCCAATGGGGCACCACGACCTGGATCATGGATAATTTCCTAGAACAAAGAAATGAAACATTTCAACTAACCATAAATTTAATATGAGAACATTTCCTTACTTTTACTACACCCTTTAAGTAGCCACGACGTTCAGCAAAGTCCAATGGACGAAATTTGGGTGCTCCCTTACGTTTCTTTGTATGGGAAGTAAATACGGAACCGGCTCCCTTACGTTGTGCACGAATCACACGTCCCATTTTTTTGGGTTATTTTCTGAAAATAAATTTAAAAATATCATTAAATTTCAATTCATCACCAAAATTTTAAAATCCAATGTAGAATAACGTTTCAAATGAACAAAAAAATAATTTTCATAAAATTATGCATCAATATAAACCATGGTCATCTGTACAAAACATTCGCACAAATGTGTGTATATGCACGTGGCGCTATATTTTTCACTTTTTTCACATTAAAAATCACATTTGAGGACTCAATTTAAATTTCAATCCTTTCACTGTACATTCATTTACACTTGAAACATTATTTTACTTTGGAAAACACTGAAAATCAATGAAAATTTAGGGAAAAACTGCGATGGCAAAGCACCTACCAAAAAAGATGGATTCGAAAAGAACTATCAAACGTGACAACACAGAGACGTCAAAAATTTTGACATTACACGAATTTTGATTGACTGGGAATTTAATGCTTTTTCGCGCCACTTTAACCGATTGCTTGTCCTGATCAAACATAAACGAAATAAAATTCAATCAAATAAAAATATTTGCAGTGAAAATTAATTAAATTAAAATATTATTAAAGTTTTATAAAGATGGTAGCTAAAGACGGATATGCTTCTGATCGAGGTAAATTGAATTTTGAGCTATAAACTAATAAATTTGTTAAATCTGATTTTGGTTCACAGAAAACATCAAGACTTTTTTGGTCGAATTTTGTGAGACTGATGATGATGGCAAGAAAACTTTCAAATATGCAAGTCAATTAAATAAATTGGCTCATCGTGAACAGGTAACATTTTGAACTGAGCTCTATATTTTGATTCATAATGAAAAAATACGTTGCTTTCATTTCATAGGTCGCCATTACAATTGAACTTGACGATGTTGCCGAACAAGATGAAGAGTTAGCTGAAAATATAATCGCCAATACACGTCGTTACATCTCAATTTTCTCTGATGTAATATTTGAGCTCTTACCCACATACAAAGAGCGTGATGTGATTGCTAAAGATTCGCTTGATGTTTACATTGAGCATCGCATGTTAATGGAGTCCCGAAATAGACGCATCAATGAAGATCGTGACGCCCGAAATCAATTTCCACAAGAACTCATGAAGAGATTTGAAGTTTATTTCAAGGCACCCAGCAAGGAAAAAGCCGTTGCAATTCGTGATGTTAAAGCCGAACATATGGGCAAACTTGTGACAGTTCGTGGCATTGTGACGCGCTCAACTGAAGTTAAACCCATGATGATTGTGGCCACTTATACGTGTGATCGTTGTGGTGCCGAAACATATCAGCCCGTAAATAGTTTGAGTTTCATGCCCGTTCAAGATTGTCCCAGTGAAGATTGTCGTGTCAATAAATCAGGAGGACGATTGTATCTGCAAACAAGAGGCTCGAAATTTATGAAATTCCAGGAAATTAAAATCCAGGAACATAGTGATCAAGTTCCAGTTGGTCACATTCCACGGTCATTAACGATTTTGTGTCGTGGTGAAAACACTCGGATTGGTCAACCTGGTGACCATGTAATTGTATCAGGAATCTTCCTTCCACTTGTACGATCCGGTTTCAGACAAATGGTATCTGGATTGTTGTCTGACACATATTTGGAAGCACACAGAATCGCATGTTTGAATAAAACTGATGAAAGTGAATTGGGTGCTGAATTGACAGCAGCTGAATTGGCCGAGTTATCACAAGATGATTTCTATACACGATTAGCCAGCAGTATTGCACCAGAAATTTATGGTCATTTGGATGTAAAGAAAGCTTTGTTGTTGCTTTTGGTTGGAGGCGTTGATAAACGTCCTGATGGAATGAAAATCCGTGGTAACATCAATATTTGTTTGATGGGAGATCCTGGTGTTGCCAAATCTCAACTTCTTGGTTACATTGATCGTTTGGCTCCACGAAGCCAGTACACAACTGGACGTGGTTCATCAGGCGTTGGTTTAACTGCTGCTGTAATGAAAGATCCACACACCGGAGAAATGATTCTCGAAGGTGGATCTTTAGTCCTTGCCGATATGGGTGTGTGTTGCATTGACGAATTTGACAAGATGGCGGAAGCAGATCGAACTGCAATTCACGAAGTCATGGAACAACAAACAATCAGTATTGCAAAAGCTGGGATTATGACTTGTTTGAATGCACGTGTCTCAATTTTAGCCGCTGCAAATCCAGCATTTGGTCGTTACAATCCACGTCGCACAATTGAACAAAATATTCAATTGCCTGCAGCTTTACTTTCACGTTTTGACCTGCTTTGGCTGATTCAAGATAAGCCAGATCGTGACAATGATTTACGTCTTGCAAAACACATCACATATGTGCATCAACATGGTGTCCAACCACAAACGAATGTCAAAACAATGGATATGAATTTAATGCGTCGTTACATTTCGTTATGTAAACGCAAGAATCCAGCAATTCCGGATGAACTGACAGATTACATCGTTGGCGCGTATGTTGAATTGAGACGTGAAGCTCGTAATAATCGTGACATGACTTTCACATCCCCAAGGAATCTGCTTGGAATTCTCCGGTTATCAACTGCACTTGCCCGCCTCCGTTTAGCTGATTCAGTTGAAAAGGATGATGTGGCTGAAGCGTTACGTCTCCTTGAAATGTCAAAAGACTCATTGAATCAGACACAAGAACAACGTCGCACTCACATTCCAAACACTTCAGATAAAATATTCGCACTTGTACGTGAATTGGCGGGACAAAGCAAAACCGTTAAAGTATCCGAGGTCATGGATCGATGCACCACCAAAGGATTCAAACCAGATCAAGTAGATGCCTGTTTAGAGGAATACGAAGAACTTAATGTGTGGCAAGTTAATCAAACAAGAACTAAAATTACTTTCATTTAAATTTAATGTTTTCTTTTCAAAATTTTTATTATTATTAATTTAAGTTGAGTTTTTTTTTCTCTCTCATTTTTATCTCAATTTCATAACGTGTTTCATGTTTTATTGTAATTTTTTCTTTTAAATATTAAATTTTTATTAAAAATATTTGTTTTTTTCTTTTCATTTACATTTAAAAAAAAAAATTGGTCAAAATTTAAGGGAATACTTTATTGATGGCTAGCTTCATTTTTTGAGTTGTAACTTGGACATTCAACTCACTGAATAACGTAATTTTACGTGGTTTGATATTTTCTTCCTTGGGCCACCAAATGTAAACTTTTGTGATTTTTGTTTCGCCCAATTGGGGTTTGATAATTGTATCGGGTTCCAGATATTTGTAGAAAATTTTGATTGTATGGCCAGTTTCCATTAAGACAACCTCCAAACTGTACGTTCCCATTGCGATAACGGCAGCGCGTGCCTTGATACTGCCAACTTCATTTAAATATGTGCGGAAATAAAGTTCAGAACATTCGTCACCAGCATTCTTTGCATTCCATTTTTGCATGTTACAGATGCCGGCCAGGGATTGAAGTTCTTCTGTGGTGCGTGTACTGGGCTCTGTGTACTTGAGAGCTGCTGCTAGGGTGCGATGTACCATTACATCAGCATATCTCCGAATTGGACTCGTAAAATGAGTGTAAATTTTGACTGCGAGGGCGAAATGGTAAAAGTCTTCTGGTTTTGTAGCATATCCACTACAAAAATATCTGAAAGTAAATTTTTTATTTAAATAAAATGTGAGAATGTAATTTAAAAATTGATCTTACTTGGCTCTTTGCATCGGTTTCGATAACAGCACATTCATGACAGTTCTTGCTCCGGCAGGTGATTCACTTGCATTAATTATTTGTTCCATTGAATCTCGTAACTCTTTCGAACCACGTCCATTCAAGACTAGATCAAATTTCTTTAACATCCCCTCCAAATTATCCATCGAATTATCACTCGGATGTGAATGTCCACGTACAATACTATGTTTGGGATAAAACTTAAAAATAAAAGCTGCAACTGTACAATTTGCTAACAACATCCAGTCTTCGATCATGCGATTCGCTTCTTTCAACTCATACACGGCATAACTCATGGGACGTCCTGTTTCGGGATTTAAGCGAAAGCTCAATTTGGGCTGGTCAATCTTAAGTGCACCATTATCCATGCGTGCCTTACGCAATTTAGCTGCTAGTTTTTGTAATATTTTAATTATATCACGAATTTCATTCAATTTAACATTATTGAATATTTGAGGGAAGTCCTTTTCATCTAACGGCGCATCATCAGCCATATCCATGATTTTTTGTGCATGCTCATATGCGAATTGTGTACATGAATTGATGACGGTGCGCGCAAATCTGGTCGATACAATTTTTGCATCTTCATTCATTTCCCAAAATACACTGAAAGCGAGTTTGTCCTCGCCTGGCAGTAATGAGCAGAGGAAACAAAGGGGTTTTGGTAACATATGATACACATTATCAACCATGTAGATTGTGGTTGCTTTTTCTTTCACAATGTTATCAAGGTGAGATCCTTCTTTCAGGAAATATGAAACATCTGAAATGTGGACTCCAATTTCGTAGTTTCCATTTTCCAGCTTACGACATGAAAGGGCATCATCTAAATCACGCGCGGTGAGTGGATCAATTGTGAATATTGTCATATCACGTAAATCTTTACGTTTGGCGAATTCCTCTTCGGGAATTATGTAAGGAGATGATGGCAGTTGTTTGATAATTTCCTCTGAAAATGGTGTGATATCTAAATTATTTTGTACTAAAATAGCTTCATTTTCCACTTCAAGGTCACCACATTTCCCTAACGGCTTCAAAATATTTCCAATTGCGCGATCACCTTTCCAGTCAATAATTTCCGCAAGATAAACAATATTTTCCACATCCTTTGGATCTTCAAGTAAAAGTGCATTCGGCCAATTCTGTTTTGGAATATGAATAATTGGCATTTTCACGTCTCTCGGTACAAATCGTGCACTTTTCAACTCTTTTGAAAATTTATCCGAAAACGTACCAATACAAGTTCGTTTATTTCGCTTCTCCAAAATTTTGGTGACGAATCCCAATTTTTTCGGTTTAATCACAGTCGGTTCATTCTCAACGCCATTTTCAATGGGAGTCTCTTCAAGTGAATTTGATTCATTTAAAAGTTCCGTTGTAACGGGTACTTCGACTTCAATGCCATGATGCACGTAAATTTGAACTAAATCACTTTGAAGTGCAAATCTACGTAGACAAGGGGTTCCAATGAAGACATCTCGCGTTTCCTTGTCACACACAAAGGCTTGCGTGTAATTTTTTGAGTTGATCCGTATCTCGCCTTCATGTAAATGACCAGCACCTTGATCCACTAAAGTTTTGACAAATTTATCGATATATTCTTGATACATCTCTTCATTGAGTGGCTGTTTGGGCATTCGGAAGTTGTGTTTCAGTTTAAAGAGATCTTTGGGCAGTTCCTCAACTTCATTCACGATTTGCATTACTTGCTCTTGATATGAAAGCTCTTTTTTGATGGTGTCCGGTTTGAATTTTGGCTTCTTATTTTCGTCCGTTACCTGGAGAAATTTATATTTTAATACAAGGTTAAGGGAAATTCAATGCAAAAAAAACACTTACTTGACCATTATTTGATGACGAATTCTTCCTTTCATTATTACGACCAGCTGCACTTTCATTGTTATTGCCAACTTTTTTCCGATCACCATTAATTTGCAAGACACAAGGAGCCATTTGGTCAATATTTTGTTGCGCTTGTTTCTTGATTACAGGGAAAATGCCTCCATATTTCGGATTCAGTGAGATCACATTATTTTCTGGATTTCTTTGAAGCAGTTCACGTTCTTTTGCTATCTTAATCAAATACTGTTCACGCTCAACTGGATTTTGGAGGGAGAGGAGGGATAGAATCAGGTACGCTTCTTTTGTAATGGGGCTGTTATTGATTGAAAGTTGTGGTTGTTGAACTCGATCTTTTTGTGATTTTGCAGATTTGTCCTTTGATTTGCGTTTCGATGAAGTTGAGCTTTGGGACTCTGTGCGATTTTTTGATTTTGATGGTTCCTTTGAAGTACTTGGCGCAGGGTTCGTTATAATCGGTGGTGGTTGTTTATTTTTGAAGGCATTCTTCAATTTATCCATTTTATCATTGACAATTGAAATATTTTGCCTTATTTGTTTCTTCAGGTATTCAGCTTTAGCTGCACGAGTCATTTCCTCTTCAATAGCTGTCACTGAAATCAATCCATTGATAGGCTTATTATTCTTCATTAAATCCTTCAAATAATCCTTTTGCTTCTTGTCCGTTTTTTGACTTGAAGATGGTTTACTTTTAATCCAATCCGATTCCTTTGAAAACCACTTTTGTGTTCCATTTTGTGCAACATTCCTTATTTGTTGGTAATTCGCCACAATCCGATGCAAATCCTCATCTATAAACATATCTAAATGTAAAAGAGGTGTTATGTGTGAGATATGTTTTGAAATTCCAGCACCACGTCTGACATCACATTCAACATTATTTGGGTAGGAATGAGTGAGAATTTTAAAATCGACTAATTTAAATCTCAGTTCATCCCGTATGGTTAAACATTTATCACGTAATTCAAGCAAAAATGAAATTGTATAGCGATTGACGTCACAAATAGCATCCAAATTCCTCCTACCTGCACTTGCAATACAAACATTTTCAGATTCCTTCGCCTTTTCAATGTTGTTATCGGGTGCCTTGACCTCATGCGTCACCAGCACGGTCTTTGTTATTTCATCATCTTGGTTCATTTTTTTTCTCTTTACTTTTCAAGACCAATTTAACGGCTCTTTCATCAATTTTTACTAATAAATTCGTATAATTTAAGAATATTTACAAATTTATCTAAATAGTTACCAATAATTTACTACTTTTTAATTGTATAAAATTAAAATAAATTAATTTCGTCGTTTTTCCGTCGAATAAAAAAATTTCAATTGTTTTTGTTTTGCTTTTAAAAATTAAATGTCAAACTGACAGATGCTGAATCAGCGAATGCTGCACATATAAATTTCTTTGCAAAGAAACAAAGGACCGAAATCAAAGTACATTAAAAAATTTAACAGTTCAATAAAAATAATCGCGCGCGCTAAAATGATAACAATACAAATTCCCTCAATTCCAAGGAAATTATTCAAAAATTCTATTTTTACTCGAATAATTCGTGTTGATCCATTTACATTTAATACAATTCTTATCGATAAATTCGGATTTTTATTTGAAATCAGTGAAATTGGTGTAATTAATGTCTTATCACTGGACTTACCACAAAAAAATGAAATTGAATTCCAAACATTTTTTTCCTACGAAAATTTGAACAGGAATATTTTTTATTTAATTAAAGTGGATCAAAAATTGTTTGTAATTCAACGTCAAAAACAACTCAAATTGATTAAAACTTACGTTAAAGTTCGAGGAATTTCGATACAAGATTCAGAAGATACTGGCAAAGCTCGAGTAAAAATTTCATTGGAAGATGAAATTGAACCAATCATCACAGAGAATTTCACTGATGATGATTCATGTGAAAAGGATGAACTGCCCTCATTTGAAAAAGTGCTTCAAAAAATACATTTAATTGCTGATGAGACAAGGAAAGAAAGTGTCGAAGCAGGGGAATCATCTTCAAATTTGTATCAAAATGCGTGTGATAAATTGAAATTTGTGCCAAAATGTTTAAGGAGTGATAACCAACTGGAAAAAGTTGTTTTAGTGCCCTATGCTAATAGTTGGAAACGAATTCATAATGGATTTCTGGTGATAGGAGCTCCGATACTCAATTCTACATATCAAAGGCATGTTAACTTTTATTTGTTTTTATTGTATATATTTTAATACTTATTTTTTTTAAATTTTAATCAATTTTTCATCACATAAGGAACAAAGCTGTTATGTTTTTGATAAAAGATTACACTGAAATACAAAATTGCACCTCGCATTCTTGGACAAAGCGTTGACTATGCAAACCATGAATTTATAAAAAAAATAAGTTGACACGTGTCTGGGGGTTTGGGCATTAAAGGGTTAGCAAATTTACTTTGACAGCTCATTTTGTATAGATACACATATGGAAATGTCAAAAATCTTGAATGTTATTATGGATTGTCAAAATTTTACCTGACCTAAAGTGGGTACGTAGATTGAATTTGACAGTTCAATTTCTGTAGATACACATACGAAAAATTCGAAAATTCTGTATGTAAACAGAGATTGTCAAACTTTTACCTGTTGACCCCTTAAATGGGCACCCAGATAAACCTTGACAGCTCATTTTGTATAGATACACATATGGAAACTTCAAAATTTCTGTACGTAAACCGTGATAACCAAACATTCATCTGCTCACATTGTAAGTCCACAGAAACAATTTCATTTTGACGTTTGAAAATATCGCATATAAGTTTCCGTATTTGTTTCTATAGAAAATTAACGTCAAATGAAATGTCAAGAAAAATTTTGTCCTACGGACTTTGCTAGTTACTGGGTACGCAAGTGAAAGTTTGACAATAGCTTTTTACGTACAGAATATTTGAAGTTTCCATATGCAAAATGAACTGTCAACTTTTATCTGCGTACCCAGTAAGAGCTAAAAATTGAGAAAAAGAGCTTTTCCTCAAAAACATTCTCAAAACACGTGTCAACGGACTTTTTTAAGTAATTTCAGGTTCACAGAGTAAGAACATTGTCCAAGAATGTGTCATATTTTGCATAACAGCTAAAGTTAGTATTTGTACTGATTTTATTGAATTTACACATTTTTCAGTTAATTGTTAAAATTTATATCCAATTTCTTTGATCAAATCTAATTTGAATTGAACACTGTGCTTATTTTTAACAAAAAAAACGGTATGAGTGCTATTTATTGAGTGTATGGTTATTAAGAAGAAGAAAGAGAATAAAAAATTTCCAAAGGCGCTTTCTAAGTGTAACGAGTGCATTTTTTAACGCTCTGAGCCGCCCTTGAAAAATATTGATATGGTAACATACTTCGATAAGAATCGAATAACTTCCATTTTTCAGTTAATATGAAATTTAAATTATTATTTTTCAACAGTTTTTTTTTAAATGAAGCATCAGATTCGTCTATCATTAGGTTACTATAATAAAAGTTTAATATTTCTTTGGTTTTGAATACAATTTTTTTTTATTATTATTTTAATTTTTTTTAATCAACTTTTTTTTGTTCATTCTATAATTGAAAATATCTCTATCCTACTTGATTTGGTTCCAAAGAGTTCATTTTTTTCCTTAATAAGATCTTAAAAATAGTTTTAATTGATAAATTTGTTATCATCATTTTAAGTTTTAACTTTTTTTTTTCTATATAATTTCTTTAAAATAGAAATAAAACAGTAAATACGGACGCAATCAACTTTTCTAGCGTTAAATTCTATGATTTTTTTTTTAATTTAAATTTAAATATAAGCTTAAATAGTATAAATTAATATAATTATTATTATTTTAATATTATTTGTAGTTATTGAAGTTTGAATTATCACAATTGTTGTATTTATTTTTTTTTATTATTATTTTTTAAGTCTAGACTAGCTCCAAGTTTTTTTATTTTATTAGTGGATATGAGAAATATACGTGATTATTTTATTTTATTTGAATAAATTTTTTGCCTGTGACGTTAATCAGCTGAATCGACTGTGCTGTAATCTGCTTGAGCCATTTCAAAATACGGTTGTGGATCGTAGCCAAATAGTTCAAAATCGTATTTAAATATTTCGTATATTTCCCTTATTTGTCGTTGTGTCAACGTTGAATAGTATTTTTTTAGTAAATCTGCGGTATTTTTACCTTTACCACTATTTTTCCATTGTGGTGAAATGAGATGTGAAAGACTTGCTTTATGTATTAAATACTGTTGATCTTCATCAAGTGTCTCAAATTTGGCAATTATATCAAATTTAACTTGGCACGGTGTACAAAATGTCGTAATTGGTGTCCAATGCATATCAAGCTCCTTCTTTGCCTTGTATTCGTGAATGAGGAATTCGGCAAATTCTCCAAATGTTGGCCATCGAATTGCATATTTTCCTGGTTTAAGTTGATATTTTTTCTCACGATATTTACGGATGATTTTCTGGCCGAGTGCCGCATGAAATGTGTGTGGAAGAGCAAATTGTAATTTGTCACGATACGCACTCAAGAGACGTTCAAAGGGATGACGGACAATGAGAAAGGTGATTGAGCCATTTTGGGCCTCAATGAGCTCATCAACACTTGGACGCGGATATTTCTTACGTGCTAAATTTAAAGGTACTAATTTTGTTTTTTTTAGAAATTCAGGTGAATATCCAGCAAGTACATTGAAATTGTACATCCATGATGTGGAGGCTGCTTTAAAGACGTTACACCACAGGAGATGATGTTTGTGATTTATCAGGAATTCCCAGGCATTTGGCTTGTGTAATGAATCATTTCCTGTGTAAAAAAAAACAATATTAATAAATTTTTTGACTGAGAATTCTTTGAACCGTGTTGAAATGTCCTATGAATTAAAAAAAAGCTTATAAGAGATTTCAAAGCGTCGCTTTAAAAATTTTCGTCTTCTCAGGATATGTTACATTTTTTTCACTTATTCAGTTCCAATGATCAAATTTTCTGAAGCCACGAAATTTTGAAGCTCGAAAAACAACAGATCGTATTTCCAAGTGACCGTGCAGCGTTGCCTTAAAAATTTCATTTTGCAACTTCTTTCCATTCATAGGACATTTCAAACAAGGTATTCCCTTACCATGCACATCCAAACCATAATATGAACACTTCTCAGCTAATCGTGATGACCTTAAATTCATTCGTTCTTCAATTCTTTCTTCCATTTCAGGTGGAAACGACTTTTGTGCCATTCGATGTGTATGTGATTCAAATGTATCATTTTCAATCTAAAACAAACGAAGAAAGAAAAAAATCATAAAAATTTGTATCAAATGAGAAATGTGCGTGTTCAAAATTTAACGGCCTACAATAAAACATCGAAAAAAAAAATTTACAAGAAAAACAATATAAATGATAATAATTTTCAACTAAATCTAGTGAGGGCAGTTAAATTCTTAGGGTGGGTCAATAAACATGTTTGTTGTTAAAATGCAGTAAAAAATAACCTTTAATTAAACAATCATCATATAAAATAAAATTCCTACTAAAAAATAAATGAAAATGATGATGACAAGTAAACGGAAAAATGATAAATTAACACGCAAGTATTTTTCATTCTTTCCTTTTATTTTAATTTCCTTTTATATTTCATTTCAATTGTATTTCCATTGTTATTAATGAATGTTGTCAGTTAATGTGAATGAATATCACACTTAAATAATCATGTTTTAATGTTGAAAAATTTCATACGTGGAAATAATTTTCCACTAAAAATTACTTTAATTTTATTCATCGTTAATGAAATTGGACATTTAACTTGCGAAAATGCTGAATTTAATGTTAAATGAATGTGAAATAGATAAAAAATCATGACTGGAGGCCATGTGGACAAAATTTCACAAATTATTTGGAATGAGTGGTTGGCCAGAAATCGTTTTTTTATGTGAAATACTTAAAAAAGTCATTCATTTTCCGTTTTGAATACATAAAATTTTCCTGTTTCCTGTTTCAAATGGTGTGATATTAAATTTTTATTCTTTAACTGTCATGTTCTCATAAATATTAGTCAGTCAAAGGCATATTGCAATCTATTCTGTTGTTTTTTGTTTCATTTTCATTTTCCTTTTTGGATTGTATTGATTTTTCAATCGAATTCGTATAATTTTTTAGACGTGCCTTAATATTCTTATTTTTTTTATATTTTATATTATCATTTGATTGGTGAATTTGGTTCATAAACTTTTTCGTCTGTGTTCACGTACTTTAACCTTAATTTAGTATGCTTATTAGAATATCAATGTTAAAAAAAATTTATTGCTTGTACTGAACTGTGAAATTCAAATTAAATTTGAAGATAAAATTTTCCGAACAATATTTACCTCATAATGCTTGCTTATTCGATAACTACCATCATTTGTTGATAACATGTAAATTAGGCCAAATGGCAGAATTGAAATTGTTGCAAAAAATAAAAAGCACCGTTTTAGGATCCGGCATTGTGGTATGCAACCACAAGTTGTGTTACTTGATTTCATGTGACAAAATTCCCGTTGGGTGTGATTTTTATATAATTTTACTTAGGCCTGATGCTGAAAATTGTTCTCAATTGTTTTGGTGACAGTTGAACACTGACACCCAATTTTGCCATTCATTTATTTTCACTTTTCTAATGTTTCATTGTATTTTATTCTTTTTTGTTGGTTGTTGATCACTCGTTTTTCTGTAATAAATGATATAAATATGAAAAAAATGTATCATTCTAAATAAAATTGTGATATGATATGATTTTTTACAATACAAAAAAGAAAATATTAATAATCATATTCGCATGAAATGTTCTACTGGTTTTTTATTTATGTTCATTTGTTTGAAAATGGGTTTTATCGAATTTATTTGATAAAAACTGTTAACATGGTAGCAAAAACGTTTCACCGGAATTAGAATTCAAATATTTTTTTTAAAATGTATATTAATTGAAATGCGCTATTGAGACCGCTTTTTGGGTCCGTGTATGATAGGGAGGTGTATCAAAGCAAAGACCCTCTGAAATTGAAATTTATTGACCATTTTAACCCATAAAGGACCAAATTTGATTTCAAAATATATCAAAAAATTCTTGTAGATAATTCTTTCAAGCTACAACTTTTCATGCAAAATTTTCGAGAAAATTGAGGTTAAGTCTAACAAAAAAAGTCACTGATCGCTATCAATAACTTCGGAATGGTCCATCGGAGTGATGTCAGGTTTTTTTCTGTAAAAAGGAGCTCATAGGGATAATTTATAACTTATAATTTTGAGATTGGGCTCCAGAGCCTGAAAACCGTCAAAAGCTTTAAATCCCAGATTTTCCAAAAATGTCAAATTTTTTGTCAAAACGGCGAATTGTTTTACAAAAATTCAAAATGGCAGATTTTTAGAAAAATCAAAATGGCGATTTTATCAAAAATTTTATAATGGGGAAATTTTTCAAAATGGCGGTTTTTTTTTCAAAAAGTTTCAAAATAACGGTTTTTTCAAAAAAATTCAAAATGGCGGATTTTTAGATAATTCAAAATGGCGCATTTTTTATTCAATGAAACGAATCCTATCAAAATGCACTTTTCAAACCACCCAGCCGTTAGATTTTCTCATTTTTTTTATGTTAAAGCTCACTTTTTCTACTTTTTATAATAAATTATGTAGAATATTGTATTACAATTCACTGATAATTTATTCAAATTACTATCATTGTGTTTCGTCGATGAACATTTAACTTAATAAATATTTGTGAAAATATATCCACAGTTTTTATGCTAATTGTCTCTAACTTTTTTTGTGAAGTATTTTTTTCTGTTCAGTGTCTATTTTTAATTTAACAGATTTTTATTTTATTGATACTCGTGAAAAGTTTTTGCATGATCTCAAAGAAAATTTCCATTTCACTAATAAAATTTTTTATGATCAATAAATGATATGACTTTAGGGAGGTCACACACATCATATTAGAATCATTATACAAATCATTAACGATTGCATGTCAACAAATAAAAGTTGATCGTTTTTCATTATAATCTGCTTTTTTTGTTGTTATTTATTGCATTATAAATTTATTTCCTTACAATGTAACATTAAAATCAGACGACAATCAAACGTCATTATCAATTATTTGCTTTTGGGAAACTTAAATTGTAATTTTCTTTTTTTGTAGCTGGCTGAAGAGGGAGTGAAAGGAATCGAATTCAATGAAACAAGAAAAAAAATTAATTTAAAGGGTGATTGGCGATGCGATGCTTAGGTTGCTTGGTCAGAACTGGGACCGATATTTTATGTGCGAAATTTAAAGTATTTAAACTAGTTTATTAAACAATCTGAATTTTTTGACAAAAAAATCAAGAATTAATTTACACTGTAAGTTGAAATCATCTCTTAGAACCCAGCCTGACTCACGAGACATTTATGGAGCTAAAAAATGATCGATTTTGAAAAAAAATACGAGAGTGCTGTGATCATTCGTGTAGTCTCGCGCGTACCCCTGCGAGGTGATTTACAGAGCAATATGAGCTTTCAGTGTATATCGGGACAGTCAGATGAAATGAAACATGTGAAAAAGATCATTAAATAAATATTAAACTTGTTTCATCAAATCCAAATCCAGATTTTGACAAACATCAAGTTATTCAAAATAAATAAACAAATAAAGACACGTAAAAAAGACATAAATCAGAAATTATACACTTTGACCATATCAAATAATAAACAATCTGATGAATCAACGAACCAAATACAGTAGACGAAAAAATAATATTGAGTTAGATATTATGTAAACAAGATGTTTCTTCTTCTATCCATGGTAAAATTTAATATTGTTTATATTGGAAGCGCAAATTGTTTGTAAAAGTAATCAGAAGTTTATTTCATATGAATTTCATTTGACCTGCAACTGTGAGTCATCTCATGTCAGAATTAAACACAAAAATAAACAAAATTTAACACGATAAGGTAATCACATTCATTTAATTAGCATAACAGCTACAGCGTCACAATAGTTCTGTGTCCAAACCACTATTAAGCTAATTATTATTCTATCGCAAAAATTTTCACATCCAAACAACTGTATTCTCACTGTTTAATAGTACAACCTTTGATACACTTATATAATGCTTTACAGACAACAAACTATTAGCTGCTTAATTTACTTGATTCGATAGACATCAGAAATCGTTTTACATATTAATGATTTTAAATTGATCGTCATATGTGTGCATGTGTCTGTACTGTGATATGGCCATTCATTGATGACGATATTTTACGTGTGTGATTATTTTTTTTTTAATTTTAATTTTTATTAGTCGATATGTCGGTTAAATAGATTCAAATCGGATACTGGTAATGTCCAATTGAATTTTAAGTAATTTCATAATAATAATAATAGAAAAAACAAAAATAGATATTGGTATTATAAAATACTACAATTGAGTTAAGATATCGGATTTAAAAAAGTATTATATTGATTGATTGGAGAGGAGGCTTTTCGAAATATTTCTGAAGAAGAATTTTTGGATTTTTATGCGAATTTCAAAGCAGAGCTCGAAAAATTGAAGCGCATTCTTAACCTGGGGGAGTTTTCCAAGCCTAAGCGAATGTGTAAGTTTTAAAAATTTTAATTTATTTTTCATAATGATAATTTCATGAATCCTACGATTACTATTCACCATGATTTTTACATTTTTGGTTGATATAGGTCCAAAAGACAGAAAGAAAGATCAGTCGAGTATAGACAACCAAAGTGCAAAGACGCAAAATGAATTATTAAAGTGTAAATTAAAATTATTGAAAAAATAAAGATTAAATTGGAAATACCTAACTTTGTAGAGTTTCAGAACACCAAAGGGACCACCAGGTTACCTAAACTTTTATAGAAATGGAAAATAATTCGCAACAAGCAAAAAAGCCAGGCAATGTTCTTTACTAACGGTAGAACAAGTAAAATTCCATTATGACCTATAAAATAGCCAAAAAAGTACACAATGGTGCACAACTCTTTTTAAGTCATATTGAAACATCACGTCGACCATGTCATACAAAAAACAAATAGTGCTGTTTAAATTCTGTATCCGCTCATCAATCGGTGATCTAAACTGAACATTAAAAATAAATTATTGCTCTATAAGGTTGGAGTGAGTGATACAAGTGATCCAAAATAAAATACTTAGAATGGTGTTTGATGCACCTTATCATACAAGAAACTTTAATCTCCACCAGATGGCGGAACTGGATTACAATCAACAATTTAATGAACGTCTGCATAAAAAATTCTCTCTCTAAATTGTAATTTAAGAAGCCATTGATTTAGCTGAATTAGAACAGACCCGTTAGATGCAATTTAAATAAGGACCAAATGAGTCCAATGTGGATCAAAATGGACCTAGCTGGACTGTCAGGTAAAAACAGGCGAAAACTTTCGTATAGACGATTTCTGAGGAAGTTATTGGAACTTTATCGTGGTGTCCATCAATTGAAAGCGATACACGACGATGAAATGAAAAGGTGCTATGAGTGATCACCGACCATGACCATAAAATGTCGAAAGTGTCAACGAAATAAAACCAGTTTTTCCTTAATTTCATTTCACATAATTTTATCGTAAAGCACCCTCATTTTATTATGAAACAGTTACGCGTTAATTAGATTAAATATAAAAGACCCAACATTGACCTTCACATTATCATATTCAATTCAATCGAATACTTTTTTTTATTATTTTTAATTTTCACTTCTATTCCACTTAAAAAAAAATTAAAATTCCAAACCTTATTAACCACAAAATTTTAAATTGATTGGAATGAAATTGATATGAAATTAAATCAAACGTTTAATCTTTATTAAGTTATAAGAGTGCACTTAAACAATTTATTGATAAAAGTTTATCAGATTGACAAAAATTGTATCGGAATGATTTTTTTTTTTTAATTTGATACATAAAATAATATTTATATTTGGGGTATTCTGTTGATTGAATGAATGAACAAATATTTGATTAATTTTGGATTTGATTAATCGTCTTCTTCTTGATGTTTTGATTCACATTTCATTTTTATTATGATTAAATTTAAACATTTTAAGATTGTTACATGGTAAAAATATGGTAATCGTTTAATACCTTGAATGGATTTTCACTTTTCTTTAAATAACTCAATTTTCACAAAACATTTAATTTTTAGTATAATTGTTGATTGTCAATTCTCGGAAATTGTCTTTAAGTTAATTAATTTTCTTGTAAAACTTTATTCCGTGTAACATATTTTGAGAAATTTAATTTATTTATTTATTGTTGTTGTTGCGAAAGAAACCAAATTTATTTTTTCTTATTCATATTATGTATTTTTTTGTTAATTGAAAGGGAAACAAAGTGTTTTCTTGTGTTAATATCACAAATATCTGTACAAGACTACTGTTTGGTCTTTATTCGAAGAAGATTGTCAGTCTCAGTATACGATTTTAAATATGTGAGTTTAAAAATATAATACAAGCGGGTGTGTGTTTGTGTATGGAGAGTATGAATGAAGGAAATATAACAATCGTGCGCAGAACTCTCCATTCATTTGTTGTATGTTTATGTGTGAGTATGGAAAGAAAATGTGTGTCTCTCTATGAATGAAGTGTCGCATTGAGACTGTGATGTGAAAATGTTGTTCTTTCATGGGCCATGAATTTCAATTTCATTTAGAAAAAAAATCAGAATTTAATTCAAAAAATTAATTTTAAGCCCTTTGCCCGTCATTGGTGTGCTGAAAGGAGCAGCCCAGGCCCTGACTCACTCAACTACATTTTCACATCACTTTTCCTCTAACATACGTATCATGAATGGAAATTCCAATTCGTATGTTAAGAATCGGAAAATTTATAATGAGAATTTTCTCAGATTCTCTCTCGGTTACTCACTCGGCACACCACCAATTGTTGAGTTGCATCAGCGGTCGGTGATTCTTTAACTTTAACCGTGTCAAAATGAGACCACGTGAACTGTGTTTACAATTACATTTAATTAAGAATTTTTTTTCATTCTCACCCATTAATTACGAAATGTGTTCTAAAAAATTTGTTTTTAACAATTGGATGCTAAAAGCACTATTAATAGTTTTGACACATTAATTTAACTCATTTAATATTAAATTTAATTATAATGAAACTGAAGCAGAAAATTATTCTTTTGTCATACATGTTTAACTTGATATTTTTCATTAACGTATCAATAAAAATCATATACCGTGGAATATTTTACGAGTTATGATCTCTTTTTTTTTATTTTAATATTTTTTAATTTTTTTTTTCAAATTGGACTGCAATAATCTCACATTTTATGTAATTACTTTGATTCAATTGACGTGAGATGTGTGTATGTGAATAGATTTCAAAGGAAATGAGTCAACTTTGGGTATTTCACTTCATATTTTAATGTTATCGCATATTATTTTTAAATTTATTCATGTTATTTAGAAATGTGTCATAATCCGGCAAAAATTATGTATTTTCTATGAATTCGTACAGTGAAACAACTGATTTCTGATCATGCGTTCTTAATTTTAAATAGAGAGGAATCCTATTTGAGTGAGTTTCCTTGAATTTTTGGCAGTTATGCATTTTAACGTGGAAACGCCTGGTATTTTACTTAAATTAAGCGTTTTAAATCATATCACTGTTGATCAAATTCTTATCCAATATATTTTTTTCTATTTACAGACCAATCGTAGCCCATAAAATCACATCGACTGTAATTTGCTACGAAATAACAGATTTTGAATACTCAACGTGTTTGTACAAATGTGAAGACGATTACCATTCAATTGAGGAGCTGAAAAAGAAACTTGAAGCCTTGAACAATGAATCAGACATCGAAGATAACTTGAATTTGGGGAGTGAGCCAAAATTTGAGCGAGAATGGCTGCTAACAGAGGTGACCTTGAATGAAATTTCAATGAAAATTTTAAAATTAATATTTATATCAATTTCTTTTAGAATGGACGTTTAAATAGCGAAGAATCAGGAATCGTTATCATTTTAATTGACATACAGAAGTTGCTCAATTCACATAACGAACAGCTTACCTTGAAATGTTTCATTAATTACGAAATAAATGGAAATGACATCCATGAGTCACATGAACTTCAACTTCATTTTGGGGATATTTCAATTACACAAAAAGAACTTTTGAGTACCGAGCATTGGGTTAAATTTGAATCACATGGTAATTTTTCCGTTAAAAATTTAAATTCTAGCCAAAATGACAGTTAAATTTTTCTATTTCAGCCCTTTTAGACATTCTCACTATCACATCAACTTCGATTTCCATTAAATTAGATATTCAATACAATTTGGACTCAATTTCACACAATAAATTCATTGAATTTCTTACCAAACAATTAGGATTTAAAAAATTCATTGAAACCCACGAGGTTAATACACATTTAAATGAAAATGAAATTGAAGCATTCGAAACTGATCAAATTCCGATTAAATCAACTCAATTTTTACTCTATCAAGATGAAGGTTATTTAAAAGGCACATTGATACGATATCAAAAAAATGCATTTTCATGTGGTAAAATTAAAATGTATGTATCTGACGAGACAAAGCTCATTTCTCTTATAAGGACTTTCATCAATGAATTTGATGAGAATTGTAAAATTTCGGTTACAGATCAAAACTTTAAAGAAAAATCTGTCATTGAATTACAAAATTGTTTGAAAGAAGAGATTTTGCATTTAAAATTAAATCAAAATGAGAATTTCGAGACTTTTATTACAAAACATTGCATGCTGCAGGCGAAATCTGATGCCGTTTTTAATGATTTACGTAAAATTTGTAATAAAAATGTGAATGATTAAAAAATAAATCGATTTTTATTTAATTTAATTTAACAATGCTAATTATTATAACGATTTTCTTTGTGTGTCTTTTCGTTGACCCTGAGGCTAAATAAATTTAGTTTAATTTGAGCGAAATGGGAATGCATTTAAAATCTGTAACAGAATTTCTCAGGTAATTTTTTGGTTAATCGTCATATTGAATGAGTGAATTGACTTTCATCCCCTTCAATTTATCACGACCTTTTAATCCTGTGAGTTCCATGATTACGAGAGCTTCAACGACTTTTCCCTGTGCTTGTTCAATTAAATTAGCAGCTGCATTCAATGATCCACCTGTTGCAAGTAAATCATCCACAAGTAAAACTTTTTGACCAGGCTTCACGCTGTTTTTTTGCATTTCGAACGTGTCCTTGAAGGAAAATAAAGTTAAAATTTAACCTTGAAAAAGAAATTTCATGACTCACAGTTCCATATTCAAGCTCATATTTGAATTGATAACAATCACCAGGTAATTTTCCCTTTTTTCTTACAGGAACACACCCAATTCCAAGTTCTGATGCTATCATCAAACTAAACAGAAATCCTCGTGCATCAAGTCCAACCACAACATCGATATCAGGACACGACTTTTGAATATGAAGCAACAATGCTCGTTTAATCGCTTGACATGCACTCCCATTTGTCATTGCAGTGAAGAGATCACTGTTTCAAATTAAAATTAAATTCAATGAAATTTTTCATTCAAATTCAATTCAATTCACTCACCGAAATACGATTCCCTTCTTGGGAAAATCCGGAAATGTTCCAATATGGTCTCTAATGATATTAACACATTTATTAAATTCGTTTTCGTCTGACATGATAAGATTGGTGCTCGTTCGTTTATATGACACGACTAGACTAATATATGTTTAAATTTAAATGTCAAGTTATCTCTAATAGAATTGTAATCTAATTTAAGTTTAATTGAAATACAAAATGCTCTCTGTGTCTTATCAAAATTAATGAAAAAGTAAATATTTTGTTTATGAATTTTGATGTAATGGTATGTATGGTCGTAAAGTCATATGTTTCGAAGATTATGAATTTTTGACCAGGAACGGATCCAGATTTTTTTTGAGGAGGAGGGGTTTGCTCAAATCTCAGTTTCAGAAAAAATAAAAATTTTGTTTAAGGCTCGAATTATTCATTATTTCAATAAAAATCAGTTGGGGGGCTGCCCATCTATTTTCAACCCCATCATAAATCCGTCCCTGTTCTTAGAAGTTGGATATTCTACGAACAGATAAATTTTCGATATTCATCATAAATTTTTGAAAATTATGACCGTTATTTCTATTTGGTTTTAAATACTAAAAAAAAAGTTTAGTTCGAATGAAAAGAGATTGTGAGAGAATTTCTGTATATTAAGTGAACCGCGCATCTGAGGTAATGAGAGACAATAAAAAAAGTAGGAGTAAATTTTAAAGGAACATAAAAGTGCATTTTCATTGTAACCTTAAAATAAGGAAATCTGGACCCTATTCTGAAAAGTTTTCAGTGAAAACGGGTTCAGAAAGTTCGAGCAAACCTAAAAATTCTTGATCGAATGCTAGATTTGCTTCACCTTCGAATTTTTGGCCTGAAAAAGTTTGCTTTTCTTCTTTTTTTGGCTTCCAAACACCTAATACCAACCTGTACATGTCTATAGATGTCCTATAGAGCTATACGGTGTCAGTGTCAAAACTCATTGAACAGACAACAAGCACTTTAATTTCTGGAACAGATGCAAGAAACCTGTTTTTTTTTTTTAAATTTTATTTACATTCTCACTTAAACCATTTGTGTGTACTGTACACTGTAACAAGAGATTCATTCATTTCTTCAGTGATTCAACGGAAATTAAATGAATAAGACGTTTTTTTACCTGCCCGGTATTCTGAAAATAAGCTTATTTGACTTAAAATTGAATTGAAAAAATTAAATCAATTCAAATAAAAAAATGTAAATTAATTGCATAGTATTTTAAATATAACAGAAATAAGCCAGAATTGGCTTGAAATCTTTAATTCAAAGAAAAATTTCAAATTAAATGTAAGAATAATAAAAAAAAATGTAAGTCAATACATTTCATACAGTGTTTCAATGTTATGTGAAAGTAAAGTGCTCATTGCCCATTATTATTATTATTAATATTAAATGTGTACAAGTACAAGAAAAGAACACAACTAACCCAAAGCAAGAAATACGAGAAATATTCGAATATAAAGGTATAACGGTGACTTCCTCATGTATAATTTTAACATATAAATGCTTGACTTAAAAAAAATAAAAAAATTATAAAGTGTGGTTTAAATTTTATTACAAGAAAGTGAAGAAAATGATTATGAAAGAACAATATCCATCAAAATTGATCATTGTCCGAATAATTTTTTGAATATTCTCTTTCATTTTTTATGAATTCATTCAATGCATGCATTGAAAGATTGATATTGAAAGTTGTTTTAAATACATTCTATTGATTAAAGTTGAATTAAAAGTGTTACAACCAGTTTTTTTTTCATTTAATTTCTTTTTATTATTATTATTATTTTTTAATTAAATTGAAATTTCGCGTATCGTCTTACAATGACATTAATTAAAAGGAGATTTTAATTTCAAGCTTTTATTTTTCAATCCGAATCTCATACAACTATGTTTTGTATTTTATGAGTACAATTTTCAATAAAATACGTGATTCTTGTGTTATTTTTCTATTCAAATTACATTTCACATATAAGTGTGGATATAAATTTAACAAAAAGAAAAAAATGGTGTGAAATTAAGACAAAACAATAATCTGTCTATTGTGTCTGATTGTTATTCCACACTTTTTAGATGTGTGTAGTAGAAGAAATATTCAAAGAAGTTGTAAAATGACACAAAAAAGTTTATTGTAAAGATTCGGTCATCATTATAAAATTTGTATTGAAATTCAAAATTTGGTTCAAACAATGGAGTTACGTATGGGGTTTCTTTTATTATTTGATGGATTTATTTGGTGAATTTAAAGAGATTGTTTTGAAAAGTTACTTTTTTTGGGAATTTGAGACTGATATAAAGATGGAGAATTTATCTTTTGAATTAGTTAGTTCTCCTTTAGTTAAGTAGAAGAGAAGAGAAGAGAAGAGAAGAGAAGAGAAGAGAAGAGAAGAGAAGAGAAGAGAAGAGAAGAGCTGCTTTGCCCATTTTGGTTACATTTTTTAAACTCTTTCTTTAAAATTTCTTATTTGTTTGCTAATTTCCCTATTTTATGAGTTTACCTTCAACACTTAACTTTCCTTATAAGACACCATTCAAACACTGTTACCTCATAAAATTAATTCCTATGTTAATGTTTGTTCAGCTTAATATATTTTTGTACATGTACCAGCAAAAACACACCTGCTTTTTACGATTATTATCATCGCTGCGATCCAATTCCATTTTAAAATACAAAATTATCTCTTTTTCTAAGACTTCTGGTCCTTTTATTTTTCTTGTATATACATTTAAATGTCATATAATTTAACATTTGCCGCAATAATAATAATACATACAAACAAGAAACAACACATTGAGTAAGACAAAAAGCTAAAAATAATAAAAATAAGATCCTAAAAATTTCTTACCAAATAAACATTTTGTATTTGAATATTTTTTCCGATCTGAAGAGAAGAGAAGAGAAGAGAAGAGAAGAGAAGAGAAGAGAAGAGAAGAGAAGAGAAGAGAAGAGAAGAGAAGAGAAGAGAAGAGAAGAGAAGAGAAGCGAAGAGAAGAGAAGAGACTCTTACGGAGAATTGCTTTGTATGAAATTTAAAATAAGAAGAACATTTTACTCTTTGCTCAAAAGTCCCCTTGTAGCACTGACAGGTTCAGGTTGGTCTCTCTTTTGACTAAAACAAACAAAACGCTTGTAATTTAAATCATTATCAAATTTTTTATTTGAATTTCATCCTAATTTAATAGCTTTTAAAAAAGAAAAACTTCACAAATCACAGTATCTTATTGTGCTATTTCCAAAGGTTAATGACGATGATGTGATAATGATGACTTTAAATTGTGTTTTTTTTTGTTGTATTTCTTCAAAAACTTTTTTTGTTTTGTTATTAGAGGTATGTGAAATAAAACACGTCTTATTACCACTATAATTTATATTTTTTTTTCTACTAAAATGGAAAGAAACTGGGTTGTAATATAATATTTTTATAAACACTGTGCAAAAAAAAAAATGATGATCAACCATTTACTAATGTGTCATGTGAAGATGATCAATGCAGTAATGAAGAGAAACTCGATTTGAACAAATTTCTTCTTCTTCTATAATTTTATATATTTTAAGAGTCAAAGAGAAACTTTGAATCAAGGTGTGACATGATTTGCTTACTCATTCACTGATTTTAAATTTAATTCTAATAAAATTATAAAAAAAAATCGTAAAATTGAGAGAAAATTCAAAATTTAATCTTAAAATCATTATTAAATATAGTAATTAATTAATTTCAAGTTACAGTTCAAATAAGTGACTGGTGCATGCTCTAAATTTTTAACTTCCTTTTTTGTTGAAAGTTAGGAGTGAATATTAATCGTAATGAGTTTTAATTCCAAATAAATTAATATGACTTTGCACGTTTATTTAATGAGTTTTTAAGAGCAAATTACATTCACCGAATATTATGTTTACAACTTTTATGGATTTCAAATGGTTTATTTTTGTAAAGGAAAAAATAAATTTAATTATATCAAATAACTTTAAAAATGTCTGGTAAAATTTATATGAATTTTGGTGAAATGTTGTAATGAATGAAAGAGTGAGGTGCATTTGAGGTAAATTTCATTGTAAGGCTTTAGGTCCTGTTTCTTCGGTATCACATCTTCGTGCTTGCCTGATATCTCAGTCAACGCAACTAACGTCGATGAGTATTCTAAATATTGATTTTCCCATGCTCAGTTCGTAGTGTTGGGTGGATGGCTTCTAAATTTTTGGAGATATCTGTTCCGTTCTTGGATTTCGTTGTCGATTATGCTATATTTTTGTTGCTATTGCTTCATTTGCATTAACTAGGTCGGTGGTCCTCTTTTTTTTTGCCTTGGAATTTTTTCATTACTAATTTTGTTCTTCATCTTATGTGAGAACTTCCAAAATAGATTTTACCTGATTTTATTATACTTTGTGCAAATATCCACGTGAATAATTTTGTATTTTAGTTGACAGCAACAACAACAACAACAATTAAGATGACATGACACCCAGAGAGCATACACTGATTGATATCCGCTTTTTAGAATTAAGATGTTGAGCGAGCTTCTCGGAAAATTTGAAGAAATTCTCTCACTATTGTGAAGTCTTCTAGCAGCGCTGAAGGGTGCAATGCAAACTGGTCTCTATTGCACATTTTTTTCTGAATACATGAAAATAATTTTTTAAATTAAATGCACTTTAATAGTCTGATTATAACATTAAAAAGTTTAATTAAAGATCAAATAAAACGTGATTCATTGATTTGTAATAATTTCAGGGCTGTTAAGAACATTTAAAATAGTTGTAAATTTCAACTGACATCAATGAGCATGATCAATTATCATTTTCTTATACATTGAACAAATTCCTTATCTTACTTTCAATTTAAAAAAAATTGAATTGAAATTTTTTCATATACATAAAAAAAAAATTAAACTGATTCACTTTTAAAATGTTCAAACAAAATTAAAAGCGTGATCATGACTCGTAATTCTGTATATAATGTTTAGCCAATATTCATGTTAATATTTAATATAATAAAACTCATTTGACTATTATTATTATTTTTAATAGTAATGCACATTATAGGATTTACGATTTTAAAATAAAAAATTAATACAAATAAAAATAAGGTGCAGCTGTTTGACCGCCTTTTTACTTATTTTATTGTATTTTTAAGTAATATCAAAACTAATTTTAGATAAAGTTAAATTTGAATTGAGATGCAATTTTGTAACAAAGAAATTTCAGTTTCGATTACTTTTTAACATGAATATGAAGGGAAATTTAATTTTCAACCTAAGTTCTGTTCAGTATGTCACGTTGGGCCAATTTGGGTTGATGATGATGCTTTGGATTGAAAACGATTCAAAGGTTAAGTAATGATCGTTAAGTTGAAAGTTTCGCTCCTTTCATTTCAATTGATTAATTTTACAGTAGAAAGTATTGCAATGTAATGAGAATATTTTGACTTGAATTGAAGAATGTGAGTGAAACAATGTCAAGTGTTAAAAAAAACGTTAACAACAAAAACATTTTCATTAAAAATTCATATGACAATGAAAAAGGTCACAAAACATATTTTTATATTTTAATTAATGTTTATCTAATTTTTTTTTCTTTTATTTTCATATAACAATAGAAATGGAATGCAAAAACTTATTACAAGAACACAATCGTGAACAAACAAACACAAAACAGTAAATTTTCGTGTTAGATTCAAGTATAATTACACAATTAAGCCTCTCACAAAACAACAGAAACACCAGTATTTTTGCTTGTTAAGTTTTTAATCAAATAAACAATCAAATTTAGTTAGAAAAAAAAAAACAATGCAAATGAATGCCAATGAAGTGTGAATTAAGTATTACAATAAAAAATCATGTTATAAAATAAAATTATTAATAAAAAAAATTATGAGAAAAAAATTTAAATGAAGATCAGTGCTGTTTTGATTAATAATCATATTTTACAGTTATAATTGAGCATCTATTACATGCCTTAATGTGATATAAAAAGTGGAATTATTATAAATAAATAAATCAAGAAAAACAAACATAATTCATAAAAGATAAAAATAACTGTATCATGGGAACCAAAATTGAATATGTCGACTCATCACATTTATATGCCACAAATTATATAAGAAATTCCAAAGCAGTTGCAGTATTATGGTCTATATTCAGTATTTGTTATGCGATTATAAGCATAGTGGCTTATGTTACACCAGGTAAGATTTGTCAAACAAAAATTGTATTTAAATTAAATTAACTTGACGAAATCTTAAATCCATGAATGGACGAGGGTCAGCTATTTGCTGAAAAGTTTCCAAAGTTGGAAATTTCCTGGTTTCTGGGCTTTTCTCTGCTTTCAGGGGGGTTTTTAATACATTTTCGTGGTTTCTGTGCTTTTTGGACTTTAATGGCTTCTTTGTTTTTAATGCTCCCTGGGTTTCGTCTTTTTATTCTATGAACCTCCCTAGTCGGTCATGATGAACCAATTTCCCTTCAAAAAAGTTTTCTTACGAACATTTTATTTTAAAATTTCAATTTCTATTCCAGAATGGGTCGGTGAAGAAGACTCAGAGACCGGAGGCCGTCTTGGACTGTGGCAAATCTGTCAAAAGGATGAAATGACAGACAGTTGCAGTGGGAAACTCGAAGATTTATTTCAACTGCCAACATTTTCATTTAAGGTAACTTGAAAATTGTACTTTTAAAATTCATCTTAAACCAATTTCATCATTTTCGTTTAACAGTTTGCCACAATTTTTGGTGGAGCTGCAGTGATTGCGTCATTTCTCACAATTCTCTGTCTCGTTTTTATGTTTTTCATGAAATCAACGAAGGTTTTCATGATCTGTGGTTGGATTCAAATACTGTCTGGTAAGATGAGTTAAATTTTATTTCTTATATGAATAAAAGTCACGCGTCAATGAATCGCAATGCATTCACTTTTTCTTACGTTTTTGTCTTAAAAGATGGGGATTATGTGTTTTTTAAACACGTTTTCATTGAAAAATAAGAATAGGAATTAAATTTCACAACTTATTTACAAAGTAAAGTTGAGTACACTAAAACTAAAACAAAGACCGAATTTTAAATAAAATTCAAAGTACGTTGATTCAAAGTGACTCAAATGAAATATATTTTTACATAATTAAAAAAAATATTAGAATGTGATCATGAACGATAAACACAAGCGCATTTTCATAAAAAAAATTCACCAGTTTGGAAAATTCAGACATTAAAAAAAACGGTCATTTTAAATTAGCGGTTTTTAAAAATTTGGTCGTTTTTTTACAATGCAATTCGTATTTTAATTTTAAATAGACAGACGGACATCACGGTTCATAAGCACCCAAAATACTCGCATTTTTTTTTAAATCGATTAGAAATGCTCTAAAAAAATTATTGACATCTCCAATCATAACTTTTAATTTCATTTATTCATCCAAGTCATTAATTAATCCATTTATATTTGATTTTGTTTTCTTTTATATTTCATTTTAATTTCATCTTAATTGAGTCTGTGTTATGATTTCGTTCAAAAAAATATTTCATTCAAAATTATTACTGTTCTTAGAGTAAAACTACAAGATTTTTATCTCATTCCTTTTTATTATGGTCAATATTTTGGTTTTCGTGACGATGAAATTTACTTTTAACGCTTGTATGTTAAGTGAAAGACCATGCTAATCACGCGGTATATTTTTTTATTTGAATATCTTGCAAAGTATGTCGCGTTTGTCGTGTTAAGTAGAGTAGCCGGTAACAGGTTTCGGACAAAATTTAAATTTAAATTTGAGAAAGGTTAGTGAATGAAATGATTTATTATTTGATGCAAATTCATTCATTTTTTTTCGAATTTTATTTTTAATTTGCAATCAATCAATTCATTGTATCAAAATTAATTCTAATTTCATTTCAGCACTCTGCATGATAATCGCAAGCGTTGCATTTCCATTTGGATGGAACTCCGATGAATTTCGCAAAGTGTGTGGTCCCGAGTCAAATCGCTTCGAACTTGGCTTATGTGGCATTCGTTGGGCATATCTTTTAGCTATCATCGCTTGTGTTGATGGCATCATCTTAGCAACATTAGCATTTATTTTAGCGACTCGTCATGTTAGATTACAACCAGAACCCACATATCAAAGTTCATTGTACAAAGGTGAAGTAAATAACGCCTATTTGCAAGAACAGCACAGTGTCGCTCACAGTGGATCCAGAAAATCCCTAAATTTACAACCCGTATTACTCGTAGCACCACCACATCATATGACAGCATCCGATGACACACTCTCACAATTTTCAAGTCGAACTGGAACACGTTTTAGACCTGATCATCATAATCCAATGTATCAATTTCAGTTATAGGCGGAAAATATTTGATGAAAAAAAATGAATTGTATTAAAATATTTTTAATTTAGAAGAAGAAAAAAAACGAAAAAGTATTGCCACAAATTTATTAAAAAAAATTATTAAATTTTAGGAGTAAGTGATTAAATTTAAGATTAATTGAACTTATACTCGATGTATTTTATTTTAGCTTTTTATTTATTGAATTGATGCATTACAATTAAAAAAAATGCATCTTAGCGTCATAGAATGAGATTTTAAGATAAGATTAAAGTAAAGCAAAAAGAAATTAAAGAGAGCATTTATTTGTAGTAGAAGTAATTAAATTCAAATTGTATTATTAATTTAAAAATTAAAATAAAATGAAATTATAGAAAATCTTATTTAAAAATTATCCTGGTGAAATCAACGTTTTCTAGTAATTTTCGAGCTTTCATTGATTGCTGACTGTGATATTTCATTGAATTCGTATAAAATGGATGTTTTTTGTCCTTTTAAAGGTAATTTCATGTAATAATCTTCCAAAATTCCTTTTGAAATTCTTTCTGTTCGTATCTTTCACTAAAAATTCCTCATCTTAATGTGGTGCAACACGAAATCGTTACTTTTTGTATGAAAATTTTGATTTGAGTAATTTAACGGTTTTTCAAATCTCATTTTATTTGAATTTTTCGATATTTTTCTACATTTGCTTTAACTTTATTTGAATTGAACGTTATTTCAATAATTCGAAATATGAGCTTTTACATCAAAGTTGCGTTTATTTTCGAAAAATTTAACTTCAATTGAAACGGTCTTTGACTTCATGTGAATTAGATGGACAAAGCTTTTCATGAAACCACGGAAATTTGACTCTTTAGAGCTCAAAAGGACACTTTGAGGAAGGTTTAAAGAGTAAAAAATGTCTTAAACGGACGGATGACAATGTGTGTTAAACACGCTAAATAAAGGAAATGACAAAATTTTTGCATTGATTAGCGTATTGAAAACTCAATTTTAACCTGGATTGCCCAACGTGACGTCGTTTGAAAATTTAAATTACTTGTTCAATTCTACATTTTCACCATCCACTCAGTTCACATACTAATTTTTTTTCTTTCCGGCTATTTGACACTCAACCAGAGTGAGTGTAAGCCTTAATAAAGGCCATCACTGCTTGAGGTGACAGGATAAGAGGTGATAATCAAGGTGCTCTAATGAAAATGGGCTCTAATGGTGAACCTGAATAAAGGACATCTCATTTTTTTTCAATTTCGTAGACTCAAAACTTACCCTAAATGATTTAAGGGCGTATCTAGCTTTATTTAGTAGGGGTAGCCGGATAAATAAAAAAGAAATTCTTTAAAATTTTGATAAAAAAAGGTCTATTTTTAATTTTGTAAGGAACAAAAAAATTATTAAATTTAATTGACAATTATTCTTTTAAAGTTCATTTATATATCAAGATATCAAAAGAGATCTAACCAAAGGTTAATAATTGTAAGTATAAGATGAATTTTTAAAAAAGCATTTTTTATGTAAATTTCAAATGATCATACTCAGGTTCTTCAGCCCCCTCATTATCAGTATTTTTGTCATTTTCCTTGTGATCGTCGCTCTCAACATCCAGGACATCCTCTTTTTCGTCTTCTTTTTTCTGCATTTTAATACTCTTTCTTTGCTCTTCAGTTTGATTTGCAAAATATTTATCAAGGTCTTCATAGTACTCGTTAGAATCTCTTCCAGAACTCGTAGCATTTTCTTGATTTTCATTTGGTTCGCATGGACTTTCAAGTTCAAAGTTTTCGCTGGTTTGTGGCTGTCTTGATTTGAGAGTTTTCTTTGTTTTGATTACGCAGCAAAATAAAATAAGATCGATTGTAATTGCAATTAATAAACTGGAACCAAGGATGATTTTAGTTGAAATTGAGGTATGCTTATCATTTTGTGACAATTTAGTTTGTTGATCAAGTTGACGTTTAAGTTTTAATGCTTTCCAGGCTTCGGTGTTTTTTATACATTTTCCAAAATATATCTTTGTTTTTCGAGGACGTACATCGAACCCATATATCAAATTACTTTCAATTTTCATTTTTCGATCACATGAAAACTCATTGGCAGTAAAATCCAGCTCCTTTATATCTGGGAATGTCCTAAAGAATATTCTTGTATCAATATCTGATATGAAATTATTAGATACATTGAAATCTCTCATTTTATCCAATGTCGGCAAATCATACCCTATGAAAGAAATGTTGATCAACTGATTTCCGGCCAAATTTAAGTAATTAAGTTTTGGTGAATATTTTAACAACTTTTTTGGGATTGATATCAATTGGTTATATTCAAGACGAATGTATTCTAAGTTTGGATTATTGACAAATAAATTTTCTTTGACTTCCTTCAACTGATTGTGATCCAGATGAACGTGTGTTAATTTAAAATTATGCTCAAAAATATGTTCATTGAGTTCAATTATTTTATTATCAGATAACCAGAGCTCATCTATATTCTTATTAAACTGAAAAAGTTTCGAAGGTATGAAATTTAAGAAATTGTGATTTAACTTGACACTGTTTAATATTTTGTTATTAACAAATAAGTTTTCATCTAATTTTTCCAACTGATTATTCTCCAATTCAACAAAGGTCAATTTCTCATTTGAGTCAAAAATCCTTGAAGGTAAGTTACTTAGGTTATTGGTTGACAAATTGATGCTCCGAAGTTTTGTATTATTTTGGAAGATATTTTCATCAATTTCGTTTAATTGATTGTCGCCTAAGAAGATATATTCCAGCTCTGTATTAGATGAAAAAACTCCTTTCGGAATCTGAGTCAGTTTGTTTTTTCCCAAATGAATTGTTTCGAGTTTTTCATTATTCTTAAATAAATTTTCATCAATTTGTATCACCTGATTATCATTAAAATAAAATTCTCTTAATTCCCAGTTTGTGTCAAGTAGTTTCAAAGGAAGTACGGTTAAGTTGTTAGACGACAAAAAAAGCTGATCAATTTTTAAACAATTTTTAAAGGCATTTTCTTCAATTGAGGTTAAACCCAAACCATTTGCAAAAAACAATTCAATAAACGGCAATTGGTCACAGATATCTGAAGTCAATATTTCCATTGTAGAATTTTCAAAATCAACATTAGTCACATTCTCTACATTTCTATGTGGAATCAATTTAAAATGTTTATTGGATGAATTCAAGTTTAAGTTATTTATAAAACATGAATTTTCATATATTTCTTTTTCATTACACCTGATCTGAATTTGACCCCAAATCACTTTAACACAAAAAATTAATAAAAGGAATAAAAATTTAAATTTTTCACTTGGTTCAAGGTATTTTGCCATATCTCACTTGTAAGACTAAATTGCAACTAATTTAAAAGTCATTCAATCATTTAAAATTTTAACTTTGATCTTCTTACAAATGCACGTATACCGGAAAAAGAATTGATAAAAACTAGAATGATAACCTCAAGAGACTGTGAGTCAATTGTTTTTACTTATTTTAATGATAAACTTAATAAATTATGTACAAACAGTAATATTTTATGAAAAATATACGGAAAAAAATACTTTTTTGTTATGAGCTCGTCAGATGACATAATCAAATTTCCATACATTGCCCGATTCTTAGGGGAAGCCAAGCTACCCCAGCTTCCCCTGTTAGATACGTCCCTGCCTAAATCACATAAATACAAGAAATAAGTAAAACAATTTAATTTTTAGAAGGAAATTTACTTTTTCTTTTAATTGAAATCGACTATATTTTATTTTATTAATATATTATAATAATTTTTAATTGTTTTTTACAATTATATACATTTTTTTCACTTTTAATTATATAGGAGAAACATATAGAGCACACCTAAATTGATTATTAAAATTTTTATTTTTTCCATTTCAACTTCAATAAAAATTACATTAAAAATTCCATTATCCAGATCCATTTTCCTCCTCATCATCATCTAGTCATGTAACATTAATTTCCTCATCCGAATCATCTGAATTTGAATCATACTCATCATAATATTGATTCATTTTATGTTCCGATGAGCTATTTGACCGACTTTGATATTGACTAGAATTGTGATTATTTGCATCGCGATCAGCAAAGAAATTATTGAATTGATTTGGATTTCGATTTGATTCGTCTGAATTGTCATATTTCATATCTGGATTATTCAGTTCGAATTTTTGTTTCAATACTTGGAATGTGTTTGGTGGAAATTTGTTGTCTTTGTTATTTGAGGGTTGTTGATCTCCAGCTCGTCTCAGTGGTGGTGGATGACTGATTGAAGCATGGGGGTCCATGTCAGGTGGGGAATTTGGGGGTGACAATGACATTGGTCGATCTGTGCGAGCATCCGATAAATCTGGATTTGGATTATTCTTATTGGGCAGCGTTTGATCTCGACTTCCACCGTTTGCAAGTAATTCTCGTTCCTTTGAATTTCGCCATTTCATTCGACGATTTTGAAACCAAATTTTAACCTTAAAAGAAAAAGGAAAAAAAATCAAAATTGAATAATCATCTTCTTTTATATTATAAATTTTGCTACTCATAGAATAGAATTTTGAAAGTGTGACCAATTAGAAATGATTAATCATAATAATTGAATTGTGGTTGTCACACACACACAACACAAATTCTATCATAGAAAGTTTTGTGTTATTGAATCTCTGTAGTTAATTGTCATGATAATTTTATTGTTCATTTTACATTGAAATTGAATTGAATAACGTTAAATAATAGAAATTTTACATATAAAAGAGGTACCTTCAACTTTTCATTCATACAAAACTAACATACAAAATGTCATTAGAACAAGGAGTGACCTAAATCCAGAGATAATCCATCATATTATTACAGTGTGTGACAACTTTCGGTTTTACTTACTCACTCACTCAATTCAAATTTCATAACATATGTCGTCACTTCATCATATCATTTGAGAGTAAAAAAAATTAAAAGTCAGATAATTGCATGCCTATTTAACGTCAATTATGCATCAAATTTAGCATTTAAAAAAAAATTTAAAAAAAGTACTGAATTGGAAATTCTCTTTAACCGGAAAGTGATCGATGATGATATTTTTTTCATTAAATTTTAAATTATTGAGAACATTGAATTGAATTGAAGGCAATAAAAAGGTAAAATCAAAAGTGTAAATAATTTATTGGGAATTGCAGTAATTTACCATTTTATTGAATGATGAATTGAATTGTGACAATTTGTAATGAGATATTGACAATTTTTTATTCTCCTATTGTTGTGTTTGGTGATATGTTAAATGTGATTTTTTTTAAGGGTGAATTTGATTTGAAAATGAAAATTTTGGAAATAAGATGTTTTGGGAAGATTCTCAAAAGGATTTTAAGCTTTTAAATGTTTAATGATAATGGTTCAACCAAGAAAAAATGTTTCTCTCTTTCTCTCCTCAATTTGCTTTCTCTTTAAATTTTTCTCTTTCTTAAATTTTCTCTCTCTCACTCTCTTACAAGAACGATCTCAAGCTTGATAAAGTGAGATTTTTAAATCACTATCATTTTCTTTCTCTCCTCAATTTTCTCCCTCTCTAATTTTCTCTCTCTTCTCAATTAAAGAGAGGGCTCAATCTCTAAAATTTTCTCTCTTTTAAAATCTCTCTTTCTCTTATCAGAACGATTCTGAATTTGGTGGAGTGGATTTGTGGTGTCATTTTCATTATCTCTGTCTTCCTATATTTCTTTCTTAGTGAGAGAGCCAGTTGAAGAGAGAAAGAGAGAGAGATAGTAACAGTGATGCTTCACAGCACCCAACATAGATAAAGCTCATCTTAGAGATAGAAACCTTTAAAGAAGAAACTAGTTAAGAAGAGAGAATGAGAGAGAGTGTCAATGAGACTTAGACAAATTGCGTGAGAGTGTGTATGGTGGTCTGTAAAGTAATTTGGTGGCAATTTTTGTTTCACCATTTCAATTTTATTCTCTTCTGATGATATTTTTCAAGTTTTTGGTTAGTAAATTTGTTAAATGATCTCAGCTTGATGAAGTGAGGTTCTTAAATCATTATCATTTTCTCTCTCTTCTCAATTTCACCCCTCTCTAAATTTTTTTCTCTCTTCAATTCTATCTCTTTCTTAAATTCTCTCTCTCTCTTACCAGAACGATCCTGAATTTGATGAAGTGGAATGGTGATGTCATTTTCATTACCTCATCATCTACATTTCTCTCTATATTGCTATACTTCTCTCTTAACGAGAGCTAGTTGAAGACAGGAGTCAAAAGAGAGATGGATAGTAACAGTGGTGCATCCCAGCACCGAAAATGGAGAAAGTTAATCTTAGAGATAGAAACATTTTGAGAAAAGCTTGCTTAGAAGAGGGAAAGAGAGAAAACGTAAATGAGATTAAGACAAACTGAGTGAGTGTGTGCATGGCGGTCTGTAAAGTAATTTGGTGGCAATTTTTAGGTAAAATACACAAAAAAAAAGTAGTTTCTAACTCAGGCGACATATTGCAGTAATTTAGGTCAAATTTAATTCAGGTCGAATTTTAAGAAACGGCTTATGAACCACAAAGGATCCATCAAGACCACGGTACTATCGTTTTAGACCCTTATCTGAATATTATCTGTCAAAATATCATTAGAATTTCAATAAATTGTCTCAAATAATAATAATCATAATAATATAAATTTCAATGAATCAAGATGACAATTAATTATCCTTTGAGCCATGTTTAATTCCCGCCTTTTCTCGTAACTGTCATCAACATACATGATTATTAAATGTAATAATACTCGAACAACTTTGTTATAATCCCTTTTTCTGTAGGGATATACACTTATGATTATTTTCATGAAAACTCTAAGAAATTTTCTAATTGTCAAAAAAAATAAATGAAAAAGACACATTTCAATGAAGTTGTATCCAAATATTATCATCAAAATAACCCCCATTTCCTTGAAATGTAATAAAAAAACTATTTCAAAATATTTATAATTTTATCAAAAGTCACAAACATAAATACAACAGATTTATTTAGTGCTAATCGTTTTGGTAACAATACACATTTAACATAAAAAAATTAGGGTGGCAAATAAAAGATTGAATGAATGTGTGTGCGTTTGAAATTGTAATACAACACAATATGTTTCTTATTATGATTATTTGCACGAAGTGAAAGCATTTTAATGGAATGTCTCTCGTCATTCTGCCAATGTGAACCCCCATCATAATCATCATCATGTGTGTGTATTTAGTAACATTTAACCAAGCAAATAAATTTATTTTTTTTTGTGTGTCCTCAATTTTCCTTGAAATATTTAACATTAAATATGCGAATAAAAGGGGATTCACTCTCTCTCTCAGGAAAGTCATAAAGTTGATGATTTCATTGAAATTTAATATTTAATACAAATTGATTCAATGTAAGCAAGCAATTTTTCGATAAATGGGTAAATAAATATTTGAAATTGTTGAAACAATTGAAAGGGAATTCGATATGATATTTGACATGGTACATTAATTGAGTGAGTTGTCTCAAAAAAAGATTTCTTTTGGCGATTCAATTTGAATTTTAAGTTGAATCCCTTAAGGAAGTGAATAAATTTAAATGACATACATTTCACAACAAGAAAATTGCTTGTAATTTTTTTATTTTAAAATATCACCCAAAAAATGGAAACATTTCTGTTTGCGACACATTTTCCATCATCATGATGAATTTGAGATGATGACTCTGTGAAATTAAATACCATATAAATGTTTGTATTTTCTCTAAACATTGTCCAAGTCCATTTAAAACATTCATTCAACACACACAAATTATACAGGATACGAAATTTGAATGAAAAATAAGGGGGATAAAACTGTTCAAAACACTCATTCACTTTAATAATATGCGATTAGGCCTCAAGGAGCAGCGTGTGTGTGTGTGTTTGTGTGTGATGAATAGTTGTGCAAATACACTTTTTTTATTTAGGACTGAATTTGATCATTTTTTTATTTGTACTTTAATAGTTTGTTTATGATTTTTGATGCCTTTTTATATTTTTTATTCCTAAATCAAATAACTCAAGTGCTTTTGATTGTTTTAGGAATATTTTTTGTTATTCCTGGTTTAAAACAACGCTCTAAATGATGACGGGTATATTTTAACATAAATAATCTTGTAATAAGACATGAGAAGAAAAAAATTCAAATATTAAAGGGAGGAAAATTATTTCACTTTTGTTTATTGAATAGATGATGAATAAAAAAACGGTTTGAGGGTGGATTAGATTTTTTTGGTTGAGATTAGAACAATATGCTTTAATGGGTGTCAGTTAAATGTTTTTAAGAGGGATATTTGCCTTAAAGATTTTGTGGTTAAATATTTGATTAAGAAACAATCGTAAAGTGGAAGTTAATGATCAGGAAAATTAGTTTATTAAATTAAAAATAATACTAAAATGATAAGGGAGAAGAGTTGCCCTGTGCATGGAGAGACGTCTAAAATTTTAATAGAAATTTCTGTGATATCAATAAAAAGTAGTCTAAAAATAAAAAAAATATGTGAAAAAAGTAAAAAAATGAGAAAATTGGAGTATTGAATGATATACGAAAGTGCATTTTGGTTTGGGCTCATTTCATGTCTTTTATAAGCACGCTGACAGCTTGGAAACTAGCAAGATTTTGTTCTGATCGGAAGGCCACTAAAACCGAATAGATCATGGTTATGTCCGAGCGACACTTTGTGATAACGATCTAGTTGGCGAGGGTCGAGATTCATTGATGGCTACAAAGCAGACCTTGAAAAGTGCTTAGCATGCCCGGCCCAAGACTTTCAAAGACTCTTATTGATTTTAAATTTCTTGTTTTTATTTCATGTAGGGTCAAGTTACCATTTATGGTTATTTTGAGAACGGGTATCGTTCATCGTTCTAAAAATTTAAAACTTCTGTAATAATTCTGTAATTTTTTTTTTAGTTAAAATTACTCTACCGAAACGGATTCCAACCTGTAGACACCCTATGCCAATTATCATTAGAAAACAGACCACCCTCAAAAGCGTATTTTTTCATTGTAATCACATCAAATTCAATAAAAAAAACATAAAACGATAAAGATCTTTTTAAAACCTATTAAACTTGCAGGGTAACATACTTATAAACAAGTACTTTTAAACAACATTATTTATTTTATCACTTCTGCATTTGACATTTGTGTTTGATGTTGTTTTTCCTATCGTTTATATCACATAAAATCTCTCTTTCCAAAAGGAAATCGCTTTGAACGATTTTTCCCAACTGAAATTCATTTTTATATAAGAAAATCAAAAAAAAAAACATCAAATAAGAAAACGATACCGAAAATTTTCTTTTTAAACAAAAAGTTTTTCATTTTTTTAAATGAAATAAAAATATCAGTGAAAATTAAAATCAAAATTCTCGGTATCGGTAAAAACTTTCAACATTAAGTCAAATTAAATACGCGCTAGAATGGAAATAATATAATTTTCCCAAAATTATTATTATTATTATTACATGATATTACACAAAATAATATTAAAATTAAATAAATAAACAGAACACGATAGGTGCCAAATACAATTTAAAATGAAAATTAAAGTTACTTTGCATGTAAAAGGTATTTGAATTGAAAATTCGCTGGAAGGGGAGTGAAAAACTAAGGATGTTAAAATTAAATGTAATTATTTTGGATCAAAGGCTCGTTACTTTTATGTTTTAAACTGGTATAATTATGATTAAATTAACTTTAGACACCTGTTTTGTATGAAAATATTCATAAAGCCGTATTCGGAAGTTATTGAATCAAATTTAATAAGGTAAGGAAAATTATATTTGTAAATCATAATTTAAAATGTCGTCAGTTGAATGATCCCATTTGCAATTTATGAATTTAAATGATTTTTTTATGGAAATTGATGACATTCATTGGTAGGTTTTGCTATTAAATCGTTTACAGGACATAAATTGGATTTATTTTATGTAAATTTTATGATTATTTATTGTATTATTGTATAATTATTCTTTTTCTTTATATAAAATATTGATGAGTTAAAAATTACGGTGGCCAGAATTCATTTAAGAAAATAAATTTTTTGATCGCATATTAATTTTTACCCTGCCAAGTATCAGCGATTTCAGTTCATCAATGGCGAGTCGGAATAAGGTGAGACTTAGAACAGAGCCTTGTGGTAAGCCTCGGCTCAGTTATTTCTCCGAAGACATTTTACTGTCAACAGCCACTCTTATCTTTCTGCCACTAATGAAATTCGTAATGAAATTGAACATCTCTCCACGTATTTCCATTCTTTGCAAAGCACTTTGAACACACTTGATTGAGATCAAATCGTATGCACTCTTCAGATCGAGACAAACAAGCAACATTTGCTGTTTCTGAATCATTGAATAATGACCTTCTCGCTCCACCATGGAAAAGCATCTTCCAAAAACAAGTATTTTCGAAACCCAAACTGAAAAGTGTTAATTTTGGACTCTGTGACTCAAATAAGCCGATTGTTGACCATTTTCTCGAATAGTATAAATTGTAGGTAGGTGATAAACCAGAGATAAACGGCGCTTACTATGGAAGCTCCGGCTAAAATAGTATGAACAGAATAAGACCACTGGATCCGCGGTGTAGCTTTTTCAAATCAAATCCAATTCCATAACAGACACAAATACGAATTGATCCTTTGAACAAAGCGCCTGAGCCTGTAGCTCCATTATCACTACGCTACTGACCATGACTTTAAAACTTTTTGAAGAAAAATATCATCAGGTCGCCTTAAATTCCATTTAATAAAATAGTAAATAACAGATATGAGACAAGTGAACACAACAAAAAAAAATCGAATTAAATCGAATTGAACCGCTAAAGGGCATATTTATTGATTGCAAAATTTAATTCTCTCATTTTTTTTTTAATTTTTTATCTACTTTTAACATTCTTGTACATTTTAATTGTTGTTGTAAAGTACAAACACAACAAAAAAACAATGTCATAATATAAAAATTACATGAAAAATGATTATTATTAACAACCATAAATTAATATTATGTCGCTTATCAACAGCTTAAATCATCGTTTACATTGGATTGGGTGGCTTTCGTGTATGACGTAGTGTGTCGTTGTTAATTTATTGTTAAATGTGTTAAATATTTAAAGTAAAAACAAAAAAAAAACTCTGCCTTGAGCAATTAATATTGATTTGGTTTAATTTTAAAACTTTAAACTCATTTTTCATAAAAATTTATGATAATAAATATTAAGCATGTCGGTGAATTAAAGTAATAAAAGCAAAGACGATGACAGTGACAATAATAATAAAAAATTATAATAATCTAAGGCGAAAAAATTCATTCATCTTCTGTATTTATTGTATTTTTATTGTTATTACAACTGTGATAATAGTCATGTCACAACAAAAACTCGTAATAATAATAAAAATCAGCCATTTTGAATATAAGAAGTATATAAGACGGAAATGTCTTTATTATTAGTATGTATTGTCATATTTTTTTCATTATATTTGTAAATAAGACATTTTCCTAGAGAAAATCAATATCACTTCTCACTACACATTTCTATGAATGTATGGAGCACATCATTGACTCCTTGTTTTCTATGAGAGTTTTTTTTCCTCAATAATAATAAAAATAATAATAATCATAAGGATAAAACAGATGACATTCCATGAAGATAATAATCATTATGCGCATTATTTTGTTATTTCACCTTATAAAAGTCGTTATAAAATTTAAATATACTCATCTCAAATCGTATCGTATCATATTGAGATGATAACAAAAGAGCGCCGACGTATCATAAGGATATGCAACAAAAAAAAAACAATAAAAATTTGTAGCAAACATTCAGGATCACGGTACCAGATTTAAAAGGGGAAATTTTGAACATGCGTATTTCAATAGTAAACGTGAAATAAATGTCAGAATCGAGTTTTAAGGGTGACTTAACAAACCAATATTAAGTTAAAGTGGGTGGAGTCACAACATTACCCAAAAAATTTCATTTCATATACATCTCACATTTTTTTTATTTAAATTTTATTACATTATCATAATTATTATTATGATTATGAAAAAGTTTTTTCATTTCATTTTCTTTTAATTTCTTTTTTTTTGTGTTGCTCTCATAGTAAAGAAATTTGCAAATTAAATGAATAATTTATGAGATGAAATATGGATTTAATTTCAAATAGTATATGTGAAAATGTGTAGACATACCTGTGAGTCCTTTAACCCCAAACGTTCTGCTAATTTTTTTCTGTCAGGTTTACTTATGTACTTTTGTATTTGAAAGCGTTTTTCTAAGCCTTTTCGTTGTGAATCTGAAAGATTTTTATTATGAATGACTATTTAGGACATCTTTTCATATTTAACCTATTAGACTAGTATGAAAAAAATTGTAAAATTTACCTGAAAATACAGCACGTCGCATCATTCCACGTCTTGGTTTCCCTCTTGTTGAATGTGCCCATGGAAATCCTTGGCCAGGTGGAAGTGGGAAGACCTGGGGCCCGGCTCCTATGATGAAAAAAAATTATGTAAGTATTCTATTTTAAAATTTGATTATCAAAATAGTTTATTGCAGTATGAAGATTGATACCCATTGGCTTACGGTTGAGAGTGTGCGATGTAAGGATAAAGCTAAAGACGGATTGATTATTACAACTGGTAACTATGTAACCGTCGTTTTGAATAAGACCGCCGCAGTGTAGCTCTTAAACCGAATGTCAAAGTGGCATTGTCTCAATCTTTCTTTCTGATCGTGTTTTCAAGGAGACAAGACGTCTAGTAAAATGGTAAGTTTGTTTAATTAGAGATCTAATAAAGGGGTGTAAAGCCCATAAAATAACCTATCAGCGAATTATAATCATAATAGACTCATCTGAAAATCTTTATGTTAGCGCTCATTGGAAGGCGTTTAAGGAACCTATATTTACCTGATATTTAAGGATTTTTTAAGGTAAGTCATTGTAATTTAAATAATTTTTTTTGATAAGCCCAGATCTTCGGTATTAAACAATTTTTGTAAGTTAAAAAAGACCTTTGAAAGGCTTTTGGACAGGATTGCATTATTATCAATCAATAAATCAACAGCAACTCAACTTACCACCCATATACGGATTCCTACAATGTGCCAGCAACGAATGCAAATGTGGATGATTGAGACCGTGATGTGCTGCCGCTGCCGCAAGAAACGAAGGTGGTGGTCCAGGTCGACTCGGCAATGGTTTAGCAATAATTTTATTATCACGTCCCGATATTGGATTTGTCTCATTATTTTCACCATTAACATTCATCGTTATTGGACTACTATTACGATTTGGATGATGTCCACCTTGCTGTTGTTGTTGTACACAATTATCATTATTGTTATTATTATTACAATTATTGACACCATTTGTTGTTGGTGATAAATGATTTTGTTGGTTACTATTGCCATTATGATGATGATGGTGGTGGTGATGATGATGATGATTGCCGATAAATGTATTTGAATTAACTAAGTGATTTTGTTGTATTAAATTTTGCTGTATATAAGGCCAAAGGTGTTGTGGTTGAATAAATTCTGCATGTAAATAAATCAAATTAAAATAATCAGTAAATTTAAATTAAAAGCAACATTTATGTGAGCTTGCATGTCAATCAACCAATGGCGAACCAGTATTAAAATAAATTACAATAACAAATTTTAATTTAAAAAGCTGTATAAACACGATTACAATTAAAAAGGGTTCTATCAATGTTTTAAATTCATCAAATATCTCCAAATTCCTTTTAAATCTATTCATAACACAAAACTCGATATCTCAAGCTCATCAAAACCTTGTATTTTTATTTCGGGTTTATCAAAAATCCATTTATTGTTTATTTATTCATTCATCAGAAAATATGACCTAATAGTGATATAACAGAACATACCATTTTTTTGTATCTTTTTGTATACATGCTATTAACTTGCAATAAACGCATCATCACAACACACACACACACACACACACACTTAATATCTAAAAACAACAGTGAGATAGTTTAACAATAATAATAATAAATAATAAAAAAAAGGAACTGTTAATACACAAAAATAACAATTTGGCAACATACTTACTCAATATAAAACGAAAAAAATAATTCACATTTGATACTAATAATAATAAAAAACGCATGAATGCAGTATTTGTTGCCTGATTCTTTATTATTATTTTTTTTTGCAATGTATGTATTTTCCCTAAAGGGGATGGTATTTTTTATTATTATTATTATTTTTTCAATTTTTTTATTATTATTAGTATTACTGCAGTATTAAGTTTGTGTCTTTCGTACTTTAACATGTTGAGAGAACACATGTGTGAATGTTCTTTTTGTGTCTCGTTTTTTATTATTAACTGTATGATTATTATTCATTTCTTAATCTGTGGGCTGAACTGGTTCTTATTTATCAGTTGTAAAAATATTAATAAAAATATGTGAATTTAGTGCGATTTTTATTGATATTTAACATTTATTGTATTGTTGGTGGGATTTAATTTGATATTGTAGTGAGAAATCAGCACATGTGAATCAAAATTTTCAATGTATAACTTAACCTTATGATTTTCTGATTAAATTTTTATATCTTTTCAGGTTGGAGAACTTCTGAAGATGTATAAACTTCTGGAAAACCATCATGAATTGAATATGACAAGCTTAAAGATTTTGATGCAAAAAATTCTTGGAAAAATGAATGGAACTCGTCATTAGTAACCAATTCTGAAATAATAAATGCTTGTACGCTATCTCATAATGGATTTGATTTACCAAGATCACTCTGGACAAAATTGAATCAATTTCATCAACTGGCTGTGGAAGTTGCGGTTACTAGTTACATAAATAGAACTTAGCTCAAACACCCTTTTGTGATTGTGGAATCAATCAAAACATGAATCAAGGACTCTCAGAATATTCAGGCCCAAAAATGTCTAACCACGAGTTGTATGAAATAAAAAAAATCATAAGGGCTGAAGTCATCGGTCAAAAGGTACCGAGTGAGACATTGAGACGAAGCTTAGCATCAGCAATGATTAGATAAATCTGGAGAGAAATCACTGTGACCCTTTTAAAGTACAAGAAGAACTAAGGCAAATAAGTCAGAAATAGGGTGTAGTCATAGCGTAGTGGTGAACCAACTTATAGGTGCCGAGTTCGATCCTAGTAACTGCTAAAATTATTTCTACCCAAATGTGTGTTTTTCAAGTCTTATAGTTGTTATATTGATTTATAATAATTATTCTGATTTAAAAATTTGCGACTGCTTCGGATGACAGGATAAAAGCTAAGGTCCAATGGTGGTGATTTTGCGTATGCTGTTAGATACTTCGGGTCTGGCAATATCGCCCACAAAAATCCAAAATAAGTGGCTGTGGTGGGTAATGCCATCTTGTATTCAACCATGATCATAAGTCAGAAATAAGCTCAATTTCATCAAAATGCGCTTTTCTGAATCATCCAGTGGTAAGAATTCCATTTCCGTTAAACCACAACAAAATAAACGAAAATCAATGATCATTGAACGTTATTTATTATCACACTTAAACACATCATATAAAAAACATAATTTTAACTGAGAAATGGTCTACCGTCCCATTTTTCCATTAAATTTACGATTTTCTCCACTTTCACACCTCATTTTATCAATATAAATATCATAGTGGTCTTAAAATGAACAAGGATACTCAAAGAAACGTAAATTATAACACATTCAGTTGCATTCCTGGTTCCGTCATCATATAAAATGGTAACGTCTTTGGAACACTTTTTTTTTCTATTTTATTATTATTTTATAGTGAACACGTTTATCAGAAAAACATAAAATTCTGCTGTGCCAAACATTATTTTTCCTAGACATTTCCTGAATTGAATTGGAGTGAATTTCTTTTCATCATTATGTTAAATAAATATAAAATTTGAATTGAAAATATTGTGTGAAAAATTAAAGTGAAAATTTCGTTCAATTCCATTTTTTGCACAATTGTGCTTCAATTACTTACAGAAAAATGAATTCCCGTCTTATTTAAAAGAAACACTAAGAGAAAAAAAAGGAAAAAACGAAATCTGGCACAGACTGTGATATATTTATATAAAAATAAACCAAAATCGATACAATGTTCAAAATTTTTTTACTCTTAAACACACAAGTCCACAAAAGGCACTGTAAGCTGTATTTTCATGCACAATTTCCCTTTATTTTCATTAATATAATTTTCGTATATATTCAAGTTACACATCATAATACAAAAGATTCAATTCTCTTAAGTGAGCTACCAGCTGACGCATTTATCGTATCTGATATTTTATATTATTTGCTAGTAAAATTTTCTAGGTACACACACACACACATAGAATATAAGCGTACAATAATGATTCAGTAAATACAAAATTATTTTATTATAATATAAAATTTTTATATATAAAAAAAATGTGAAAGAAACGAAAATTCATCTGAACAAAAGGGAAGTGGATGCCATTTATGCTATTAAGTTTTTTCTTTTCTTTTTCATTTCATTCCATTTTGTATTGAACGAAAGGAGCTCCAAATGTTGAATAATAATAAAAATAATAGTAAAAATAATGATAAAGCAGTAAAATTTGGGGATGCCGAGTATTAAAGAGAATTGACGAAATAATTTTTTCTCAAGTATTTATCATAATTTGGTGTTTGACTGCATTAAGTGGTATTAATGGTAAACTGTTGAATAAAAAAGCGGATAAGTCCCCCTTTTTATTTTAGTTTTGTTTGGGTTTTTCCCAATTTAAACGATTTTATATTGAAAAGCAATCAAATTGCAATGAAGATGTTTTTAATTTGACTGTTGAATTTATTTTAAGGAAATTAATTTTTCTTTGATCAAAAAATGGGTCAGATTGGTGACTTCAAACTACACTGTAAGCTTGCTGTATTGTCATGATACGGTAAGTGTAGAGCAAGAAGAATTTTCAAAGTTCGCAGCGAAATCGCAGAATTTTCAAAAAACGTCTAATAATTGAAATATTTAAAAAAGTTGTGGAATTTTTAAAATAAACAATTCTCTACGTTTTTTTCAATTGCCGAGGTTTTTCGAAACTCCACGATTTTAAAAAACCGGGCTCTTTATTTTTTTTTACTTGAATCTATGAGAAATACACTAAAAAGCACACCTATGAAGTTATTGAAGTCTATTTTTACTGTAACCACCTATTTCAGCTTCAATTTAGCCTTGAAACAAACAAAATCATGCCAAACTATTTAATTAAAGAACAAATGCCAGTTAATTGAGCCAAAAACTTTACAAAACTTTTCCATATTTCTTATTAAATTGAGTTAATGAGAACCGATTATCGTTGTTATTGTTTATCAGAATAAATTACCAACAAAAAAAAGAAACTTTCATTTCAGAAATTAAATAAAATACCAAAATTTCCTTCATATAAATACCAAATCATCATATAACGCCTAAGAAATCATATTTAACACCTGATTTGAATCTCATGAATTTTCATATGTGTTTACTTTCTCCTTCTTTGCTTTTGTGTCTTATCTTAAATCTTTAATACGCATTTCCATACATGGTAAAATGAAAATATAAAATTTCAAGTAAAGTTTAAGGAGTTTGTCGTCATCACACAACAAACTTTAACCAAATTCAAGTGGTTTGATGTCATGCAGACAAAAAACAACTTTTCCATTTTATTACAAGTAAAGTTTCAAAATTGTCGGCATTTTAAATTTTGGAAGGTAAATTTATTTATTTTTATATGTGTGTGTGTGTGTGTAAGTATAAAATCACCATCTTTATTCATATTTATTCGAGCATATTTTCTCATTTCATTTCAATTTATTATATGCTTACGTTAATAATAATTATTATTTAAACTCCTTTTATCCCTTTTATTTAAACGTTATTATTATATTAAAAGTGTATGTTCATTTGTGTTGTGATGAAAAAGGCAGAAAATAACATGAAATTTTTCGTCGCGTTGTTGTAACATAAGTTTTTGGCGTTATTTTTAGGCAGACACTTTTCTCTGTATGTGTGTATATTTGGAAGTGAAAATATGAAGAGAAAAACATAGAAAAGGCGTCAATTCATGTGAAAAATTATGATTAAAAGCAACACATTAACTTTAAATGTGCGAATGAATGAGAAAATGTTTTTAACAGTTTTAACACTTTTTCAAGCACTTGTCTCGGCATTTAAGAGTGCAAAGTATGATTTGATATACATTTAACCGCTTTTTAAAGATAAAATTATTGGTGTGAAAGTTTTTGGCATATTTAAAGCGCTTTATGGGATGAAGGTTATTGGAGAGAGAGAAAGAGACACTCGGAGTCTCTCTTAAGAAATGAAAGTCTGATATCTTTTATTTCGTTAAAGTTGAAGGTATTTGCCGAAGTTTTCAAAATAAATTCATAATAAGGGAAATGTAGCTCTTAAAAACAGCTGAACGAATAATGTTATTGAGAGAGAGAGAGTGATAGAAAGAGAGGAGTAAAGAGATTTTGGAATAGACATGGAAGGGAAGAGAGAGATACAATGGGTTTAAATAAATATAAAATAAGGGAAACGGAGCTCCAAAAAACAGCTGAAGGAATATAAGGTTATTTAGAAAGAGAGAGAGAGAGAGAGTTAGAGAGAGAGGAGTAAAGAGAAAGCGGAATAGACAAGAAGTAGAAGTGAAAGATGAAATGGGTAGATAAAGAGAGGTCTAGAGAAAAAGATGAGAAAGAGAGAACTAGAGCTGAAGCGGTCGAGAGAGAGAGAGAAAAAAATTGATTATAATTTCAATCCACTAAAATTTGGGTAATTTTAACAGTTTTTAGAATCAAAACACTTCAATTTCATGTAATTTACGTCCAATAAATCAATCTTTAGAATTATTTCGCAATAATTTTGCAATAAGTGAAGGAAATTCCATCAAAAATTTACATTAATGGAAAATTACCGAATTTATTTATTAGAAGCAATAAAAAGCATTAGAAACAAATAATAAATCATTCAATTTTAAGCAAATACAATAAATAAATAATTCACACATATTGCGTATATTCATTTCTAAGTTATAATTAGACGATTGTATCAAAGTTCACACAGATGTGAGATGAGCAATTATTTGTTGACTTTAAAAATTATCAACGTTAAAAACAGTTTTTAAAGAAATTAAAGTTAAAATTTTACAATAATATTTAGTTTTGGTCTTAAAATCAATGACATTAAGATTTTTTTAGGAAATTTCATACAAAAAAAATTTTTTTTCTAAAATTTAATATTTTCATGACCGATATTTTTTTCGGACCGGTTTTAAGGTCCATGGAAAACTCTTTTCAGGTATGGTTTTGGTTTCAATGAAAAAAAAAGTCAAACATTTTTGTTTTAGATTTTCTTACATTTAGACATATTTTTAATAAAGACACGACATGATACAATTCCGATTCAATTCTACACGTAATTTGATTTAATTTCGGTTACTTACGTTAAAATTCAATGTAATTATCATCAATTTTAAGGTAATTTTGTACTTTTTATTTACGGAATTTCTGTCACGAGCATCAAAGAAAAAACCTAGTTATGTTCTATAGACGTCATTTAAAATACAAAAATAATGTTTTTTCAATCCGTGTGATTTTGACAATTTTTACAATGAAATAAAACGGAATTTGATATCATAAATACGTAATACTCGTAGGTTAACGTCTGTCAATTTAATTAGCACCCAATTTTTCTGTAATTTTTTTGCTGTGTCATGCAAAATTTTGAACAGAACATTTTTGGTTAAAGTGAAGTGTAATTATTTGGATTTTGACGAAATTTCAATTCAAATTTTTGAAGAACTTTGATTTTTTGATATGCAAGTCTCATTGAGAGTAAAGGAAATTGATACTCACCATTTCTTACTTTAACACAATCCTTTCGTTCTCCTAAAATTGCGGAAACACTAAATTTTAACACAGGCTTATTATTATTATTATGATTAACAACAACATTACTATCCTTTAATAATGTTTTGTCCATATTTAACATTGTCTGTGTTGTTGTTGTTTTGGCATTAATTGTTGGACATTGCATTGCAACTTTCACATAATAATCACACGAACCACATTTGTCACATTTGAATTCATATTGTATTTCATTATCAATGATTGTTTTATTGCCAAATTGTAAGTTGCCACATTTTCCACAACATAATTTTGTACCAATACCATTATCGTCGTTATTTTCATTGGTATCTGATGCGGCCAAAAGAATTGCATCATCACCACTACTATCCATAATTATTGCTTCCTCATTGTTATCCCTATTATTTGAACTATTATCATCATTGATGACCATATTATCATCCACATCCTCGTCATCATCATCATCAACATGAGTAGCAGCATTTAGACGATGTGTTACATTACCATTACCACGCATTACCCGATATGACTGTAATAATTCATCTGTATCCTGACTATTTGGATTGAGATGGTACGAGGGTGGTGGTGAATCACAACAAATTGAATCTTTGTGGTCTGATGTTGGTTCAGACTCGGAATCGGAACATCCGGATGTAAATGAGTCGTGAATGTGATCAGAATCCTTATCCTGGAGTATGTTATCAACCATGAATGCTGTAGACATGATTTTAATTTATTTTTAATTATCCTTTGAATTATAAATTTCACTTAATTAAGCACATTTTTGTATTTCAAATTAATTTTCAATTATCAATTCAATTTAATTTCGGATTTTATGTTAATTATCTGAATCATTGAACATAATCAATTGTAATTGTTAATTTATCAGTAATCACGGATGTGTTATTTTATCATTATCATTGGAAAATGTTGATTAAATTGTAATTCACACTCTCTCACTTAATTAATAACAATTATAACTCATGTTTGGTTCATGTTTTCTGTCAATTTCATGTGTGATAATGTTTTAATTTTATTTTATGATGTCATTAATTACTCTGATGATGATGATCGTCGGCGGTATCATTTGAAATTTCTGTAAAAATATTTTTATTAACAAAAATTGTTTTTTTAGAACTTTTTTTGTTATCTAAACGGAAGATTTTCGAACACTCGTGATATTTCAAGATTTTTGACTTGAAAATCGTGGTAGGTAAACTATGTCGTAAGTAGTGACGGATTGGTCATACAGACAAAAGCCAGAAAGGCCGCGGTCGACCGTCTTGTAAAAGTTAAGTTTAGCGAAAATTTTAAAGAAAAAAAATACAGAATACCAGGGCCGTTAATAATTTTCAATCCGCCCCTGGTTGTAAGTGAAGAAACCACGTCGGGGGTCTCAATGCTCTCTCTCTAATTCTGGTTTTGAAACTTTTGAAAAAATCACCAAACTTGAACTTTGACTCATCTAATCAAAAATCGCCCATTTAAAAATATTTTGCTTGGTTTTAAATGATTTTCACCTGATTTTTTTAAAAATCTAAATCTATTTGAATTTTAAAATGTATCAAAAACCATTAAAAATCACACAAAAATATTTCAAACGGTTTGAACTAGTTTTCGATTTTAATGAAAATCAACCTTAAAGGTTTCATTTAGTGAGAAAAAATCTTGAGTATTCGAAAATTTCCTTATGAAGTTGAAAAACTTTAATTTTTGATTCAATTTAAAATTAATTATTACTTTTAATTTCGTTTCTATTGATTTAATTTAAGTTTAATATAATTTTTAAAAATTTTTTATATTCAAAATTCCATTCAAATAATTCACTTTTCTTATGTATTTTTATTAATATTGTGATTATTGTGTTTGATTTGATTTTATTTGATGGTCACATTGAATGTCTTTATTATGATTATTAATATAATAAATTTTATTTGATTTTATTACAATTATTTTTATTATTATTATTTATATGATAAGAAATTCAAGTGTCTTGAAGAAGACTTTTCCGATGTTATCCTGACAACAAATTAAATTAGACTAAAAATTCTATGTACATTTTAGATCAGCATTTCATTTCATATATGGTTCAAATTATTTTTTCTGAAAACCCACCCTTAAATTCCTTGTATAACGTGTGTGTGTGTGTTTTATTACACATCATCAAGTAGAAAAAAAGGATATTTGAGTACACACAACACAATTATAAGGGGAAATATTCTTATTGGAATTGTCCTCCATAGACAGAAAATAGTTGAAATAATAATAAATAAAAAAAGGATAAGATTTTATTTGCGCAGATGTATAAATAAATATAAACAGTCCATAAAATATACATGTACATTAAAATATTGTGTATTGTTTTTATTATTATTCCTTTTGTGATTATAATATAACGGTATTATTATTATTATTATTATTATGTTTTATTGATACATAAATTTAATTCATTATTTTTTTCACGTATTCTGTGTAAAACATTGAAAAAAAACATGTATGAGGGAAATTTTATCAAAAGGCGTGGCTTCAAAAATTTTTATTTTATTTTTATGAGAAAATTTTCAATGATTTTTCTAAGAGTCATACATAGAAGTCAATGTCTGTGTATGTTGTGCAAGTAGATTGTGTATATTAATAATAATAAAAAGTCATGAAATGATTATGATGGGGTTTTTCTGGTAAAAAATTGTTGTGCTGTGTATAAAGTGAGAGAATATGAAAAAGATATTTTTGTCTGTATTATATTGATTAAATTATTAATCATATAAACTGTGTTTATTTGGGATGTATGATGAAAAATTTATGGTTATATAGAACGATGATCGGGTAAATGAAAAAGTAATTCATAAAAGTTTGGATTTTTGTTGTTTTTTTGTATTTAAAAGTTGAAATTAATTAATTTTTACTTTGATGATAATTTTAGAATAAAACATGGGAAACGTTAACCATGAATGGTGGATGAAAGTGCATTTTTGTAATTAACTTTACTTCATCATTTTTTTTACTTTAATGGATGGTCATTATTTTAGGAAGCGCAAAGTTTAAGGCTACGTCGACTTGATCTTAAAGCATCTTAAATTATGAAAGAAAATATTCGTCTGAGCCAAAAAATCTTTTTTTGTATGAAGTTAGCGCCAATTAAGAAGGAAGGACGATAAACTGCCATCGTATAGCTCTTAAGTTCTATAAGTTAATGTACACGTTTAAGTTTGCCCCAACCCTTAAAAGACCAAAAAGATAAAATATTATTTGACTTAAAACAAATTTTGGATTTTTAAAATGTGTTGCAGTTACACCAGCTGCTGAGATATTTTATGGCCTGGTTGTTTTTTCTTGCTTTCTCTTTGTGTCTATTGAAGTCTGTATGGTTTGTTACTTTTTGGATGATCCTCTTGAGGTCAAGTATAAAGTAAGAGCTACCTTCTTTAGGTTGTGGGACTTCTGGTGCTCCTTATTATTATTATTATTGAGTCTTTATTGTTACTGCGACTGTAAATGTTTATGCCTATGCTGCACACATTTCTTATAAACTAATTACAATGTAATGCTTAAAATTAAATTAAAAACTAAAATGACGTTTACCTGCAATGATATGAATTAATTATCAACTTATTCTTTATTTCTTCGTTAATGTTTTCAAATGACTAAGGAAAAATCATCTAAAAGTATGGATTTAATATAATATAAATTTACCACGGTAAACAGCACCTTTTCTATAGCTATCATTTGAAGCCTTCTTGAACAATTTGATAAGTGATGTAAAACACAGATACGAAGCGCAAATATTATTTTTTTAAATTCTATATATTTGTATGTCTTGCATTTTCAGCCTTCTTTCAAGTTTATTACCTCTGAAATTTATTGGCAGCTCTCATATCAGCACAGATTCTTAAATCGTTGTTAGTTTTCAGTTCTTATACAATTGGTGACTATCAGTGAGCATAACTATTTACTGCTCAGTAACACATATCTTACAAAGTTGTTTGGGATTCAAATGATATGATTTTTAAAACGCGTTCAAACAAATCTGTTACACTTTTTGCTTTTAAAAGTTTCCGTAAATTTGTTTTTGGTCACATCAAAAGCATTTTACGAAAAGATATCCGTAAGACAGACAGACACACAAAAGTGATACTTAAAGCGCATTAAAATAATTTCAATCAATAAAACGAAATATACTTACTCATAATAATAAATGTATTGCATACTTACATAAATAAAGTCAGTTGTAGACACTATCATAACACTATTGACCACAATAAAAGTTGACTCCTTTTTTTTGTCCATCTTTACTAAAGTTTAATGTTAATTGAAATTATCATTTATTTTCATTTTAAACTTAAATTTTTATTTTTGCAAATTTGAAATTCAAGCCCACTTATTAGGAAAATCTTACATCAAAAATAATTATTAATCCAATTTTTATTAAAATTATTATAATAATCAAGTTAAATGAAAAATAAATGTCAAACACACTCGTTCTCCTAACAAGCATTCACATACATTTTTTTTATCATAATATAATAATAAATTCATTCATACAAATAAATATATTGCTAATGTTTTGTCACTTTATTCATTCATTCAACATAATGCCGTTTTACAACAAAAGGAATGGGGTGACTTTATTTGCTATGGTAAAAAGATTTATAAGAAACGATGACACGCTCATTATACTCAGAATTTACTAATAATAATAAAAATAATAATAACATTATACAGAGATAGAAACAGATTGAAAAATTTGTCTGAAATTTCGTGTATAATAAGCACAGATAAAAGTCTAATGAAAATATAACGAGGAGGAAAAATTTATTTGATTGTGAAAAACAAATCAGTTATGGTCACATGTTTTTTATTGGATATTTGTTTTACTTTTAATATCATTACTTACTTACTTATTTATAATAAAAATATTTTGTATTTAAAATTTTATTATGATGAAAATATTGTTGTTGTATTAAAAAAGTTTTACGGTTGAGGGATTTAATTAAGAGTGCATCAGTATCAGAAAGTTATAAAATTAAATATAAAATGAAATGAATTAAAGTGATAATAATTATAATTTTGGCACGCTTTCAGATTTTATTTTTGGGTGTTTGTATATAAGTAGGAAAAGAGACATCCTTTAAATTATTTTTTCTTCTGAACCACCACAAAATTTCTCTGTTAAAATGAAATTGTGAACATTTTGAATTTTGTGTATCCTATGATTTTTAGAATGAATAATTAATTTCAATTTAACCCTTCAATGCAAGGTAATACTGGGGTTCTTTCCATAAATATCTATTGACCTATCTTAGACTACGTGCTATCACCTACCTCATCAGATAACTTATCGTGCTTGATATGAACCGTGATTTTGATGGTCCTCCATTTCTTTTTGGCTCTTAGCTGTGTGGCACTTGTATGGCAGCTGTCAAAGTGCTTAAATGAAAATTCATAAACTTACTTGATCTAAACTACTTCAATTACCCACAAGTTTTCTCGTAACGGTCTTAGTATTTATTCTAAGTACTAGAACCCTTTCGTTTGAATCCGTTCCATGACCCACCTCCTTGTAAGCAAAGGGTTAAAATTCCAAAATAAAAATCCAAATAATCATAATTGAATGGTCATTACCGGACTTGTGATCTACTTTAATAATAATAAATGGACGTTAAACGAAAATTTAAATATTTTATAATAACAATTCAAAAAACAAAAACATCAATCTGTATCACGAGTCAAAGTCTGTTCAAAATTAAGATTCGTCACAGTTGAATTTATAATTTACGCACACATACCAAATATGAATTGAACAGAATTTTTTTCATACATTCAAATGTTTTTGTTTAAATTTTCCAAGCTTTTTTAAATGCATGATTTATTAAATTAATTCTTCGTTGATTTCATTGAGAACGTTAAAAGGGTCAATGATTGATAATTTAAATGTGATGCTTACCTTTTTTTATTGTTCTTATTATTATGGAACTTTTTGATTGAAATTTATCTAATAATAATTTAGAATGAAATGAAAAATAATAAAATAAAAATTATATTAAAATTTAAATTGGATTCAAAATAAACAAAAAAATTGAATTAAATTGAGACGAGATGAAATGCGATGAGACAAAAAAAAGAAGAAAATTGGATTTTGATTAAAAGATGTCATTGCCAGATGTCATAAAGTTTAAATATAATTCACGATGACTTTTTTTCTACGTTTGAGTTTTTTTATTTTATTTTATTTATTTTTCTTTAGTTGACTTGTTTTTCTCCTGTTAGAGTGTCACATTGAAATATATTGAGAGAATCAATTTTCTTTTTTTTTTATTGATTTTCAAGGTCACTTTAATTCGATTATGTTCAAACATTATCATTCTTAAGTTTTGATTCAAAATCGATTCAAATTATGGTCACCCTATTTTTGATGCAAGAACCACAAGAATATGACAATAAATATAAAAAAAAGAAAGTTTCAATAAATTTAAAATATTAAATTAAATTGCAAAACTTTTCTTATCATATTATTGGTGTTTTTTTATTGCATCGTTAAACTGTTTTCAAATAAAAATTTTAACATAACAGTAAGTTTTTCCCCTTGATTATAATAATTATGATAATTTAATTAATTCAAGTTGATTGGTTATTAAATTGAAATTAAATGGAAAATAATGATTTATTTTAGTTTTGAGATACTCTGTGGGAAGAAAACTCCTTGAAAATAGAGCTCAATAGTACGGCCTTAGCTCGTGGAATTAAGCAGTTTCGTTCGACAGGGAATTCGAAGTGCTAACAGCGACTCACAAAGTTAAGCTTTAAAGGCAATTTTACCCATTAAAGGGCAATTTTATCCATTAAAGGGCAAATTTACTCTTTTAAGGGCAATTTTACCTATTCAAAGGCAAATTTACTCATTGAAAAGCAATTTTACTCTTTTAAGGGCAATTTTACCCATTGAAGGGTAATCTTACTCTTTTAAGGGAAATTTTATCCCATTGAAGGACAATTTTACCCTTTTATAGGCATTTATACCAATTAAATGACAATTTTACTTATTAAAGGGCAATTTTACTCTTTTAAGTGCAATTTTACCCATTAAAGGGCAATTTTACCCATTTAAGGGTAGTTTTACTCATTTAAGAGCAATTTATACTCTTCTAGATCTAAGATATTCTTAATTTTAAACTTAATTGATACTCATTTCATACTCACACACACACATAGATGAAATTAGCACACACACATAATTTATATGACTTGAATAATAAATAAAAATAATAAAAAACATTTAGCAATAATAATAAAATCACATGAAAGACTTTTTTTAGCTTATATATTTAGACAAAAAAGTTCTATAACAATAATAATAATAACATATTGTCGTTGTTTTCTTTTAACTTTATATAGCTTTAAAAGTGTGTGCTTAAGAATCTGAGAAACAACAATAACAACAACAACAAATACACAGCATCAGCGACATTGTATTTTATTTTATTTTATTATCCCCTCTTTAACTTAATCGTAATAAAGATGAAAATTTTATTAAAAGATGTCTCAAACAGATGTCGCCTTTAATCTTTTATTTTTATTATATTGCTAGAAATGAAGTAAGTTTTTGTATTTATATTTATGTGTGTGTGTGTGTGTTTGTATGCAAAAAAAAGAAAAAACATTTTCATACTTTTGTAAAATTCAACCATAATAATTCAGAGAACGCATTCAACATATCAACATCATCATGTAACAGATATTTATTTGTTCCGCTTTATGTTTTTTTTTCAATTGAATATGAAAAAGTGTATGAGGAGAAAAGGAAAAACGGATACACGTGCCCAGTAAAGAGAGTGAGGATAATTGACACATACACGCATTAATTCATTTAATATGTTACTTAATTATCATGTTTATTTAACTGATTATTTTATTATCGAATAAAGCTCATCTAAAAAGTTGTTGAATTTGAATTCCAAGTTCTTTTAAATGAAATTAAATCAGTTTTTCGCCATTTTAAAATTAAATCAAAATTGAAGATTGACAGGAAATTTATATTAAAAATAAACCATAAAATTGATGACCAAAATCAATTTTTTAGTAGTTTATTGTATTTATTTTACCATTTTCATAATAATCAAATCAATCAATTACAATTTTTTTTTTTATTTTACGTTAAAATTGCGATTATTTTTATGATTTTTATATAAAATAATAAAAAAAAACTCATATCAATAATAATAAATCATTGGCACAGGTTCCACCCATTATTTTAATAACTATTATTATCACATTTATAGGATTTAACTGACAAAAATATGTGAAATAAAAAAAAAATAATTTTTTTGTGCAGAAAAATTAGATAATAATAATAATAATTTATGTATACAAGTTCGAGGTAAATTCAAGCGGTTCCTTATAAAAAAAATTGAGTCAATATTATTGATTATCAACATTTAATATTTGAAGTAAATTATAAGAGAAAAAAAAATGTATGGCATGTAATTTGTTAAATAATTTGACCATGATTATGTTTGATGTTTAAATAATTTTGTTTTAGTTTTATTCCGGTGTTTTCTAAGCGTGTTTTTTGTTTTGTTTAGAATTGGAATCAAAATTAATTATTGATAATTGATAATTAGAAATTCGATAGAAGTTTTAGACGATCCTCCAAATTTAAGTGATTCAGCTTTCGAACAAACCTTCAAATTTCAGTGATTCAGCTTTCGAACAAACCTTCAAATTTCAGTGATTCAGCTTTCGAAAAAAACCTTCGAATTTCAGTAATTCAGCTTTCGAAAAAACCTTCGAATTTCAGTGATTCAGCTTTCGAACAAACGTCGAAATTCAGTGATTCAGCTTTTGAAGAAAACCTTCAAATTTCAGTGATTCAGCTTTCGAACGATCCTCCAAATTTCAGTGATTCAGCTTTCGAACAAACCTTCAAGTTTAAGTAATTCAGCTTTCGAAGAAAACCTTCAAATTTCAGTGATTCAGTTTTCGAACAAACCTTCAAATTTCAGTGATTCAGCTTTCGAACAAATCTCGAATTTCGGAGTTAAATGCACTTGAAATAAAATTTTATTCTATAATCCTCCTTTTTTTACCAGAATTTAATGTCAGAACAGGTAGATCATTTAAGTGAAAAATAATATTTTTTTTATTGCTGTCGGTGTAGGCTACAAAAATGTGATTTGCAATTTTTCATGTTGTTGTCGTCTCTTTTACTACATTAAAATAAAATTGATGTTGATTTTCGTTGTTAAAAAATACAAAGAAATCACTGCACATAAAAAAAAATATTATAAAAATAGAAATCATTCAGCCACCACAATATGTTACACAGAGAGTGAGTATCAGACCAAGGTATAGGCAAATATGTGAGTCGAAGGCAAGCGATATACAATTTTTGTATTTCAGTGAGTGTGCTGTATTAGGGGATAAACAATATTTGTGTATGTTGTATGTGAAAAGGTACATTTAAGTATAAACTGTCAAAAACATCCGTTTTATCTAGAAAAAATGAACCTTTTATATTTTTCCCTTTTTTTGTTGTTGTTGTAGTTGTTCCTCTTGCTCTCTCTCTGTGTATGTATGAATTTTCTGTGTCTATTAAGAAAAAATAGGACGACTTTTAAGGGAGCAATTAATAATTTTTATGATTATAATTTTATAGCTTTTAAAGGACTGGTCAATGTCTGGACATTTCTTTGTTATAATAAAATATGACTTTTAATTGTAAATTGAATTTTACAGAATCGATTGTATTTTAAATGTGATTTCAGCACAAAAAATAAATATTTAAATTTTCATTTTTGTAAAGGAAAAACCACAAAACGTCAAAAACAACACTCAAAATCCCCCCTTTAAAAATATTTTCAAATAAAAGGAAAATCACCTTACTTTAAATAAAAATAAAATAAAATTCATTTGATTACTTTCAAACATAACACAACACATTTTTATAATACTTTTATATTAGGTCACATCTCAAAATACTTTGTGTCCGAAAACGCCGCTGGAGCCTTTCTGAGACGTTCTAGACCCATAGTTTCTTCTGAAACTTTATCTTATTTTTGTTGGCCGAGGTGCTCCCGTAAAAAAAATTAGGGTGTCCATATAAAAAAAAATAGGGTTGCCATACAACTTTTAGTGAAAATTCAAAAAATTTCCACGAATTTTCCAGAAAATTGGGAAAAAAATATATTTCCAAAATCCCCTCAACCTAAGCTACAACTTTGCCAAAGACACCAAAGACCTAACACGAACATCAAAAAATTTTTTTTTTTACACACACATGAATTCTCTTATTATAATACTTTTATATTAGGTCACATCTCAAAAAACTTTGTGTCCGAAAACGCCGCTGGAGCCTTTCTGAGACGTTCTAGACCCATAGTTTCTTCTGAAACTTTATCTTATTTTTGTTGGCCGAGGTGCTCCCGTAAAAAAAAATTAGGGTGTCCATATAAAAAAATAGGGTTGCCATACAACTTTTAGTGAAAATTCAAAAAATTTCCACGAATTTTCCGGAAAATTGGGAAAAAAATATATTTCCAAAATCCCCTCAACCTAAGCTACAACTTTGCCAAAGACCCCAAAGACCTAACACGAACATCAAAAAATTTTTTTTTTTACACACACATGAATTCTCTTAACAGAATGTGAACACATCGACTTAAAAACTAGTATTGTTGTAAAAAAATCTAACATTGAATAAAACTAAAAAGTAATAAATAAAAAAAATATAAAAAAAATCAGATGAAAACAAAGCTCTGGCCATTTCTTAGGAAGTTACTAACTTCTAAAATAAACTTTTATGAGAGGGGGGTGGCCAACTAAAAAGTGAAAAACAAGAAGTTTTCTGTCAACTTTTAACAAATTTGTTTTTAATCTCAAAGACTTAATTTTGCTAGAAAACTTCTTGTTTTTCACTTTTTAGTTGGCCACCCCCCTCTCATAAAAGTTTATTTTAGAAGTTAGTAACTTCCTAAGAAATGGCCAGAGCTTTGTTTTCATCTGATTTTTTTTATATTTTTTTTTTGTCACAATCATCCACATATTTATTTAACACGTAACATATCAATAAGTGTTAAAAGGACATTTTTATCCAAAAGTTTCTTTTCAGCTATAAAATATATTTTAAGGGGAGTCACACAGCATGCCGTCAATTTATTTAACACTCACCAACAAATAATAATTATTTTATTTTGAAGAACATAACAACAAGAGAGAGAGAAAAATTGTGTTAGGAAAATTTATTTAAGGTGTTTTTAGTTATTTGTAGTCCAACACAATTTAACTTTTTCTTTGATCTTGAAATGTTACAGTTGAAAAGGGTCGGTCACATGTTTTTCACTTGAAATATTATTTATTCTGCGTGTTTTGAACAATTTTGTATCGTCAACAGCAATTAACCTTGCTCTGTATACATTTTTTTTTTATTTATTATTATTTTCATTATTATTCATGATTCTCATTAAAAATTATTTATTAATATATTAACATTTTAATATACATTTTTACATCCATTCAGTTACATACAGACACAGGTCTTATTAATTGTAATTTTTACTTGCTATTAAGAGAGAAAAAAACGAGAATAATAGATGTTAATAATTATTTTATCGATAGTAACATGATTAAAGGCACGTATTTTATTTATTAATAAAGTAATTTTCGTATTTTCTGATATATCAATATTAAATTTAATCTGGAGTGCGTGTAGTTTGTATTGTGTTTGCAAAATGATAATGATCATCAGGTTAATAGCCCAATTTAAATGTTTACTTATTATTAAAAAAAGGTTTATACGGAAGTGTATTGAACTTCCTTTTTTTTTGTACATGGTTATGGGTAAGACGAATTAACGATGTAGGTAATTAAAAAATGATTTTTATTAACCCTTTTTTTGTGTTTACCAGGATTGATCAGCACTACCAGTGACTTCCACGGTAGCTCAGTGTTCGCACTTCGACCTATAAGATTTTTTGTGCTTCTCTTTACGAAGGTTTCTTAGATCTCCTTCAATACATCCAATTCGTCAAAAAATCTTAAGATTACTTTAGGATCGATGTTAACTACAGTAGAAGGAGATGGAAAGCCCTCCATGAAGTAGCGAATCCTCACTTTTGCTTCACACTCACAGAGAATGTGCTTTTATGTTTCATCCTCTTCTTGACAAAGTCTGCAGGTGCTTAAATCGCTCCTTCCTATCCTTTTAACATGACTGTGCAAACGGCAGTTTCCTGTTAGGGAACCCGTCAGTTTTCTGATGTCTTTTTTGTTCAATTGTAAGATCGTTTCTGATCTTTTCTTTATACAGCTCACAAACTCTTTGGAATGTGAAGATGCTGGTATACTTTGATGGTATAATTTCATCTGTTTTTCCACCCGTTCCGAGATGAGTTTTAAAATAGCTCAGAGTTACTGCGTAAAAAGGCTCAGGGCCAATAAATTTCCCTTCAGCTCGCTTCCTTGCCAGTTCAACCGCCATTTCATTACCTTCGATCCCTTAATGGCCTGGTACCCGCGTCAATTGGATAAATTGAAGACGCGTGATCATAACTATCAATGCTGACGTTTCGTACCTTCTATTAAGTAGCTCATTCTTTATGTGAATTGAAGCCTCCTGAAATCAGTAAAAAAATTAATCATTTAAGAGTGTTCTTTGATGAACCCTAAATTAAAAACCAATTCAGGTTAGAAAGAAATCTTAATCAACCAGTCATTTTAATTTGTTTAATCATGTAAGTAAATATTCATAGCTAGCTTTATTTGTCAAGTGCTTTATATAAATAATAAAAATATGTCTGATTAACATCATTGTTAAATTAAAAAAAAACTACTGTTAAAAAAAATAAATACTTCAGTGAATGATTTGCAAAGAGACAGATATTTTCTTTAGCCTAGTTAAGACTTATTATGATAATGTTGAAATTTCATGAATTTTACTCAAGTATCTCGGTCATTTTATGTATAATTATGTCTTACAACTATCATAAATATTTTAAATTAGTAGAAATGTACATACAAATTATGATGTATTTCGACAGTCAATCAAATGAAATTAATGACATAAGTCGCTCAACGAGGTTTCGGACAGGTCACACTTTACCCATTTGCTTCAAATGGCTACCTAAAGATTTGTTTTTAATGTTGAATGGTGTGATCGTCTCGATAAGTTAAGAATAGTTTTAAGAGCTCTTCAAGCCATTTCAGGATAGTCTTACCTGCTTTTTATGAACGTCGATCATTAAACAGAAAATTGCTGAAGATGCGCCTCGTTCCTATTTTTTATTTAATCCAACTTAAAGCTTTAAACTGATAGGATGCCTTTAATTAAACAAATTAAAATTAATATTAATAATAATAAAAATATAAGCAAAAAAAATCATTCAAACCAAAACCTGTATGTTAATTTTGTGGCTTACACATATTTTCAAACATAAATTATTATTATTCGTTCACCTCAATTTAATATTAATAATCATAATAATAATAAATAAAAAAACCCTCAACGCAAAAAAGAGATGCTTTTTTTATTATTATATTAAAACATTGTATTTATATACTTCGATCATACAAAACATTACACACATAAAAAAAAACTCCACAACAACAATTAATATTAAAATTTATTATAAATTATTTTGATGTTGATATTGTTTTTTTCTGCCATGTTTCATTGTATTTATGTTTTTATTCACCAAAAAATTTTAAAACATAATATTTATGTATAATATATTATAAATATTATATTGATGTGATGTGATGACGATGAGAATATGACGAAAACATACCGCTAAAAATTTACAATATACAAAATAATAATAATAATAATAAAAACATTATAAATTTAATATACACATGTCATTGTTTTGGTTTTCAGTTAATTACTTGTCAATCAGACATGGTTTTATTTATTATGATTTTAATTATTATTATATTTATTATTTTAATTTCATATAATATAAAATATTATACATTTTCTTACTTTAATTTAATATGAATGTAAAATGTTTACTGCGACATTTAATATTAATAAAAAAAAGTGAATATATTCTTTGTGTTAAGAAATAAAATACATTTTAAAAATTAACATCTTTAATCATCATCATTAATTGTTTCATTGTTTTACTGCATATAAATGTTCTTTGTTTCTCTTATTCATACACATATTAAAATGAGGCATGTTTTTTAAGGAAATAAATATTTTTTTGAACATTATTATATTTAAATTTAAACAAAATACACATAAACATAAGAAAAATGTCGCCACTTTTTCTGTTAAAACAAAATCACGTCTGATATCGCAATGTTTAATTGTTTATTTTTGTAAGATTATCATGAAACATTTAATCTCATCAAATAATGAAACACTTATGTTGCTTTTCATTCTAAAGTGAGTTCAAATCACCATATTTTATATTTTCTATCATTTTGACAATCTGCGTACACAATGCATACCTATGGTCCATCAAAAAATGCCGACATTTACATTTAGTGGAGGTAAGAAATCCTATTTTTTTGGTAAAAATTAAAAGTAAAGTAAGTCTGTTTGCCCGTTTATATTTTTGTCCATTTGTCTGTTCTACAAAAAAAGAAACAAATTTTTACCTCTGAAAATCTCAAACTGAGATCCTCTTCTGCTCTGCTGTGCCTGGATAAACTACATATTGGTACATCAATTTTTTCATGATTTAAATGACTTCGTGAAAAATGTAGTGGGCAGTACTTTTGCTGACACTAAACTTTTCCCAGACGACTGAAAACTTTGCTGGATTGACTAAAGTCCAAATGACTAACTGAAGCTTTTTTTCTGCCGAATAGGCAGCCTTTTCCATAAAATAATTTGAAACCCTAAATAGATCGAAATAGGTAGAAAATAAAAAAAAACTTGAGATCGGCATTCATTTTAGAATGGAAAGCCACATTTATGCTAGTCATCAGAAAAAATGTTGCAATGTGGTTATTCTCAAAATTTTTAAATAAAAAATAATCAAATAAAAAAAAATAAACAAAACAAATCTCATTATGATTGTCTGGATTCCCAAAAATGTTTGTTTTGGATAATATACAAAACATTTACATATATTTTTTTTTTGTATGTAACTTTAAAATTATGATTTTTATTGTTATTATATTAGTATTATTATTTTTATTAAAATATTTTATTTTATTTAAATAAACAAACAAAACTGCATACAAAAAAAAATTGTATAAATGTATGAATTTTAAACAATTTTTATGTTTGTTACATTTCATTCTTATTTTGTATGTAACTCATATGTATAATAATAAATAATTTACATTTATTTTTTTTATTATAAATGTTTATTTGTGTATTGTAACATTTAAATGTATTTTTTCTGTTTTCAATGTTTACATGCGTGTCAAAATTGATATGAACGATCATCATCATAATAATAACCGCATTTAAAACATGAAATGAAGTGACACTTATTTGTTTAATTTTCTGTTTTTTATTTTATCTTTGTATATTAAAATTATATTTAAAATGATTTAATATTCAAATATTTTGACATTAAATGAAGAGGATGTGACATTTTAATCCTTGCTTAATTTAAATTTAATGAAAATCGTTCATTTCATGTTCTAAAGTCTTATTAATTTAATTTAAAAGGAAATATTAAAATGGAAATTTTTAAATTTCTTCCGTCATAGTTTACTCATGTTTTTGCTCAATTTTTTAACAGTTAATTGCATCGATTAGCAAAATATTTGCATTAAAACAATATAAATGCAAGTACTTACAAGAAAAAACGCCTAAAAGAACCTTGTTAAAGTTCATAGAAAATTGTTTTAAAATCATTTAAATAACTCACTTAAAACAACACTGTTGCATTTAATGAGAGTCACGTGTTGTAATGTTAAGGTAAAATGTTTTCATAGCTGATTAATCTAAATTTTTTCTGTTTTGCATGTAATTTGATCATGTCATTTACTCAATACGGAAAAAATTGTGGTTGGGTATAAGAAAAATCTATTAAAAAACTTTTTATTTCTTAATCAACATTAAAAAGTAATTCGATGTAAGTAAAAAGTTTACACTTACAAAAAAAATTGCCTAATAAACGTTAAAACTATGTTAATTTTCGCTTGCAGAAAGTATGTAAATTGTAAATATTCAGTTCTATAATCAAACTATGAGAAATATCTGGGTCATTTTTTTAATGTGAAAAAAAGTTCATTTCATGTCAATGTAACACATTTTTAATCAATCTTTCTAACGATATATGACTTTAATTGATATATTATTAAAATGTATGGATAGCTTTATGGATATGCAGAGAAAAACATGTGAAATTATTTTGAAAGATAAATTTTCTTTAACACGGAGAAACATTTACACAAATTCGTTTCGCTGACAGTCTAAAACTGAGAAGGTGAAAACTAAAGTAACTAAATTTATTATTTATTTTTATTATTAATTTTTTATTATTTATTTTGTAGCAGGTCCCTGTCACTCAGATTCATCCATCCACACTCACACATACAAAAACATTGATCTGCGTCATGTTAAATCATGCGTCGATAAGAAATATTGTGGTACGTCCCACCAATCCAAGCCGTGTTGCGAACCCAAGACGTGTACTAGGTGACCGTCTACGCCAAAAATGCTACGAAATGAGGGACTGCCCAAATCCGGCCAGAATAACTTTAAACAATGTCGTGCAGTTAGACCAGTTAGAAAAAATGACTAGCTTGGCATTACAAATACCAAACGAGCGATACGATCTACCAGCTGAAATTGTGGAGAGAGGGAGAAAAACTATTGGAGGACGAGACCGATAACTTTATCTCACTTGAGGCTGAACTGCCTCCATCCATTAAAACTGAAGTGCAGGCGTCTGTTGAACGATGCAGCCAGTTAAGGTTAACTTGCCTCTATCACTCGAGCAACCGAGACACATTTGCCTCTTGGACAGGCCGAAAGTTCTTGAAATTGCAACAAATCAGACAATTTTAGCAGACACTGTTAGGACATACATTAAAAGACTGAAAAAATAAGGCAAGACTCACTTAATGAAGACGCTAGACGTAGGCTCGGCGAAGCTGCTCCTTTTCCTGACTATTGTCAAATCTCTTCTCCGTGTAATATCTTTTTATCATTTAATTAAACCTTTTTTATATAAATTTTACATAATAACATACAAAAATTAAAAGCTAATGACCGTTATATCGCAACAACACTCCTTATTTTCTCATAAAAATGCATTCAATGTCTTAATAGAAGCATATTAAAAGTAAGTTTACTTGTACTTTCATACCCATACTCAGCAAATACCAAAACTCTTGCTTAAAAATCATTAATGGAAACCTGTTCAGAAAAAAAACTAAAATTCTTTCATTAATGTTTAATGTTATTTGCTCAAACTTTTACACTATAAACCATAAAATTACTTATAAAATTTACTTTAAATTACATAACATTGCATATTAGAGAGAAAAAAATGCACATACATACGATTAAAAGTAAAATGATGAGTGAAACTGGTTATTTATTTTTAATTTCATATAAATATATATCAAAACATGTAAATACACAGTGAATTTGTAAGTCAATATAGTGTATAATTTTGGTCAGTTAACTCTTTCTACAGTGAATTGCAAAAGAAATACATTTTTTTTTTAATTGAACACGAGTGAGTGCATGCGAAAGTGATAAAAATTGCATTAAATGTATGTATGTGAATTAGGCGGTTGAAATGTTGTAAATTTTTACAAGTAGCATTCTAACCCAGTTTTTGAAGTGTGTTTAAACATATTTTTTTTTGAATTTAATTTGAAGTTTGCATGATTGAATTCAACACACATTTAGAAACATTTTCAATGAATTTTGTGTTCAAGTGCGTATTGCATTTAAAAAAAAAACAAAATTGAAACTAATTTTTGAAAAATTATATGTCATTATTTATTCAATGTTTTGACTTTTGTTAACAATGCATCTGACAATACTCATCCCGGTTTAATTTTACAATTGAAATTATGTTTTACATTGTATGAGATTTTTTTTGTTGTCATGATAAAAAGGGGTGAGATATGACACCTTTTAAATAAATAAAATGTGTATCACAATATAAAAAGTGTATCATTTAATAAATTAGTTTAAATTTTTTTTATTTAACTTGAATCAGGGACACCGTTTGTTACAGAGCATTAAATTACCGTAAACCTTCTGTAAAATGTGCATTAAGGTGTAAATTAATTGTAAAATTTTAAATAATTTTATTATAAATTATACATTTTAAATATTGAATAAAGGAAATTCCCTCATCTTCTTACTCGTAATTGATATATTTATAGAAATCTTGGATTACACTAAAAATTCCATAAATAACTGATTACTTTTTGCATGAGTTAATCGGAGAGTAATTTATCAACATTTCGTCGTTGTAATTTTACTATGAGAAATGTCTCGTTTTATTCTAAATCGATAAATTACATTTTTTTAAAGTTAATCCGTCCTTCGCTTAACTTTCGTGGTAGTTTTCATTACTCATGCGAGATATCATCTCAAGTCACTAAGCACGTCGTTCAATCAATCCATAAATTTTAATGATAATGATAATAGCTATCATTAATTGTCTGGTGTGCATTAAACGCACGCTAAACTCAAATGATAATCCCTTAACAAAAATAAATGTAAATTTTAACTATACACACTCTCTCACACTTTTTGATGAAGAAATGAAGATACTGATCTAACATACTCGTACTTTTCAAGGTTAACTTGATGATAAATATTAATTTCTCTTTCAATTCGCTTGTAAAATGCAAAACAAGTAAAAAAAATATAAAAATCGATTTACTTAAAGTGACGTGAATGCTGAACGTGTATGAAGAAAGAGGATGTGCTTTCAAAATAAATCAAAATTATTATGCATATAAAAGGTAGGCGAATTTTATAGAGAGCATCTAAATTGCTTCTCTTTTCATTCTTTCTTAACCCATCAAGGGTCATTCTTTCTTCTCTGGCACCAGGTACATCTTTTTGACTGGGCCTGGTTTCTGTATCTTACACTTTATCTTTCCAGATTTCATCTGTAATGTGCTATGGTCTTGATGGATGTCATCGACCCACCTTCCTTTGAGAGCCCTTCAGAATCGTTTCGAAATAGCACAGCTAGGGCTTAATCGGGCTCCATTCGTGCCATATGAACGGCTCTTGCAAGTCTATTTCATTTCATTTATTTGGCAACAACAGGCAAAGCCCTAGGCTAGATATTGACTACTTAATTCTATTCTTAAATTCTCATCTACTAATACAAAAATCAATTTTATCACAGGCTGCATTTAATTCCCTCATCACTCTACTCATAGGCTGGTAAAAAGTGTAGTTTCTCCTGCTAGCTTTCACTTCGTACAAGCAGAGATGTCTTGAGGTCATAACTGAACAAAAAAGGTTCAGGGAAGATAAAGGCTCTGAACAGTCCAAATTAGAAGTTAAAATGTCAAAACCAAACATGAGAGTTGCTGTTGATCGACGACTTTCCAAAGATTCCAGGTTGAAAGTTTGACACATTTGCTGATAGTTGAGATTGTTGTGATCTTGATTGACTATTATAATTGCACCGTCTTGCTTTCGATGAGTTCTATATTTCTAAGTCCTAAGATTTCAGTACGTACAGTTTTATAATTTGATGTCCTTTACTCTTCTGATCACCCCTCAATGGGTTAAATGAATACTTTTAATAAAATACTCTCGTAATTGCACTTTTTTTATTATTATTATTATAAATATAGTTAATAATAATAATATTTTCATACAAATTATGACGCTTGTTATTTTTCTTCATTAAAATATTGTTCTTAAGTCACTTTGTAACACACAAATATTGCAAGTACTCATCGCGAGCAAACGAGAGATGATTCTTTGACAAGGCATTATTGTTGTTAGGTTATAACTTGAGGCAATTATTGCCACCCTTGATGCACATGACACATTTATTTATGTTTCAGCACTTTTTATATCTTTGCATTTATTACAAGAACATTAAAAAATTTCTATGAAGTGACGTAAATGGAATAGGTGATGCACACTGGAGAGGTCAATTCAGGTCAATTTATTCCACGTAAGTCATGAAATAAGGGAATTTCCATCTAAAGTTTTTCACTGAATTAATTTAAATTTTTCCTCGGGTGTTTTATTAATGTGACTTGGAAAAAATTTCCCTTCATATATTTTTTATTGAATGAAAAAATTCAGACAACAAACAAAAAGAAAACCGATCATTCTCAATCATTGATAATTAACGTTTTTACAATTCAAACTGAAATATTTATATTTATATAAATAAATAAATTATTATTTGCATCCATAAAAAGATGAATTTAAATTTTATTTATTGTTTTTGTACTGAACTTTTTGTATTTCAATTCAATTCAATGGAGAGAAATGCTAATTTCCTGATATTTTTTCTCTTTAAGGCACTTAATCTAGTCTGTTTTTGCTGTTAAGTTATAAGTTATAACATGATATATCATGTAAAAAAAGCACCGCACTGTGATTTAAATTTGACGTGATTCGATTAACATTGTAGCGCGTCTGTAAATGTTAAGAAAAAAAAGATATGTAAATGCATTTTATTTAATTTTATTGTTTTACTGTGAGATAAGAACTTGACCTTGCATTTAATGCATATTTAATTGTTTCTTACTTCAAACAGCTGATTTTTATTCCTGGTACCATGAGATGATGTTAGACGTTAATTAAGGCACTTTAACCTGTAATACTGATAAAATCGAAATTTGATTAAAGAAGGGTGAGAATTTGATCCCAATTGTATGGAAATTGTATCAGGTGAGTTGAAATTGATTTAGATGCATATCAATGATTGGAGATAAGATAATGAAAAAGTTCTGGAAGGCTTAAAACTTTAATTTATTTGGTAGCTATTTTGGATCAGTCAGCCATTTTGGATCAGTCAGTCATTTTGGATCAGTCAGCCATATTGGATCAGTCAGCCATATTGGATCAGTCAGTCATTTTGGATCAGTCAGCAATTTTGGACCTGTCAGCCATTTTGAATCAATCAACCATTTTGAATCAATCAGTCATTTTGGATCAGTCAGCCATTTTGAATCAATCAACCATTTTGAATCAATCAGTCATTTTGAATCAGTCAGCCATTTTGGACAAGTTCTGTTGACACAGTTGCACGGACGAACAGCACAAGCGCCCACAATACTCTTACTTTTTTCAAATCGACTTCAAATAAGACTCATCCATCTTTCCTAATCTAATTTCCTAATCAACGTGCAATCATGACCTTGAAACTAACTTTCAAAATCTTTTTACTCTCAAATTTTAACTAATTCAAAAATAAAAATCAAATCTATTTCAATTCTTTAACAAAAAACCATTCAAACAGCACAATCTCTTAACAGATTACCATACAACAATTTATCAATTACATTTTCATGAATCATTTCTGCAATATTTACCTTATTATTATTATTGTAATATTATTTAAAATTTTTGCATTGTCTTCTGATTTACGACATTTTTGTCCAAATATTTATTTTTCATGCTTCTCTTCTCATATCCAACTAAATTAATATTAGATTGTAATTGCTTGAATATTGCAGGCATTTAAATAAATTATTTTATAAACAACTTTATAAATAACAGCAACAAAAACAACAACAAAAAAAGATTTACAGTAATAATTTTAAGAGAAAAAAGAATATGAATGTGCTTGAAAACGAGATAAATGTGAAAAAAATTGTCAATCGTGCTTTGATTTTTTTTCGCATTAGTCCAAACATGTGGTATTACAAGTGACTTTTAACTTTATTTTTTTTTTAAATGGATTTTTAATTGAGATACACATGATGACAATATTATGAATTTAAACGATGATCCATGCAATGAAGAAATAATTTTATAATTTTTTATATGAAAAATTAAACGTTGATTTTCAAGCAACATTGTATTAAATTGAAATTGAATTATTTAATCGATTATCAGTAGCACGCGTAATTCAAAGTTCTATTTACAATTTACATGATTGAATGATCTTTGGATCTGTAACCAGCAATTAATAGATGATTTAATTCTCTCTTTTTATTTCTTATTTGGATTATGTAATTTTTTTTCGCCCGCTCTATGTATAAGTGATATGATGATAATTTTTTTCGATTTGTTTTTCAAAAATTTTTTTTTATTTTAATTGAACACAAAAATATTTTATCAAGCAAACATAGGGATGCTTGAAAAATTTCAGTACTTACACACGATATTCATAATTTTAATCAAGGTTAACTACTTTTTTTTCATATTAAAGCAAAAAATTATTTTAAAACATGTGTCCGCTTATAACTTTACGATTAATATTCAAAATTTATTATTATTTATATATTGAAGATGTGCGGAATAATGTTTATTTTTATCATATAAAAAGAATAATTTAACAGATTTACATGTGTACTTATATGTTGTCAATATATTCAAATAAATCATATTATATTTTTATCGCTTATCATCCTATGTTTTATGATGTTTTTTTTCTTCGTTTTGAATTGAATTTTATCACGCAAAAGTTCTTTGTACACAAACGATAATTTAAAGATATAATAAAAATGTGGGACCGAAGATGCTACGCAATGTGTCAAAGTTTGATGGATTTGTTAAAATTTAAATGAAATACTTCCTTAATCAATTGATATGTTAAATTATATGGATAGGTTTTTTGAACTGTTTTGTTGATCGATGCAGTATTTTCAATGTATTTGAATACCAAATTTGAATCAGGTATTACTTGCTTCAATTTTAAATGAAATAGTTTTTAAAGGACGTTTCTTAAGATAAAATGCACTTTTTAAGATGGTTAGTCGTCCGTCCGTCTGTCTGTCAGTTCTATTGATCAAGAATGATTAATCGAAGCTAAATCAACATTTTTGCAACATATACTTAGAAGCAGGCAATAGAATCTAATGAAAAGTAGTGCGAAATTCGTTCCGTACAACTTTGCTGAATATGCCTTATGTGCAAATTGGTCTATATTGAAGTATACATCAAGATTTTTACTCAAAACTCAATTTTTATTTGAAAAACACTAAAATGATGTATGGTATTTAGATGCTTAAATTAACAACTGAATTGGCATGGGAACAATTCTTAAAGTGCTACTTTGGATACATAAAAAAACAGAAGTTTGTTACGAATGACATCGGCTTAGAAGGCAGTAGTAGAATATACATTAATGAACACATGAATCCAGATTTAAAATCTATACTGAATAAAGCAAAGGAACTTCGTAGAAACGATATTTTTGCACAAGCGGCATCACAAAACAATCACATTACCATGAAAGCAAGATTTGGAGATCGTCAATAGAGGTTTAGAGTCTATACTGAGGAAGACTTGAATAATGTTTTGGAGGATCTTGATGAATAGCGTCAATCTCAATTTAAAAACTGATATCGGCAAACTACATCAGTTTATTTTAATATAAGTGCCCTAAACCAGACAGAGACTGAATCGCGGTCACGCAGACGGTGGCTTTAAACGATTATATAAACAATTGTGGTAATATTAGTTCCAGCTTGTGCCCTTTTTAACTTTTTCAGACTTTTCCGAAAAATTCTCCATACATCTTCTCTCAAATATTTTTTGAAATGCACTTTTTCACACCGATCTAGGATTTCAATTTCTCATTTTTATCATTTGACAGTTAATTTTAAGTGTTAGTAAAAACAAATCAGATATGACCCATATTAGAAGGTATTTCAAATTCCAGCTCTCTTTACGTCATTGTACAATTTGGAAAAACAATCCCTTTTTTTTTTGTATTAAAACCTGAAAACAAAACATAAACATGCAAACTCATCAAATTTTACATGTAAATTTCTTGTAAAACACCATATTTTAACCCATTGAACACTTACGGGGCAAAATATATTTTTTTTGTTAACTTTTTGACGTTCCTTGGTGCATATTTGTACCATCACTAAAATTTTACCTCAATAAAAGAATTTAAGGTGAGATTTTGATTTTAAGTGAATTGACCGAAAATTATGCTTTTCGGAAAAAAATTTTACTTACCTTCAACGTTCCTGTACATGGAATTCAATGAGACTTTTGAATTATTAATTTAGCACCATATTCAATTAACCTTAATTTCTAAATCAGAACCTTTAACAGTTAAGTTGGTCAATCAATCAAAACACAAATGTAAGAGAAAGTTTTTAAATAAATCTTAATTCACAAGTTCAAAGATCAATTAATGGCCATTTATGGGTTATTTTAATAATTCTATGGAATTTTAAGTTCAACATGAAACATGTAATTTTTGATTCTTAACAGCAATTAACACCTCATTTTTTTTTGATTTTTTTTTTTGACTTTTGTCCTATCATATATCATATATCATATATAATCTATTACATATATGTCAAGTTTAATTTCATGTTTCATTGTTATTGTTTATTATTATTAAAGTTTTATTTATTTCAGACGTAAATTAAAATTCCATAAAAACAAATTTCATTAAAACGTAATGTGGTGGTGCTTTGACTTTTAAGAAATGTTCGTTTTTAATAAGAAAAGAATTATTTTTGTTAGTTTTTTTTTCTTCATATTAATTTCAAATCAACTTGTAGAAATAATTAGTTCTAGATCACAGTCGTAATTATCGTCTATTGCCTTTTATTGTTTTACGTAAATAATTTTTTTGTACACCTTAATAAAGATGTCATTTTACTGTAAAATTTTCACATATTATTAAATTTAATTATGATAAATTAACTTTTTATTGTTTTCATGACGCGAAATCAAAAAGGTCAAATGGTGATTTGATTCAAATGAAGAAGAAAAAAAAATATGGAACATCAAATTATAGGTTCTGATGTCATTACGTTTGATTAACTTTCAATCAAGCACTTACGTAAATTTTTTTTGTGTGTAAGTTTGTTGTAATAAGGGCTGTAATTACAAACAAAATGTTGTTTTGTTAACGTTATTTGAACAAAAGAGGATAACGTAGTTGAATGTGTGCCTTAGGTCAGTGATGAAATGAAAAAAAAATTAAATGTTATTGTTATAATGCGTGAATTTAATTTAAGAGTCTCTGAAAGTTCGTTAAGAGCTAAGAACTTAGAAAATTGCCTTGTCGGAAGAAAATTCCTTAATTTTATGATTTAAACTTGTTATTTCCTGAGACATGGTAACACTGAGCTCAATTTGGAGTATCTTCGAATTCTCTAAATTTTTAGCTACTTCTGATCCATTAAGAGGCAACATTAGGCTGTGAGTATCTGAAAGAAAAAAAATTTCCTTTGATAAGTCAGATAAGTTCACATACAAAAAAAATTGAGTATAAACAATTTTAAAGGAAATTTACTCTATCACACATCATTCATAGTGTATACGACCGGTGATTTGATCCAATTCATTTCTTAACGACTCACGTTCATTTCTTATAACTACTCAGCTGTCTCACTACACACAACTATCATCGTATATCAAAATCTCAACCTGATCGGCTTCGTACCGAAATGAAAATCCATAACGAAAAGCTTTGATAGTCCATACAACAATTCGTTACCTGTAAGATGATCGAGCCGGCATATCGTAGCATACGTGTGTGTTATTTTTTAATATTATTATTATAGAATATCACATACAATACAATAAAATAAATTGCATGCTAGTTCACCTGTAGAATATGAATAACGTAGCATGATATAGTCGCATAGTATTTTTAAATATAAGTTTTTTTTTATTTAAATGTTAAGACAATTTTCCACCAAAAAATTTATAAAAGCCTGTACTGGTCATCGGCTTGAATTCATTCCTTTGATATACTTGGTCTGTTGCAGACTTATTGCGAATTACGGATATTTTTTAGTTTTACTAGTAAAAATATTAAAATTAATAATATTAAATTCTTTTAAAATTAATATTTAAAAAAAATTGAAATCACATACACAGTTCACACACACACACATAGCTGTTCGTTTCTGGGGGGCAGCGTAGAAATAGCAATTATAAGTGTATTAGAAAAACGTCTCAAAGTCTCATTTTATATGTTGATTGAATTAGTCGAGCAGCAGCAAGCAAGTACATCAGTTATGGATTAAAAAAAAATAGTTAAAAAAAAATAAATTAAAACAATTTAAATTCTTATATTTATTTTCAATGAATTAAAATAAAATTAAAAATTTTAATGTAAAAGTGAGAGATAATTTAAATTAAAAAATTAATTAAAAAAAAATTATTTAAAAAAAAATAATTTTTATTTAAAGGATAAAAAAAATATGACAAAAAAATGATATCAATTCATTCAAAAAGTGCCTTATAACAATAAATTTTGTATTATTTAATACTAAAAATTAATAATTGAAAATAAAAAAAAAAAGGATACAAAAAAATATTTCAATAAAAATGGCTTCAATTAAGAAAAAATTGTAAATATCCAGTATGATATTGAAGAAAAGTACAATAAAAAATTCAAACAATTATTTAATTAAAATAATAAAAAATCAAATTAATTTTGATTTTCAACTTTTATTATCAAGTACTTTTATCATTCATAAAATAAAATAAAATAAAATTAATACAAAAAAATAACCTTGAAATAATTTTTCATATAAATATTAAAAAAATAATAAATAAATATAAAATTCAAGTGAATATATGAAAAAAAAAATTGGATTACATAAAAATAATAATTATCCAAAGCAATTTATAACATCAAATGTAAGTAAACATTGAGCATATAATTTTTTTGTACTTTAAATTTTATTTATTTTGAATTTCAAATTTAAAACTAATGAACAATTTTTAAGCTAATTATTATAAATAATGATTGTTTTCGTTCATATTGAAAAAGTATTTGTGCTGCTCTAGTTAAATTTCAAATAAATCAAATTATGAACATGAATTTAAACGATTTTGAAATTAAAATTTTTTGAGGATTGGATTGAGAATTTTTATGAATTAAAGTCAAATTTTAATCAGTGAATCAATTTTTCCATATAAACATTAAAAAAATTTGAAAAAATGGGATATTATGATCTTTTGACCGTTTTCAGGTTTTGGATCCTAATCTCTGAGCACAATTCATGAGCACAATCAATGAGCCTTGTCTCAATGCTAATGAGCTATAGTTCAATTTAAAGCTCATCCATCCATCAAAGGAAAACTTCAATTTTTTCAAATTTTTAGCCGTTTTTAACGGTTTTTCAGGCTCTGTTAATACATGATCTCAATCTCTAAACTAATGGGTTTTGAAAAATTGTCAAGACCTTCTCTATCTTATAAAAAAAACGAACCTCGCTTCGATGGACCATTCCGAAGTTATGGATATGTGACTGTAACAGAGCATTTTTTCTTACGAAATGCACTAAAAATAATTTTTAATGGGGTTAAGCCCTCCCCTTTTGCACCTTACGTAAAACCGTTCCTGTTCCTTATCCTAATCAAAGACATTTATAAAATAAAAAAAAAAAATTGAAGTACAAATTTCATATTTTTTTTCCTTTAAAAGAAGATGCTCAAAATATTCCACGTTCAGTTTTAGTTTCTCATACAAATTATTTACAAAAAACCTCACTTTATTTGTATATCTTTTTTTTTTTACAAATAATACTTATTCATTTGTTGTAGAGCATGTTTGAATCATGTTCATACGTTGAATTGTAAAAATAATAATAATAATAATAAAAAAAAGTTAGAACGACCTCGATGTAAAAAAATAATAAGGGGGAGATTTTTCGTTCAGGGTTCGATACTTGTTTGTGCATTCAACTCTTTTGAAGTGTAAACGCTGATTATTTTTGTATTATTTTATTTATATTTTTAATTGAACAAAGGAAAATTGTTAACTTTGAAAAGAATTGTAATAGTCATTGTTTATTCTATTATTAAGATATTTTTATTAAATTAATTGAAATTTTAAGTTCAATTCCAAATTTCAAGCAGAAAATCAGACTTGATTAGAATAAAATCTAAGATTCATTCATAAAATTCGATTACATTTAATGTGAATCATATGTTTTTTTTGTGTAATTTAAATTACGGAATTTTTATTATTTTTTAAATTGATGGATCTTTAAATATCATCAAGTTTTTTTTTGCTCTGAGTCTGTATAAACAAAAGTCTTTTATAATAATTTTTATTAGATAATCATCAAATTGCATGTTAAAATCAAGGTTATGTAAATTTCCTATTGAAGATGCAGATTGAAAATTTTCTTTTTGTACTTCATTTTATTGATGAAATTTGAGTTAATTTATTTGATAAGCTTTCAGCCGAAGCTTCCATAGTAAGCGCCTTTTATCTATGATCTAACAACGTGGGACCTACAATTTACACTGTCATCCGATCCAGTTGTACTCAGGCTTCACTCAGCGCTCCTAAAAATCCCAGGAGGATTTTTATGTATTCTAAGTAAAACTTGAGCACATTTGAAACTCGAAAAACACAAATTAATTTTCATGTCCAGAACTGGATTCGAACCTTCTTCGCAGGATTCTTACATCATCGTATTGATGATTTCTACAATGAATTCAAACAAAAAAAACATATGTTAATAAACAAAATCCAGTTAGTTGAATATTTAATTTTCTATTTATCTTAATTACGTCAAATAAATTGTTTTCCTTTCATTTATTAACTCTAGCACAATTGATCATTTAATATTTATCAATAAATTTAAATAAATAAATATTTTACCTACTGATTTATTTTTCCACACATAAATTAAATTAACTTTTTTTCCCTTTTAAATAAATACTAATAATTGGTTCGAATTGACACACATTTATTTATGACTATTATTGTTATTTTTATTGTTATTTGAATCTAAATGCAAAATAAGATTAATAGATCATTGCTATCAAATGCATTTTCACGCCTCACTGCATTATTGCAAATTTTTTACACACACAATACTTAAACTGTCATAATATAAAATTAGTAAAAAAAAGGTACTTTACTATTCGAATAATGTTAAAAATAAATTGTGTCTTTAAACCTTTTTTTTGTTTTGTGTTTACGTGCGTACAGTTTCTTTTTAATTTAATCACAATTAAATAATTTTTTTAAAGTTCTTGACATTGTAACAAGTGACATAATTTTTAAATGAATAAAAAAAAATTAATATTTATTTGATAATTATTTCTCTTTTGTGACTTTTTTTCAGAAAAAACCGGCTAATTTTTGATTTCATATTATTTGTGTTATTTGAATGTCAATGTCAAAAAAAAAATCATCATTAACACATTTTAATGTAAAAATTGAAAAAAAAATTGTGTATTGATTGTTTTTAGTTAATAAAACGTTATCAATATTAGATATTTATTTATTAAAAATGAAGATTTCACACCCTTGTTGACATTTTTCTGAGTCTGAAGCTGAGATAAATAATAATTGCTTTGTCATTGTATGTCGTGTGTGATTTTACACGCTCATATATAGACCACAAGACTTCCAGAAGATGTCTAATTAAGTTTTAGCTGAATTTTACCATGTGTGTTTGCTTAACAATTTATCATATCATTAGCACTATTTTAATAATAATGTTTAAATATAAAAGTTTGCGTAATTCTACATTTATATGAATAAATAAAAATATTATGATTTTTTTAAAAATATTTTGATAGATGTTCATTTAAAAATAATTCTACATGCTCATCTTAGAGATTGATTCAATTTGATTTGAAAAGGAAGGTGTTCAGTTTAAATGCCATGTTGACAGGCCTGCAGGGGTGGATTGAAAATTACTAACGACCCTGGTATTTTTTTTTTTGATTTTCTTTAAAATTTACGCTAAACTTAACTTTTACAAGACGATTGACTGCGGCCTTTGTGGCTTTTGCCAGATTGCTCGTACGGCCAATTCGCCAACACCGTGTTGCCAGATCTTCTAAGTAAATTTAAAAAGGCGGCAAGACTGGTCTAATGATGATAAAATCACTCTTTTCACAAGACATAACTTTAAAAAAAAAAAATAAACAAAGTAATAAGACCAATTAACTTCCCTTTATTAAATTTAAATCTTTTTTTTTTTTTCAAATTAATGCAATATAATAATTATCTACTTGCATGTGACAACAGCAGAAGCACAGAAAACATCATCATGCATATTTCAAATCTAAATGTATTAAATGAAGACCAATAAAATCTTCTCTGTCAGCATACAAATATTTTGTATAAGTATTGTCTATTGTACAAGTAAGAAGCGTTTAGACTTCCTTATAAATAAATGTAAAATGAGTCGATATAAAATTTAATAAAAAATTTATAATACTGAATATTTTATTATAGAAAATATTAAATTATTAAGATGCGACAACAAAATTAAGTTTGATTTATGGTGATTAGATTTCAGCTGAAGTCAAGGACGTTTTAAAGTTCAGACAGATGTTCAGAAGTGAATGAAGTTAGGAAATTGTGGGATTTGAAACAGTTGTTTGTCGTATATGTCAATTAAGGCTCTCAAAACTCAGGACAGTAGTAAAACTCAATTTCGAATTTTCGAAACATAATCTTGAAAAAAAATGTGACGAAGAAGGTCTCACAACCTCTTTCAATAAACCTGTAATTTGAAAACGCCCAGCAGTGCTATTAATGGGTTTAGTATGTTCACTGGTCATTGTACTCTAGACTTTCATCTCAGTCATTTTGACTCAAGAGATCCAATGTGCAAATACTGCTCTGAATAAGAAGAGACTGCTGCACATCTACTTTGTGGATGTCCCAAGCATGCCAGATTGCGTGGTATCACGCTGGATGAGTACTTTCCCAGTATTGATTCCATCATAAAAGTGAAGGTGTCTGTCCTGATTAGTTTTCTGAGAAGGTGTGGTCACTTCCTGAACTGAACAAGGTCTAATGGACTTTTTTCTCTACATTTGGTTCCTTTTTCATCAGATATGATGATAAATGGGTATGCACAATGAACTACTCTGTAGGTCTGAGTGCTGGTCCTCTTCTGTGGATACCGCCCTAGAAAGCTGTTCTGTTCTGAGCTTTCAACTCCAGGGAAACGGAACACTCCAAGCTGACCCTCACTGGGTATTTTCAGGGTAGATCCACTTAAATGTGTTCGGAAGCATTTCATCTTAAATCCTCATAATAATTACTAACAATTTAAAATCAAATTAAATTATTAATTATTCACATTTATAATAAAATTTCATAACAACAAAACTTAAAATATTACAGATAAAAATTTCGCAAGAATTTTTCTAGTTTAATTACTGAAGCAAATAACAATTAAATTAAATTTTATGCATAAAATAAAATAAATTCATCGAGAAGAAAAAAAACTAAATTTAATTGAACAAATCGGATTGTAAATAATAATTAGCATGAAAATATGTAATTTTTTCCCTTATAATGTGAAATAATGATATTTTGAATGAGAATGAAAATGAGTGTAAGCATGCGTCTGTTGGAAGTCAATAATTTTATTGTTTCAAGCCAAAAGTCTTGAATTGTGCAAGTAAACAAAAAAAAAATAATTATAAGAAGAATGTATGATATTAAAATAATTTATATTTTAATTTTTCGGTGGTTATCGCATCACATGTTTTCACATCATGATTATATATTTTTTTTTGTAGTTGTCGAGCAAGTCTTATTATAATCGTCTTCAACATTGTTTGTATGAATAAAATAATGAATGAATAAAACACGAACTTTACTTAATTTAAAATATGTCATCAAGATTTTTTTTTTTTAATTTTTATTTAATATTTATTTATTTTTTTTTTTAACTTCTGCATGCAAATAATAATTACCGAAGACGACAACGATGACACTGTGCTTGTGTTAAAGAAGGAAAAAAGATTTTAAAACAGTTTTTTCTGCAAATTGTTGTTGTTAAAGCTGAGTCTGAAGCATGCTCGTTTGTGTGATAAATTGTGTTAATCAGGCACTTCAAGATCATAAGAGATGTGCAAATTTTTGTATGTTAATTAAATAAAAAAAAGTCAATTATGAGTCCAATCAAGGAATAGGAGGAGTTCAATTACTCTAAATGTGAATCTAAATTCTTTTTAAAGTCAAAAAATTGGAATCTGTCCTCTTTTAAGATCAAAGCCTTTTCTGACGTGAATTTTAACGCCTCTTTTGACTCCCTGATGTGACAACGTATTGCACTTCTGTAAAAGGATTGCTTTGAATAATAACAATAAACAATTTTACCTTTTTTAACATAAAAGAAGCTTAATTGCTTCTTCCATACATGTCATAAGAAAGCAAATTAAAGTAAAAACCGTTGAATCTGATTAATGATTGTAATTTATACATGAATCAGAGTCTCAAGTCCTTCAGTAATATTTTTTTTTTATTATTTTTACATTTTAACTTAAAATGATACCGTGTCTGCCCATATTTTTCTTAAATTAATCATACACTCATGTGTAAAAGTATATGATATGGTTTTGACCACCACCATGTGTCGTCAGTTATCGTAGGTCGGTAATTCTTCACTAATTTCTTTTGTTAAAATAAATGAATTATTTGGTTGTCTTTTCATGATGAATGACAATCATTTATGTCAAAAGATATCAATTTAAAGGAGATTTTTTTTGCATTGATTGTTTGCTGTTCAAATTATTCAATTAAGTGTCTCTTGATTTGTGTCAGCCAATCAGCCTTATATGGTTAAAAAAATGAAAAATTGATCTTGTTTAAATGTTTATGAAAAATCTCAATGAGACATGTAAATTTAACCTAATGAACTTTTTTTTTAATTTTTATTACTATTCGTATTGAAAACCACTTTCAATTTCATTGCAACTCATCTTCGATGCAATTGAAATGAAAATTACATAATTGTTTGTAGAAAAAAAACTCACTAAACAAGAAAATCTATCATAATTTATAGGGTAATTGACCTACCTCTTGTACGTTTAATTCAAGTTACCATCAACATCATCATAGTAATTTTCCATATCAAAATGCATTTCTATGCATTAGAAGATAAATTTATTCATGTTCACGTTAAATGTACGATCAAATCAGGTTCAAATAAGCGAAAGTGGCACAAGAATATGTGAGACGATCAAAAGTATAGTCGTCGACAAGAAATCAATTGGAATTTCATGAAAAACTGGTATTTTTCACACACAGACAACGTGCAATGAAATAATTATTGGTTTACATACATGTGTGATAATGTAAGATATGATTTAACGTATGTAGAAGCAAAATTAAAGAAAAAAAATAACTTGCTCTAAATAAAATTGCATAATAATATCATAATTTAATACAAAGAGTTTTTACGCAATATTAGAATGTTTATGTGTTGATAATTTTGCGTGAACATTCGATCAATATTTGAATTTTGACGTTTAAATATTGACAAATTCATTGAAATAAAAAAATAACTCTAATTATCAAAGATTGATTCAAAGTGTTTTCCAAAGGTTTGTCTTTTTCATATGAATTTCAGTCAAATTTAATGTTAAAACAAACAATGATGAAGAAGAGGAACGAAAATAGAATTAACCATGTATGAAAGTAAACAGAAGTTGACGTCAATTCAGCTTTGTTTGTTTAAATTAATTTTACAGTTTCTTTCGTTTGACGATTCTACTTAGAATTTGAGCTTGAGTAATTATCATTTGATGAGTTGTGAGTTTTTCAGCTGATTTATGTTGGTTTTTTTTTAAACAGTTATTGTTAAATTAATTTTTAATGTGACTTGTGATGAGAAAACAGATTTAATTTTAATGCTTTGTTAAATGTATCAGTTCAAGTTAAAATTCTTGAGAATGTGATATTTTTGTCTAAGGGCTGATCCTGACGTTGTCGTTTAGCAACTGGCCGTTAGGCACCAATGGGATCAGAAGAAGAAAGATTAATTTGAGCCCTTTTTTTCGCACTCTGAGTAGCCTTAGCGACAGTAGAAGTGCCAGCGGGCAGAACGGAAGACCGTGCCTCACCCACTCCTGAAGAAGACACCCAACGCAAAATTTGGACTCGAATTATAGTGTAACCGATCGTATTACTTATTTCTTTTGCCGTTCATTTCATTGTGAAAATTCCAGTTGGTCATTTGCCACTACAGCAGATGGTATATGATCTAAATGATGATGATGTTTGTTGAACTTTGTTTCCTGAATCGCAGCAATATTAACCGCATGTTTTCCCAGCTTATAGGTCAGCATCTGTGTGACTACTGGTCTGTTGAGTGATATCACATTGCAGATATCCAAGCATAAGTCCTTATTTCGCTTCCGTTTTGTTGCCGATATAATCCTCTTGTTTCGTTCTTCTTCACTCATCACAAGGTGTTTACGATGGTAGATTTGTGAGCCCTACGCAAAGCACTGTCATCCTGTCCTGATCTTAAAAGAAATCATTTAATTTTTCCATTTCGTTATTTGCAATTAAAAAATCGATTACTTACCATAAACTTTATCTTAAATAATAATAATAAATCCACAAAATTAAATATAAATTACATAACAATATATTTCTTCACACCTTGTCAAAATGTAAATGACACTTTTTTCCAATTAAAATTAAAATTAAACTTTTAAACGTCACTGTTTTTGTGTTTTATTTTTAACTTTACTATTGAAATTTTTTCAATGCATTAAACTCAAAAATTTCATTCATACCTCGGGAATTACAAAGCAGTGCAAAGTGAACAAAAAAAATTAAAGTGTAAATAACAATAAATTTTTAGTTACTTACACTCACACCCAAGAGACACAAAATTTATAGTTATTCTGGTATTTATTGTATGATAAATTTCACTGTCGCTGTTTTATTTTTGATTATTTTTGGTCAACTTTTTTTCATTGTAGTTGTTGTTTTACTTTGCTAAAATTTTTAAATGAAATGAAATAATAATAATAATTTTAACAGAAAAAAATGTGTTTATGAGGTAGTTTGTACATAATATTTGACCTTAAAATGTGTAACATTGAACTAAAAATTGACTTTATTTTGATTTTTTTTTCTTCAATTCATATTTGAATTTAAAAGGATGATTGACGATTATTTGGTTTGAAAATTTGATGAATTTAATGTCAAATGAAATTAATTGAAATGAAAATGTTTAACCTAAATACGCTTCATTGATGATACGATGATGATAAATGTGGAAATATGATAATAAATACCTTGTCCTTTAACACAACAACATGCTTGTAATTTACACACTTAAACATGCATTTTACGAACTTGTAATTTTCTTGTTCTTTTATCATTATTTCGTTTAAATTTAATTATGGTTATGAAATAAAAACATATTTTTTTTTGAAATGAATACCCTGAAATTCGAATGGTCATCATGAATTTCGATAGGTATGTTGATATATTCTTTTTAATTTAAGTCCTGGGTAATTCGTTCAATTAAAATCAATGAAAATTGGAGTGTTCGATGATCAAAAGTTCAATGAAAATTGGAGTGTTCGATGATCAAAATTCAATGAAAATTTGAGTGTTCGATGATCAAAATTCAATGAAAATTGGAGTGATCGATGATTAAAATTCAATGAAAATTGGAGTGCTCGATGACTAAAATTCAATGAAAATTGGATTGTTCGATGATCAAAATTCAATGAAAATTGGAGTGTTCGATGACTTAAATTCAATGAAAATTGGAATGTTCGATGATCAAAATTCAATGAAAATTGGAGTGTTCGATGATCAAAAGTTCAATGAAAATTGGAGTGTTCGATGATCAAAATTCAATGAAAATTGGAGTGTTCGATGATCAAAATTCAATGAAAATTGGAGTGTTCGATGACTAAAATTAAATGAATATCTTGATTTATTTTTTTAAGTAAGGTCCTGGCTAATTCGTTAAAGGGATGCATCTAACCTATGATTAGTTTCATATTTTTTTTACTCAAAGTGAATACTTAAAGCCACTAAAAATTGCAGTCATGTTCAAATTTATTGAAAGTGCATCTTTGCTCTCATTCAATTCAAATTGACCTTTTACCTTCAGTTTTCAGTGTCTATCAAACCTTGAACGCGTTCCATTGACTCATTTCTCTTTTATATATACGGATACAAATCATTGATTTTTCGTATCTTGTGTACATGCTGTGAAGAAATTAAGACTTTTTTTGTGCTTTGATTTTGCATCAACATTCAACACAACGAACCTCTAAAATTCATAAACTATTAAAATTTATATATATTTAAAAAAAAAAAATGTCTGATTTTTCGTATTTAATTTTAGTGGGAGAAATATTTCCGTGGATTGTAATGAATAATTTGTGTATGTACTTGTACTTATACAGGGCAAATATTACTTTAAATAATGGTAAAATCATAGTCAATGATTTACTTAAAAAAAAAATGTTTGTACATATAAATAGTAATCAAAGTGCTATTCCATGATTTGTAAGGGAAACCTAACAAGAATATCATTAATTGTGTTATGGTAATACCTGAACGCCACCATAAACATTAGTTGTGCATAAAAAAATTAGATAGCAAGTGTGTTAAAGACCTTGAAAAACATTAGTGTTTTAGTATCGCATCATTATGTAATGTGTGAGATGAGTTCAGGAAAAAAATATGTGTGTTAAGTGATATAAATGTTTATTGTCAATCCACTTTTAATGGTGATTCAATTGCTACCGGTTCATGTCACATTTAATTTAACTACTTTAAATATTTTTAATAAATTTAATCAATTGACAACATTATTACCACAAAATTGTGACACATTTACGAGAAAACAAAATCTGTTGAATGCCAAAATGTCCAAACTATGATAATTTTACAACATGCAGAAGACAGAATACTCACACGTAAAAAAATTTCGTTGTATTTATTTTTGTTTTGTAAGAAGATCAGAAAGACAACGAAAAAAGAAAAAAAAGTGAACTAAATAATAAAAAAAATGAACAATAACAATAAGTGGCCTGTTCGATATAAATACGAATAAACATCAAAAACAATTCCAACTCCAAAAAAGTACAAATAAATGTGTAGGAATTTACACAGGGAGATAAATAAAACAGAAACATCATGTAAATATATAAATTTTTACATGTTTTTTTCTTTTATAATAATAAAAATAATAATAATAATATATGCGTTTATAAAGATATGACCGCCGTAAATTTCATGTAGAGACATTTTCAAGATCACTTTTGAATGAAGTAATACTTGTAATTTCTTTTTATTATTATTATTGTGTTTTTTTTTCCTCTCTGATATTATTTTTGATGTAGACACGAATACACTCGTGATAAAATTAACTTCTTTACTTGATTAAATGAAAAAAAAAATTTGTAAACATAATTGAAGACAATTTAAAGAAAAAAAATCGACTTTCATTGACTGGAATTTTTATTGTGATCGTTCAATTATTTACAAAAATTATGAGAATTTTTTGAATCAAAATTCTTGAAGGAATTTTTGCACATACACTAATTCAAAGAAATTTAATCAAAGTACTTGATTATTGTCTCAATCATTATATTTTGAGGCATTTTATATCAATCATATGGAAAATGTGCTTTTTGGGATGGTTTTAATTCGTCAACTCCAAAAATCATGAGTGAAGTATTGAAATAGCTGTTATTTCGAATGTCATTCAAGGTGGGGGCTTGTAACATGGCTTCTACTTATTTTTTTAGAGTTTAGCACCCAAATGAGTTGTTCAGACCATTTTAGTACTGTTCTGAGAATTCATTTAATTGTATGATTCTTTTTTTATCAAAAGACGCTCTTTTGAGATCCTTTTTATCGATTTTAAGCCATAAAAATGTTGAGTCTTATCAATCACTATACTGTGCTTAAATATCATACTATCAAAAAAACCGTTTTCTTCTTTTCAATTTTAATGAAACTCAATTTTATTTTGATTAAATTCTTATTTACAATCAGTAACACGTCACATTAATTGCAAGATAACATTGTAACTGATATGTTTATTAAATGCACTTCGATACCGACAACATTCAAAATGCATGAATGAATGGACAAAGGGCTATTATTATTGATATCATTGTTGTTAATGTTATGGGTGGTATTTGTGAAAATAAACACAAATCAATTTTAATTTTATTTTAAAACATATTTTATTGAGTTGTCCCTTGAAACTGCAACGACAGACGTAATTTAAAGATTTTTTTAGAATGATCTCTCATTGTATCACATGTTCATCAAATATTTATTCAAGAATTTAACATGCTACTGAATTTAAAAGCACACAGAATCGAGTTTTAATTATTTTGCATTTAAGATGATCATAAATTATTATTTTAAATTAAGTTGAATTTTACAAAATATCAAATACATAATTAAACTATAACACAAATTTTTCAAGCTCAAATTTGCATTGTAACCAATCAGTTGAATGTTGAATATAAATATTATTTTAATGTACAAAAATAAAAAAAATAAAATTGAATGTAATTTATGTATGTTTAAAAACAACTTCTTTTACAAAATGTATGTCACATGGTAAAATAAAATATTGATAGAAAAATAAAAAAAAAATAGACAAGAAAAGTATCAAGAAAACAACATTTAACAGCAAGGATTGGGAAATATGAAGTTTGAATTAGATTGAAAAATCTCAGGGACAAACCACTTTATATTTGAGTATTTATAATAATAAAAATAATTCATTACATTTATTATGTTATTAGAAGAAATACCAATTTTGCACTCAATTAAAATATATGTAAGTTTTTCTGTTTTTTTTCAAACGTTCTCTTCGTTATTTAAGCATTTTAATGAAGGTTAAATTTTACTTGGATAGCAAAATGTGGTATTTTCATTGTAATTAACGATGACTATGATTTTTGGACAGCTTCGTTCTTAAATCAGAGCGCGTTAGGATTTGGGCTATGTCGAATTTAGTTAAAAGTCTCTTATATATGCAAAGAGCTACTCGTCTGGTTCAGAAAATGCTTTTTTTTTATGAATTTGGTGTCAAATCGAAGTGACTTAACGAAAAACTGCGAAATATAACTCATTGGGTCTTCAATACACACGTACAAGTTGGCGCCAAGCCCTTAAAGGCCATAAAAGGATAAAACCATATATGTTTTGACTCAAAAGCGAATTGAACTTGATAGTTTTTGGTACTTAAGGTAATCAGAATCATCGAGTATTTCTCCATAGTGGCTTTAAACGATCTACTTATATCATATTATGAGTAGTGATGTGTGCTGGCCATCTGTTCTCTTGATCTCTTGTTACGATGAAATATCTTTAATGAAGCCTTCATTTAAGATGCCAAATCAATTTTAACTTACAAAACATTATTTAATAAGTTTATTTCTGGGCTATAATTGTTATCAAAAATTTAAAGTGAAAAACTTACCTACAGATTTTTATTCAGCAGTCCAGCTTAGTCCAGATCATCTTCTTCTAATCCCTTGCATAGTAAAATGATGAACTTCAAGTAAACTGTATTGACATGTCACTCATAAATATATCAATTACATTATTTTTTGCTGAAATTTCAAAGAAACGAAAAATTAAATTAATAATAATACTAATTGAGATTGAGATTGAGAAAGACATTGTTTGAAGGTACATTTTGACACGACATATCACAACTATAATTATAAAACGAATTGAGACAAGTTACCTGTCAATATTATATTTTTTTCTTTCAATAAAATGCATCTTAATATGATAACGAAAGTCATCGCTATCATTCACCCATATATTTTCCGTATTTGTATCTGTGAACAGGTAAAAGTGAGGAAAAAAACATTAACTAAATACAATAAAACACACGTAATTATGACACGTTTAGGTTAAGGTCATTCACTTGGTGAAATTTTACCTTGTTCCGTACTTGTTAATTTTGGTTGTCTTTTATCATGTATACTCATTTATTTACATACCATTTTGTTGTTGATAGTACACTACTAAAAATATTTGACCTTTCTCAGTGTTTCATGTAATAAAAATAATTGTATTGAACTTAAATCGTGTTTGTTAACTTTTCCTATATTAAAATCAAAATATTTATTAATTCACTGTTTTTTTTTTGTTTCAGCAGGCGACAACATCTTAATCTGCTTACCAGGACAACAATAATAAAATATGGGATTACATAGAAATTACTTAAGAGTTGGTCAAAATGCAGGCAATCAATTATTTGGTATCCAACATGTTCCACGTACAAATGGTGCGACACCATTATCAATGCTCATATCACAAGGAGCAAAATTTAATAATAGTAAGTTAATTTTGTGTAAATTTTTATTAAATTAGTAACGAATTCCATATGAACTGGATCAAAAAAAAATTAAAATAAAATGAAGTACAAGTTCAACCAGATTTAAAAATGAAAAAAATGACAACAATCTTCGTAATAACAGTAGTAACTTCACTGTCAATAATGCATTTTTTTTTTCACTATGTAATACGATATAATAATCATTAAATTATTACAATTATGATGAGTATTGTATAACATTCAATTACAACATCAATTGTTTGTATGATGAACGTTAACTTGAATGTATTTTAACTCGACGTTAATTACATTTTATACATGATACATATTTTTTTTAAAAAAATATATATTTTATAATAAAAAAAAGTAAAACGCATGTGCTTAACCTTGACTTAGTAAGAAAAACTAAATGTATATGAACTTTATATAAGTACAAAAGTGTGTACTTTACATTCAAAATTGGAATAACATTCGATTTTCCAATGTTTTCAAGTAAATTTTTGTATGTTATATAATATTTTTTTAAAAATCATTTAAATAAATAGATAGAATTTTAAATGAGAACCGCTACAAACCTAGAGTAGACTTCAATGCAATTGAGTATGTTTTTGCCGGATATAATGTGAATTTTGTGTGTATTTTTAATACATTTAAAAAAACGATATTAACGGAAATTATAGTTAATTTTCACTGTTTTGATGTTTATTTTTTTAAATATACGACAATTAACACGTTATATGCAATTAAATGAAGTATAATTAACAGCTGTTGCAATAGTTCCTTGGTTTTAAAATGGGTGGATTTTCAAAATGATTTATTCTAAGGTTATTTAGTAAGCTATTGATCTGAGGTTAGAATTACTGTTTAAGTGTTTGAATTTATGCAAATTAAGAGTAGAAGTAGTTTGAATTTTTACTTACTTACCTCAGTCAAATTTAGAGGGTGTCTATTAGGCCTGCACTCAAGCCATCAGTGGAGCTCATTATGCATACTCGTTACCATCACCCGAAGGTTATAACTTTTATCTTGGCATCCCAAACAGTCGCCAACTTTTTCTAGCTTTTAACTCAAATTCAGTAGCCAAAAAACGGAACTTTCGAGATTGCAGAGTTTCATGGTCTAAAGATTGATAGGTTTACACGCTTACCACTAACCTTACAATTCTCCAAAATCAACCTTCTTATTGCAGTCACTTTGTGAGCTATACTTCAATAAGTGTCTAACGGCTAAAACATTCTCTTTCATTCAAAGTCAGTACCCTCTTTCAAATAATTTGAACATACTATGAGGGTTATTTCCCTTTAAAAATATATTCTCTTACCTTTGAGTCACGAAGGGCATCTTTTTGGTGAAAGGAAAGATTTAATTTTTTTATTAAATTACTTTTAATTGTTTTAACAAAGTTTTAGTTAATTTTACAAGATGTTACCACCTTCAAAGTTCACTTCTCACTGACCACGCCCATACATGATTTTTTACTCCCTTCCCTTATTTCATTTTCTATCTGTTTCTTCGACTCCCAGCTTACAATACCTAGAAAAAACACTTCTCTGAACTAGCAAAAAGAACCCACATAGAACCCTAAGTATAGTTTGACAGTAATTTTCTAGGAAAATAAACTATTTTCAAATCTCTTAACCAGCTAGATCATGGCATCAGATAGCTTACCATACTAAAATTATATTAAATATATTTTCTTTATCAATAAACAAGTCAGTTACAACATAAAAAAAAATACTCAATCGAAAGATCTAGTAACAGTAACAAGTATTCATTTCTTAATGCTAATAAACATAAAATAATTGCAAAAGCATATGAATTTCTCATACAAATATAACTCGTACTAACAACCAATAAAAAAAAAGTAAAAATTGCCGATAAACGACATTAAACACTGTATTTGGAAATTCTTTAAATTTAAAACCAAAATAAAAAAAAAAGAAATAACTTTGTGCTAAATAAATTTGCAATCATATATATATTTGTGTTACTGGGTAATATTTGCAAATCTATTTACTATTTTCTTGTTTTACCAGTTTTTCAATATAATAATAAAAAATAAAAAAATAATAATAATTGAATAAAAAGTGATCTGTATGAGCGTATTCATTGTAAAAGTACTGAAAATATGCTTTTTTTCTCACTACATGCATTAGCTGCATTGATATTAGACATATGATAATAATACTAAACTAAGAAATATGCAAGACAAGTATTTTTAATGTTACAAAGATGGTGAAATTAAAATATTTTTATAGCAAAAGTTAATCGAGAATAAACGAATGTTTGTTATTATTATACAACATAATCTTGGCCTGTACCAATATTTTGATGAAATATGTTTAAATTGTCTATTTACGTGATTGTTCCAGCCTAATACTCATATAAACAGTGAAATATGTTTCTTTTAGTCAATAAAACGTTGAAATTGCACCCAAAAATACTAGTTTGACCACATGGTTTTTTGTTTCTTCCGTGCAAATAAAAATAATAATGATAATATTTACTTTTATTTGTTTATAAATCTGCAATTCTAATACACAATGTGCAATTTGTTTACTTACAGTTCAAATTAAAGTTACAGGTTTTGTAAATTTAATCAGGTGTCTAATCGAATACTTTTAGGATTTTAGATTTCAGGGAAAATAAAATTAACGAGCTTGAATGTTTAATTTTGCTTTCAATTTGTATACATTTATTTTTTGTTTATTTATAACTTCGTCACAATAAATAATAATAATTTAGATTTTAATTTGTTTATTATACATTAAATTATATTGCTTCATACTGATTTCGAATTTTCGTCCAACCCCGCATTTTCGCGGTAACGTCTCGCACACTGTTTTTTAATCCATAACCAAAGTAAAGGGTAAAGCCTGTAAAAAATTAATAATCGAAATGTAGTTCTTAATATACTGGAGCTTTTCCCAAATTTGATTTTAATTCGTTAAATTGCCTAATGGTTAGTAGCTTTTTTACATGCATGGTGATTGTTAAAATAGTTGGTTTATACAAAATATATTTAACATGCGTACAATACCAGGCATCACCATTGCTTTTAATTTTCTTACTCCTATTGATAAAATTTTTATCTTTTAATACTACACATCAGTGGAAACTGGACTAGAAATTTCTTCGGATTGACTAACGCTATCATTATTTTTAATGGTATTATTACTATTGAAACTATTCCTATTACTATTATTATTACTGTCTAATTTAAATACTTCAGTAAGTTGTTTACGATTAAAAGATGGAGTATGTTGCAGATTTTTTGGCTTATCTGGATCTAATTCCTTAATTACATTAGCAAATATTGCTTTTTGTTTTTCAACTGTATCAAATTTTTTGGCTTTTGTTTTAAAGCTAGATGCTCTTTGAACTTCCTCTTGTTTACTTTCTGATTTAATATCATCCACACTTTGATTTGAATCAGAAACTTTTTCTTCTGTGCTTGAAGGATTCTCGATGGATTGTTTAACTTTGAGTGGTAGAGTATTTCTAAAAATGTTTTCTAATTTTTCTTTGATTGTAAGTTCTTTTTCTTCTTTCACTGGAGATTCATCCTTCAAAATAGGTGATGGCAATTTATTAGCTCTTTCTTTTTCGTCATAATTCATTTCCTTTAAAACAATTTGTGCTTTTGTTCGACCAAGTGACTTATTATACAGTTCTGGATCGAATTTTGGTGGCTCAGGAATATTTGAGGATTTTTCATTTTCCTTGCTTTCAATGTTTTCCCTTGTCATTTTTGTACAAACGTATTCTCCAGTTTCTCCATCACAATCATAGACACAAATCTTTTCATTTTTATCTACAACGTCATTTTTATTCATTTTTACACCATAAACTTCTTTATTTTCCAGTTCTTTGAGATACAGCTGAGAAATTTCACTTTTTGAATGTAATAATGAAGGTCGAGTTGGAGTTTCTTTCTTTAATTTAATGGTATCATTTTCATTATCCATAGGAACTACTTTTCTATTAGGAACAGTTTTTTGCAAGAAAAGAGTATTAAGTTTCTTGATAAAATCTTTATCTTCTGTATTTTCAAGTGCAGCTAGTACTGGTTTATTCTGTTCTTTTTGAGTAAGTTGTGCAATTGAATCTTCTTCAAGCTCTGTAACATTTTGTTCAAGTTCATCTTCGTTCTTTTCTACATGTTCATCTTTAACGCTTGATTGTTCAATTTCATCATTGTTATTAGAACTATTTTCATGATGAATAATTGCAACCGTATTAATCGGTTCACGTGAATTTGGTGTAATTAATGATAAATCTGATGTCTTCCGTATATCATGATTCTCTTCATCTTCTAAAATGTCATCTAGCATTGCAATTGCATTACTTGAATCTCCATCATCCATTTCAATGTTATCTTCGTCTTCGCTTTTTATCTCATCCGTGAAATATAACGCTCCATTACCAGACTTTTTTTCAATTAGTTGATCTATTACTTCTGATTCTAATACAATTTCATCGAAACTTTTTGTAGGTGAAGATGATTTTTGACTTGAATTTGTTATTATTTCGTTGCTGAGCGTTTTTTCAACAGTTAAAAGAGCTTTATTTATAATTTCTTCAACCTCTTCAGAAGCTGTTTTTTCGATGGTATCTTTAGTTATAACAGTGTCACTGTGTGACTTTGAGTACTCCATTTCATTGACATATGTATTATATTCTTCTTCGTAAGCTCTATTTATTGTTCCATTTAATTTAACTACGTCATGTAATTCTTTTAAATGAAAACTACTTTTTCTTCTAGTACTATTAACATTACAAAAAACACATGCAATATAAATAGGGATACCTATAGGAATTAAATTTTTAAATTAATCATGCAAAATTATTTCTCTAGTACATGCAAAGTGTTAGTAGCTAAGAGTTTAAAATAAAACTTACCAATTGCCATCCAGATTGCAAATCGAATCCATGTATAGTAATCAAGCATTAACATCAAGAAGATGTTAACGAAAATACTAATTCCAGGTAAAATTGGAACCAATGGAACTGTGAATTCAGTTGGTTTTCTTTCTCGTGGTTGTACTGATAATGCAACCATAAATATGACAACCAAGAAAAGACATAGTGCTGTTAATGCTAAAGCCCATGGTTCCATACTTATTATCTCTTCTTGTCCGAAAAATATCATAAGAGCTAATCCAAGTGCTGACAAAACATATAAGCATACTAAAATTCCAGCAACTGCCATTGAATGTGAATCAGGTCTTTGCACTCTGTTAATATTGAAAAACTGTGTAAAGAATGATCTCATTGTTAATCTCATTTTTGGACTTTTTAATGGTGTGCCTTCTGTCAAATGATTTGAATTTGCATCGTTGTAAGATGGTGGTGGCTGAGAATCATCTAAATTATTTGAGAACCTTAAAATGAGTATAGATATGGCAACAACTGTATATGCTAATAGTGTTCCAATTGATAACATGTTAACCAAAGCTTTGAGATCGAATAAAGCTGAAAATGTTCCAGTTAATAAAGCTGCACACAATGTTCCTGTTACTGGTGTTTGGAATTTTGCATTAACATCACCCAAAAATCTGAAGATTAAACCATCTTGTGCAATTGCATAGATAATGCGAGGAAGTGGAAACATAGCTCCAAATAAACTTGCAATTAAACCAAAAATACCACCAATAGCAACAACCCATTTAGCACCGTACCATCCGATCTCATTGAAAACATGTGGTAATGGAGCATTAACATCTTGAAGGTAATATGGCCACATAAGAGTCAAGACAGTTGAAACTCCAAAGTAAGCCATAAATATTGTGAATAATGAAATGAGAATGGCCATTGGAATTGCTTTTTTGGGGTCACGAACTTCTTCTCCGGTAGTGGCAATGCAATCTGTTTAAAGTCAGTAAATTAAAATAATCATCTCAGATTTGAATTAAATATGATTCTTACCAAAACCAACATATCCGAAGAAACATGTTGCAGCACCTTTTAGTGTACCACTGAAACCAAATGGGAAAAATCCTCCTTCACCTCCTTGATATTCAAGGGGAATGGATGACTTTGGTATATTCCAATTTGAAATATCAGCTGTAAAATTTAAATGGATTAAGTAATTATTTTCATTATCAATTTATGGGACGTACCTTTAAATGATCCTGCAATTATTACAAACAAAACTATACCGATATTTGAGACGGTAAATACATTATTGATTATCGTAGATTTCTTCAATCCGAAAGCCATTGCAACTGATCAAATATTAATAAAAAAAATATAAGAAAAATTTAATTTATATAAAATAAATGAAAAACTTACCACCCAAAAATAATGGTACACAAAACGAAAAGAAATCAAAGTAATCTGCTAAGAAATCCCAATGCATAGGTGCAATTTGTGTAAATGTATTCTTAAATGTATCATTTATTAGTGTATCCAAATAAAGACTGAGTCCCTTCGAAACTGAAGCTGATCCAATTATATATTCCAATAATAAATTCCATCCAATAATAAATGCAATAAATTCCCCAATACAAACATAACTGTAAATATAAGCACTTCCTGATTTGGGCACTCGAGCACCAAACTCTGCATAACAAAGTCCTGCCAAAAATGATGCTGCTGCTGCTATCAAAAACGATAAAATCACAGATGGTCCAGCCTGGTCACGAGAGACATGACCTTTAATTTGTATAAAAAATCAACATTAAAAGAAAATTAAACAATTTTAGCATAATTTAATAGTCACCTGCAAGAACATAAACACCAACCCCTAATGTCGCACCAATACCTAGTGCTGCTAAATCTAATGTGCCTAACACTCGACCTAATTTAGATGACTGACTATCATCATTAGGCAGCACCTTTTTCCTTGTAAGGATTTTCCAATATGACACAGCCTTAGTCATATTTTGATAAAATTTGTGACTTAATTCTAAAATGAATATAAAAAAATTTGATTATTAAATTTTAATAAAAGATAAGCGATAACGAAAAATAAATAATTATCACATGTTATTTAATAACACCTAAAAATCCATCTTCATACATGATTCATTCATAATGAGATTTAATCACTATTTATTTTATTGACCCATTCTTACAGACAATAAAAATGTATCAATTTTTTCATTTCAATTTAAATTTAAGATTAAATTCGGATCCAGAGAGTCTGAGATGATAACACATAAGACAAATAATTTAAGTAAATATAAAATGTTAAGCGTTTAATGTTATTGCATGATTTTTGTTATTTCTAACTGAAAATTAAATTCTAATAATTATCAAATAAATAAGTAAATAAATATAACAATCAATATGATTCTATTACATAAATAAAGTGAGCTTCATATGAATTATCACTGAAATGTGAATATTTATTATTATTTATTTTTTTCTCATCCATCAAATATTTTCTTAGGGTATCTCAAATTTCAAATCAAATTCTAATCAAGTGGAAACTTTTTGTTCCATTTTGATAAGTTTAGTTTCAAGGTTTCTTAGATTCAGCATGTAGTTTAGGGGCTCAAAAATTAATAATTTTTAATATTATTGTGACCTCTTGACATTAAATTGACACATGATAATGTAAAATAACAATTTTTTGCTCGTTAAAGATAACATTTTATTTATGTCATTTTACTCAATCAATGTCAAGAATTTCATCAGAGTGATTTCATAATAAACAAAAATTGTATCACTTTGAATTTGAATTCCAAGAATTAACGTAATTTTATTTCAAATTTTGTATTTTTAACTAAATTTTAAGTGTTAATCTCATTTTTTTAAAAATACTTTTTATCTTTGTATTGAATTGAATTAAAATAACTGAATTCTTATCTTTTTTTTTATCACTAAAGTAATCTTTAGATTATTTATTTTAAATATCATATATTACCTTAATATAAACTACTACAGTCTTATATAAATAGAAAGATAAACGTTGATTATGCGATTTAATGTGGCAGTAGAAAAACACTTAACGTAATTTTTTTTTTTAATAATTGTATCACAGAATAATTTTCAAAAATTTTTGTTATTTTGTTACTTTTTTTTAAAGGTACAAAATTTTTATCACATTTCCAGAATAATTAAATTCAAATTTTATTTAATTCGTTCACTTTTACAAATTTTTAATATTTTTTTTTATGATAATTGTAATTTGACTTGACTACTGTATTTGTTATTGTGTTTGATCATCGCATCTAATCGTTATATTTTACTTTTTCAAAATTGTAAATTAAAATAAGTAAATTTTCTTGATAAGTTTTAATTCATAATTGAATTGAAAATTTTTCCAGAACTGGAACTATTCGCATCGAAGTTTGAACTAATACTGTTCCTCTTTGCAGATGTCGGTGTTAAATAAGATTCTCTTATCAAAACGAGCCTACAAATAAATACATTTGTGTGAAATTCACAAATACTTAAAAATAATATTTGATTAGGGAGGTCATTAAATGATGAAATTGAGTCAATCATTACTTTGATAATGGCTCATCATCACATTTTAATTGCAATGTCCATCCTTGTTCTGTATAAACACCTTCATATAGTGATACATCGGAAGAGGTGATAAGAAACCGTTCGTTTAACGATCTCGTACGATCTCCAACTCATTTTTTTTTTAAATACAGTAGACACTCGTATCACAGAGGCCTACCCAACATAAAGATTAATTTTCTGACAATAAAAGTTTGCAAATTTCAATGCCGTTCAATAACACGTAAATATTATATTCACACAGCCTTTACTTCCGTAAATATGTGTGAAACATATTTTTTGGTTTATTCAAAATAAAAATTCTAATATATTCAATGATTGATTAAAGAGGGAACATAAAAGTGAACTTGAAATTTGATGATAAGAAATTGTCGTCATTCATCACAATTTTATTCATGTTTTATGCTTTGGAATGTGTTTTAATTTCAATTATAGAGATAATGAATTTCATTAACCGAAATTTGTGTCGTTAATCTCCTCACCTTTAACGTAATCGTAATGGTCCATATTTGAAAGCGAAACATTTCATTGATAAAATTGTGAAAATTTTATCTTCAAATAAATTTAAAGGGTTAAAAAAAAGGAAATAGCACAAAAATTATATTTACGTCAATTACAATTAAAAAAAAAATTTGGTTATCAAAACAATTTTTTACAATAAATATTTTACAATTTCATCATTTCACCAAAAAAAAATATATGTCATAATTAATCAAAATGTACTAATTAGGAATCTCTTTTAACAAAAAATATTAATTTTTTTAACTTATCATGTAATTTTGAAAGAAATGAGGAAGCAAGTCTGAATATTTCTCCTTTCTTTAATCATCAGAAATATTGTTTGTTTATTTATTTATTATTTTTATTGTAATTTTATTTTAATAATAATTTAATTCAATTCATTTAAAAAGTAATTAAAGGTCAATTAAGTGCACAAACTGAGAATGATGTTTGATGTCTTGATGTTTTAAAAATACATTGAATTCTAGGTAGAGAATGTCCTTTAAAATTGTGTATAAAGTGTAGTCATCTGGAAGTAAATATTGTTTTGATAGTGCAAAAATAAATAAAAATAAAATTAATCAGTAGAAAAAAATAATAAATTGTACTGTATGGAAATTAATCAGTACACGCGTCTTATTCAATAATTTGCCGGAATGTCATCATCATGCATGCAGACTTTGTGATCATTTGTGATAGTAGAGAGTACTGGAAATTTTTAGTCAAGGGTTATTAGGAAATGTGTATATGCTACACAAATGAGGAAAAGAAATAGAAACAGAAGTAGAAGGTAATGAAATTGCTGTCGGATTGGCAAGAGAAGAAGCCTCTAAAGTACCTATTGGGCTTGAATCTGTTATTTGAATAGCTTTGCCATCAGTAAATGATGAATCATAAGCTTGGAGAACGTCACTTTGTTACAAGTCACAAAGAGCCCTAAAATATGTGGCTTTGGTGGGTAAACACTTCTGACAATCTATCTATCTATCCACTTACATCATTCCATGGAGCGTTAATCCTCATTTTCTGACCCCGAACAGAAACGCCCCTCAATGAGTCTTGCTGGTAGAATTTTATGGAGCTTGAAGATCAGATCAGATTTGTAGGCCGTCTATTAAGCCTGCACTAAAGCCTTCAGTCGGACCCATTGTGTATATTCGTTATCATCATCCGAGGAACTTAGCTTATATCCTGTCATCCCAAGCAGTCACCATCTTTATCTAGCTTTTAACTCAAATTGAGTAGCCAGAAAAAGAGACATTTGAGATTGTAAAGTTTAATGGCAGGAGCGAGAATCAAACTGCCACCATTAGGTAAGGTTAGGTTTTACACCGCGGTCTCAAAGAGTCCTATTGTGATCTCCTCGATAAAAATCGTGAAATGAATAGTTCAACACGCTAACGAGATTCTTTTGTACATCAATAATTCAGTGAATTCCGATCCACTTTAATATGAATTTATGATATTCGCATTTTATTTCTCAATTTTTGTGTATTCATAAAACTATTTAATTATAATCATTATTTTCCTTATAAATTAAATTTATTATGCAACTTGACCTACTTAAATTTTATGTCTTGATAACATTTTATGCTTCGTATGCTTCACCAAAGAGCATAAGGAATTTCAGAAATCAAAATAATCGATAAAAAATAAGATTTATTGTTTATTTAATAATGATATCAAGCTACAACTCTGGTTGTTTTGTTTTTAAATGTTTTAATATTAAATTCCAGTTTCATTTTATCGAATCTTCGTCTTTTTATCTTTGAATCCTTTACTACATTAATCGCATTTAATTAACATCCATTTGCACGTGTTGCATAGTAATGACCTAAAATTTAGCAATAAAACGATAAAATTCAATTAAAAGTACACACACACACTCATAATTCTATTTTAAATATCAGTTGAAACACATAAGACATTGACATCAAATATACTTCTGATTGATATTTGATGGAATTTTAATATCAGCATATTTTATTGCAAATTATAATTTTATTTTAAATTATAATGAATAATCTTCATTACAAATATTTTTTAAGAAGAATGAAAATTGAAATTAAATTCAATCAGAAGATTGCCTAAAGAATGTGTGTTTTTCAGTCAATGTTATTAGGTGATCAACTACTGTTATTGATTTTTATTGTGCTTTGTGTGTTTTAAAAGAATGTCAAGGTATTTAGCACATTATTCATTGTACATACGCAGAAAAATAAAAATTAATTTAATTTCAATAAATCAGATGAAAAACGTGAAAATTGTTTCTAGCGTGACTGTTAAATGAAATCTGTTGATCTTGTAAATGTTACTTTTAAAGTTAATGTCAAATATTAAGATTGATCTGAAGATTTTTCAATCCATTTAAATGAGTTTACTTGATTTTTATTTTCAGATCGTATAGCTGTGATAATAATTGGAATTTGTACATTAATAGCTGGAGTTGTATTAGCATCAGTTCCATGGTTAAATTACTTTATATTAAAGGTGAATTTACTGTGAATTTTTTTGAATTTTTTGAAGGTAATAATTTTAATATATTTATTTTTTTAATTTTTAGAATCTAAGACTGTGGAATAATACCCTTAGTTTTCATTACTGGCAACGTCCAGGTGTAATTAGATTAACTAAAGTTTATATTTTTAACGTAACAAATCCAGAAGGATTTTTAAATGGTGAAAAACCAAAATTAGTAGAAGTAGGACCATTTGTATATAGGTAAGTGTATTTTGATGCGTGTTTTCACTTTAACACAATTTACATCATAGCAGCTCGTTAAATTCTTAGCGGTCAAAAAATTTCAAAATTAAGTTAGTGACACAAAAGTTACGTTATACGGAGACTTTGCTGTATGTCTCAAAAACCCCAGGAAGCACTAAAACAATTAATTCTCAAAAAACACCAGAAAGCACTTGAGAAAATCAAAAAGCACAAAAAAACCCAAGCAGCTAGAATTTTCCAAATTTTCGAATTCATCGAGTTATCTATTCTTAGCTCGACGGTGTATGTCGACAATGTAAACAGATTATCGTCTTCAATCAAATCAATATTGTTCATTCAATTCACATTTCAACTGAATTTAAATAAATAATCTTCTTTAAAATCATTGTGTGGCTACACATTCATATTAAAAATAACTCGTTCCTTATAACAAAATTGCATAATTAAATAATAATAAAAGTTGTTTCACACACGCTTAAACAGATAATGCATCATCTCACATCAAATAATGTTTGTCGCGTGTTTTTTTTATTATTAATTTTATTTTTATCCAAGTACGTTTTAAAAGTGTGAAAAAAATAATTTATTAAGACGACAAACACATCTTCTTCTAACCGGAGCTTGAATTAAATCATCCTGCTTAAAGGGAAATTCCTTTGATTTAAATTTAATTTTAAAAAGAATTATTGCCTCATTTTCAAGTAATATCATCAAAATATTTTTAATATTTCATTTTAAATTTTATTATGATTAATTATGACTGACACGAACATCATTTATTACATAATTTTTGTTTTTAAATTTATTGCATTGGTTGCATCGCTTTTATTTAAGTGCATTTCGGCATAATTGTAAATTTTATGTTAAAACAAAGTAATGATACAAAACAATAATGAAAAAACTGGAACACATTGACACGAAAACAAAAGAAAAATTGACAGAGCTCTGTCTTGGCTTGACAGTAGTCGGTGCATTTCAATATTAATCATTTTGTTAATAATTGAATTTAATGGATTTATGGATTATTTTTAACCCTTTACTTGATATGGGAAGAAATTTTTTAACTTGTTAGGACGTTTTGACATTTTAGTAGGTATCGACTCAATTTTTGACGAACAATTTTCCCATTCATGACATGAGTATTGTGTCATGCTGTCTGTCCATTTTCAAAACTCGCGGAAAATTCCAAAAACGCAAAACACCGCTCAAATTTCATTAACAGCAAAAACTCATGGAAATTTCAGAAAATCGTAAAAAACCAAAATCATGAAAATTGCAGATTAACGTATGTATTTCATACAGAGAGCTTTTCATGCCAATTCAAGTGCGAATGGAAGGGTCTAAGATATCGCTAACTGAAGACACGTCAAGTCATTAATCATTTTTATTTCATATATCAAATTTTATCAATTAAGGACCTTAATTGGTGGTATAACATCAAAATACATTTCAGGTGCACTTTTTCTTTTAAATCTGCACGATCAGATCATAAAATTGACATTATCACATCAAATTCAACCTTTAAATGTATATTATTTAATTATTTTGGATCATGATAATTTGTTGCAAAATAATAATAATAATCAACTTATAATGAAATAAAAACAAGTCTAGTAGCAAGCGTCTTAGATTTATGCACGATTGAATTATTTCTGTGAGTTAACGCTTGACTAACATACTAAAAATCTAATGCTTAAACGTTATTCACACATGTTCATAAATATATGCACACACAAATAAAGGCATTTTATAGACGGAAAAAACATTGTTTTTATGACCCAGATTTGAAAAATTAAAATAATAAAAATTGAATAAAATAAATAAATAAAGTGCAATGCTACATTCTGTTAATTTAATAAAATAATGATCGCAAGAGCTTAGGCACGTTGATAACTTGAATTTGTAATGAGATAAGTGTTAGTCATCATCAAAGTTCAAATATGTACAAAAATCATTAAATTTTAATGGTTTGATATGTTTTCATATGGCATTGCATGGCATTGATGCTGAATTAGAAACTTTTTTCAAGAATTTTAATTTGATTTTTCCATGTACAATGTAAAATTATGCAATGTCTGACCTAGTCCATCAATTATAAGTCTAATATTAAATTACAAAATTATTTCAACGAAATTCCATCCTTTTACGTTTTAATTTTAATTTTTAAAATAATGAAGATGCAATTCATAACCTTTAACACACATTTAAGTTCATAAAAAGGTAGTTAATCCAATTAGTTACTTACATTATTGAATAATTTCATGCTTTTATGAGCACAAAATCTTAATATTGCTTAGATATCTTATTAAGACATTTTTTTATTACAAATTAAGTACATGACCTAATACATGTTTGTTAGAAATAATTTTTTTAACATAAACCCCTATCACGGTTTTTCGTAGAATGCAGAATTGGCAATCTGCGTTTTCAAGCGTGTTAAATTCCTTTATTGAAGGTAAAAATTGAATATCAATTGATATGAACATGTGTTTAAGGTATTTTTTGTAGGTAAAGGTCGGGGATAATTGAAATTTTGTATTGAAAAGAAGCGGTGAGTTATCAAATTTGAGTTCCACGTTGTCTTAAATTATTGGAAAATTCTTGCTGTCTGGATTATCCCTAATTTTTGATTATTTTGTGCTTACTGGGTCTTTCCTAATTTTGTGCTTTTTTATGGCATCTCGAATCGCCATTACAATGCACTTTTTCCTCAATCTCATGAATCACACTAAAAGTATCTGCAGAGGTGAAGGGTGGATTCATTACATCTACCCAAACTTGGGCTGTGTCATCGACGAATCTTTAACAGTTTCTCAGGTCACCAGTCGATATTACGACAAGCATCTACCAAAATGTATTCGCTGAGCACACGCAATGGAAATTTTGGACGACTTCTCAAGTGACCTATCGATATTACAACATGCATAATATTTCTAGCCAAACGTGGTCTAGACTTGCAACATTAAGCATCGTGATTGTTCTTTTTCATTCAATAATTTCAGAGAGCCAGGCGACTTTCATTGCGATGTTAAATAATTTCGTGGCTTCTGTAATTTTGTATAAACATGATTAGATTTGAGGCCAATACTCGTATCTCTGTACGAAAAGACGAGAAACGGACTAAAACTTATTTTCTTACATGGTCATGGTGAAGATCCTTAAAATTCAAAATTTTAACAGTTTTCGTTGAACCAGGCATGGACTTAGTTCATTCATGGGCTTAAACTTTCTTGAAATATATTTTTTTTAAATCTCTCATAAAAGTGCGAAATTTATTTAAGTTAACCATATTTTTTTTTTATATTTACAGAGAAGATATGAAAAAAGTGAATATTAAATTTCATGAAAATTTTACTGTATCATATCAACACGAAAAGATACTTGAATTTGTTCCTGAATTGAGTGTTGACAAGACAACGAGAATAACAACACCAAATATTCCATTATTGGTATGAATTTTAATCTCATCGAAATCATAATTTTATTTTTAACATTTTTTTTTCTCTTTTCAGACTTTATCAACCCAAAGCAATAGTTTAAGTTATTTTCTTGCCAAAACAATATCGTTAGTGTTAACAGCGGCTAAATATAAGCCATTTATCTCATTAACCGTAGATGAGCTAGTATTTGGATATGATGATGCACTTGTTAGTTTAGCACATCGATTTTACCCTAGAAATAAACGGCCAATGTCGAAAATGGGACTTTTAAATGGTGTAAGTTTTAATTTTATTTTAATCAAACAATTCAAAGAATAACATTAAACCAGGAACCAAAATTAAAATAATGATAATAACAGCTCATTTTTAATTCAGATGCTTATTTTTAATTAAATAACTCTTCAAATTCCTATTATTAGCTATGATTATATTAGAATAAGAGAAGATAATTTCAAATTAACTCAAGAAACCGTAAATATTCATATAAAATAAATATTTTGTATACATAATCAAAGATACATCACGCAATTGTTTGACCGCACGTGATGAGTCAATAAGTAGCTGCAATAATAAAATGTAGTTTGTTTTTTTCTAATCTGTTAAAGTAAATTTATGTTACGAAATCGCTTGCGGCGACATATTTTGTGGCTTATCATCTTATAATCTTCTGTTAAATCACAATTTAAATCGATATTGATTGTTAATGTTAACAAGCAATTAAAGGAATTTTAACCTTTCATTACACAAACGGGTTTTTTTCTAAATTATTTAAGTGATTTTAAATTTCAACACAATTTAATTCCAAAAAAAATTAAGACCGTGATCGTGACCGTTTTTTATGAGTGGATTATATTAAAGTTGGAATTCACGATCCTCAACAGAAAATTATTTAATTTTTCCGCAGGTCTTAACTCGATTTGGTTAATTTTACAATTTTAAACTGTTTTGAGAATTACCACAGTTTTTTAAAAACTAAAATTTTTCTCGATTTCAAAATATTTTGCAGAAGAGTGCGATTTTTTCAAACAATTCCAATTGTCTGAGAGGGGCTTTTCGTGATTTATGAAAATTTAGCGATTTTGCATAATTTCCACGGCTTTTGAAAATTTCGCGAATTTGGAAATTTTCCCTGATTTTTAACGGGCCTCGAAAATTTCTCAATTTTTAAAAATTCCACTTGTCCCCGATTTTAGAATTTTCCATTAATTGATTTTATGCAAATTCGAAAATTCCGTTGTTTTGAAAAATTCGGCGATATTCCACGATTTAGAAAAATTTTGAAAATTTCCGTTTTTTTTTGAAAATTCTTCAATTTCTATGAACAGAAAATGGTTAATTTGAGATAATTTTAATTAAATTTGCAATTGATCCAATTAAGTCGTGACTTTGTTGTAACTTAGCGCCATTTTGAAATTGTATCTATGCGAAAAAAGGGTTAATTGCAATTAATTATCATATTAATAAAAAAAACAATCAATCTATCATTTACTTTTAATTGAATAGGGAATCCCGATACTATCGATAAATATATCAATCACAACAACGTGCTAATTATAACAATTACATTTTTTTCTTTTAATAGCGCAATGGAACATTGGCCGAAGTCGCAACAATTCACGGGGGTTTCAGTGGCATGGACAAATTTGGTTATTTTGATAAATTAAATGGACTCGATCATCTGCCATATTGGGATAAGGAACCATGCAAAAATATTTCTGCATCAGAAGGTTCATTTTTTCCACCTCGATCAATTACTGGCTCTGATGTTGTTTATGTCTATGATAAAGATCTGTGTCGCAGTTTGCCATTAATCTATCGAAAACCTGTTGTTAAAGACGGTAAGTGAGAAAATGCAACGTGACTTTATGCACACACATATCGTCTATTTATAAAAATAAAAAACTTGTATCACCACTTTTAATGATTTTATTAGAGCAAACATGTTGCAATATTTTTATTCTGAATAATAATTAAGTAATATTTTACTTTACAATTAAATTTTCCATTTAAATTCCGATTTTCACATCGATGCTTAAGCAAACAAACGCTAATTCATGAATTTGAGTTGTTGTTTTTATAATTTTTTATGTCTCAAATCAAATCATGATCGGTCACATTAAAAAACTTGTCACACATACGCACATTGAAATTGAAATTAATATTAAAATCTAATCTAGTTCTAATAAAATAATTAATGAAAAAAATTAAATTTAAATTACATATTAAAAATTCTCTTCCTCTTACAAACCTCATACAACACACACAAACAGGAATTGATACCGATTATTACACGTTAGCGGAAGACGCTTACGGTGGAACAAAGCCAGAGAATCAATGTTACAACGAGGATGGAAATCAATCAGTGCATGGACTCCAAAACATCAGTCCATGTCAATATGGTGCCCCAGTTTACATTTCAAATCCACATTTTTACCAAGCAGATTCTAGTCTACTTGAAGCAGTTGAGGGATTGAAACCAGATCAAAAGGAGCATGAAACGTACTTTAAAATTCAACCGGTATGTTACTTTGCTCGCATTATGAAGTGATTTATTGATTTAAATTAATATTTCATCTTTTAATAGAAACTCGGTGTCCCTCTCGAAGGCAAAGTACGTGTGCAGTTAAATTTGAAAGTTGAAAATGCGCCACAAATTGAATCAGTCAAGAATTTCCGGAGTTTTGTTTTTCCTATCATGTGGCTTGAGGAAGTGAGTTTTAAATTTTTTACAATTTCTCATTAAATTTAATTACTTAAATAATTTGCATCTAGGGCGTCAGTGAATTGACACCACCAATTCGACGTTGGATCTACCTTGGTACAGTTTTTGCTCCAATTGGCCTTCCAACACTCTCCTATTCGTTAATCGTTGGTGGCATACTCATGATAGTCTTTGTCTTTGTACGTACATATCAGAATTTTGTCTTTAGCACGGATCCGACAACAGAACTCTTGGAAATGGGTCGTCGCTCATTGAGACGTAGCAGTAATATTATAATTAATGGATCACATAATTTGATGGTTCAACGTGACAGTTATCATTTGCTCAAAAATTTACCACCCACACCGGTTGTTGGTGAAGAGGACTGTTAACTTATTTTAATTGTAATTTGATAAATATTTTATCAGAGGACTGTGAGCTTTAAGATTAAAAATATTATTATTTTTTAAGTTTCATCCATGTTTGTCTGGTGTAAGAATGTGCAATAGCCCTTAATTTTAAAGTAAATAAGTAGAATTTAAATTAATTTAAAATTTTAATCGAATTGCTCATATTTTTTCTTGTATTTTAACTAAATTTTCCTTACCACGGACGACTTTCCCATTAGAAATATCACACACAGAAACACAATTCAATTCAATTCAAAGCACACTCAATGAAAAAACGTTTCTTTCCAAAACAGGCCAAATTTTATTCAAATTTTTAAATTATGGCAAAATTATAACATAAAATAAGCATAAAAAACACACAAATACGGGTCATACATAATACATTTTATAATCCTCATTGACAGATTTACGTGTTTAAAATCAGTTTTATCATTATCACGTCAAAGTCTGAAGCCATAGTTAGCCTGAAGTGAAGTGACTTGAAAAAAAATATTCAAATAATAAAATTAAACATAAAAATAATCAAAAAACCATAACAATAACCATAAAAATTTATCACCAAATTATAAATAAAGAATGTAATTTCATTTTAATCCGGTCTCTAAAGTTAAGATTAATAAATTATTATGATAATTCGATCAAAAATCAATGAAAATAAAAAAATTATCAATAACTGATTAATTTAAAGATAAAATTAAAGTAACGCTATTAAAAATAATGATTATATTTAAAATTAATTTTATGCTGTGAGAAATTGGTTAGTGAATGGATATTTAAAAAATGATTAAATTTAGAATTTAAAATTTTAATTTAATTTTTAAGTAGCAATATTTTATTTGTGTTTAATTTAAATGTTAAATAGAATTTAAAATGAATTGAAATCACACTGCTCAAAAAAAAAATAAAATAATTTGTAATAAAATTTAAAGAAAAAAAATTAGGATAAGTAGGATTATTTTTCAGGTAATTTTTCAAGTAAATTTTAATTTAAGAAAATTTTAGAGTTTTTATTAAAAAATAAAGTTTTTTTTCTAGTAAAATATATAAAAAAAACTGTTGGATTTTATTTTTGGACTGGAAGATTTACATTAAAAATTATTGGAAAAATTAAGGATTTCGTTTGAAAATTAAGAATATGATCGAAAAAATGGGAAAATTACATTTTCCACTATATTTCGTACGAATTGAATGATTTGCGTCTTGTTTGTTTCGTGTCAGGAGAAGGACTGACCTATCTCTTTTATTCTCTCTTTCTATAACACTAATACTACACTAATACTAGCATAAGTAGATACAATACACCCACTTCCTCCCCCTAAAATATGGAAGTCAACATTTGTTCATCTTCCTAGGTCTTAAGACCATACCATGTCCCTTATTCTGTTTATCTCCTATAATTACTTCATTATTCTGTTCTTTTGTCCTATATTCTTCTTCATTAATTTTCTCTTCATTACTTTGTTCGTCTTCTTTGATTTCATTTGATAAATATTTATGTTCCCTAATTCTCAAATAACTAACATGAGCTTTTAATTTATTTCCTAATTCTAATCTGACTTCATATATTAAATTGCTGATTTTCTTAACAATGGTGCCTTTCAACCACTTCTTTTTTAACTTAAAGTAATAGTAGATTGGTGCTCCCGTTGTGAACCTATGCGAAATCCTCCTCTTCGCTTGCATGCAGATTGAGGTATTCTCCTTCCTCCCCTCGGAGATTGACAACTCTTCCGGACGATAGGACTCTGTCAACTGAACCTGTTTTGTAAGAAATGAAAAATTATTTCTAGGTTTAAACCTAAAAAGTTTTTCAGCAGGTGATTCAACGCCTCCGCACAATGGAGAGAAACGGTAATCAAAAAGGAAATTCACTACACACTTCTCTACATCCGGTTTGCCTTCTTCTAAATATTTTTTTAGTCTCAACTTTACTATACCTACAGTCCTTTCGGCCAAACCGTTGGACTGTGGGTGGTATTGTGGGGAATTAACATGCTTTATTCCGTTAAATCTACAAAAATTCTCAAATTCTGATGAATTAAAGCATGAAGCATTATCGCTCACTAAGATTTCAGGCAAACCAAATGTCGAGAAAAATTCCTTCAATGAAAATATAACACACTTCGAGTCCACTGACTTATTCAGTTTTATATCAACATAATTTGAAAAGTCATCGACAATCAACAAAAAACATTTTCCGTTGCAGAAAAAGTGGTCCACATGAATTCGTTCAAGGGGTTTCTTAGTCTCTGGCCAAGTCATTGGACCAATTACATTCTTTTTTGACGCACATGTTTGACACACTACACAATTGTTAACAAAATTTTCTATATCCTTATCGATATTTGGCCACCATGTCGTCAACCGTGCCAATTGTTTACACTTAACAATTCCCTTATGTTCACCATGAAGGTTTTTCAAGATCCTTCCCCTATAGCATGGAGGTATGTACAAACGATCTCCGTAAAAAATGCAACCGTCTTGTATAGACAGACTTGAACGAAATTTATAAAATATCAAAAGTTTTCCATCAATCTTGTCTCTATTTGGCCATCCGTTCAAAATGTATGTGAACAATTTCATACAAAATTCATTTCTCTTAATTTCGGTTTCAATCAGCTCTTTATTCACACAATCTGACGCACACTCATTAAAAGAATTCAAACAATTTGTCACATCTAGCTCGACTTCTTCTACGCCGGTTGGTTGTTTCATTGGGAGACGTGACAGAGCATCCGCATTTTCTGTCAATTTCTTTGGACGATATTTTACTTCAATATCGTAGTTTTGGAGGAAAAGAAGCCAACGTAAAAATCGGCTGTTAATTACCGTTCCTAAGTCTTTTCTCTGGGACAAAATTGGAATTAATGGTTTGCAATCAGTAAATACCGTCACTTGATTGCCATATATAAATTTGTGGAACTTCTTTATTCCAAAAACGATAGCCAACGCCTCCCTATCATATTGTGAATAATTCTTTTCCGCGACACTTAGACTCGCTGACTCCATAAATACAGGTCGTTCTTGACCATTCACAACAATGTTCAGTATTGCACCAACTCCATACGGTCCTGCATCACACACCATTGTTAGAGGTTTACTTGGGTCAAAAAATGCTAATATTGGACTTTTCAGAATCAAACTTTTACACTCTACAAATACTTTTTCACATTCTTCCGACCACACAAAACGAACATTATGTCTCAACAATCGATGCAGAGGTTGCAAAAGATTTTGTAGATTGGGTAGAAACTTTGAGTAATAATTCAAAAGTCCCAAAAATGACCTCAAGGATGTCAAGTCAGTAGGTTGAGAGGCTTCTTCTATTGCTCTAGCTTTGGCTTTTGTAGGAGACACACCCTTGTCACTAACATGGTGGCCTAGATAGTCAATTTCCTTCTTAAAAAACTCACATTTTTCAAAATTGGCTTGAACATTGTATTCCTCTAATCTAAACAAGACCGCTCTTGTCCTTTCGATACACTCGAGTCTAGTTGGCGCGCCTATCAAAATGTCGTCAAAATAGCTTACAACACCTTTAAGGCCATTCAAAATCTTATCGATGGTCTCTTGAAATATACCTGGGGCGGTCTTTACACCAAAAGGGAGTCTTTTATATGAAAATAGTCCCCAAGGGGTATTAACAGTGGTTAATTCCTGAGATTTCTCATCTATCTCCAATTGTAAATACGCTCCTGTTAAATCTATCACACTGAAGCATTTGTTTCCATTCAATGTGAACAAAATTTCATCTATCTTTGGAATTGGGTAATTATTACTTTCAAGACACGGATTCAAGGTGGGTTTATAATTGCAACAAACTCTCACAGTACCATCTTTTTTATTTGCTAACACAATTTGGCTAGCCCAATCACTGTACACAACCTTCTTAACTATACCTTGTTTAAGCATGTCATCAAATTTTTCCTTTACTTGCTGTTTTAATTTAAACGGTACTGGACATGCTTTCCTGAACTGGGGACTAACCCCTTTCTTCAATTTCAGATTAATTTTAAAATTCTTAATTGGTTTTGAGTGTGACACAAATAAATCTCTGAAATCTCTTTTTAAATTAAAAATATCACTATCAACTTGGTTCAAGACATTAACTTGTAACATATTTTCATTCAAAAAATTTCTCCAACTTGGACATAGAATTTCTAACCAAGTTCTACCTAACAGTGGGAGTTTTTCTTTTTGAGTCTTCAACACTAAGGCTTGTGTTTCCCAATGATCATTTAGACATACTTTAATAACACCAATTACATTACATTTCGAGTCATCAGCTAGCGTGAACACCCTATTTCTTATTTTAAATAATTTGCTCTCACTAAAATATTTTTTATATGTTTCATATGATATGACACTTACGGACGCACCGGTGTCTACTTCGCACTCAAAATAGTTCTCATTTAGCTTTATTCTCATAATGAGAGGCGGTTTAGTAATAATATTTATAAGATTTGACTCACCTAGTTGGTTTAATTCACCTGGTTGTTCATCTTCATGGTCGTCATCTAGATTCCTCACTCCTACGAGGCTCGGGCAATCATATCTGTAGTGTTCACGTGACCCACATTGATAGCAACGTCCACGTCTATTACGCACACCCTGGAAGCCTCTGTTACCAGGTCTTCGACGCTGCTCAAAAAAGCGATTATTTGCTGGACGAGCGCTTTCTCTCATTGATTGACCACGTGCTGCCTCATTCCTTTGAACATTACCACGAACAACACCATTTCTTGGAAAATTATCACGTGCAAACGGCCGTCTAACAGCACCACGTGGACCCACGTTGTTAATAACTTGGTCTCGGTTATGGCGATTTGATATCTCATTAGTTTGTGCTATTGCGATTGCTCTCTCAAAGGTTTCTGGATTGTCCTCGATTATTCTGGCTCTCAAATTGTCATTACAAAGACCCATTATGAATCGGTCACGGAGATGGTGATCTAATTGTTCATTGAACTCACATGATTGAGCCAAATGCCTTAGTGCCAGCGAGAATTCAGACGCGTTTTCTCCCTCGTGTTGGTGGCGCGAGTAGAAAATTGCTCTTTCCACTACCACTAATTTCTTAGAACTCAAGGCTTCGACAATTAGAGGTTTCACGTCACTATATTTCTTGTTCTGGGGTCCATTTGGCGCACATACCGATTTTAATTTATTATACAAAAAGCCTCCACTTACCCCAATCAATGCAATTAACTTTTCCTTGTCATCAGTAATTTTTTGTAACATGAGGTATGCCTCGAATCTTTCCAAATACTCTTCAATATTGACTCCTTCTGTGTAAGGCTCAATGTAACCGATCGGTGCCATGTCTTCCTCTTCGCTGCTGCTTGAATCTTCACTTAAGTCGACTGACTCTATCTTTAAACTTGTATTAAAATACGACTTAATTTTTTCCATAAGTTTACTACACAATTATAACCACGTGCTCGACTGACACTTTATACTTTTTCTTTATTAAATATTTATTACGTACACATGTGGTTTTTTTTTTCTTTTGTTTAAATCCTCGTCGCCAGTGAATGATTTGCGTCTTGTTTGTTTCGTGTCAGGAGAAGGACTGACCTATCTCTTTTATTCTCTCTTTCTATAACACTAATACTACACTAATACTAGCATAAGTAGATACAATACAAATTTCTCAAGAAATTCTAGTCGAAAACTTTCGAGAATAGTGAGAGAAAGCTTAAAAAATGAGAATTTCTAACCACTAGGCGATTTAGAAAAGTGCATTTCGATGGGACGCGTTTCATTGAATAAAATTAATTTTTTTTTAAACATTAATAAATAAATGTAAAAATATTTTAATAGAAAAATTTTGAGAAATTCGCCATTTTGAAAATTTTTCTAATGTCCGTTATTTTGAATTTTTTTTTGGAAAAAACCGTGATTTTGAAAAATTTTGCCCTTATGAAAATTTGTGATGAATTTGGAAAATCCGCCAATTTAAATGTAAAAAAAATTTTGGATTTTAAGCTATTGACCTTTTCAGTCTTGAGCCCAATCGCTGAGTCCAAACTCAGAGCTAATGAGTTCATTCTTATTAGCTTTTTTACCCAACAAAAAAAAAATCAGCAATTTTTCAAAATTTTTAACCGTTTTCAACGGTTTTTAGGCTTTGGAGGCTCTCGAGCTGAATCTCAAAACTCATGAATTATAAATGATCCTCATGAGCTCCCTTATCCAACAAAAAAACCCGACCTCGGTCCGATGGACTATTCCGGAGTTATGAATAGCGAGCAGTGACATAGTGACGGCGGACAAACCGTCTGTAATAGTGCATTTTTTTCTTACGAAATGCACTAAAAACAGTTAAAAGTTGAAAAAAAACTATGAAAAAATACTTTTTAGACTTTTATCTAAGTTATTTTTTTAAAGTCCGTTAAATTCTCGTCAAAATCACTGAAACAAACTTCAAAAACCCATTTCAATCCAATTTTTATTCATAAAAACTCTTCAATTGCATTAAATACAAACATTTTTACCAGCATAACCATAAATTTTGTTTCAAACCGATACAAAAAAACTCTATCCGTAAAAAAACGCACCTGTGCAATATAAAACATTCACACAGTATCAATTAATCAACCAATTTTCCATGTTTTTTTATTCATTTTTTTTTGTGTGTCTTTCCACCACTATAAATTTTCAGTTATACATGAAAATAGACCGCTACAAAGAATAATAAATAAACCAAAAAAAAAAAAAAATTGAATTCATGAATTTATTCTTGTGAAAATAATAGATTTGCTTGCCAAATTGTTGTGAAATACATTTTTTTTTCACGGTTTCATTTCATTTTATTTCATTTTCATATGAAATGCAGATTCAAATTTAAAAATGATAACAAAAATTGATATAATTTTTTTTTATATTTATTTTTAGATGAAATTTCAATCAGTTTAATAAAAAATAAAAAAATGATGGAATGTGAAGAAGGATTTCATATCGTAATAATAATAATAATAATGAACAAGTCATAAAATATGTATTTTTGTGTTGAAAAAGTTTCAATTTCTGCAACTGACATAATCATTAAATCAAACCAAAAAATTAATGCTTTTCATTTTATATGTTCTTAGTCGGTGAATTTATGATATGCTTTAACGTTACGTTACTACGTTTGGCATTGTATTGAAGAAGTAACTTTTGATTTGATTATTTGCTTATGTAGGTTACTGTTGAATGGGGAAAAATAAATTTAAATGAAAAATTTGAAATTGTTTTGATTAGAATGAAATGGATAACTTGAATCGAATTGTGACATTTAGAAAAATATCGAAATCAAATCTATGAAGAAATGGCTCAAGATAGTCTTAATAAACGAGGAAGCCATCGATGGAGGAAAAATATGATAAAATATAATTTTGTTGGATATAAAGAGTAATTTTCTTATTGATTTTCATTTTAATCGATTACAAATTTTGTTATAAAATTCTAACGGAATTTCAATTCAAATTAAATTAGCGTTTCATTGCGTTTTACATTGATACGCGATGTTTTGTAATTGAATCTCTTATTTTGCGATGATTCAATTTAAGTATTGAATTTTTTTTTGAAAATGTTAATTTTTATTCATTGCATCACCTTTTTCTGTTACAGTTTCGTCCTCATTTGGATGATGATGGTGGTGGTGATGGTGATGATGACCATGACCATGCGGTGGAGGCGGCAAGTACACATTACATTTTTGTACAACTGCTTTATATTCACTGCACGTTGCTGTATTATTCCAAATATCACTTGGACAATTCAAATACATTTGACCGCCAACACAGGCAAGGAAATATCCCGATCGCTTTGTGCACTGCTCACGTCCAATTTCCATTGGATTTTCAGGTTCTTCTGCATCAAGTTGTTTGTATGTATCGTTATTTGCAAGAATTGCACACCTTTGAATGCCTTTTGTTAAAATGTCTTTCCATTCAGCAAATTCTGGTGCTAGCATTGATACCATTGACGTGACTGCACTTTCTGCCTCAATTTTGCCGTTGAGAGATATTTTTGTTAAATTCGTGTAACATTCAAAGGCGCACTATGAAGAAAAAGATTTTTAAGGAATTTTCTATTAAAATGACAAAATAAAATTACACCAAATCCTTTTTTCTGTTGAAACGTTTCTCGCATACACTCATGAATGAGGGTCTCATTAACAACTTTTGGATATTTTGGACAACAATCCCTTGAATCATCTGGCAGCATGCATTCACGAGGGGGTCTGGCCCATATCTATTACAAAATTTCAAAATTTAATTATAAAAAATTAAAGTTGCAAATAAAAAATCTCACCAAATCAATGACTGCTACAATAAAAATTACACTTAAAACAAATTTCATGATTGATGAATAAATGTTCGCGGTCAAACAAGCACTGATCCGATTCCGATACAAATCACTTAGATATCACTTTATAAAATCATTAATTGGGTCAGGAAAAAAAACATAAAAGTTTTTTTGTGGCTTTGATATGACATTGAATTAAAAATTAAATTAAATTTAATGTAAATATTGCGAAATATGAGTAAAAACTTATTTCAATGATATTCAATTGATGTGATGATTAGAAGTGACACTGAAAATGAGAGAAATTAAATTGAATATCTCTGAAATGTTATGTAATTTTTTTTTATGAATTTTAGAATGGAAACTTACCGATTAAAATGATTTTATTTGTTTTGATGCTAAAGATAATTCTGAATGCATTGGAAAAAATGGAGTTATTTTTAGTCGTCATCAAGCGGCACGATGAAATTTCATTGAAAACAGTCATTTTTTAGCAGTTTCACATCGATTGAAAACCGATTTACTTTAATTTGCCTTTTTTTTATTCAATTTCATTTAAAAAAAATCAGCTAGTCATCAATTTTCATCACATTAATGAGCTAGGTCTCGATACAGCCAAATTAGCCGTTAAATTTAGAAGCACGCTTTGTTACTATTCGATCTTAAAATCGATTATCATTCAAAGTTCAAATAGCCACTTAAATTTGATCATCAAATAAACATTTTTCACTTATTCAAAGGAAATCAGCATTTAAATTGACATTGATCACATTTCAAGATAAGAAATTTTTTTTCATATAAATATGAGCGGGACATGAAAAAACCGTCAGTTTGAATTTTGAAAATTCATCGTTATTTTTTCCTGAAATTTAATTTTAATTGTAAAAAGTGACATTGAAAAAAAATCAGTATAAAATGAATTTTTTAACCAAAATATTGTTTGTGGCTCTCATGATTGTAAGAATTCATTGAATTTAGTTGAATTTAAAATGAATGTTTAAATTTTTTGAATTTTTATCTTCAAACAGTTTGGGACTGAAGCCGCTCCAAGTGAATCAAAGGACGTGAATTGCCATCATATTCCTAAAACTGCACTTAATACCGTAATTTTTAACATTTTTAAATGTAATTTTCAATGTAATTCAAATCAAATTTTAATTTTAGACTTGCTGTATGGCTCCTGAAGTGATCAGTAAATCAGTGATAAAACAGTGTGAGGAGGACGCTGAAGGTCAAAATTACAATGAGGTCATGAAAGAATGTGTAAGCTAATTTTTAATTTTCTATTCAAATTAATCGACATTTCAATGAAAATTCTCTCTTTATGTCATTTCAAGGTCACAACTGCTTGCGTAATTGAAAAATCTGATTTCATGAAAGACAAGGAATTTTCACAAGAGCTCTTGTTATCACATATTGCGACAAGTCTCGGTGATCAACCTAAATGGAATGATTTAATCGGAAGTGCCGTTAAAACTTGCATTAAAAAGGGAATGGAACAACACGAGAAAATTATTAAGATGTTTGCTAAATCACCATTTGGTATCAATGCGGATGAGTGTAATCCGGTGCCAATGTATGTCGCGAATTGCGTTGACGCTGAAATTCTTGTTAATTGTCCCGAAAAGTCATGGAATGATGGTATGTTAATCTTAAATTCACAAATAACGTGTTAAAATTGATTTAATTTTAACTTTACAGAGAAAAGCTGCAATAGCTGGCGACGGTATTTAAGCAAATGTGACATTTTTGAAAATATCCCAACAATTGATTTGAAAGTGGAAGAAGCTAATCTCGAATAAATGTTAAATTTAATTTGAATTGAATTTATAATACACATTTTATAAATAACAGGAAAAAACTGATGACTTTTTTATCATGATTATTGTAATTGAAGTTAAATTTTATCTACAAATTTCATATTTGAGTGATTTCAAATGACATTTTTCCGGTTGATGAATCATTTGGTAAAGGTGAAGGCCATACAGGCTTGTTGCTGGTTGATAAATTCATTTTAAAATTATTTGAAGTGTGGCATCGAGGAAAGTCCTGAAATGTGAACCTCTTATTTACTTAACCCTTTCATTGAAATGGGGCTTCAATTAATTTTTTTTTTGAAATTAATTTTAAAAATAATTTGAAAACGATTAAAATTTCAATTTTCTTGTTAAAATGATTCAAAAATGAGCAAAATTCCATTAAGATCAACATTTGCATTGAAACTTCTTGCATTTAAGGGTTAACATGAAATTTCACTGTCTTAATACCCATAATCAAAGCTCATGTTAAATTTTTTACATTGTCATCTGAATTGTTATAAAAATGAATGTTTAGTCATACAATGTTAAGTTTATAATTGAATTTCAAACCTTTGAAACCCTTGTATTTGAATTGTGATAATGACAAAAGCTGTGACTCTCCTTGTCATCACTTTCCTGGCTCTTAACATCAATCAGGTGAAATTTCTTTACTTGAAATCAAAATTTGATCATAATTTTCATTGTTTTTTCAGGTGATGTGTGCCTGGGACTGCAATAACACACCAAAGGATGTCGTTGACGATACTGAAGTGAGCTTAATTTAATTTATACACAGTGTAATTTGACCTTGAAATTAATTTTCTTTCCTTTTCATGGCCACAGGAATGCTGTAAATCACCTCAACTGATACCAAATGACCTTGAAACTGAATGTTCAAACAAATTTGAATCGGAACCACGCGAATTTCAAAAACAATGTGTAAATTTAATGTTTTTTGCTGTAATTCACTCAATTCATGTATTTTATTTTCATATTTCCAGCTCGTCAGCACATGCATCATGGACAAAATGAATCTCACAATGAATGGAAATTTCATGAGAGAATCAGCCATGGATCATATCAAGCGAACTGTAACAAACGATCCAATTTGGGAGCAAACAATGGAGAATGTGACAAAAGGTTGTTTTGAATATGCCGTTACACACATTGATCAATTTAAGGAGTTAAACAAAAATCCTAAGCTAAATATGGACATTTCGGATGTCACTAAATGCAATCCATTGTATGTCGTGTTTATCGCTTGCATGGACGCTGATCTTTTAACTGAATGTCCTGATCATAGTTTTATTCAAAGTAACATTTAAACATTTGAATTGAGAAATTTTAATTTTAATATTTTTATTTTAATTTTAATTTCAGATCAAAAATGCCAGGATTGGAGACAATATTCCAAGGACTGTGGTGATGATAACCTTTATTTGACAGTTTAATTTGAATTGAACTGAAAATTATTAAGATAAATTGTTCAAATCCTGCGCTACTACATAAAGACCCGTTTTTTTCACTTGTTCTGCATACAAATTACATTTTGGCACTTGGCTACTAAATTCAGGACAATGCTATTTAAATTGCAAAAAAAAATAATTATTTTAAAAAACTTTGGAATAATAGACATTTAAAAAATTGAATTTACAATAAAAAATTCCCCCATTATCCTTGAAACAAGGTATCCTGAGCTTGGACAACAACCGTCATTTTTAGTGTTTGGATTCTGTTTCATCAATGCATCAAATTCCTCTTCCTTTTCTTTTTTAAAGTTTTGATAGTCTCCAATGCATCTTGGAATGTATTTATCGATAATTGGTTTCCACATTCTGACATTTGTCCGATTCAAGAGTGAATACAATGAGTTTTGCACGGTTTTAAGGGTCACCTCTCCGTTAACGGCTAGTTTTGTTTCATTGGTGAAACATTCCAAAAGACACTGTTAAAAAAAATTTCAATTTTAGTCATGTTAAATTTTCATTTAAATAAAAATCCTTACCAAACCACCTGGAGGAGCATTCGGCGGACGTGTAATTTGATTTTTCTTATCCAATGCCGTCATTTTTGTGACACATTTTTTCACCACAGTCTCGTTGATTATTCTGGGAATTGAAGGACAACAATCCAAGGAGTCAGGTGGAAGTAAATTACAGTGAACTACTGCAACGTAAAATATTAGAAGTGTGATTGAAATGAGTTTTGGTATCATTTTAAATGGATTATTTGGTGAATTGAAAGACACTGAGTCTGAAATTGAGCATGAACTTGAAATTTATATGAAATGAGTGTTCATTGTTTTAGTTTTTATATGAATTTTTTGAAAACAATGGAATAGTTTTTTTGATTGAAATTGAGCGAATTTACCGTGAAAAATTGCAATATTTGGATTCGGGAGTTATTTTCCATTGGTGCCTGTCTGGTTTTTTGCGCAGTGAACTGCAATGCTTTTAAAACGATCTCACAGATCTGAAGCTAAAGTAAGCTCAAAAAAGCTCTCAGAATTTTAAATGACAAGGATTTTTTAAAAAGTTTTATCCACTTCAAAGAAATCAAGCAGACAAGTACTAATTAAAAATGAAGATGAAAATCAACCAAATCAAGAAAACTTCTGTTATTTAATCGTTTCATTATCAATTTTTCTTTATTTTTTTTATATTCCTTTCACATTCCAATTATACATAAAATCAGTGTTTTTTTTTTCATAAATATTTTTATATAAATGAGCTGATGCTTCTTTTGTGAAACATTTTTTTTTTAATGCGCACAGCTAAAAATTACAGCTTTGCTTTCATCAAATTTACTTTTCCCTAATTATAATCATAATTATAGCATAGAATAATGAGAAATTTTTATCAAATTTCTATAAGTTAAGATTTTCTTTAATTTTTTTCTATTTTTTTTATTAACTTTTTGTAGATAGCATTGCATAGCATGTATAATGATAATAATAATGATAGTAATTATATGGAGCAAATACTAATGAATAACAATCTTTGGTCTATTTTTGGGTTCTCATTTTTAGCCTAATTTATTTATTTAACTTGATTACATAGGAAGGGTTTTTGTTTTTGACAGGATATCTAATTATTTGCATGAAACTTTTTTTTTTCATTTGATTCTTTTTTTCTATTTATATAAATGTAGAATTAGATAAATATTTAATTTCATAATAATAATAATAGTAACATAAGGTTATATTTGAGTTCGAACTTTACTCAGGTCAATGAAAGGAAAAAGTGAAAGTTAAGTGAAAAAAAATTCAATTGAACTTTAAAAAGTGAAATGTTATATAAAATTTTAAATGTGTATAAAAATTACAATTAATTTTAATTTTAAAAAAATTGAAACCGTTTTTCATTTAAATTTAAATTTTTTTCTATACAAAAACAAAAAATTCATATTCTGAATTCGATTTCAGTCCTTAGCATGTTTGCATTTCATGATAAATGATTATAATAAATAAACTATTTTCTTTTAATTAACTAAGTTTTTTTTGTTATATAAGTTTAGTTTAGTTTAGTTTAGTTTAGTTAACACAACGCTATGAGCTATATGAGGCTTAAGTTATTTTAGTTTTGGTATTAAAATAATAATATTTTCGTTATTAATTAAGTTTTTTTTGTTTGTTTGTTTGCAATGAAATACAATCATAATAATTATAACAGTAATAAACAGTCTAAAGTTGTTTCTTTTTGTTTTTTTAAAGATATTCCCCCTGGGCAAAAACTTAATGGAAAAACGCATCTTGACGCTGACTATATTTTATCTATATATTAATGAATTAATACGCTATATTTTTAATATACCTTCAAAAAGTATGGTGAAAATATGGGTGTTGTAAATTTGAGAAAAAAGTACTAATATAGTATGAACCCGGTAGGCAACAAGCAGGGGTGTATGTACCAGGAGTAGCTGGGGTAGCTTGGTTACCCCTCAGATTTGGACAATGTATGGAAATTTTATTCAAAATTTGAAAGAATTTTTTTTACTTAGCCGGCTATCCTCACGAAATAGAGCTATGTGACTATTAAAGTGCATTTAGCAAGAAAAAAATGAGCAGTACATTAAAATCCTAGAAAATTGTTTGATTTTCAAAACCTAGTAGCAATTTGTAAAAAAATTAAAATTTTTCTAGCGAAAATTAGATATGACGATTGATGATAACTCCTTCAGGATTTTAAGGTTTTAAAAGCAATGTAGTATTTTTCAACTTTTACAAAATTTGAAGAACATTTTTAACAAAAAGTTGGTCCAATCAGTATATTTTTATCAAATTTAACTAATTACAACCAGAATTTCATTTTTATATTCAATAAACTTCAAAAATTTTCATTTTTATGGTAAAACTGTTGGGGTCTCATAGAATTCCATATTTTGCAAGGAGCTGAAAGCAGTGGTGGATTGGCCATACGGGCAATCTAGCAAATGCCAGAAAGGCCACAGTCGATCGTCTTGTAAGAGCGAAGATTAGCGTAAATTTTAAAGAAAATCATACACAATGCCAGGACTGTTAATAATTTTCAATCCGCCCCTACTTAAAAGTATAAAAAAATAATTTAGGTAAGTGAATTAAAAATATAGCATATAAATAGTATTAGACCATAAACCAAAATATAGTTCTAGTGAATATTTTTACTTTATATATAGCAATTCCTTGACCAGGGGGTTGAGCTAATGAGTTAATATAAGTTTGTATTGTAATATGCTTGAAATATTACGCGAAAATGGTTTTTTTTCAGTAAAAGTTTTTTCTATGATTTTAAATTTATTTTTAAAATAATCGGTTTCTCTGTTAAAGTTTTTATTTAACCTTTTTTAAACATATTTCTATGAAAAACAACCTAGAATGCATTTTTTTATTACATAAGTGTTTAAATGTTTAGAACAGGCCTCTAAAATGAATTCATTTATGGATTGATAGATTTGTCTTTTTTTATTTTATTTAACCTTCCTTTATCAGTTTTTTTTTCAGTTTTCTTATTAATACATTTTTGTTTTAATATTATCATTATATCATATTTTAACAACTATCTAATATAAATGTTTTTTTTTATTATTATATTTTATAATATATTTTATTTAATAATAAACTTAAATTCTAGAAAGAACATCAGTTTTCAGCCGAATATATAATTTTCTTACTATTATTTGGATTATATACGGTTTTTTGTGTATAACAACCAACATTTATCATAATGTTTCCTTTAAATATTTTTCTTAATATATAATTTTTTTTTAATATCATAAATTTTTATAAATATTAATTACAGTTAAGTCTCCATATAGTAAAAATTAAGATGTACGTAATAATTTTATATAGTTACATGTCAGTATCCATAGAAACTATAGATCCATAGAAACTGTAGATCCATAGAAACTGACTTGTCACTCTATCGAATCGTTACGTACAGCTTATATTTCACTATATGGAGACTTGACTGTACCATAAATATAATTTAATTATAACAATAAACAAATAACAGATTTTTTTTTTTAAATAAATTATAGTTATTATGTTTAATTTTTTATTAATATAAATTTAATGTATAAATGTATATAAAATAAAAATATTTTAATTTCAATTCAAAAGAAATAACTTTAAATATTATATTAGACTTTTATTCTCATGGATTCGTAGCTCTTTCATATTAAATTAAGGGTATTTTTTAGCAATATCATATTATTATTTTACTTTTTGCGCAAGCTAATATAGCTGACCACATTTACGCTTTTATGCAATTTTTCTTAATGTTAGCATTTTTTGTTAAAAGTTTCACCCCTTATAGGGAATTAGGCTAGCAAATTATATGGGAGGCATTTTTATTATTATTATGTTTAAGTTAAAGGTTTAAAGATTATCAAGCTCTAAATTATTATGATGAAATAAATTAATATGAAAAATTTGAAAGATACAAAAAAATGTGTGTGGAAGAGTAAGAGATCAGGTACTCTTGAGATACTTGAAATGTTTCCGATTGGTATTTTTATGAGGGCTCTCTATCGTCATGGGAGGATCTTCAGAGCTCATTGGGCTACTTGTCATGTCAAACAGTCGTCACCTTTATCTAGCTTTTAACTCAATTTAACTGCCAAAGTGCATAGGATTGAATTTTACTTGACATTTCATTTGACGTTTATGTTTTATAGAAACACATACATGGAATCGTCAAAATTTTGTATGAGAAAGTTTTAAACGTCAAAATAAATTTTGTTCTATGGATTTAGCTCGTAAGAGACGTTCGAGTCTGTAAAGTTATATGACCAATGTGGCCATTTGCTAAACTCTGAATCGAGTTTAGTTTGAGGTCATTGAAAAGAATTGAAAGAAATGACATGGCTTGACTTGTCTAGGAAGAAACTGAAAGCTGATTGAAGCAAAGAGACTGAAAATATTGAAGAGTGAGAGTCTCATCTGAGTTCGCCCTGGAGATTTATATAACATATTTTCAAGCTGTAGGTGTTTGGGCACGTCTTCTGGTCTGTTCCAGTAATTTTTCTATGTATTTGGCTCTATTAGTTAAAGGTTAAAGCAAAAAAACCGTCATTGTAGCTCCAGGTTATCTTAGGTTATAAAAGGGCACCACCGTGGTCTCAAAGAGTCCTATTGAGGTCTTGTAGTTTCATTGAAATTGAGAAAATTTGATTTTTTTTTTTAATTTATGTCCCTTTAAAATGGATTTCGTTCTAATTTTTTAAAATTAAATTTAATTTTTAATTTCAATTATCAAGTTAAATTATTTTTTTTTAATTGATAACAAAATACAAAAAAAATACAAAACCATTCAATGAAATTCATATTTAAACCATATTTTACAGCAGATCTTTTGACGTAGAGGCCCGATTAGTCCGAAAAATGTCATCTTTAGAAAAATTGTTGCTGCTACTACTTGATTTGGTACTGCTTTGACTTTTTGGTGAAAACTTTGGTAAAGTGTCATTTAAAAATAATGAAAAAATAAATTTAAATTGAATAAACGTAAAAAAGTTTTTATTTTATTACATAAATTTGAACAATTTTCCGTTTCTTCGAATTGCCAATCATTTTCTTATTTATCTATTTCATAGAAATTTCATTCAAAGTAAATCATGTGCCTTTTTATCAAAAGAAATCGTACAATTTTAATTGAAAAGAGTGAAATTCGTGAATATTTTTGATTCAATAGATCTGAATTAAATTGAAAACGCGCGTGCAAAATTTATTTCAATTTGAGCAGATTCTAGAAGGAACTTTAACAGGTGTTACATTGAATGAATTTCACATTTCTACTTAAATTTAATTTTAAACTGTGATGTTCTTCCCTTTGCTTTAAAAAAATGAATTTACCTCTTGTTCTTCACACACAGAAGGCAAAAGTTCATCTGTGGATTTTGGTGTAATTGGGCTTGGTGTAGGCAAAATGGTACGAGTTACAGTAAATGGAATGGCATCTCCAATTATTATGCATGGCTTGACACGTTGCAATTGTTGTTGTTCCTGCAACTTTGTCAATTGTTTCTTCATTTCTTGTCGCAACTCTTTTTGTTGCAACTCCTGCTCAAATCGCTTCATACTGTAACTTTTAACAGATGAACTTGTACTTTGAATTGATGCTAAACTTGGTCTTCGGGAACCTGGAAATGTAAAATATTAAAAATTAAACACAATTTCAATGAGATTCAATTACATTAAAGCTAATTTTTATGTAAGCTATTTTTTTCCTATATCCTATCAAATGTCAAATGTACAATTCATATAAAAATTAAAAAAAAAAATTACAATCAAAATTAAATTAAATATAATTAAAAAAAAAAAAAATCAGGAGTTGTATCAAGATTTCATTGAAACAAAAATATACAAATTCTGATTTTTTTTACATTTAATTAATTAATAAACATATTTCATTAAAAATATGAAGGGAACATAACACAACAGGAACCAAGGTTATAATAAGTCCAGAGTGGCATGGCAGCAAAGCGTGATTAATTTTTTTTTTATCCATTTAAGGTTTAATTTTAATTTTTTTTAACTCATTCGTTTAAAAAACGTGCAAGCTTTAATTGCCATCCTCTAGCGCATTTTTAAAATAAATTCAAAATCAGGAATAACCTAAAAATGTATCAAAATATAATTCTATATGTTTTTTGTATTTTCTATAAAAAAAAATGTATATAAAAAAAAAATGTATAATGGTGTGTTCAATGTTTACGGTCATCTATTTTGAATAAAAAATTAAAAGAAAAAAAAATATGAATGACAATAATTTTGAGAAAAGAAAAATTTTAAGAGTATATGAAGAGTAAAAAGAGGATACATGAAGAAAATGTGACAAATGAAAAGCAATATAATGAATTGAAGAAGATGCACTCATGCTTGAAAAATAGAAGCAGAATGAATTTAGATTTTTTTTATTATCACATTTGATAGTGTTAAAAAAGTGTTCTTTTGAATTTTTTTTAACATTTTCAATTTTTTTCATTTCAAAATGAGCTCATGAATGGGAATCTCTTATGTTGATTGTCAAGGATGCTTAAAAAAGGTATACAATTTGCGCATTAAGAGTTGACTCAAAATTTCGTTTTTTTTTGTACCGTGACGTCGATTTTTTAAAATATCGATTAGAATTTTCTATTCTTTAGTGTAGTCCCTGATTTTAAACTAGAAAATCGTTATATCTAGAGAGCTTTTTCGATTTCGATTGCTGCGACGAATTTTAAAGCCGCTAAGTTCGTACAAAACTTCTTATTAATGCATTTTAAACCATTAAGCGCCGCTGGTCGATTTTTCGACCAGTAACTTTTGAGCCGAATTTCTCCTAGAAGATGTCGCACCAGTTATTTTGATTTTTTGTATCAAACAGTTGCATGATTTTTGAATTTAAACCAAAAATTAAAAAATTATGAGCTAAGCTTTTAAGAAAAGTCGCATTTTTTTCTCTCTCGTACAATGTTTCTGTATGTATTTGTGTAGGACTTATACGTATTTTGTTTTGGCTCTCCAGTAAAATTTTTATATGAAACCTAAAATTTTCATCGAAATGAAAAGTGTTCATTTTTACCTAAAGAATAAATCATAGAAGAACTTTTTGTTCAAAACTCAATATTTTAGGAGCGGCAGTTAATGAGTTAAAGAAGAAATTAAAGCAATTTTTTAAAGAAATCAGAATTTCAATAGAATTTTCGAGAAATCCTTAATTCATCATTCACAAAAATTTCAGTTTTTGGAAAAAAATTTCATTAATTTCAAAAATAAATTCACCCAATGTCTTGATATTAAAAAATGTGTTTGGGCAAATAAAACTTAGAAAAGCATTATGAGAGTTTTTAAGCAGATGCAGTGCATTTCTTCAAGCGTATCAAAATAATATTCAAAAAAAAATTTAAGAAAAACAAAAATGTTCTATAAAAAACTTCTACATTACTTTACAAACTACATCTAAAAAGTCTATAATTTATATCAAGAAAGGAAAGCTATCGATAAAAAATTTTGAAAAAAGATATAAAAGATTTTAGAAAAATATGAATAAATTTAAAAAAAGAAGAAAAAATTGAACTAAGTCTGAGGGTTTTTAACTAAAATAAATATATACGAAAAATTTAAATTTTTTACTGATTTTTACAAGAAAAAAGTTATCATAATAATAAATTAACATTATTATGAACAAATTAAACACCATATTGCTCATGTAGCACGTTACACATTTCTGTAATTGAAAAATCATTGAGTGAGAATTTTTTAAAAAATGCTCTTGTTATGGTTTGAAATTAGATGTTAAAAATAAGTATTTTTATATATAAAGAATTTGAAAATACACATTGATTTTTGATTGATGATAAGATTTTTTTTTTTGATAAGAGAAACAACAATTCAACATTTATAAACAGAATTAAATTAATAATAATAATAGCAATAACACAGTGACAGTTAAAATGTGAAATGGAAATGAGAGAAGTTTATTTCTGAAAAAAATTATACAGGGAATTTTTTTAATAATAAAATCCAATGGAGCAAATTAAAGTATCAGAAAATTTTGGTCGGATTTCATTGAAAATAAAAAATTAAAATTAAAAAAAAAATGTTATAAATAGTTCATATTTGACATGACATAACAACAAAAATATACAAATAGCCATTCCATGACATTCAGATAATGAACGAGAAAAGAAGAGTTTTTGCATGAAATTGAAACTGAAAAACACAAATACAAATAAGGAAATAATAATACAACATGGACATAATAACTTGAATTTATTAGCCATAAAATATTTAACATAAAAAGAAATGTTTTGACATCGTCGAATCTTCACACGTTAAATGCCTTTTGTCTCATGTTCTGCTGGTAAATCAATGTGTTTCATGTATTTTTTATGTATTTATGTGTGTGTGTTTATGTTTCTGTGTGTTTGGACGAACCAAAATGAATTTTCAATTTGTAAACAGACATTAAGGCCATTTCAAGTTAAATGGGTGTTTCCGATTTGATTTCAGACTTCATTGACAGTGGACATGTATGTGTAAAATTTGTGTAAAATTCTGCTTGAGTTCCTTCGTTAAAAGATATGAGTAGAGTTATTTTGATTCTTTACCGCAACATGAGCTTGCTCACTGGCTGGTGTTGGAAGTGCAGCCAATTCAAAGCGTTCTGCACTCAAGTCTTCATCCCAATCATCGTCCCGGTCATCCAAGCCATCAAATGAACTTGTACCACGACTCGTATTATTACAATAATTATGATTTTCATAAATATGATAATGTTGATGATCACTATCATCAAGATTGCTATCATTTGAATTGGAAGTGGCCGATACATTTGTCGTATTCACGGCATATCTATTTAGTTTTGATAAAAAGTTTTTACGATTTTTCAACGCGGGTATATCTAAAAATAATAATTGCTTTTGCTGTTCAAGCTGTTGCTTTAAATATTCTCTCATATTTTCATTATATTTGGAGCCACAAAGGGGATTTGTGTTTTGTGGGGAATTCATTGCAGAAATGTGACATGATACAAGCAATATGGCAGCCGAACGTGCTGCACCTGTGCGTGATGCTGACACAAGGACACCCTTAGATCCATGTAACGGGACACCAGATGTACGACGATGACCATAGGAACTAATTGATCCACTTGAACGTTGACTCGAACGTGATGAGGGACGAGCTGATTTCAATAAAGGTAAAAATTAAACTTTCAAATCCAATTCAAAACAACGAAGGACAAGCAATTAAAAATTTAAAATTACATTACCTGTATCACTAGCATACATAATTGGGGGCGATAAATGTGCATCACCATACCCTCGATCACGTGGATATTTATTCTTACTAAATAAATATAAAACCATGCAAATAAGACCACCTAATACTGTAATACTTGTAATTACACCCAATAATGTGGGTAAATTCGATGTAATAATCTCTATATCTGAAACATACATAAAATAAAATATACATAAAATGAATCATTAATTTGAGTCCATGAATTTATTTATATACACTCAATCGATGAATTATCTCCATAAAATACTTAATTTTCTTAACAACCAGCATGATTTCATTCGATATCGATTTTACTGACGATTTTCAAGACAACTATTTTTGCATGTATCGATACACACGCACAAAAACCGTATAATTTTACATGTATCAAGGTTTTTATTTTTGCCTTTAAAGGACATAACAGAAAAAGGTACTTCAATAAAGTAAAACATGATTACGGCAATGTCATTGTCGGTTTAGTGTGCTTTTCTGTTGATTTGAAGAAAAAATGTGGCCATTGTGGGGGCTAATGGTTGTTGTCTGTCAGTGTTAAATGGTAGAATTTTCCTAAATGGTCGAAATTTTCCTAAATGGACGAATTTTCCTAATTAAACGAATTTTCTCAAATGGTCGAAATTTTCCTAAATGGTCGAATTTGCCTAAATAATCAAATTTTCCTAAATGATCGAATTTTCCTAAATGGACGAATTTTCTTAAATAATCGAATTTTTCTAAATGTACGAATTTTCCTAAATGGCCGAAATTTTCCTAAATGGTCCAATTTTCTTAAATGATCGAATTTTCCCAAATGGCCGAAATTTTCCTAAATGGCCGAAATTTTCCTAAATGCTCGAATTTTCCTAAATGGCCGAAATTTTCCCAAATAATCGAAATTTTCCCAAATGGTCGAAATTTTCCTAAATGTACGTATTTTTCTAAATGATCGAATTTTCCTAAATGGACGAATTCTCCCAAATGCTGGAATCTGTCAACAGAAATGCGCTGGTGTTAATTATTAACGATTACGTTTTTCATTTCTCCTCAGTATTTGCAAGTAAATTTATGTTTATTTTTAGAGACAAAAAGAAGTGAAAGACCACAAGGGTGTTGAGTAAAAAATTTGTCCTAATATTAAAGGTGACGATTAAAGATTATGATTCTGATAAACAAAAAAAACTGTTTATTATCAGAAATGCTTGGTCAGCACAATATTCACTAATATAAGTATTTATTAGAGGTTATTAAACGAAAATATGGGTCTATGGAGAAAGAAGTACGACAATGTAACACAGTAAACATATAATTTATGACGGTATTATAATTGAAAATGACCATCCGTCTCCATTACATGGAAATTTTAATTATTTTTAGGGGGAGCTTAGCGAATTCATTTCGTTTACCATTTTTTTATGCTATATCTAATATTCGTAATGAAATTTCATACATTTAATCCCAAAAAATGTCACACATCAAACAAGAAATTAACACACCTGCATCATACATCAAAAAGAAAAAAAATCATTTCACTTACCTTGAGTACAAAAAATTCGCTTTGTTGGCTTCATATAACTAACCGAGTGATATCCTTGAGCACAGTCACACACCGCGTTGTGCTTAATTTGCACACACAATGAATTCGGATCATTGTATGCACAAATTTGATGATGCAAACATTGTTCACCCAATTTTTTAGCTGTTGAATTGAAAAAAGAAATCACTTTTTAATAATGATAAAGAAAAATCAAAATAAATTTGCATTATTTATATTCAAAAATATATTGAAATAAAATTTAGGTCACACTTATGACGATTTCAAGATTTTCTCCATTAAAAATGTCATGTCACCATTAAAAATTTATTTGAAAATGTCACAAAAATGCTTTTTTTTTGTGTTGTCAATATTTGTAATGCTTTGTAATGAAATTAAATTTTCATTGAAATTCATATCTTATTATGGCAAGGCAATTCAGAGTATGAAAAGAGTTGAAATGTAATACATATTTAATATTCATGTATTAAATTGTTCATAAGGGACATTTTTCAAAATGAATAATTTATTATGGAATTATGAGAGAAACTTTTTTTTTGTGTGTTGTGCTCAACATGATTCTTAGAATTGAATTGAATTGAAAATAAAAAAGAAAGAGAAAATATGTCAAAAAAATTAATATTTGTAATAATATAAATTTGTCTATATTTAGAATTTAAATTAAAATATATATGAAAAAAATAATGAGAGCATGGTTTACATGAAAGAAGCTTTATTAATTGAGTATGTCGAAATTTATTAAAAATTGAAATTTATTTTCTTTGATAAGTTGAATGTGACAAGCAACTCCCACGGATTTCTAGAAGGAATAAAATGTAAGTTCTTGATTTTTAGGCAAACAATTTTAAAATAGGACAGAAAACAAAGAAAAACATATTTTAAAAGGTCCATAGTCCTTCAAAATTTTAAAAATCACGGACAATCACAAGTCTGAAGTTATTAACGACCTTAGCAGCCTCGGGGAGGGTTTTTTCAGACCCACTCAATCTTCCCTGACACACTTCAACTATGTACAACGACTTTTCCCTGACTGTTTTTTTGTTGCTGTTTCAGAGAGTCCTGAGAGGGCTTTTTGATGGTACTTGGAGCGTGTTTGGAAGGGTTCAGGGGGTCCGAAAAACCCCTCTCCGAGGCTGCCAAGGTGGCTGATGTGGTCGTTGATAACTTCAGTCTAGTAGGCCAACCGTCGAATTTTTCAAAATGCTGAAATTTTTTCTAAATATTAAAAAAAAAACCGAAATACACTTTCTTAAATTTAGAATTTTCATTTTTTTCTTTCCATGTCATATTAAAAATGACGAATATTTATAATTTTTTTTATTTTTTTTTTGATTAAGCACTCCACATGAATATTAACGCATGAATAGTCTTTACAAATGTTTGCAGATTTTAAATGAGTTTTGCATTGTATATAAAATTCATGTTAACAAATTAATTAAGTTTGAATTCAAACTAAATTTCCCAGAATTCTACCATTTTATGTACCCTTTTTCACTGTATCAAATATTAATTAAAATTGACAAGTAACATGACACATTGATTTAATATTTAAATTTTATGTATTTTGTGACGTTGATACATTTTATGTGGTGAAATTTCATAGTGTTTTATTATATTTTCAATAAAATTTCTGTTAAAAGGTAACTGAACTGGTCAAAAACCTCGTAAGATTTCTTATGTTAAATTTCATTAAAATAAGGGTAAATTTTTTACTTACGCTTGGCACATCCTTTTCTTATATCAATAACGACTGGATAATTTTTTTCACAGCCACATATATTTGTAGCGGGATCACAAAAAACGTGATGCAATTTAACATTACATGTAAACTCACATGGTGCTCCAACGTACATTCCTTTTGCTGTGTAAATTCATGTTGACCAATTTTAAATGCATTTCATGAAAAAGAAAGAAAGAGAAGAAAAAACATGACCATTGTTATTACATTATTATAACACTATAATTATAAATTTCACACCATTCGTGTATGAAATGAGGAAAAATATCGCATGACTTTAACCGGGAATTTTATGAGACTGATTAAAAGTTTTATTTATTAAATTGCTATGGTTTAACACCGTGATTCTCATTTTAATGGAAATTATACATGAATAACAAACATGAGGGAAATTTTAATTGACCGGGATTTTTTTTTATCGTAATGTGATGGAAATTTTCATTGCATGTGTGATGATTTTCACGATTTTTATAATTAAATAACCGATTTGGTCATTAATTATCCTTTTTAGGTTAATTTTTCTCTTTTTTTACTTGTAACTATGTGCAATGACATGAATTTGGCTCTATTTTTACATTTAAAAGAATAAGTCGATAAATTATAATGTAATTTAGATAATATAAGAATCAGCCATAGTAACATTAGTTGAATATTCTCCATACAATTCATTTCACTTCCGGTTTTTGAACAATTCTACACATATGAGACTGAAATAGCTCCAAGCAATTCATATACAAATAATTACAAGTTTATTTGAATGCATTTAGTTTTTAAATACAAAATACTCGTTTCATATCCTTTAGAAAAGGTGTAGGTTTGAAATTTCATATTTATTTTAAAAGGATGTAATAATGTTTGTTACCTCTCCAATTTATATGCTGTCTTATTAGTTTTAATTCAAATTTTCTAGTTCATGTCAATTTAATGGAAGTAACAAGAGTGAAAAAGAATAATGTAACACTATAACAACGTCTTGAATTATGTTGAAAAGTCTTGATATAATTCAATTTAGTTTATAAATCACAGGTACAGTGTGGCCAAAATAAAATGTTATTACCATGAAGGTCTTTGTAAATGTTGAAGGAATGACCATCAGAAATCATATTTTGTGATTGAAAGAAGTTTAAAATTTTAAAAGAATTGACAATTAAAAATCAGGTAAAAGGTATGGACGAAGTATCTGTAGCTATAAGTTTGAATATTTTACTTGATAAATAAGAAACTAGTACTAGCTTAGTCATGAATATATAAGGACTATAGCCTCCACGACTTTGAACTTGTCGCACCTGTTGTGCAGGATTTCTTGGGCCGCCTTCTTATAAGCTGCTAACTCATTTTGCAGCTCTTCTTTTTCCTCTCCTGAAGCCAAATTAACTGTCGTCGACAGCGATTTCATTCCGGCCATTATCGTTTTTAATTCGTCCTTGAACACAGATTCGTACATTAACGAAATATTTTTCGCCATTGCCTCAATTTGACCAAGTTCATTCTTGCTCTTTTTCATAATAGCATCGTATTAGCACGGTGTTCTAAGATTTTAATGTTATCCGTTAAGGATAAATTTTCCATTGGTGTTGTGATGTTCTGTCCTTGCATGATTGAACACAAAGTTAGTTTGTTGAAGAAGTCTTGAATTTTTTCTATGTCGACTACGTCTGCTTTTTCATGTGATTCTGAAGTTGTAGTTATTTATGGAGCATTGAGGATCATTCGAAGTGTTTTATTTTGTTTTACCTGTAATTTTTTAAAAATTTTTTTTAGCTGCATCGGGAAAAATCGGGCAAGTATATGACAGTATAGGACTCGAAGCTGAATGAATACAAAATTCTAACTGCTTTGTCAAATTTTTCACACGAATAGGAGGATATTAACTGCTCCAATTAAATTTCAATAATAGAAATATGATTTGAACACACTGTACTTTTATTTAAAGAGTACTTTTAGTATACATATGGCTTTTTCCCTTTTTGAAATGGTATTGGGAAAAATATAAATCAAGTGTTACTATTTTTTTTTTTGAAAAGGATTTTTATTCAATTTTATTTTTTTTTAACATGGATTTACTTGTGAAAGTGAAGTAAAATTGTCTGAAATAGTGAAATATCATCAGAAGTTCGTAGCATTAACTCATATCAATGTGATTTTCGGACTTGGGCACATAAATGCTCAAAATATTATTGAAAATGTACCGAGAAAATTTCATAAACACGATAAAAAACGTGAACTTGACAATAAGCCAAGAAAATCCCAATTGAATCGAAAACAAAGTATCACATTACAAGGTAACATCACATCGTTAAATAAAATTTCATACGTTAACAGTTTACGTTTTGATCGTAAATTTCAATCAATAACCTTTAAATCTTCGTTCTATTTTTAAAACTAAAACTTATTGCCAAATCAACATACGATTTGATAAAAAAAACACTTTATAAAATTAAAAATGATTTAGTCTCAAAGAAATCAATATTTTACGTCATAAATCATTATTAAAAGGAAAATATTATGACAGTTGCAATTTTTTTGCTGGATCTAAATGTTAATAATTTGATAAACGTATAATCATAAAAATAAATCTTGATTGAAAAATGAGACAAGAACGTTTACAAGTGTCACACACACACACATGTATGCATATAAAAGATTTTCAGTTTGAACTGTAATTTAATACCAAACTCTCTGTAAACATTTATTTAAACGTTGTTATTACATTAATACACATAAAAATTTATCATCATAAAATCATAAAGTTTTGCCAAAAAAATAAGATCATCAAAATATGTGTACTTTATTTTTTTAATACTTTAAGGGTATCAATTGAAGACAAATTTGATTTTTTTTTTGGTATCCATCGACATTGAATATTTGTTTTTTTGTTTTGCTTTTTACATGAATTTGATGAATGTGTATGAAAATTATGTGAAACGGACTTCAAACCATATAATTTTATGTTTCAGCTATAAATTAAGCACTTTTATGTGTAATTTCTTATGGGTTTTTTTTTTGCACCGTACCATAAATATAATAATAATCATGTAAAAGGTAATAAAACTTGAATAATTTAACGTGTTTTTATCTGATTTTTTACCGTTTATTTGAAAAAAATTCTACATTTGATGAATAAAATATTTTAATGTTTCAATATGATGAAAAATGGGATTTGATTGAAATGTGATCTAAAAGCATTCATTCATGAAAAGGAATCTGTTTGATTGTGAAATTTCGTTTATTTTCTATATAATAACAATGAGATATTTGATTTCGTTTTCTTGTCTTAATTTTAGTTATAATTGAAAATTAAATTAAAGGTTGACCTTGACCTTTAACAATCCGTATTTTTGCAGGGACAGATTCAGAAACTTCGCCTTGAGGAGGGGCGGGGTTTTGACCTGAATTGAACGTGAATTTTAAAATTTCGAATAAAGTTGTACGTTACATTTGTCAAATCGGGTTAATTGCCTTTCAAGGTACGACGGCTTACCTCATTCTTGCCCCTCCCCCTTTTTCTCTTGCTTAGCCGTCCCTGACATTTATCATAACAAAGAAATTATTAAGTGAAATATCTTGGGCAAAGTTTTGAGGTTAAAAACAAAAGTTTGTAATACAAATACGCAGAAAAAATTAATAATGTACTCTAACAAAAGAATTATTTTCGATTGTTTCTATGGCAAAATCAATCAAATTCAGAAAATTGATACATTCAATTAAAACAAAAAAAAATAAACAAAAAGAGATCAAGTTTCGATATCAAATTGCTAATATTATTTTTATTTTTTTCTCCTTATTATGAAAAAATGTATCAAATGTGTCAGGTAGGAAAACATTTTTTAAAAAAATAATGAGGAAAATCTACCTTTAAATACGGGATCTTAACGACTGTGATTTTTGTTTATTATAAATCAGCATATAACAATAATAATGAAAATGATACCCCCCACCCCCGAAATAAATATTCCTAGAATATGATTATGACTTTTATTATCATCATTATTTTATTTTATTTTATAAGGATATGTGTAATATTATCAAGAATGCGCACGCATCTTTTTGTCTACTTGTAAGAGACTAAGTTTAATATTTTATTTTCGGTCAACTATCAGAATCCTTTTTTGCGTTTCTTGTATCAAACTACATATTTCGAATATTTTGTTTTGGAAAATTTCATATACCTCCTACATTTCATTTTGTATTTGAATAGTTTTATATCAAATATATATTTATGTTTATAGGATGGAAAAAGATTCTAATCATTTTTGTAGACTTTGTGGCAGCAGTTTATAGCATCAACAAAATCATTTTATTGGTATTTTTTTCTTCTTATCCGTTTTTTGCGTTTTAAATTCCACAAGAGTGTATCTTTGTCTTATTTTATTTAATATTAAGAAATGGAAGTATGTGAGAAATTGTATGAGATGAGATAAGCGGTAAAGAGAAAACTGAAAAATTTGCATACAAATGAAGCGTTTCACAGTTGATTACCGGAAAAATCTTTGGTTACCTCTATCTTGCTAATTGTGAGAACTATCTACCACCTACGTGTATATTTCACTTTGAAATTGAAAAAGATAGATTTTAAATGAAAATTATGTAGATATTGGCCAAAGTCCAACCACACAACGTCTAGTTATGGTTTTATTTGCACAAGTACTATAAAATTTGTATCTGGTTCATAAATAAAATAAATGGGACGTCAATAATGTAATTAAAGAAATATTATCTGGTGTATTTTGAAGCAGGTGTTGATGATAAACACAGTTTTAAGTATTTTATGAATACTGTGTTTTTGTATAGATGAATTTTGTTTAAAATAAAGTGTTGACAGGTTGAGGAATAGATGAGATTGGTTAAATTTTGGATGAGATGAATATTTTAATGTGAAAAGGTAGAACCCTATATGTAAATTTTGCTTTGGAAGAGAAGACGACTGATTCAGCATGCTAGACTGCGTGGCATCACGAGGGGTAAGTACTTTTCTAGTCATTACTTATATGAGAAGGTGTAGACACTTTCCTGAAGTGAACAAGGTCTAGTTGACTTCTTTGTTTAAGGTGCTATACTAGATTTGTTTCCTCCTATTATCAGATATGATGATAAATGGGTATGCACAATGAACCCGTTTGAAGGTCTGAGCGCTGGTTGCTGGAGACCATCCTGAGTATCGAATATGATTTTTTTTTACTATGAATGTACAGTGCAGTGGTTAACGTGTTGAACTATCAATCTTAAGGTTTGCAGTTCGATTCTCGCTTGAGCCATTAAACTTTACAATATCAAATGTTCCTTTTTCCGGCTACTCAATTTGAGTTAAAGGCTAGTTAAAGGTGCCAACTCTTTGAAATGACAGGGCTACTTTTCCAGGGCTTGAAAGGCCCCTTACTAGTACTTTATGCATGGTATAATTCCTAATAATTTACGTACAGAGCGCGTTATAATTTTTCCGCTATCTACACACATACATGCATAAAGCGCGCGTTAAAGTATTTAAATTTATCAAAAAAATAAAACTTACCACTTTTATTTTTGGTTATATCATAATCCTCGTCAGGCTCATCCTCTTCATCATCATACTCATGTTCTTCATGTAACTTTTCAGTTGCGATATCTCGTGCTTTTCGTGTGCGTTTTTGTGCAATTGTCGTCATCATCGGTACCATTGTAAACGACGAAACACCTTCCTTATTATAATTATATTTACTAATATTGTTATTATTATTAATTTTTTCATCAATATCATTATTATTATTAGCTAATACAACAACACCAAACGTTGATAAAGTGCAACAAAAATAACAGTAGCTGTAGTAGTAGAGCAACAAAAATATCATAATATGGAATTTTTTTCGTCTAATATAACACGGCCTGAAGTTATCATTAACACTATCAATATTGGTATGTAAAATATTTTCACTAATATTTAAGAATAAACAGTTTTTATCATCAATACTTTTATTATTATTATTAACATTAAAATTTTCATTAGAACTATTATTGTTGAGCACATGGTGACTTTTGTTATTTATTTCACGAACATTACAATTATTCGTGGATTTTTTTCTAATTTTCTTCTTCCTTGTATCATAAACATTTTTCACTAGACTCATATTTGACAGGTCTTTTGCATTTTTCTTCATTTTCATTATTGAGATTTTATTGTAATATTTACACGAAAAAAATATAAAATTCAATTTAAATTAAATTTTATAATAATAACAAAAACATCGTCAAGTGTTTTGTATTAAAAAAGTTTAGTGTGAATGAAAAATTTTCTTTTATGCTTAAATTTTATTATTATTTAAATTATAACATTTTTTTTTATCATCATCATCGTTCATTTATTATTGATTTGTTTTTATTATTTAGTTATGATATAGAAACACTTTTGGGCGTGAGAAACAGTTTTATTTTCTTTTTTTTTTTGCCTTTTCAATCACATTATTTTGCATCACAAGCACAAACATCATTAGTATTAGGCATTTTGATGTTATGTATGATGAATCGATTTATGTTTCAACTTCAACTAATTTCCTGTTTTTTTTCTTTTCAGTTTCGCTGTTTTTAGTTATGACAGTGTGTTGTTGATGTTGAGGAAAATATATAACAGCAATATCTAGATTGAAAGGGAAAAATCAAAATTACATTAAAATTGTTAGTATTTGAATATTTCAGTCTAGAAAATGTTATAAAATGTATATAAAATTGTTGTAAATATTTTTATGATTGATTTTTCTTTCAATTTAATTACTTTTTTTTCATTACAAATTCAATCAAGGTACTATAACGTGTAAGAAGGAGTCGTAAGAGCACTGGTTTGCTTGAATCTAATTTGAAAAATAATTTTTTGTAAAAAAATGGAGACGACTGGTATTTTAATGTAAAATGTAATGTAATTGGATGGAAGTTACCGATCACCGGGTCCTGGTTAGTTAAATGAATAAATATCATCAGAATCTTTAGTAATTGTGTCGAGTTGCATCTACACACATTTGATCAACAGCATACGTACCACACAAGAAATAGAACTAATTTTATCATACCAAAATCACGCACCAATTTACACTTCAATAGCTTACTTAATAAAGGACTCTCTGATTATAATAACTTACAGCAGCAAATTAAGAATTTAGAAAACACATACTTGTTCAAGAAAAAAATTAAAGCCTACATTATGCACTCTTCAAATCCTGCTTGAGTTGACGGATCTCTAAAACCATCACATCACATCACTAACATAAATTATATTTGTTCTAATCTAGCCCAAAACCAGCAAATGGCTGAATCAGGAATAACGCCCTTGTGGATGATGGTTTAATTAAAAATGAGTGAAGAAGCATACAAGCGACATTTTAAGTAAGACAATGGCTTCACAAGTAGAAATTCAGCACTAAATAATTGCTGAGGGGTGTTTTAAGGTCTTATCCTCATCATCACGAAGAAAATCTTCAAAATGCTCCTCTTCTTTCCCAACATTTCGGAGGGCAAGGAAAAATTTTGTAAAAGCTGAGTGGTGACATTGATTTGGATAATGATTTCAGTTAATAGTTAAAAGGCCCTCTGTACCTCGTCTCACAGTGCATTATTTCCTTCTATATCGATCTGCTGTTTGAAATATACAAAAATGTAATAACACCACGATTTCATACAAAATAATGGAAACGCCTGGTTACTGGTAACATTTAACACCATTTCAAATTATGACGATACACCGTTCAAACAACCTTTTTCATCATAATGTAATGCAGAAAAACCATAAATTTTCATGGTAATAATAACTTAACACAATTTCCAATAAACACATAATATGATAATGTTTTTTATTTAATGTGATAATAATTCGATAGTAATTCAATCTCCGTATTTAATCTGTATGATAATTAGAATGTAAATTGTTTCATTATTACACATGCAACAATAATGCGACAAATATCCACTTACATAGACATACACACACATATTTAAATTGTATCATAACAAAGTTTAAAATTCATTGTTTAACTTGTGTGCTTGATATGACTTGGCTCTTTTATTTATGAAATATGATATTTAAAAAAAACAACAAACGATATACACTCGGGAAATTTGTAAAGTTTGTCATAATTAAACAATGAATAAACTTTTTATTTGATACAGCTTTGTGTGGATATGGATTAATGATTTTAAATTACAAATTATCGTTCAAATAAACTTTCTGAAAGGATCAAAGAACTTGAATAAGCAATAATCAGTCAAAGTGAAAAACCATTTTGAGGTTATATGAATATAAGCCATTTTATCGGATTCCATTCATATGAATATTTTTTTACCACATCATCATATTTTGTAATACAAACTGAATTGGAAAAAAATAAACAATATCAGAGCTTGTCATATTCGTATTATTATTGTATTTCATGCATTCACCTCGTATTTAGTTTAGTGGATGTCATGTCAAGCGGTTTCACCTTTCCTCTTTCCAATTGAAATACATTCAGTACGTTCGTGTATGTGAGTGTGTTTAAAACAAACACATATTTAATCCATTTTTCTTTCATTATTACAACAAAAGCAATGAAACACAGTGAGAGCACCGTGCACATACGTCAACAATAACAATTCAGATCACCGCATGATGCAGTTTTACATTGCACACAATGATATAAAATAAAATATGGAATTATTATTAAATGACGATGATAAAATTGTTATGAAACTCATGAAAATTGTGTCTTTTTGTAACGTGATCCATGTTTCTTATTTTTTTTTTGTTGTAAAGGTGTTGTAATACAAGTTTTGCATGAAATTTAAATATGATTTACATTTACATTCACGTTAAAGTTTTTCTTTTGTTTTCTATACCGTAAAAATTGTATTGAATTTTTCACTTAATCCCATTATTTAATGAATAACTTTCATGTCAAGATATAATTTTTTCATCATCATCATTATTATCTCAAATACCTACACAGCAATGGTGAGCATACCTTGTTTCATTTTTTCTTTTTCTTTCCAGATTATATCATTTTAAAGTTGTTCTTCTATGAAATAAATATCACTGTTAAGATTTTTTTTTACTCATTTCCGTTTCACACAACTTTTCTTCTTTTAACCTCTAGTTAACGGTAAATGTACTGTAGAGGAAATTAAAATGAATGACATAGTTGCGATATGCCTTTAAGAGTTAAGATAAAAATGTATAAGTGCTTCAGGTATTTTTTTGCACCACTACACTTTAGCCATCATAATCATTATCATCATCATCATCATTATACACACCAAGCACACACAGAACAACCTTGTGTTTTTATTCATAATAAAGTTCTCACACAAATCCAGTTTAAATATGCTTAAAAATTCATTCTCAGTAATTTGTGGAGTGCAGTTTGCAAAAATGAAGTAGTCGGATTTATTTTAAAAAATTTATATACAGACAGTTATTTTAACATTTTCATTTATTTTTGGATGGAATTCGGAGAAATTTTTGATTGAGTTGTTAACGCATTTCAATTTTTTTCAAATTCAACAAAAATAATAGGAATATCATACAGCGAATGCATGAAAAGGTCAGAGGTATGTTGAGTTTGAGTTTGGGCTCTTATTTATAAACAAACTGTTTTAAGTTCATTTTTAAGAGTTTTTTTCAGCAAAGGAGACAACCTTAGGGGCATTAAAGTTTAAAGAGCGATGTACAAAATTTTCGCGGAGTTTCAGGTCTAAATCTTTCGCGAAGGTACTGTAGAATCGATTGTGTCCACATGCTGAGATATGTGGTTTTAGGTAAATTTGGTCTACAACGAACAAAATGATTAACATTAATCTGATTCTGTAGAAAAGCTTAAAATTATACGCCCACACTAACCACCTCTTTATTGACTTCAACGCAGCTTACGACAAAGTCAAACGCAGTGAGCTATTTGTGGTAATGAAAGAACTACGCTTTGATCATAAATTCAAACGACTACTAGCCATGACTCTTAATGGATCTAGTATCGAAATAAGGTTTGGGAATGTCCAGTGGGTAAGCTGTTAGCTTTCTGTACTGGAAATCACGGGTTCGATTCTCGGAGCAAACAGAAAAAATCAAAATAGTGCTGGATCGTGATTTTTCTTCAGTTTTGATAAGTACAGCATGAAATCATAACGAAAAATTGTAAGATCTCGTAGACCTGAGGATCTAGGACGTATAAACTTTACGCACTATAGTTAAAACACCCAACCATTCAGATGGTGTATGTCAAGGATAAGACGTTTCAACAAGGAATTGTACTAAATAGAATTAAGGTTCATTTATTGAATTATTGTAAAATGTATGGATGGAAAATACTTTTTTTTTAAATGAAGTATCGAAATCTTTTACGACAAGGTGGCGCACTGTAAAACTCATCAAAAATCAGGCAAACACTTTTCAATAGACAATTTCCATTCATTTTCTTTCTTTGTCAGTTTTATCATAACTTGACCATTATCTGATCCAATTCCACACAATCTAAAATAAATTTCAAATTTTCATAGAATTTTCCACGAATTTATCATAATTCATTTGATAAACCAACAATAAATTCAAAGTAGATTAATTATTCATTCACTTTTTTATTGTTGTTGCGAAAATTTGTGTGTTTTCAAATTGAGGTACTCAACCTTGAAAGATAAACAACATTAAAATGTAAAATTTTTAGTATTTGCATATCGAAATGACTTGTAAATAAAATAAAAAAAAGCAGACGAAGAATTTTTTGACGTTTTTTGTCTTATCTTCAGAAAAATGAGCCTACACTGCAACCAGGAAATTGTGTTTAATTCCATATGTTAATTTAACTACAAACGATTCGATTGATTGAGTACTAAGATCTTGATTTCAAGTCCATTTAATGACATTTATTATTTGACTCCGGTTTATTTTCTTGTTACAGTGCAATCATTTCAATTTCCATTCCACTTTTATAAAAAGAAATACCAAGAATTACGTCTAAAAAAAAGTGAAAAGAATTTGAAGAAACAAAACATAAAGGTTATTAAGGTTACACACTTTTTTTCACACAATTAAACATTAACGTGATTTAACAAAAACTATTCGAAGGATTTTCATTGATTCAATTGAAAAGTTTTAAATAGACTTTAACTTTTCTTGATAATTGGATTGAGTTATATTTAATTTTTTATGATCCCTTGTAATACACATAACAAGTAACTACGAGGAACGTGCAACGGTTATTAAATATGTCGTCCAATTTTGTGCTTACTATTCAGAATCTTTTGTTTTTATTTTCTTGATACCTTTTTTTTTATAACATTTTATCATTTTTTGCTAATTTTACTATGAAAATAATTGAAATTGAAATTTAATCACCTTTTTCACTCTATTTCTGTATTGTAACCATATACGATTGTACGTCTGATGTTAATTTTTTTTTTTTTGCTGTAATATATACACAAAAAATATTCTTATTGACTTTTTCTCATTTTAACATTGTTTTTTTTTGTTGTTACAATCCAGTAATTTCAATGTTTGTTCAATGTAATTTTCTTCATGGAAGATGAAAAACTGGTTTCATTGTTTTTTTTTTCATTACATTGTAAAAAGATAAAATTATAAAATAATGTGTGTAGAAAAATAAATTTTGTTCTTAAAGAAAATTTTGTATTAGCCTTAGAAAAAAACCATTTTTGCTTTTGATTCTTTTGAGTGCTAAAGAGAAACTGAATTTTTCTTTTGCCTTTTTAACGTTACAGGTAAAGGCAAAAATATTCGATGCGCACGCATCACTCTTCATTCTCTCTCTAAAATGTCATTTTTTGACATTTAAAGTGAGAGGAACTCATGAAATTTCTTCTCTGTTTTGATTTTTTTTTGGATTGAAATTTATTGTGTCCTAAAATTGTGAAATGTAAACAAAAACTTTAATCAAAATTTCAATTTAGCTGATGAGATTAAAATTTACATCGAAAAATTGGAGTAAAATTAATTTAATTTAACGTTTTTTTTTAAATTATTAAGAAAAATTTATTTTTTTTAAAAATATTGAGATTTTATGAAATCTTGAATAATTTCAATGTAAACCATGAAAAATCCCAACTGTCAATTTAAAAATTTTCGCATGTCAACTTGTCATTTTCGTGTGCAATTTTTTTTAAGTGTCTAATCATCAAAGTTAATTACATATAAAAAAAAATTATAAATAATAAACCATTAAGCGGCTATTAATTTTCCTAACATTTATAGGTGTGAAACATTAAAAAAAATGGTCTTAGTATAATTTTTTTTTTCATAGGACTATTAAATGTTTAGGTAATCACGCAATAAAACAATTTGCAGAGGTTTAAAATGAGAGTCATGATTTTGTATTTTGTTAAATGGATCAAGTGATTATAAAGTGATTAATGTGTGGAAATTAATGTAAAAATTAACTGATAATGCATTTACTGAATAAATTGAAACGGATTTTTGACTAATTGAATCACAGTTTGAATGTAGCTTTTGATGAAAGCTTTGGTTTGAATATGAAGAGAGATAAAATTAGATTTCTCTCTTTGAAAATTGATGTTTGAAAATGTGGAATGCAGTTGAATGGTGCTGAAACGGTTATTTTGGCATAGAGCGTTTACTCGGCTAAATTTTAAAGGTAGGTTTTGTTGATTTTATTGATTACAGAACAGGCTTAAGCCCTTGATATTGGTGTTAAAAAGCCATTAGCATACCTCCGGCATAAAAAAAACAAAATAAGGTGATCTAGTATTTCCAGTACATCTTGGGCTCAATAAGGTATAAGTTGCACGTGATAGTGGTGGTCAGATTAAGCATGAAACGATACAAATAAAAAGAGAAAACTCACCACCAGCGGGCCAATTCAAATTTGAGTGTGACAAGGTTACCTTGCTGGAGCTGATGATCACAAGACGACTTCAGAAGTGTCAGAAACTGCCGTCTTGATACATGGAAGTAAAAATGTTGAGAAGCTCTATTGAAGTCTCTCATCATGTTGGACATTGGTGAGAAATGTGCATAATTTGTCCTATGATTTTTAACGTAGAACGTCACACCATCCTCAGTAAGCGACCACCTATCGATCCGACCTGTTAGTAAATCAAACACAAAAAAAGTTAAAGCATGATTTCTTCTCACTTCCAAGGATGGAATATCAATTAGTTGTCTTCTGATATAAATGTTTAATTTTTGTACATAAAGCATTGAAATTTTTAATAACAAAAAAATCTTAGTTTTGGTCAGCCCTCGTGACCGTCTTTTTGTTCTTCGCTCCAGAACCTCGTAACGTGGATGTTCATTCGATATTCTCATTTGGTATTGCGCGTGTAAATTATTGCAATTAGTAAACTCTTGACCATAAGCCATTTAAACATCAGTGAAACTAAGTTTTTCGTCTCCTAGTACAATCAGATCCATATCCTTCAAATTTCGTTCAAAATTTCAATCCTAAAACGAAAAAAAAATTATTTCTTAGAAAAAAATCATATTTAAATACATTCAAGTTTCAAATAACAGAACAATCAACTAAGTATAAGCTCACAGACACAAAAAAAAACACAACAAATGAAGATGAATGAAAATCTGTCATAATACAAAAAAAAAAACATTTTACAAAAAGTCGTCACTGTTTTCCTACATTTTCATTTGAAATGAAAAATAACAGTGAAAATATTTTTGATGATAAAAAAAAAACAAAAGACAGTACTTAACAGACAGAAGTCATTCTCTTGATACAGTTTATTTTTTCATTTAAAAACATTAAAAAAATAAAACTCAGTAATCACAACAACAACAATAATAATAATAATAAAAATAATAAAAATAATGAAAATAACAAGAATAACTATCAGCTTGTTTTTGTATCAAAATAAACTTAAATAATCTTCACAGAATTGATGTTGTTACATTTGAATCGAGTCACTTTTTTTTATTAAAAATTTTATATTATAAATATTTTTTTGTGAATAATTTTTTTTATCATTTTTCATTGCATTTAAAATAAAAATATTTTTTGATAGATGAAATATTTGATTTCAATTTTACTTCTTAATTTTGTTTTGCTCAATTTTTTTCTTAAATGTCATGTGAATAAAAATTTTCATATTGAATTTCTCTGCTTATTGAAAGTGACATTATTTTTTTTTTAATATTAAATAAAATAAAATTCACTATTTTTTGGAATGAATGAAAGTTTTCTTTTGTTGCAATAGTTTATGTCATGACTGTAAAAATCTTCATAAAATATTAAAAATACATAAAATCAATATTTTACAGTTACGTTTATCATTGTTATGCAATTTAACGAGACACGAGAAAGATTTTTCCATGGAATTAAAAATGAATTTTTAATTTTGTTTTAAATGAAAAATTTTATGTAGGAAAAAAATTGTCAGTTTTAGGTTTCATGGCAGAAACTTTTTTTTTGTACTAATGGAATTTAATGTAATTATTTAATAAAGTTCTATATTAAATTTATTTGAGGCAGTAAAGAAAGTTGGAAATAAATCAAAGGTAAATCTCAAAAGCCACACTTTATCATTTTTAATCGTAAATTATTTTTTGTCTTGTCTTTTTTTGGTACTGTCTGTGTGGCACTGTAATTGTATCTCATTCATATCATCATTTTTTAGGGGATGGAGATCAAAATGAAGCAGGACACCTAGAATTGCTTCCAAGGTCATGGTTAAGGTCGAGGATTTCTTGGGATACCTTTTTTGGAAGCTCATTATCAAAATGGACATGAAATCCGGATTAGTCCGTGCTTCTGACCCGTTGCATTGCATTGAAATCGATTATACTAAATTGCCCAGTTTACCTTGGCTTTGTGACAACAGCCCAGATTATGTCAAGTAAGAAGTGCCACAAAACGAGACACACATTTCGCTTAACGGCTTAACCCATCCCTGCTCTGAGTCAAAGTAACGCAACACACAACTGAACCATAACAAAACATGAATAGTCTCAATGTGATTCTAAGCAGATTCTTACAGATTACAGGAAAAAAAAGTATTTTATTATCTCCCAAAATTACACAATCATATAGAATTATACATACACAGAGAAATTTTTTATACACACTTTTATTATGCGTTGCCTGGTTAAATCCCGATGGTGTTATTATTCATTATTACGTTGGAAACTGAACTGTATTTTATTTTATTTTGCGTTGTTCCACGATTTTCCTTTTTTTTGTAAGCGAATTTTTTGAATATGTATACAGCAACATCACGTTTATATGATATAAGAGATGTAATAAACCGCATTTACTCAACTCATAAATAAATTAATAGATAAAAATGTAGACTGTGCAATGCAAGGAACTAATGTATAATGACATGAAATCAATCAACCAGGAAAATTTTTTGATATAAATTTTACTTATTTCCTGGTTATTTTTTTTGCTCTGTGTACTCACAACTTAAAGTGAATCCACACATTGATGGTCAAAAAATTGTGTTAGTAGGGAAAAATTAAATGATAATAAAATTTTGTGTCACTCATGCTACTCATGAAACAGAAATTTCCCTACTACCTTTAAAATGAAAATGAGAATATCATGGAAACGGACGTAAACTGATAATAAAATTATGATGTATAAAAAAAATAATAATAATAGAAAAAAAAGGAATAATGCTTGATAGTCACAATACAATAATGCTCTTGATGTTGTCAGTCAATGTGAATATTATGCAGTATAATATTAAATGTATATGTGAGGAGGTATCATCATACATAGATGAGAATAAAAGCTTTGGCATAATTAAGTTAGTTGTGTTTTGTGTGTGTATACGATGGTATGACAGTGTACGTATAAATTTATTAATAAATAAAGTTTCCTGTCATATCCATTAAAAATCAATTCAATATACATTAATTTTAAATCGTTTTTAAGTGAAACAATTAATGTTAGCATCTCATTTAAGATACAAGAAGAGAAAATTTATTGAAGTGAAGCAATTGTTATTGGTCAGAATTGAGGTTAGGATCCACTCACGTCTCCGGTGACCCATATTGAACCAGTTCAAACACTCCTCTCCTGTGAAGGAGGGGGGATTGGGCGCTTATGCAGAGGGTTTCTGGGAGGTGTTATTTGTGGGGGACGGCCTGGTGACTTGGGCGTTGCCTCCACAGGTTGCCGTTCCGGTATAGGAACGAGTTCTGATTGTGAATAAATTGGCGAGACATGTGGCGGACAAAACAATTGACTGATGACTTAGCTAATTTAGGTTCTTTAACTAAAAAGAACATTCTGCTACGTATCGCTAACCAGAACAAAGTGTCTAACAGTAACAGGTGAGAAAATTATGAACTGTCAGTTGTCTAATGTTTGCATTTGATGTAATAGTGGGAAACATTGATTCTGCATTTATCAAAACTAAGTTTATTTTAAAGCAACAACGACAGAGCTGTAGAACCCACGAAATATGAACTGTGCCATTTTGTAGAACAGACTATATGAAAAATGAATCAATCATTGTAATGGTTTGTCTTATCAATTAAATTTTCAAGGATAATGGTGCTTAAACGCTGTAATACACAAATGATAAATTCATGATTAATGCCTCAAAAGATCCAGTTAAGAAAGTTGTGATATCCTGGGTGAAACTTCGTAACTGATGTTGATTCTAGTCTTTTATTATTTAAGTTTGACCTGTGTTTATGATTGTGATTTGTTGATAAGGGCATTGCCTGTTGTGTCAGTAAATACATATTAAAATAACTCATATCTGGTTTGAACTCATATTGAGTAGAATAATGAGAAATTCTTACCTTTGAGCGGTTTAGAAAAGTGAATTTTAACTGGACTCAATTCACTGGCTTATTGATTCCCTATCCTTGAATAAATGATTTGCTAAGACTCATCTATCAACTTGCTATATCTCATCTTTGAATTTGCTAAGACTGACCTATCAATGTGTTAGTCACTTATCAATTTTTAACATGTAAATTTTCTTGTCTTCATCAAGAAGTGCACTAAACAATTTATTTTAACGGTTATTTTGCACAAATAACAGATTTCTTCCACTTAAATGGCTCTTTTCCAAATTAAATTTAATTCGCTTCATTTACAAACGTTACATGATTAAATTAGTCAAAATTCTGTTACCATATTCATAGAAAAACCAACACAAAGTCCCTGGAACAATTTTCCTAATTTAGAAAACAAGTCAAACACTAAATTAATAATTAATTAGAACCCCTAAGCATGACACTTTAAATTTTATGCATATTTTACCTTTATTATTTTAATATGTATTGTATCTAGTAACAGTTAACATACCTAATTAAGTATAGATTCCTTTTCATCTCACTCAATATAATTTTATACATTTGATGTGTATTCATATTGCTTCTACTTTTAGCATTCTTTTGTAATATCAAAAAAAAGTAAAATAAAATTATGTAATATTAAATATTACGAATAATTTTCTCACATAAAAGATAACAACGTTAAAATTCATATTTATATACATTGTTTTAATATTATTATTATTTGAACCATCACCACAAAAGATATATTTTAGATTATTCGATGCTTCTTTGATTGGATTTAATGATAAAATAATGGAAATTTGTTCGTTTGAATTATTAATCATAAAATAATAGAAGTTGGTTTTTCGTTTTTATTTTTTCTTAGAAACAATATTTACTTTTATGTAAAAAAAAAATCTTTTTAAGGCACAAAATTGAGACTAATTTAAAATTAATTGTTATTAAATGGCCTGAAATTGTGTTGACTCACACTTAATTTAATTTTTTTCTATTAAATATTTTAAAATTTCGAAATATTTTGGTTTCATTCTCATAATTTGTTAAATTTGTTAAAAAAGGATGAAAGTAAAACAAAAAATATGTCTTACAATGTAATGTAAGTTCACATAACTGTCACTTGGTTCATGTAACATAATATTGTCTTAAAAGGAAATTAATTACATCGTACAACTTGCACTCTCTGTTACATTGTTTCCTTGTTATTTTACATCATATTTTATATACTCATACTTTTTAAATGAACTTGGATTATTTTCTTCTAGTATATCACTATTATTAGTATTGTTTTGAAGTAAGGGACACGTGCTTACGTTGTTGGTTTCATTTTTGTGTGTGTTACAATTCAATGAATATGTTTTTAAAGGAAAAATTGATATGATGAAATTTTCAAAAAAAATAAAAGGATCATGGAAGGGAAGAGTTTTTAATCTCTAGAATTAATATTTTTGGACTAATTGTTCTTTTATTAGGAGCTTAATGTGAGTTTAAGGTGTGTTTCCTGGAAGATTTCAATTTAAATGATGTTAAATGGTAAGAAAATTAATTTTGTTTGAATCAAGTTGAGAATTTTAAAATACCTGGGGACTGGAAGTAGATTGAAAAACGTTGAGGGACTCGGGAAAATTAAGCTCTAGAGAAATTTATGATGAAATCTTTTGAGTCCAAATGACTTACTTTCGAAGTTTAGCACTTGCATCAACTCACTCTCAACTCAAAGCCACTGAAAAGGTCAGCGGGACAATTAGGAAAAGTATACTAAGTGAGAGGCTGATGTATCGTTAATGAAAGCGAGAAAATTGGCGTAGTCATAGCTCAGTGATGAACGTATCGCATTCCATCTCACAGGTTTCAAGATCAATTCTGGTAAGTACAAAAAATTATTTCCCAAATGTATCTTTTCAAGTCGAATATTATTCATAATGACTATTCTCACTTGAAAAAGATGTGATTGCTTCGAATGACAGGATAAAGGCTAAGGTCCATCGATCGTGGTTAAGCATTTGCGAAAGTACAACCTACAAATAGCCAAATAGAAGTGACTGCTCAATTTAGCTTAATCTCAATTTCAATGGCTTCTGTTAAAAATATATTTTTTTTTTAATTTTCAGTAAGACTTAGAAAACTGGACCATATAATAAATTCATATATCCGTGGAAGTTTACACGTAAAAGAGACAATTGTCACAAAATTACATAAAGATCGAAACAATTGGTATGAACATGTCATCGGAAGGCCAGATGAAAATCCAGCTAAACACCGAGATTCCAAGACGAACCAGTAGAGGAAGACCCAAAAATACCTGAGTAGCTCAAATGAAGAAGCTGGAAGAACAACAAATGCAGTTACAAATGCCAAGAAGACATCTGAGGCCAAGGAGCATCAACCCTTCGAGCGGATTCAGAAGATGAAAAAGTATAAGAACGAAATAAATTTTATATTATAAGTTCGATATGAAATTTTGATAATAAAAATGTATAAGAAGAAGACTTTTTTTAGTTAAAATTGATAGTCGAAGATCGTCTCCATACACTCATCTAGTGTGTGATGAATTCAATAACCTTAAAAATTAGTAACTACTCAAATAATTTAAATTTTTTATTTTATTATCAGTAATATCATTATGATTACCTAAAATAATATACATCACAATATCTTATTATTATGTCTTTATTTTAGATGATGAACATAAATAATTTTACATCATACACACACACACACACACACACACTCATACACAAATTCTATTGTCATCTTTTTTCCTCTGACAAAATCATCTGTTTATTACCTGACGCCGGTTATACACAAACACACACAGCGACTTTTCCCGAAAGAAAATCCCTCCATCCTCCTCCAACTCAAGTGAAAACATTGAATTTACATACCTGTAATTGAAAAAGTGCCTCATGTTGTCTCGTTCCAATGATAAATGACACGAATCCTTTTATAGAGTTATCTCTTTTGCGCACCCGTATTGAAATGTAATTCTCTCTCATTTTATTTATGTTTTGTGGAAATTCGTGCTGTCGGGTTTTTCACACATACACACACGTATGTGCATGTGAACGATATTCTAATTTAATTCTTCATAACATTGTGCAACAAAAACGAAAAGGTAAGTCAGTCTTCTGTGTACTTTTGACGAAAACGGGCGTGCAATTGTTTTTCTCTCATTGAAAAATATAAAAATTTTTAAAAAAATATCATAATAAAGGAAATAAAATAATAAATTAAAAAAAAATACATATATAAATATATATCATTACATATAGAAAAAGACAAGAAGTAAAAATATAATAGAATTTACATCACATACATACACATTTACATATAATACATATAAAATACGTGTATTGTATAACGATATACATATTTATTTACCCAATCAACAACAAAAAAAATTAAGAGGAGCAAGCAGCAACAATATTTGCAATTTACACATCATTTATTGTGTAAATTCCGAACCAACCACGCGCCACTCTTGACCATATTCTCTAATTGAATATTATTAGTGTGTGTGATCCGCATAAATTATAATAAAAAAAATTAAAATTAAAATACAAAATCCATTTTCTGTCAATAAATATAAAAAAATTGAAAATACATATACAAAAAATTAATATCCTTTTTGAAATCCGGTTCCAATTTGTGGTACTTTTTGAGGATTTATTATTATATTTATCAATAAATAATAAATATTGAAATAAATAAAAACATATTAATTGTGCTCAATTATTTGAATATTATAAAAATTTATTATAATAATACTGGTAAAAATAAAATTTAATAATAAATTTAATTAACTCAATTTATAATAAAATTAAAATTTAAATGAATTAAATTTGTGTAATCATCTAAACATTTTATAACAACATTGGTGTGAATTTAATTCCAACATACAGTTAAAAAAAAAAATAAAATATTAAAGGTAATTATAATAATAATAATAATAATTAATTTAAATAAAAAAAATTCTCAACACTATTAAGATTAAATTTAAATGAAGAAGAAACTTCCATCTCTTCGTCATAAATTAAATAGGGACTCCAAATTAATCGATTTTCAAAATTATCGATTAATCGATAATCGAAATTCAAAAAAAATCGATTAATCGAAAAAAACGATTAATCGAAAATATTATATTTATATTTTTTTGCATTAATTCTAAGTCATTTACTTGTATAATAAAACTTATTTTTTTTTCTATAACTGCATGCAGTTTAATATGAACTATCTTAACCCTTACTTTCCCAGTGAAATTTCTGTACGTAATTCTATAGGAGTTATACGTATTTTTACTAACTTCTCTTGAAAATTTTTTACTCTAACAACCAAATTTTTTTGATTGATCATTCATTGATAGGTTAAAACCAACTAAAAAATATAAAATTTAATCAAAAATTCCAGCTGGAAATATTCCTGGGAAAATGAGGGATTAAAAAAATAATATTTTAAGAACATTTATAAGAATATTTTCAGAATAGGTTTCATCAAATTAACTCTTAATTTTAGTAAGGAATACTTAAAAGTTTGTTACATTCAAATTCTCAACACAAACATGCGTTTTCCGACACTTTATTTTCAATTGAAAGTGTATTTGAAAGTGTAATTTTTTTTGTACTTTTTGTATTGAAAAATGTTCAAATAATTTCCGGAAATATTCAAAAAAAAACGTTTTAAAAACTTCAAATCGGGAAATATAATATTATGTGTGCGATTATGATACTTAAAACTTTTTTTCATTTAATACAGCAAAGTCTCAATGCTACTTAATTTTTGTGCCGCTGTCTTTATGATATAGAGATTCAGGAATTCTCCATAACATAATTTTTGAATAAAAACCCGGAAATTATTTTAAATTTTTACGTTTTATTAAAAAAAATTATGTTATAGAGAATTACGTTTTGAAAATATTACGTAGTGTGGAGACTTTGCTGCAGTACAAGAAAGTTAAAAAGGATCGTTAAATTTCAAAAAAAAGTATAAACTTTTTTAAGAAAAAATATTAAAATGACAAAGTACTTAAACATCGATTAATCGTTTTAAAAAGTCGATTAATCGATTAATCGAAATAATCGAAAAATTATCGATTATTCGATTAATCGAATAATCGATTGGGGTCCCTAAAATTAAAGTATTAAAAGGAATTTATATTAGCTCAATTAACACCAAGTTTAACAATAAAAAAATTATCATAAAAATAATTGAGTGTCATCATGCTGTCATATTTTCCGTTTTATTTTTCTTTCTTGCTTTAACTTTTTTTTAAATTTATTTTTGCACTTTTATATGAAAATAAAAAAAAATTGAAAAGAAAAATTAAAAGTGAGTGGTTAAGTAATAAAAATAGTATTATTATTTTTATTATGACTATGAGCAAATAAATAAAATTATGATGAAACTAAAACAACGTCATCAACTTATTTTATTTTATGAAAAGGAAAAATTTTCTTATTTTCATTTTTGCTCTATTTTCATTTCAATTTTTTTTTCTTTTTTTTTAATATCTAAACTACTGGTGTTCTAAAGTTATATGTGTGTGTGTAGGTTTAGTCTAGCAAACGATATAAAAGAGATAAGATAAATATTATTCTTCTTCTTTATCAAGTTGTCATCAAAAAGAGATTTATACTGATTTTTTTGTTAGGTTTTTGTATGATATGATATAAGTCAGTGGTGTTCAATCATGTTATGTTTTTGTTTTTATTTTGATTTTGAGATTAAGATTAAGATTTTTTTTTTTGTATAATATTTACATGGATATCAGAAATTACAGGTTATAGCTTTAAAGGTAAAAGGATGAGATTTGAATTTTTTTAATTCATATAAAAAGTTAAATTTTAGAAGTTTGATGTTGGAATTGGACTTTAAGAAAAAATTTCGTAAAATATCACATCGTGATAACATTGAAAAAAGAATTATTTTTAAAAAAGTTTTTTAATTTTTTTGACCTCTGAGAAATAAAAGCGTACTTTTTACCCTGCTTTTTCTCAGAAGGTGCCCTTCAATTTAAAAATTTGCGAGGGTCAAAATGTTGCCAATATCGCTCGAAATTATTCCATTTCAATTTCATTTTCAATTTTTCAATTTTTTTTGAACTAATTTTTTTTTATTTTAGGTGTTTTAAAAGTGATTTTTCTAAATTTAAGGTCCATGTGGGAAAGTTTTGCATTTTATGGCGATTTTTTTTTAAAAATTTACAAAGTCTGCATAAAAATTTTTCCTTGAGTATAAGTTTCAAATACAATTTTCGAAAATTTAAAAAGAATCTCAAAAATTCAATAAAATTCTTCAGTTCAACATTGTTGTAATCGGTGAAGATTTTGATGTTTAGTCCATTTAGTTTTGATATCGGGCTCATAGAATGGGCTAAGGAGCCTAAAAACCGTCAAAAGCCCAAAATTCCAAATTTTTGATTAAATTTTGAAATTTTTTTAAAAATTCCACAGTTTTGAAAAGTTTTAAAAAAATTTTTTATAAACTTTATTTTGTTCGATGAAACGAGTTCCATCGAAATGCACTTTTTTAAACCGCCCAGTGGTCATTTTTTAAAATTACTACGCCTTTTTTTGAAAATAAAAATTATATTTTGACATATTTTGCTTTAAGTTAAAGATCTGCTTTTTAAAACTCATGTTCAAAAGAACGATTAATTTTAAAAAACTTCTTGTTTTTTTTTAAAAATAATAAAAAAATCGTATTTACGATTTTTTGATCTTTTTCAAAAAATGTCTCAATTATAAAAGTAAATTTTCCTGAAAACCATTTTTTCAGAATTTTAATCCTCCATAAATTTAAAACAAGGAACACTAAATGAATATCCTTGATAACTATTTTTCTAAATCAATCCAATCAAATCATACCCAAGTAGTTTTTTAAAGTTTAAGCTCATTTCTGCTGCTTCTTTTTTTAATGCAGTATATTTTCATTTTTTTTTCCTTTTCCTTTTTGATCAAAAGGAATTCAATGTAGGAAGAGACATTTAAAAAAGATAAAAAAGATAAATAAAACAACAGAAAAAATTAGACAAATATTTATCTTGAAAAAATGACAATAATAATAAAAATAATAATTTTTTAAAAGTTATTTATATTTTTTTTTTTTTAAATAAGAAAAAAAAGCTCAAATGATAAAGAAATCGAAATAATAAAAAAAATGTTTTTTCAAAGTTTATCATTGAATTAATGAGTAAATATGATTCAAGAGAGATAAAAAAACAAAGAATCAAAAGTTAAGAAAAAGTTATAATTGAATTTAAATTAAAGCAAAATTCCTCTTGGTTTTTAAGACGCAATTGCTTTGTTTTGCTTTACAATACAATTTGAATTGTAAATCATACATTGATAGGCTAATTTCATAGTCATTTAACGGTCATTTTTGATAAATTATTGATAATAATTTTAATAATTATTTGACATTTAATCACATATCACACTTTATCTGATAAGAGAGAAATCAACTGATATGATTTGATGATAAATTTCACTCAAAGTTGAAAAGTTGATTGAAATTTAACGGTTCACCACAATTCCAAAAAAAAATGACTTTAAGATATTCCGATTGCTTAGATACGACTTACATAAAATTAAAAATAAATCACTTCAGGCAAATATTCAATTTTAATAACATCAAAAATTACTTTAAAATTTAAAGGATATGCTTGACTACCCTGACGTTGAAAAATGCTGAATTTGAACGGTATCACATATGATTTTTAAAAGAAATTAAAAAAATTCTTCTAATTGAGAAAATTATTTTTTTTGTATGAATGTGGACTCAAATTGAAGAGGTGAAACGACGAAGTGGGCGTTCACATCCTCTGAAAGACCAAATTTTTTTTATCTTAAATCACTTTTCAACACGTTTTTTAAATTCAGAATTCAGGCGTAATTTAACTCGCAAATTCACCACAGGGTAAGAGATTTCACATTATCTTACGATCTCTTCCTCACTCACTGCCATTAAAACTTGAAAATTTCGAATATGTTACACCTCCTTTCACGCACTCCAGCAAAAATTTTAATAAGATGAAAATTAACATAAATACGTGAAAGACGCGTTTTATTTAATTTAACGGCAACACTTTATCTTATCACATTACACATTAACATATTGAATGTAATTAAGATTTAAATTGAAAATGCGTGTGTGCTTTAATTTAGGAAATTTTTCCAGGAAAAATAACTTGTAATGATAATAATAATTAATTTATATTAAATTTGTTAAAAAATTTCCTCGCAATTCCTTGATGATATTCATTGGCTTGGAATTTTCTTGGAATGAGATTGAAACGGAAGTGTTTGAGACATGCTTGTACACATCTACGCATAAGCTAAATCGATTTCTGTGAGTGTTAAAATAAAAATACTAAATAAAAACTCGTGTAAATAAAATTTAACTGCAAATCATTGATTTTAATCAAATACTTCCCTGATTTTCCTCTACAAGGATAAAAATGAATTGAAAATCGTTCACTTAGCTTCTAAGTGTCTCACGAGACGAGACTTAAAGTAAAAGAAAATTTTTCTGTGCTGTTGTGTCAGCAAAAATTTAATGTCACAATTTTCGTTTTTTTATGATAAAAGGACAAAAACAAAAATATTTTTCTATGTGAATTTTTGTATGTATCAATTTAGTTATACTTTATTTCGTTTACTGATTATTTTGTACACTCTTGATTTCTTTTGAAATATTATTTGCTCTATTGCTTTATCAATCACATTCCATCAATCAAATCAAGTGATTCGATGCATAAGAAGGCAGATTTTTCGGTGTTTAAGCAGCTCATTCAAGGAAAATTCTTTTACACAGAAGAAGAAAAAAATGTAAAAATGTGTGCTGTGTCTATTAGTAGAGTGGGTTAAATTACAATTAATTTAATTTAAAATATTTTTTATTGTATCGCTTGTTTCTTGCATAAAACACACAAAGCGTATGCTTATACACAGACAAAGTGTCTTTTATGCACGCAACGAGCGATATGCTTTTTCTGTGTGATTTAAGGTCGACGTCCTTGAAATTGGCTGTTTTTTATGTAATCTAATGAGATTTAATGAAATCTGATACATTGAAATGAACCCTCTCTAATAATATTCAAATAAACGCTGCTCATTCGTCTGTGCCATAATTTTTCCATAAAAGCCGATATAAATGTTCGTCTTTCCTGTTTTGAGTGTTGTTTTGTTGTACATTTACATTTCAATGTGTCTCCTGCTTGTCAATTGTTGTGTGTTCTATACTAACATACATACATGGAAAATTATATATAAATTGTGTCATATTAACAATGAAAGCTCATCATAAGTGCATTTTGAAGGGGGTTTCATTGTAAAAGGATTTTATTGAATGGAGACTTGGATGAAATTGATTAATGATCATTTGAAATTTATTGGCGACCGTCAAAATATTGAGCGACACTCAAAAATTTACTTGAGACATTCAAAGTTAAGTATTAAAGACACTTAATATGAGTTACTTAAAAGAGCTACTAGTCAGAAATCGATTAATGATCATTTAAAATTGATTGGCGACTGTCAAAATATTGAGCGACATTCGAAAATTTACTTGAGACATTTAAAATAAGATGAAAGCCACTTAAAAAGTGTAATTTAAAATAGCGACTAGTCAGATATTGATTAATGATCATTTGAAATTGATTGGCGACTGTCAAAAAAATTAGCGACACTCAAAAATTTACTTGAGACATTCAAATTTGATTTAAAGTCACCTATCCTTGAAATTTCTGATCAATTTCGTTCACTGTAACTTTTAAGGCCTTGTCACCCCAAAAATGAGCCCAAAATCCTCATTTTTTGTTCATTTTAAATAATTGATTGCCTTTTTAAAGTAAAAATATGTGTATCGCAACACACTGACTAAAAAATTCCGTGCCTTGTCGTACAATAAGTCTCAAATAAGAGAATTTTCTTTCACTTTACACTTGATAGAATTTTTACACCGTTTTTTTTCCTTTCTTTATCTTTCTCGTTTTTCTTATTCTTCTTACAAATGCGACATATTTCAAGTATGTAAGTCGTTTTTCTACATAAAATAATTTTTCAATAAACCATATAAACACTTACGATTTGTTGTTGTAAATGTCTAATACATAGTCAATAATAATAAAAAATAATTTTCTTACTTTATAAGAAAATTTTGCTGTTAATATTGAAAAAAAACATTCTTTTATGAATTGTGTAATTTTGTTCCATTGATAGATTTTTCTATTTTTTCTATTTAATACTATACTGATGATAAAATAAAAAAAAAATCTTATAAAAGCATTTTTTTTTCATGAAGAATAGAAAATGTGGAGACAATTGCATGGCTTCCCTTCATGTTTTATCCTCCTCATATATAAATTTTTTCATAAACAACAAGAGAAGCCATTTAAAATCACTCAATATCAATTCTTAGTCTTGGTATTTTTATTTTTTTTTCACTCTTTATGGTGATTAAAAGTAAAATAAAAATCATAATAAATAGACAAACAATGAAAATAAAAAAAGGAAAACGACACAGATATATGGCTTTTTGTACAATGACTTTTTAAACTTTTTATTCGTATTACGACACAAACAAAAGGGGGAAATAACGTGGAAATTAGACGAGTAAGAAAATAAAAAATATTATTTTACTTTTTATTTGACATATTCACATTTAGTGCCATTATTACAATGTTATTAAAACTTGTCGCTTACGCGATCATTACATGACTTTTCGCTAAACGGATTGGAATTGAAATGAATGATTATTATCGTGAATGTGACTATGACTTACATTATAACAAAAGAGCACACTGAAATTCAAAACAAAAGGGATTTATTTTTTATATTCAATATCATTATTATTTGTTCAGGTGAATAAAAATCAGAATCGTGACAGAAAAATTCGATATCTTTTAAATGGAAATTAAAATTCTTATATACTTTGTGCTTGAACAATGCAGCTGAATGTGAAGTGAATGAATCAAAAGGAGTAGAAAAAAATAGGCAATTGAATTTCATATAAAAAAATTAATAAAATTCAATATAAAATGTGAGGCTTATAAAAGAAACGGTTTTTTTTTCTTCAATGTTTATGAAAGACAGGTGTTATAATAGTTTTTTTCCCTTCATTTTTTTCGCTTTTAAGTAATTTTTCTCCTTTGAATGATTTTTCTTGTACTTTAAAGATATGAGATTTTTTTAAAAGAGAAATTTAAAGTTTGCTTAACACAGAATTGAGGTAAATTCATGAGCTTGAATTTCATTGAGATGGTGAAATGAATTGAAAAAAGCATTAGGCCGTGATAGTGGTCGATTCACACGAGCACATTTCTATAGATAGAAAATTGGATTGTTTTGAAAATTTGGTAAATTTGGAATATGTGAATTTGTCTGTTTATTTGTGCTTTCTGGAGGTTTTCTGTGGTTTTGTTTATGTGCTTTCTGGGGGTTTCTGTGGTTTTGTATTTGTGCTTTCTGTGGTTTTGATTTTGTGCATTCTGGGATTTTCTGTGATTTTGCTTTTGTGCTTTCTGGGGGTTTTCTGTGGTTTTGTTTTTGCGCTTTCTGGAGTTTTCTGTGGGTTTGTTTTTGTGTTTTCTGTGGTTTTCTGTGATTTTGTTTTTGCGCTTTCTGGGGTTTCTTGTGGGTTTGTTTTTGTGCTTTCTGTGGTTTAGCTTTGTGCTTTCTGGGGGTTTTCTGTGGTTAAGTTTTTGTGCTTTCTGAGGTTTTGTTTTTGTGCTGTCTAAGGTTTTCTGTTGTTTTTTTTTTGTTTTATCTCGGTTTTTCTGTGCTTTTGTAATTAACACTTACAAACTATTAAATAGTAATCAAAATCCAAGTTGCCTCATTCAATATTTTGACAATTGAAAGCCATTTTTTTCAATTTTAAAGTCAGAATTGAATTTTTCGAGACCTCAGCGGTGAATTTCATATCAATTAATCCTTTAATTTTAATATTTTACCTCATTTTCAATCATTCTTCATTTACCACCCAAAATTGTCTGTATTTTTGTTCTTTTTTCCATCTTCCTGTCTATTTTTTTTTTGCACTATTCAAAAAAAAAAAATGGCATAAAGAATTGAAATAGAAAAGAAAACCTTTTTTTGTGTTGTTACTTTTCATTCTCATTCTTTTTAATTTTTTTTTTTTACACTCATGTACTTGAAAAAAACTTTCAATGTTATATCACATTTCATTGTATTTTGAAGTATCATAAAGCAAAAAAAAAAAAGAAAATATCGACAACATCAGTTATTATCATTTTATATTTTTTTTCCTTTAAATAAGGAGAGAAAGGGCCTCGCAGTGTATTTTTCCATAAACATTTTTTTTTTCTTATTTTCGTTAAGTATTTTTTTTTTCTGATGATACCAAAAAAGCCATTAATATGATTGGAAAATAATTTTTTGGTCTTTCTAGTAAAAATGAAAATGAAAAAAAAAAATTCAGGTACGAGTCACGCCATTAAGAACATTTTAATGTACAATTCGTGTATTGTTTGACCAAAAACGATTTTTTTTCCCTCTCTCAATAAAATTCATTTCATTTTATATATGGATTGATTCCCAACAGGCAAATTTATTACAAGAGCAAAATGGATCTATGTCTTGGAACAAAAATATAATAAAAAAAAGTTAATGTTCAAAAAATGGAAAAATAAAACATAAAACAAAACAACGAGCAGTGATTATGTAATGTTTTGCTTGATGTTTTTTATCATTATTTTTATTAGTATGGAATATTAGAAAATTCATTTTGAAGTTTTTGGTCAAATTAATTGCAAATTTTGAATTTAACCCAACGTTTCATTGCAAATTAAAGGGAATTTTCCTTGTCTTCTTATCAGCAGAAGCCATTCAATTTCAAATAGTTATGATATTGCATAAAAAAAATTTTAAATTTAAATAATAGCAGTAAAGCAGCAATTTTCATTTTCTGTCTTCTTATTCTTTTGTATGAAAATGAAAATTAAGCACAAAAAAATTTTTCTCTTAAATTTTTTTTTTCATAGTGCGCTTTACTTTTTCTTCAATACAACATTAAAGTATGAATATCTTTAGTTTTTGTTACTGAATTTAATGGACAGACAAATTTGGATACGAATTTACATACAAATAGTATTTGGACACATTTGTTCCACATTTCAAAGGAAAAAAAAGAAACACAAAAAAAAAATACAAAAAAAATAAAACTTGAAGATTGATAATGACACTGATGAAGATGAAATATCAATTAAATGTATAACAAAAATATCAAGTATTTATCTGTCTCTGTTGTAATTTAGTATATTTTTATGTATATTTTTTTTAACAAGGACTGAAAACAAAAAAAAAATTATAATAATAATGTAAAATTGAATATGTTCTTTTTCATAAACAGAAGTCAAAGTGATACGATGAGTAATAAGCGAATAAAAAGTCACTTATAATTTTGTTTTTTTTGTCATTCCCATAGAAATTAAAAAGTTTTAATGAATATTTTTTTTTACTGTTATTGTATTATTTTTTTGTACCTATTTTTTTCATGATCTGAAGGTTAACATGGCAAATCTAATTTGTGTTTTCTGTTTTTTTCTTTTAATTTAATATTATTCGGCTTTTAAACGGACGAAAAGCTCTGAAATGTTACATTTCATCACATTGATGTATGGGAACGTTGTTCAAAAAAAGTCAAAGAAACATTTTTTGAAATATCTTCAGTTAAATTCATTTTATGGATCGTCTTTTTCTCATTTATCTATATATTTTCATGCCCTTCCTTGTACTGAACCTTATTTGTGAAGTTTTTTGAAACATGTTCTTTTGTTTGCCTTCTAGCTTCCAAAATGTTATTGCGATGAATTGTTCAAGATATATAATTTTGAATTTCTTTTCAATTCTTGGAAAAAAACATTTTCATAGAAAATTAATTTACAAAACTTCAAAATGTATTACAGGACACATGTTTCGTGTCAGACATGTTCATTTAAAATATTTTTGAAAAATATTTATCGTGAATGTAAGACTGGGTCAATTTGTATTGTAATTTGACCACAATAAGTAGCTCAGATATCTCCTCAGAAACTGCGTAATAATTTCAGTGTTCTTGTTCTGAGTACTGGAATCTGCAGTTGAGTACACAAGCCAGAGACGAAATACTTTTAATAAAAAGCCAACAAAAGACTTAATTATAAAAAACAATTCAAAATGTTATGATATGAAAAAGTTAAACTCAATCAAGCTATCCAACATTTCAACAGACGACCATTTTCCATTAAAATTATAAAAAAAAACATGAAAGACTAAGTCTTATGAGAACAAACAAAAAAATTATGAATGTTGTTGGGAATTAACTACTTCAGTTAAAAAAAATATGAGTAAAGAGATAAAACTGATGAAATAGTTGAGTTCCTTTTCATTATTCATTTCTGCATTTTTTTACTTCCATTTTAAGCAAAGTGAGGAGATTATAATCATTTGTGCTTTTAATGGACTAAGCTTATGACACATTTTTCATTCCATGAGACTTCTTTTAATGTACATTTTCATAAAATATGTAAAGACTATTTTACATTCCACATTTTCCTAAGAAATGCCGAGTAATTTTCCTTTCATTTTGATTATTGATAATAATAATTAAAGTAAAATGAACTCCTGAGAACGCATATGTTCGGCGTGCGGCATCATTGTTGTTAATTTAATTTATTTATCAAATTAATCAAAAAACTTTTGCACTAATAATGTTTCCGTATATAATACTAAACGTGTTCCACATCAAACTCTTCTCGTTTTATTAACTTCTCAAAAGTAAATTTTGAAATGAAATTAGAAGTGAACACACACATATTTGGTTTTTGTGTGTGTGTATGTGTGTGAGTGTGTACCAAAGAAGGAAAGAAGACGAAGAAGGAAACTTTTGTACATTTAAAACTCAATGAAATTTAAATGCTTGTCAATCAAGAATTTTTCAATTAAATTAAAATACAAAATTTTATGAAAATTAGTTTAAACAATAAAAAATGAATGAAAATTATGTTAAAGAAAAATAGGAAATATTCATTTTCAAAAAACTAATGTAATTGGTTAGAGAGAGGAAGTTTCTCATACCTCTTATTTCTCTTTTTAATTGAAAGTTTTTTTTTTATTTGATCAAGCCTTATAAAAATTGTGAGGTAAATGAAAAAAAAAGTAAAAAATTACGGTAAACAAAACGACGAAGAAGAGAAAACTTCAAAAATCGATAAAATAATTAAATGAAACCATGTGCTAGTGGAATAGTACATTTTTATTTGGTTTTTTCCCCAATTAGACTGTTTTTTTTTGTTTAATTTAAAGTTTTTCTTTAGTTATTGAATAAAATTGGCATTGGTTATGCTTTGGTCAGAAATGTGCGGTATTTTAAATTTAAAATAAGCATAAACATAAAAAAAACTGTAAAACAAAAGAAAACTTATCAAGTTCAAGGGTTATTATGGTGATAAGGTTATCTCCGACAGCATGTCATCGCTACAACCCTTGAACTCATCAATCATTTCATCTGGATTGGTGAAAACATGCTTGAAATCCCTCAAAAGACTGGCAAAACATCATTGGAAGATCACATTGATGTAGGTACCAGGTCATGAAATGGCGGATGAACTGACAATGAATTGAGCTAAAGGGAAATTTATAGGCCCTGAACCTTTTTGCGGAGTAAGTCTGAGCTATTTCAAAAAACTCATCTCGGAATGGGTGGAAAAATAGATGAAATTATATCATCAAAGTATACCAGCATCTTCATAATCCAAAGAGTTTGTGAACTGTGCAAAGAAATGATCAGAAATGATCTTACAATCGGATAAAAAAGACATCAGAATACTGACACTGCCTTTTGCGCAGTCATCTTAAAAGGATAGGAAGGAGTGATTCAAGCACTTGCAGGCTCTACCTAGAAAATGATGAAACATCAAAGCACATCTTCTGCGAGTGTAAAGCATTGACTAGGGTGAGGATTCGCTACTTCAGGGAGGACTTATCATCTCCCTTTACTGTAGTTAACACTGATCATAAAGTCATCTTAAGATTCTTTGACGTATTGGATGTATTGAAGGAGAACTAAGATCCCTTCATAAGGAGAAGCACAAAAGATCTTATAGATCTAAGTTTGAGCACTGAACTTCAGTGTACTCCACTTAAGAAAAAAAATTATGATGGAGGACGCTTTTCCTGACGATTTAGATCGTCTAGCCCTTCATTTTCCACTAATTTTTTGTAAAACTCATTGCAATCGCTAGAAAATGTTTCCGACTCGACAGCTTTTTCGATTTAAATCGATACGACGAATTTTACAGTCATAAATGAGCGTAAATGAAAAATTCAGATGACTGTCACTTAAACAATCGACTAAGTCTATTTTGCTTCCCCGTGATCAACCTCTGAGGACCTTTTATTACTATGAAATTACATTCCTTCTTTTTATCGAGGACACCACTATTGTAAAGCCTAATTTGAATTCTTTCTCAAAAATTTCAAATCATTTGACTATTATATGATTTCATTTCATTTTAGAAACAGGAAATATTAAAATGATTATTAGAATTGTTTGTCCTACATTTTTTTTTAATCCAAATTTTTGATGATAATTCCGTTAACGATTTCCCCTAAAACAATAATTGTGTGTGTTTCTCCTCCTGTCAATAAGGATATAAGGATAACATGGGACTGTTGCATAAGTGGAGCGTAATAAAGAGCAACCTCAATTCCATTTAAATAAATAGGATAAAAAAATTCATATGATACGAAAAATTTTGTATTGAAAAAAGTCCGTAGAATGGTATAAAAAAATAAAATATCATATTGAAAGCATTTCCGGACAAGTTTTTTAAGTACGATTGATTTTTCCACATGAAATATTTGAAGAGCATGAGTTATAAAACCATATTCGACTTTTATTGTGGTTTTTTTTATGTGAATATAACTTATAGACTGAAAAAAAATTATTATCAAAAAAAAAAATAGAATTTTTTTCCCTTGAAATATTTTTTAAGTTAATTTTTTTTATTATAATAAATAAAAGAAGAGAGATGTAAAAGTGAGTCTTGAAATGTAATATGAATAAAGGTAAAGGTTTTTTTTTTATCTCATTTTGTATATTTGAGAATATTTACCTTCATCTACATTTCATTTCATCTTCATCAAAATCAATATTTAAAATGTTGTACATTTATCAATAATTTATGAAGATTTTTGTGTGTGTGTGTTTGCTTGAACGAAATAACATTTTATGACAAACAAACAGAAATACAATAAATATAAGAGAACACGTATCCATGAAATGTATGAATCGTATAAAGGGATATTTTGGGCGTTTTATTTGTAGTTTCATTCCAAATATGCTTTTGTGTCACTTGTAACAAAATTTGGATAATAAACCAAAATTTGATGTAAATAATGAACTTTTGGGACATATTTATTTAGAATTTCCTAGAAAATTTTTCAATTAACTATCACATTCGCTCATGCTGAATCTGAATGCGCATTTATTGAGACATTTCATTGAAAAAAAAACAGAAAATGCTTGATAAATTTTTCAAAAGAACTCACTTTTTGGATATATATTTACATGAATAAATTTATGAAGATCCTTTTTTATTCCTCCTTTCAAATTCAAATCATACGCATTTGTTTACTTCCCTATAAAACACACACAAACATCATATCTCATTTCTTTTGATGTTATCATTTCGTCGCACTCCTTTTTACATCACATCATTTTGCTATACTTTTTGCTCCTTTTAATATAAATAAAAGTAACATTTTAACGAAATTAGATATCAATGATTGGATTTATGAGAGAGTGCTCTTATCAATAAAATGATGAATCAAATTGAATTATAAATAATAAATGATTTATAATCGGAAAGTAACTTTTTCATGATAAAGAGAGACAGGGAAACACTTTCAAAGAAAGGGAAACGTAAAAATGGACATTAATTTAAACTTAAACTCTTCCTTTGTAAAGTATAAAAAAGTTTTTTTCCCTTTAATTTTGACGACATCAATTAAGAAATGGATTCACAGTAAAATGTTTGTTGTTCAACAAATATTTATCTTTATTTAACGAATTAAGCCCATCAAAGAGGAGTGAAAATGGAAAAATGTTTAATTTAAATGTACAATTTTTTTGCATGCTTCCTTCTTGTTACTGCTACCGTTAGAAGTAAAACTAAGAAGTTTTTTGAATGTGATCATATTAAAATAAAAAATTGGAATCACAAATTGAGTGAAATTAGGGGGAAATAATTTGATTACACAATCAAAATAGAAGAAGAAGACGACAAATATAAAGATGACACGTCGAATGTTAAATCAAGCACATCTTAGAGCTGTTGAATGGATGAATTTTTGTTTTTTGAAAATTATTTTGAAATCTAAATCAAATTCAAATGAAAATGCCTTTAAAGAGCCTTAAATTTCATTACAGGAACACAATAAGACATAAAGATAAGTCTTTTCAAATCCTCAATACAATATTTTTATTTTATTTTATTTTTTATCAAATTCCAATATAAAAAGAAAATTGTATTAAAATAAATAAAAAAAAATAAATCTAGCGCTAAACAACCAATTTGAATATTGAATACCAAATCAGTTTTTATTCTAATTTAAATGTATTTTTTTTTATACAAATCTCTTTTTTGAAAGGGAAAAACATTGGACGAAGAATTTGTGATATAAGACGATATTTTATTTATTCAATCATTTTTTTGCTTGTTGTTTATCATTTTTCTTCTGGTTCTGTGGCATTTATGGAAAGTTGCTTTAAACAAAATATGTATACAAATTCAATTAAATTACAGATTGATTAAAAGAAAATGAAAAAGAGTTTTGTGTTTTTCTTTACAAAATAAAATTAAAAGGAGGGGAGATGAGAAAAATGTTTTTACTTGAGTGATTAAATAACGATTAGGATCGAAAATATATTTCTAATTATTATTTTGCGAATAATCGTGTTGGAAGTTAATAAAAATTTATTCATGCACGGATTTTTTTTGATGAAAAAAGTTTTTGGTATTAGTTGAATATATGGGGATAACAGGGATAGGGAGGAGGTTGATTAAATGAAGGCTTACCCACATTCTTGATCGAGGAAAGATACAAAAGGAGTCGCTCAAAATATCCATTGAGGGTCTTTGGCCATTATGAGTTTCATTTCAGGCTCCGCATTGGCTTAGGGGATTTTACGTTACAATGGTTAGCGTGTTGGACTATCAATCTTAAGGTTGGCAGTTTGATTCTCGCTTCGGCCATGAGACGTTACAAGTTCAAATGTTTCTTTTTCCGACTACTCAGTTTGAGTGAAAGGCTAGATAAAGGTGGCGACTGCTTGGGATGACAGGATAAAAGCTAAGGTCTTATGATGAAGATAACGGGTATGCACAATGGGCTCGACTGATGGCTTGAGTACAGGCTTAATAGCCGCCTTACAAATCTGATCTGAGCTAGAGATTTTGAGAGACCTCAACTGTAAGTCTCAGTATGGAACCATGGAAGCTGAATTTTATGAATTCTTTATTCCTTCCTAATGCATATACTTGCGTGTACCCCGAATCGAATTTCACTTTTGTCTTACATGAATTCCAATACTCCTTTATCTACCCCTAGGGTCACTGATCAATCATTATTTTCTAAAAGCTTTTTATTTACGATTTTGAACTCCTTACAAACCACTTTCGGCTTCCCAGAAGTCCTTTGAACTTTCTTCTCTTTGTATTGTGTAACTCTTTCTTATCTTGATTGTGCACCTTTTCAGTGGTATCTCCTCTAATACAACTTTACCTGGGGGCCACCTCAGTATCCCAAATCGTAGGTTCTTTATGTACTCCAGCTTAAAACGACCTTGATCGACTAAATCCTTCATGTAATGAAATCTAATATCAATGTGTTTAGACCTGTTGCTAAGCTTGGAGGACTTAACTAAATGCCATAGCACTTTGACTGTTGGTATAGATGAATATAGGTACTTTAATGTTTAGATCGAAATCTTGGACCAAATTGCTCAACCAAATCAACTCCTTAGCAGTCTCACATAGAGCCACATATTCTGATTCACATTTTGAAGTTTATCAAAATTACTCTTGTCGAAAATCCTAGGAACTTTCTCGAGCTGTGTTGTTTTTCAGTACTGATTCCTATCATAAATGCACTCCAGAATCCTGTTGAAGAAAAATTTTCATTATAATATTAATTTTTAATAAAAGAAAATTACAAACAAAAAAAAAGTTTCAAAAAGTTACAATTCTTTTTTTTTCTCTTCACTTTTGCAAGTCATCTTATTCTAACATATTTTCATGTCACAGACAGGAAAAACTTCAACAAAAAGAATTATGGAAAACTCCAGTAAACATCATTTATTTAATTTAAACACCTCCAAGTTCATAAGCAGTAATGAGTTCAGTAAAAAAAAAAAACAAATAAATAAAATGAATGAACATGCCAAGAAAAGTAAAATGCAAAACATCCCACATAATAAAGTCACTTCAATTAACTTTTTTTTTTGCTTGCTTGCCTCGTATATTTATTAAATATATTAAATAAATATAATGAGACATCTCACATTGAAAATAAAAAGAAAACATTTTCTAGGAGTATATACAAAAAAAAAAAAAAGTTTGTGTTGAGTTTTTATTATATTATTTGTATTTTGCAGAGTTTATGACAGGAAAAACAAAAGCAAGCACCATTTTTATACTTTTTTGTGCCCTTCTTCTACTTATATTAACTTCGGAAAAATTTTCTATGCTTAAAAGGAGATGAAGAAATAAAATCTAAATATTAAGCACACACATATAAATTATTTGAATACATGAGGAAAAGTATACAAAAAAATAATAATAATTTTAATAATAAAAAAAAGTTTTATTCATGTGTGTGTGTATTTTAAATACATGTATGCGGTATGCACACGTCATACAAATGCGAGAGACCGTCAAGTGTTGAGTTTTTTTTTTATATATTTATTCTAATGACGAGAAGCTGACAACACGACAACAAAAACATCAAGTACATCGTATTGAGGGTACTTAACTTGGTGGCGTGGTACATTATTATTGTTATTATGATATGGGACTATGTGAGATGTTATTTGAAAAAATTTTATGATTATGAAAGTATATGAAAAAAATAAAAGTTACCTGTATTGTTGTTTGTTTTTGTTGTTGTTTTACGTGTGGTAAATTTTTTACTGCTTTCACTACGTTTTTTCGTGCACTTGCTTCCATGAGTGGGTATGGGTGTGATGTGTGATGAAGGATAAACTTTTATTACATTGCATGTACTTAAAAAATACAGCATATTAACATGTGTTAACTTGAATTACTCCTCATCTCATCAGAGAGTGTGGATCGGGAAATTTTCTTTAATTTTATTGTAATTTTCCTTGTATGGAAGATTAAAAGTGACAAATTTAAAGGAATTAAATTCTTACCAATTAAATGAAAGCTCCATACATAAAATCGTGATCTTAGAACAAAATCTGTTCTTTTCAATCGAATCCCATAAATTTATAGATCAGCATCCTCCTTTTAACTGTCCATTTAAATTCGATTGAATTTAATCTCAAAAAATCCCTGTACTTTACTTTTTTCTATTGATTATAAATATTTTTTCTTTATCCTTCCATTTCAAAATATGCATATTGAGATTTAAATGACTGCAAAATGTTAATCCCATATTCACCTGTCTCGTGCATTGCAACTTCAAAGTAAATTCAACTGTATACATATAAAATAAGGGGGAATCATGAAACGCGAAAAATAATAATGATGACGATATATCTCGATACATAGCACTTTACATATTCAAAGTCAGAAAAGCAGTCTCAAGTGAATCAGACACACACACACACACACACACACTTGCATACACATAAATTTTAATATGTTTTTCACATCAATGTAAAATGTGGTGGAAAAAAGATGTGCACTGAACCATTATTATACCTTAAAATGCGTTCACATTGAAAATTTTTCCACATATGATAGAATAAAATAAAAAAAAATACATACAATAACAGAAAAAAGCAACAACATCACCGATAAACTTACAACGGTATGCAAAAAGAAAAAAGTGAGCGTGAAATTATGTTGTAAAATTTATGTGAGGATGTTTTTATTTTACCTTTATTTGTAACTTCATCATCTAAAATCTACGTGCAAGTCATGTCATGTGAAAACAGAAGTTTTTCTCTGGTTCTCTGGATGTTAAATATGCAGTTACACATCATATTTACTCCTTGTCGTAATTTCATTTCATTTTACTGGTTTCTTTTTTTTTGAATGATGATGTGATTTTATTGTAATAGTGATGCGATATGATGTAGAAAGTCAATTAGTCTGGCAAGGCAAATAAAATAATGAATTAAAATTAAAATTAAAATTAAAAGGAGCGAGGTATGTGTAGTTAAATTTAATCTCAAGTGGAGAGAAAAAAAATAATGAATATTTATGTACAATTAATGGAAAAATGATTAAATTTTAGACATTGAGAGTAGCTGGATGTGGGTGTGTGTGTGTGGGAAGAGTGGTGAATGTTAAAACAAAAGTTTTTAAGTACCATTTATATTTTAACATAATGTTGCGTAAAAATAATGATTTTGATGTTAACAGAAGTAAGAGTGCGATTTATGCTTGTCTAGTTAATGATTTTTTTTTGTCTAATATGGATTGCATTTAACATTAAAAGGTTTTAGATCATTTAAGTCCGAATTGAATTGAGTGCCTGAAAATACATGTAACATTTGGTTTTGATACGATTAATTTTCAGTGACTCGCTTCTACCTAAATGAGCATCAAGTACAGCAATTGATGGATCGATTTTCAGATTACTATTCTTTGGAAGGTTTGCATTCCATCGATTTTTCCATTCTTTTTCTACATTAAAATTGTTCAAGATCAATTAATTTGCTGTACAGTTTGATACAAGCTAAGCGTTTCGGTGGGATAGATTGCAATTGATCTTAAAGTATTGAGTTGGCAAATGTATTACTTCGTTCAGCTGTCGTAACAAGAGCTTGTTGTCTTCTATTTTTTTATGGTACAATATTACTGAGAACTGGTAACCATTGAAGTTCTGTTCGTTTATAAACTCCAGTTATGATTCTGATTAAACGATTGATTTGGACATCGATTATGTAACAGTGAGAACTATTGAGCCAAACAGGACTGCAGGAATCGGCTGTAGATAAAACAAATGAATTCATTCAATTCTTAATACTTCTGGATTCGTTCTCCAAGTTTTCAATCAAGTTGTTTCTTGTTCTTTTTTATTGCTTCAAGATAATTTTTAAATGAAAGGGTTCTTTCTAATTTTATCCCCAAAATTGTTGGTGTCTTATTGTGTTGTAAAGGTAATCCATTGATTTGCACATGAAGTTGTGTATCAGCCATTTGATTGTTTGAATGGAAGCAACTAACTTCAGTTTAGGATGGATTACGCTTTAATCTCCATTTTCAGAAGTAATATCTCACTCGATTCAAATCACGTGTCAAAACTTCTTCACAGTCATTTAGATTAACTCCTTTCCATGCTAGAGCCCAATGGACTCCAATCGTCAGCAAAACCAAGACTTTGATTATTAGTTACTGAGAGTCATGTAAATAAATATTAAATAATGTAGAAGCCAAAACTTACCCCTGAGGTAGACCATCGTTCAGTTTTTTCCATTTAATTCATTTTTTTCCTAGGTAAACTTGGAACCATCGATTTACTAACATTTTATTCAGCAACTTCAAGATCATCTTACAAGGAAGTACTTCACTAAACTTTAAAAGCTGTCCATGTCTCCAGACAGTTTCGTATGCAGTACTCAGATCAATTTGACAAATACCACTTCTTAGTTTGCTCTGAAAACCTTTTTCAACAAATGTAGCAAAGGCTAGCATTTGTTCATTACCACTAATATATTGCACTTTCTAATCCAGTTTTGCTCCCGTAATGTTTTAAGTATGGTGCATGCCATTGATTGACTTTCCTTTGAGGCACCAATCAAATCGTTGGCACTCAGGACCGTCTCGAGGTCCATTTGTGCAAAATGATCTGCTGTTAATCGTTTTTTTAATGTATCTTTTTCATAATTAACAATACTGATGCTAAAACCTAATTACTACACCTGCCTGATGCCCCATTCCTAAAAAGAAATACTTGAACTATGGTTTGATGTGATCTAGAGAATGATTTTCATACGATAAATAGATAAATAACGAAGAATCAGGTTCGGAGCCATCAAGAAGGTACGTTGTACCTTGCGTTCAAATTCTCTTCAAACTAGCGAACGTGTGATTAACTCTTATTGGGGTTCTGCTTACAATCATCAGAAAAACCCAATGCGTTCCTTTGTCGAAGCCTTATTTTTATTTTAGCATTTAATTAAAAAATATAAATTTACAAAAAAATTGAATTTCATTGTGTATCATCACTTTTGAGGTTTTCATTGAAATAAAAAACCCAAAACTCTGCTCTTGAACCACAATTATGAATTAAAAATATTCACGTTCCTGGTCAAAAGTTTGAAAAAATTTATTTTCATGGTTTTCACATTTTTTTTCTATGATGTACCATTCTCATCAGTTAAATCAAGTGGTTTAAATCTTTTTTTTTGTATCTATCAAATATTTATTGTGTGAAATTTCATCAAATTAATATTTCTCAAGCTCATAAGCAAACAATATTGATGAAATAAATCCTTATTATTCTCGTTCTCTCTCATTCTCACTATCGAATGGTGTGTTGTTTTGCTATTAAACAAATAATCATAAATAAATCCAGATAATATGAAAAATGCTTACGACTCCTCAATGTATTTCAATGTATTTCACGTCACTTTATAATAAATGGTACAAAGCATAACACCGATAAATATAATGATGTGTGATTAATCATTGAACCTCGTATACATTTTCACACACTTTAACTCACAGAGCAAAAAAAATGTATGTGTATATTTTTTCTTCATCATCATTTTCATCATCTAACAGTTAAATTTTTTGTATTTCGTTTTTACAGAACAACTCATGATTTTCAATGTACTTGTGCTGTGTTTACATGATTTTTTTTTCTTATTTTTTTTTATTTATATTTGGCAACATGTTTTTCATGCCTTCTTCTTATATGATTACGATGATGAAAAAAGCTGTTTTTTTCCTTGCTATTATTATTATTTTTTTTTGTTGCTTATCATATGTTACGATTCTCATCATATAAATGATTATAATGATTATTGCAACGTGTGTGTTGTGTATTCATAGAAATCTTTAAATTTTTCAGCATTCAAATGAAATAAAATAATAATAAAAAATGAAAATAAAATAAAAAAGAAAAAAATAATATAAAATTAAAATAAAATAAAAAAGTTACACGATACAAGTAAAAAAAATCTTAAATAACTTTTTGTTCTGTTGATGATTTTCTTTTAGGCACTTACTTGTTTGTTTGTATGTTCAATCTTTTTATGTACTTTTTTGTGTATTTTTTTTTTATTTGTATTCAACTTTTTAATAAATATCATGTTATTTATTGCTACATTTGTGTGTATTTTCATACAATTTTACATTGATGTACTATGATTTTTTTTTTAATTTTTTTTTTCTTGTGAAATTTACAAAAATGCTTATCGAAAGGGACGGTGATGATCCTTAGGCTTTAAAAATGACATGACTTACTAAGAAATCGGGTTTTTTGATGTCGAAAAAATTTTGAATGATTTTTTTTTACTGTTCAAATAAAATTCATGTTCCATCGTGTAATTGTCTTTTAACGAGTGATTTCTTAATAAAATGAAGTTTTTTTCATTCAAATTCATTTTTATTACATTTTTTTCCTGGAAATTGAAGTTATCTCGATGTTGATTGATATGTTCGTTCACTGATTTGAATTCCATGGAATTTTTTTATTTTACATGAACTTCAAATTATGAATGGGAAATAAAAACATAAATCAACGTGTGTCGTATGTGACTGAATTTGAATATTTTTGTTTTTAGTGCATTTCATAAGAAAAAATGCACTGTTACAGACGGCTTGTCGGCCGTCACTCTGACACACATTTAGCTCCATAGCTCCTGAACGGTCCATCGGAGCGAGGTCGGATTTGGTGATTTGGGCTCCAGATTCTATAAAGCCTAAAAACCGTTAAAAAAGATTAAATATTTAAAAAAATTGATGACTTGTATTATTGGATGGAGAAGTTTACTTAACTTATTAGCTCTTAGATTAAGCTCAAGGATTGGGGTCAAGGATTTGGCCAGAGCCTAAAAACGGTCAAAAACTCAAAATGTCTGATTAATTTTATTCATTTTTTACAATGGCGGTTTTACAAAATATCTTAGAATTTCCCATTTTTTTGTTTCATATTACAATAAATTAAAATTTAAAAAAGAAGAACGTTATTGTGAACCATGTAAGCCAGAGCATTGGTATTTATGCCTTTTTGAGGGTTTCTGTGCTTCCTGGGTTTTGTGAATTTTAGCCATTTTAATAAATAGCTTCATTTTGTTAAACAAACGGACAGCATGATCCCCCACAATGCTCAATTTTTTCATATCTATGAGCAATACGTTTAAAAACACCACATTTTTTCATAAAGATCGGATATTCGCTTGATATTTATATAAAATAAAAAAAAAAAATGTTTTATTAAAAATAGCTGGACCGTTTCCATTCATTTTTTGTCCTTTTCATTCATGGAAAATTTACCTTTTAGGAATTTTCTTAAGCAAATTTCAAATGAAATCCCCAAATTCACATTTAAAAGTTAATAGGTATTATAAGTAAATAAGTGCAGGAAGTACATGAACAATCAAAACTTTTTGATGGAACATTAAAATTTTAGTATGAGTTGATGTATTTTATTTATTTTTTGTATTTTTTCATTCAATTTATAATTATTACATTCTTTTATTTTTTCCTCCTCCTCCAATTTTTTTATTATTGGTTTGAATATCGAGTTTTTAATTGTTTTCAATTCAATTCAATTCAATTTAAAAAATATGCCAAAGAATTTTCACATTCCCAGTTTTTATACACACACATGGATATGCCTTGTAAAGCTTTCCAGCTGACGCAACAGAAAATATTTTTCAATGGGGATTTTTTTTTCAATTTTTTTTAACTGTATAACCGCATCATTTTGAAACATATCCAATTCAGGGAAAATAAAAGCGTATGTTGCTGTCGTGTTGTAAGTACAACAATATGTTTCCTGAATCCATATATATGAAAATTATTGAAAGAGATATGATATGGTGAAAAAAAATGTATAATGTGTACTTGAAACAAAAGAGTCTCTTCATTTTTGCCTATCGAGCCACTTTATTTGTGTCTGTATCATTAAGTCTATGAAAAGCACATGGAAAGAATGCATATTCATCATATCAACTTTTTTACATTTAATACATTTTATATCACATTGATGCTTTAATTGTCTGTGCATGCTGCAGGAAGAGAGGAAACTAATGTGGTATTCGCTGTCGGAACACTCATGTGATATTTTTTTCCTTTTTTAATGTATTGATCAGTTAAAAATTATTTTATTTTTACATTTAAGGCATTGAACACAGTTTGTAAAATCATCAGAAACAGTTTTCAAGGATCAAATTTGATTTCTATTACATGAATTGCACATTTTCCCATTAGATGATTGTCGAATCAATGACACAATGACACAAAAGTCACGAAAAATGATGATTGTCATTGCAATTATAACATTAAACAGACACATGAAGTATCTTTGTCATTTTTTTTCCTTATAACAACACCAACAGCGTGTATTACAAGGCAAAAAATGTTTGAGTACATAATTCATTGGAGTAATTTTCCACTGTTTATTGAATTTTTTTTGTACCATGAAAAAATATCAAAAGTCACAAGCGGAAAAACACACGTTTCATGTTCTCCTTGTTCATGTATGTGTTTGTGTTTAATGTCACACCAATTGATGTTGTTGTCGTTTTTTTTTTGACACATAAAATATTCATGTACGGAAATGAATTCCATTTTTTCTTTATTTTTTTCCATGATATCAAGTAAAAGGTATCTTTTACATTCTAGTTTTCATAGTTTTTGAACTCATATTCTGACATTTTTTTTTTATCTGTGAAATGAAATTTCTATGGTTTTATTTTAATTTTAACATTTTTATTTATCTAGATTTCATATTTCATGTACAATTTTTCTAGTTTCTTTTATTTTACATGACTTAAAACATATAGAAAACATGGAAAAATTACAAACAAATGTGAATCACACACACACACAAAAGAGAAATGTTGAGTTTTTGCGGTTTCAGTCCCAGTTGAAAGAAAATAAATAATAATCATCAGAGGAAAACATGAAAGAATCATGATAGTTATTACATTGTAGAAGAGTTATCCTAGAAAATGAATTTGTATGTGTGTGTGTAAGTGTTCGAGGTAAAATGAAATAAAATATGTATATAAATTTTTAAATAAAAAAAATATACAGAAAATAATAATAACAAGTCATGATGAGATGGAGAGAATGGAAGTAGCATTTATACAACAAATTACATTTAACCACGATAATTTTGTGAAACGTAAATTTTATATGAAAGTGAATTAAAATGGAGAAGGACTGAACTTCATGAATTGCTATGTAAAAAAATTACAGAATCTCTCGAAAAATTTTCGTCAATTTGAATTTGAGGGGCCATGTTACTGTAAATTATATAAGACAGACTTGTTAAGTGTACTTTTTATTTTTTGAATTTTATTTGTACAAAATACCACATTTTATGTTTCAACCACTTCAAAACAAAGTATTAATGTTGGAAATTTCCGGAACTGTGCGTTACTGAAGATCATAATTACATTTTTTGCAAGCATTTTGCTTATTGTGGTGCGTTTGATATGTTACAAAAAATATTTCAAAACAAAAAAAATAATGTAAATGTGTGTTGTTTGTCATAGTATGCAAGGAGACAGGTTGATTTAAGTGTCAAAATTATTTATGAGAAAATAGTTCAACTGTCAAAGTAGTTCAAAAGTCAAAGTAGCTCAAGTGTCAAAATGATTCAAATGTCAGAATGATTAAAATGTCAAAGTGATTCAAATGTCAAAGTGATTCAAATGTCAAAATGATTCCAATGTCAAAATAGCGCAATTGTCAAACTGATTTAAACCTCACAGTAATTTCATTTTCAAAATGATTTAAATGTCAAAATAGCACAAGTGTCAAAATTAAAACGTCAAAATTCACTCTGTTAATGTAAATGCACTTTAACAACTCATTTAAACTGAGATTTTCATATTACTTTTCAAGTAAATTTTTTTAATGATGAAATTTTTTTGTATAATTAACACTGAATTCATGTTAAAATGATGTTATATTCACGTTAAAATGAAAGCATACAGATTACATACAAATTTCATATAAATATCTACTAATTGGTTGCTAAATTTCTAATTTGTGAGTCTTTTGTTTCTCATTCGTGCATACATTTTCATTTATTATAACACACACACACACACACACACACACATCACATGAAAGTCTGATGAAAACAGTAAAGTTTACAAAGTTAAGCAAATATGCTGCAAATACAAATAATAATAAAATCCAAATAAATACACACACACATTCATTTGATTCGTTAGGATTTGAAATTCACAGACAAAATAACATTTAAAAGAGAAATTAAAGGAGCACACACAATTAAAATGTGAAATTCATAAACCTTTTTGCAAGAAAATTTCACACACACACACACACATTTCATTTAAACTCATTCATCATATTTATCGTGCAAATTGAAGAACTGCCATGGGAATACAAGCTTTTTTTTTCTTCATCTGCTAAATAATTTATTTTAAAACTTCATATTATGCTTTTCATGTAAATTTATGTGGTGTCGCGAGTTGAGAAAATTTCAAAAGCACACACAAAACCTACACACTTGAAAATTTGCTTTTTAACACGTAACTCAGTTTTGTTTCAATGTAATGTTACAAAAAAAAACGAGGGAAAACAATGAAAAATTAAAAAGATAATTTTTCATCATTAATTTCAAGTAAATTTTGAGTAAAATTGCACATAGAACGTTTTGTGGTTTCGCGCGATGAATGAAATGTTTAATTTAATTGAAATAAAGTTAATGATCAGGTGTTAATTTTAAAAGAAAAAATTAGAAAATTAGATTAATTTTAAGAGATATTAGAAATGAGAGACTAAAACATCAATCAAAAATGGAGAACGTGACCGTGAATGATTTACTCAAGCGCATTTCTTTTAATAGAAAATTAGATGATTTTGGAAAATTCTGAAAAATTTGAAAATTCGAAAAATTTGCTTCTTGAGTTTTTTGGTCTTTTTTTGGGGTTTTTGTGCTTCCTGGGGGTTTTAAAGTCCATAAGGTTTTGAGCTTCCTACATTTTGTGCTTTCTGGGATTTTTGTTGCTTTTTATGCTTTCACGATTTTTGATTTTTTTCCCCAATTCTTTGCAATACTCGGTCATTTGTTTTCTGTGATTTCCCGCGAATCTGAGAACTACTTTTTGACACAGACAAACGAACAAATGCTTGAAATTGTTGCTATTTGACGAGAAATTCGTTTAATAAAATGAATGAAGATAAAAAATGGATAATTGAATAAGAAAGCATCAAAGTTAAGATAAAAGCCTTAAGTTAATTACCGTAATTTACTTTTCCTTTTTCCTGGTGTCCAACTTTTTTTTAACTTCAAATATCACATACAATAAATATAAAAAAAAAATTCAATTCCATTAAATGTCCGACACTTAAATAAATTAAAAGAAGAAAAATAAATAACTTCTAAAAATTATTACGTGTTAAAATGACTTCAATTATTTTTTTTTTCATCACAACATTACAAATAATCACAGTTATGATTATTTTTTTCTATTAATGCCATTTTTTTTCTTGAATTGTAATTTTTTATAAATTTCACCCAAAAATGTCATTTTTTCAATTAATTTTTTTTTGCTTTTCATTTTTTTTATAGATGTCATTAGAAAAAAAAAATTATAATTAAAATCCCAATTTTATTTTAATTTTTATTCCGTTTCATTTGTTTGTTTAGATGAAAGGAAGAAAAAAAATAGAAAGGAAAAAAAATCAATGAAATGACTAAAAAATGATTGGATTTGGGACAACTGTGTCACTAAGATTAAAATCACATAAAAAAAAAATATAAATCACAAAAATATTAATTAGAAATATTTGAAATGAAGGGAAAATAACATGAGTTCCTTCAATTTTATGATTAAGATGGACCAAAAAAAAATGAGGGAAGAGAGATTTTTTTCAAAAAAATTGAAAAATAAGGATTTGGTTCAAAATGTGATGAAAAATCAGGTTTTTTTGTGCAAACTGTGATGACATTTTTTGGTTCTTGGTCAAAATATGTCAAAAAAACGCAGTTAAACCCAAAATTTCAATGAAAATGAGAAAACATAGGCAAATCATAAAGAAAATCGGAAATTTTATTGAGAAAACTGTAAAACTTTTTTAAAAACTATGTTTTGAACAAAACTTGATAAAAAAAAATCTTCCAAGAAAAATTTCTTTACAGACTCCCCATCAAAGCATCGTCTTTTGACTTAACCGATCAATTTTATTACCAATAAATTAAATTTACGTTTCATAACTCTTCCAATCCATTCAAATTCTCATCTCATTCAATTCCCTGTGTGATTTCCCATGGAAACTAACCTAATTTAAAAATAAATTGTGTTTAAATTGATATATAAAATATAAAATTAATCAAACACAAAAATTTACTTTAACTAATTCTCTGAAATTTCCCCCAATAGAGTTTCACAAAACACGCACATTTAAATATTTAAACTACCACAAAGCTCTTAGAAACAAAAATACACACAAAAGGACAAAAGGATAAATATTCAATAATTTTGTTCTGTACACACACACGTATACACGACACATAGGACACATACACACTCACACACACTTATTGAATATTGAAGTGAAGTAAAAACGTGTTTTTTTTCCTCATTTCAATTTGACACCCAAAAAAATATAGATTTATGTTTTGTTTGGCAATGTTTCTCGTTTCCTCTAAACATTAAAAACAATTTTAAAAAATTTATATGTACAAATACAAAACAATACAAAAAAATACAGGTTTTTATTTATTTTTATTTTATTTGTGATTCAATTTTGACGAAACTGAGACCTAAATATCATCTGATTGAATGTGAGTTAAATACAGAAAAATAAAAAAAATACTGTAGGGATTTGTGTATGTATAAAAATTTATTTTAATACCTTTTTGATTACTATTCCATTTAAATGTAGGTTGTTCTCAGTGTTTATACGTGTCTTTTTTCAATTTTTTGTTCTTTTATTATTTCGGGGTATTTTTTCTTTTTTTTCCTTGTATCAATGTTTTTAGTAGTTTGAAATGTCTTTTCAGTACATCTGTCTAAATTTTTGAGTTGGATGCTGTATGGTATGAGTATTTCAACCCTTTTTTCGGTATGTGTTCCTCAATTAAAAACCAATTTAATTCTTTTTCCCTTGTTTTCTGTTTTCTTTCATATACGATGAACTTTAAATCTCTCTTTCTACACTTTTTTGAGAATTAATTTAAATGAATTCAGATAAGTATGAGAGTGTAAAGTGATATACCTTCCTTTCTTTGTCAGAAGCGACCTTATGCTAATTTTTGTGTTAAACTTTTGTTATTGTTGTTTGATATCCAGATTTTTGTGTGTTCTATGGAGTTATGACATTTTTTTTAAAGCTGGAATTTCTTTCGTTAACATATTTTTAAGTTGTCACGTTCATTAAAAATATTTTTTTGCCATAATTTTTCATTTGAATGGTGTTTCAATAATGAAAAAAATTGAAACGTGATCTTGAACGATAAGTAAAAGCGCATTTCTAATTATAAAATTCACTTTTTTAAAAAAAATTGGTCATTGAAAAATTTGGCCTTTTTGCAAACCTGACCATATAAGAAAAGTCGAAATTTTGAAAAATTCGGCAATTTTGAACAATTCGATAATTTTGAAAAATTCGATAATTTTGGACAATTCGACGATTTCGCAAATTTCGACAATTTCGAAAAATTCAATAATTTTGAACAATGCGATAATTTTGAACAATTCGATAATTTTGAACAATTCGATAATTTTGGACAATTCGACAATTTTGGCAAATTCGACGATTTTAAAAATTTCGATAATTTCGAAAAATTCGATAATTTTGAAAAGTTCGATAATTTTGAACAATGCGATAATTTTGAAGAATTGGATAGTTTTGAAAAATTCGACCATTTTAAAAAATTCAATAATTTTGAACAATTCGATAATTTTGAACAATTCGATAATTTTGAAAAATTCGACAATTTTGAAAAATTCAATAATTTTGAACAATTCGATAATTTTGAACAATTCGATAATATTGGACAATTCGACAATTTTGGCAAATTCGACGATTTTAAAAATTTCGATAATTTCGAAAAATTCGATAATTTTGAAAAGTTCGATAATTTTGAAAAATTTGACGATTTCGAAAATTTCGACAATTTCGAAAAATTCGATAATTTTGAACAATGCGATAATTTTGAAGAATTGGATAATTTTGAAAAATTCGACCATTTTAAAAAATTCGAAAGTTTTGAAAAATTCGAAAGTTTTGAAAAATTCGACAATTTTGAAAATTTCGAAAAATTCAATAATTATAAAAATTCAGTGGTTTTCACTGGTTTTGAAAAACTTAAAGACCTTTCCGCGATTTTTAAATTTCTTCGATTTTCTTCCGGTTTCTGTGATTTTGGAATTTTTCGCAGTTTTGAGAAAGTCTGCCGTATTGGAATATTTGGCCCTTTTGGAAAAATTCCTACTTTCTGGAAAAATCGACCATTTGTTGACTCATAGGGGCGGCATGAACATTTACTATACGTGTTAGTGCATTACGTAAAAAGAAATGTCCGGCGTCACTCTGTCCCACATTTTGCTCCATACCTCGTAGATTGGGCTCCAGAACCTGAAAACGGTCAAAAGCCCAAATTTTCCCAAAATAGATGATTTTTCCCAAATGAATGGTTTTTTTAAAAGTTTTTCAAAATGATGGAAAATAGCGGGTTAAAAAAAATCAAAATGGTGGATTTTCAATTTTTTTTTTAAATTTATCAAGTCTACAATCCATGAATCAAAAATTAAGAGAAATATTCATCCAGTCAAAGTGACCCTTAAATCACATTTTTCTTTGCAAAATCCATTTAAAATCATCTCAATGTCAAAAAATTTTGCAAACCCTCCCATAATAACAATAATAATAAGAGCAAGGGAAGGCGAATTATCACCCAAAAAAATTACTTGTATTCAAATTTGAACATTGATACACACACACACACACACACACAAAATAAGTGAAATCATGTTTACACATTTTATGATGAATGAAATTCGCAAGGCAGATCCAAAAAAAATCATGTAATTCACCCTATTTGAATATAATGAGAAATTATGTAAATTTGTTTATATTTCATACACATTTTTTTGTTGCTGTTAAATTGGAGTCATGTACCATGAGATTTATTTCTTCAAGATGATAAATGTGTAAAATCATGAAAATGGAAAAAAAGGTTAAGCCAAATAATTTCAATTGAATTGAATTTTCTCTTATAAATCATACGAATTTCATCTTAATTTAGTAATTATTCAATTTTTTTTGTTTAATTTCATTTCAGGTGAGTCAATAAATGGCATGTAGAACAGAAAAGTTAATTTAATATTAAATGAGAAAGTTTAGTGCAAATTCATGTTATTTTGGGTAAGTCTTTGACATTTCTACGTCCATTAAATGTATTGATAAATAAAATACAAACACACACATACATGAATTTCTAATCGTAACAACACATGTCACATGAATTTTACTTGTTATTTGAACAAAATTTTGCATGTTCTCACGTTTATAGTCAAATATGGCATACAAACACAAATACAAGTTACATAAATAACAATTAAATATTTATTGGATTTGTGGAGTTATTTTACTTTTTGAGATGTCACGGTATGATCTTATGTCAAGGGAAGAGAGTGATTAATTTTTTTTTTAAGTGAAGTTAGACCGTCATTTATTTCACGTGAAATTTATGGTTCAAAGAAAATTTAATGATTAATTAGTTACTTTTCGTGGTTTTTGACGTTCGTGGTAGCTTTGAGACATAATCAGAGGATTCTACAAAATTGGCATGAAAACTTTCTTCTTTTAAGTTTCTGGTCATCGAGCTGCTGAAAGAAAATTTTCTTCTTCCTCTCATTTTCTTCACGCATCAATCGATCAAGAAATCGAATTTAATCCCAATTTCATTAAGAAACGTGACAAAACCTCTTACAATTAAAATAAATGAATTAGTTTTTTCTTCCTCATTTTCCCTCATCATTTACTTTGATGATTTGTAATCTAACTCGTAATTTAATTACATTCGATATGTGTGAGTGAAAACAAACACAAAAAACATGCAAGATACAAATTCATGTGTCCGTGTGCCTTCCTTTACTTTCATTTCATTTCAACCCAAATTTCCTGTTATTTTTTTTTTACTTTTCTCTTTCCTCGTTTTTCCCTCATTTTGTCACATTTCAATGCGTGTTCGTGTTCCGTTCAATCGTTTTCATCTTTGAATTAAATTTTATTTCGATTTAAGTATCTACCAAAATAAACGCGATTATAAGAGAGAAAAAAACCAATTTCATTTTTTTTGCTTCTTCTCCTTTCCTGTTAATGTGTAATGTTACATGGCAAGTGTGTAAATGTTATATAAATTTATTTTTTTTTTTTGGGTATATAAATAGCTAATACCCGAGTTATCCCTTATATAATCGAATGAGACATTCACACTCAATATTAATTTAGTTTCAAATGTTACCTTAATCGGAGAGATTCAAACTTTTGCAAAAAAAATGAAATGAAATTAAAGGAAAAAAACATTGTAAGGGACAACTTTTCCAATATAATCTACAATAAAAATGCTTGCATGAAATGATTGCGTGCATATGATTGTGTGTGTGTGTGTGTGTGTGAAGATAAAACGATAAATTTTGCATTGCGAGACAATTTTTCTTCATATACGTAAAAACCTACACTTTTAAAAGTTACCTGTAAAATGAGAGAGAGAAAAAAAAGTAAAGTTTATTAAATTAATGCCGTTATATTGTACAATAAATATGGAAAAAGGAACGTTAGACAGGTGAGTTTGTGTAGTACGTTAAATAAAATAAAAAATAATAGATTTAGTTTTCGTTTTTTTTTCATTTTCATTTCATGAAAATTGTAGTAAAAGTTTTTCTTTTTACCAAAATGTTATTTGAGATAAAAATATGTTTATATAAAAATCCAGAGAAAATTTACTATTGAAAATTTGTACCCAAACAAATAATTTATCTTGTTATCTCAGATATGGTTACGTATTACGTATACGTACACACACACACATACACATACACATTGAGATAAATGATCAACATGCAAGAATCAAATAGCATGAAAATATCAGTTTCAAAAAGTTAGTAATTTGTGTGTGTGTGTGACAGTTACCTCTTGTTATTAGTGTGTGTGTGTGTGTGTGCAAAACATATTTGTTTACTTTTGTAAAAACTCTTACATTTATATAGTAACTAGTTGACTTACTTTTAGATTTTCAAGTGAATGTCATGCATATTAAACAGTCTCCTTCTCGTTTTCGTTCATTTAGAGATTTCTCTGTATCTGTTTTTGTGTGGGTGTGTGTATGATTAGGTACGTATGAATTTGAACAAACAGATATCAAATTTATCTCATAATATCAAATTATCATTGAGATGTTTTTGAATGAAGTATCATGAGTTTAAGTTAAATTTAGTTTTGTGTGTTATTTGCACTCACTTCAATAAATTGAGAAACTTTTTAAATATCATTTTCATTATCGAAGTTTTTTTTCAAAGTGCATTTAGTTTGAAAAAAGTGCAGTTGAACAAATGGTTCATATGACGTCATTCTCTATGGCGTACTCTTTAAAAAAAAGCTCGGGTAGTTATTTCAGTGTATGTCGCACTGAAGCGCTTCAAATAGTTTTTTTTTGAAGGAAATTGGCATATTTTAGGAAAAGGCTTCAAATTTTCAAAAATTAAAGAGTAAACTCTTTAAAAATTACTTAAAAATTAATTAATTAATTTTGCAATAATGTCAATTTCAATATTTTTAAAATTTGCGCGTTTTTTAAAAGTTTTTCAATATGCCAGTTTATTAAAAAGAAAACATCGAAACTTAGGTGCTGAGTTTTACAGAATTTCTAAAATACTAGCATTTTGTCAGAAAAGTGCCCTCAGTCCCCAAAGCCTAAAATCGGCTAAAATCCGAAAAAGTCGTTGATTTTTCAAATTTTTTTCAAAATTTGTCAAATTTTCTGATTTTTCTGAAAATTTTGCAATTATGTCAATTTCAATATTTTTAAAATTTGCCGATTTTTTTCATCTTTTTCAAAGTTTTTCAATATGACAGTTTTTAAAAAAAAAGAACAAAATGGCCAATTTTTCAAAACAATCAAATTTGTAGATTTAACAAAAAATTGGCGGACATTTTTCAAAATTTTTAATTTTTTTTCTAAATCTAATTTTAATAATAAAAAATTAGAATTACTTCTTCAAAATAATTAAAATGGGATCAAATAAAAAAAGTTATGAAAGAAATTATGATCAACAGTTAAAAAAAAATTATTACCTTCAATATTCATAAAAAAAGGAATGAAATCACGCTGTGAAAATGTAATTAACAGAAAAAAAGAAACAAATTTAACACGCAGTAATTATTCAAAATTTTGTAATAAATGGAACATGAATTTCTTGTTATTTTTAATTTAATAATAAAACAAATTGGGGTGTAATTTTTTTTTTTATGACTTATATTAGAAATTTTCTTTTATATCCTGATTTTTTGAGGTTTTAATTGATTTTGTTTGATTGAGTGAAGGTAAGAAATTTAAGTTAAGTCAGACCCATGAAACTGATTGGTTTTTCATGGAGCTTGAAATTCAGTAATTTTTATTTAAAAATCTTCAAAATTGCTTGGACTTGAACTTTAGCGTTACAAGAACCCAAATTCAAAGTATTTCGATGATTTTTGAAATACGTCGGAAAAATAACCGATATAAAAAATTTTTGTAAAAAATTGGGCAAAAAAATCGAAAGAGACTTCACCAAGGTGCTTCAGATGAACAAGGCTTTGAATAACGATCAAAATAATTTTTTATCATCTCAAACATTTTATCTAAAGTTTGTTGAAATTTATATGAATCGAAACCCGTGGAGCATTCATCAATCGTCCTTAACTTTTGTCCTGACATCAATAACAGTGACGACTTTAAATCCTCATTGAATTTTTATCATAAAAATCAATTAAAATTCAGTCAACCAAGCTATTTGTTTAAAATTCGCAGAACAAACGATATTCAAATTTGTGAATTTTTCAGTTTAATTACAGAAAATTATTATAATTACACATCACGACTTCCTATGAACATACCACAATTTGAATAATAAGACGAAGAATAGTGAAAAAGGATACCAGCATCAACCTCCTCATTATCATCCACGTACCCACACAAAAATTTACAATCATTATGATGAGCAAAATAACAATAATAACAACAAAAATAAAAATATAAAAATTTTTCCATATAAAACCACCACTAATTGAATTATGTTGTTTTTAAAAGAAAATTACGATCAACAGAGGTGCCATTTGATCCTTATCATAATTAACTTAATGATGATAATAATCATATAATAATAACATTATAATAGTAACCGTAGTAAATATGTATTTTTTCCTCCTTGTTTTGTATTTAAGTTACTAAATAAATTGCCTCTTTTGTTTCAAAATTGTATGAGATAACAAAACACCCACAAAAAAATGAACATCCTAGATATGGAATTCCATGTGCGCGTATAATGATTTAATGGGTGATATGTGCTACGTGTTTTGAAATATAATATTTAATCTCAAAATAATAATAAACCAAATGAAATACTTACTTTTTTTGTGTTGTATTTCTGATAACAAAACAAGAAACAGTAAGTATCTAGTTCTTCACACAGTAGAACGTAAAAAGTTACAAGTTGGTGATAAACACTCACTCACTCACTCACTCTTAAAAAACATCAATAACAGATTTTTTTTTGTGTGTGTGTGCCTACTTCATCTTATTCTACTTGAGTTGAATTAGAGACAGAAAATGAAAATAAATATGGAATAAATCTGTGTTTAACCGAAAGTTTATACAGATATTTGGGCAAACAGTACATGACATGAATATAGATATAAATTTTCTCGTTTTTCCTTTTTTTTTTATTTAAAAAAAATAAAATTATATTGGTGAATGAAAAGGGAAATAATTTTCACGACAGATTGAAAAGCTTGTTGTACAAATTATAGGGTTGTTAAGTATTTGTGTGTGAGTGTATTTTTTTTGCTTAGAAGGAATGGAATGGTGAAAGGAAATTCAATTCAAATTATTTAAACGTAATAAAATTAGTGACAATAAAAGCAGAGGAAGGGTTAGAGATTGTGATGCCTTGAATCGAAATCTCGATACGCCCCTAAATTGAAACTCGGAATTTCGATAAGGCCTTGAATTGAAATTTCGATAAGGCGCATAATTGAAACTGGAAATTTCGATACGACTCTAAATTGAAACTTGAAATTTTGATACGGCCCTAAATCAAAATTTCGATAAAGCCCTTAATTATAACTGAAAATTTCGATACGGCCTTGAATTGAAATTTCGATAAGGCCCTTGATTGAAACTCGATATTTCGATACGTCCCTAAATTGAAACTGGAAATTTCGATAAGGCCTTGAATCGAAATTTCGATACGGCCCTTAATTGAAATCGGAATTTCAATAAAGCCTTGAATTGAAATTTCGATACGTCCCTAAATTGAAACTGGAAATTTCGATAAGGCCTTGAATCGAAATTTCGATACGGCCCTAAATTGAAATTGGAAATTTTGATAAGGCCTTGAATCGAAATTTCGATATGGCCCTAAATTGAAACTTGGAAATTCGATAAGGCTTTGAATCGAAATTTCGATACGGCCCTAAATTGTAACTCGATATTACGACAAGGCCCTAAATCGAAATTTCGATAAGGCTCTTAATTGAAACTTGGTAATTCGATAAGACTTTGAATCGAAATTTCGATGCGGCCTTACCAAATCTCAAAGTCGTAAAGAACGATTGATTTGACGTTCAAGCTAAATATGCGAAATTTGGTTTCGGTACATGTCAAAAATATCAGTTGAATCGTACTCGATATAAAATTCTTCAAATCAATTCAAAAGAAAACTTTCTGCCAATAATTTAATTTACTTATTCTTGTCAAACCACAATTACCTGTCTCACTTTCACAAACACACAGACTTTAATCGTCTTTTCTCTCCCATAAACTAAAAGCATATTGTTTGCTTCTTCGTAAATGACAAAGCAAACAAATTCAAGTGCATGTTCAAACATAATAATCACATCCCATTATAGCATTTTAAGTAAGCAACATAAAATATATATCACTGAAATATAAACGAAGGAATATCATTTTATTTTATTATATCATTAGATTATTATGACAATCACGTCGGAAAATTAAGAAATTTTCTGTTATTTTTTTTTTTTTTGCTTTGCCCCGATATTTATACAACACAAACAGTCTTTCGCTCTATCTCCATCTGATTAGTAGTGAACACAAACAATAACTGTTTATAAATTGGTTTTTGTCTGGTGTGCTTACGAAAGAGGAGAATGAAAAGATTTATATTTTGCTTCAATTGATACAATAATGATCGGAAAGTTTTATTATTATTATTATTTTTTCAATTTCTTGGAGGTAGTAAAATAAAATAATGACAGTAAAAATAATACCCAACAAAAACAGAAACCAACACAAAACGCTGAGTAAATGTAAAAAAAAATGAAATTTCAAGTTAATTTACCATTCGAAAATGTCCAATACACATTTTTTTAATGTTTTTTTTCATTTATAAGAGATAATTTGAATATTTTTTTTCTTATAATTCAATGTAAAAAAAATTTAACAATAATAAGTTAATAAAAAAAATTGAAATATTGAAAAATCGTAAAGGAAAAATATTTCCTGTTATTCCTTTCAAGCGTTCATTGATGGGATAATTTTCAATGCAATCATTCATGCGAAAATTATTTGTGTTGTGATTATAATAAAAAATAACAAGCAAAAAATGTCATTATTAATTTAATTTTATTTAAATTAATGTTTTTTTTACGGTTTCTGGATTTCAATTCAAGAATTCATTTGAATTTTACATTGAATTCGCTTTTTACAGATCAAGTTAAATTTAATTTAACATTTAATCAACTTTATAACTTTATAACATAAAATTTTTGTGAAATAAATTAGACAAAAATTTTTGATAAAATGAATTTTGCTCTTAAATTTTAACTTTCGAATACTTTGAGAGCATGATAGGCATACATTTTAAGCAATCTTCTCATATTTTCATGGTTATCAATGTTCTTACTTACTTTGAAAGCAAAATTTTTATGAAGTTTAAACAGAAAACTAAAAACTCATTGAATAAACATTAAAATTAACATTTTAAACGGGTAAAATTTGCATTTTAAAATAAAATCTAATTGTGTTAAAGTTTCTGACGCTATTTTATGGTGATTTTTTTTTTGTATTATTATGATAAAATTTTCTTATAAAAATAATAAGTTTTGTGTATGATACGAGAAAGTTTTGCAAACTATTCAAAAATATTTTTAGGTTAATTAAATAAGTCAGATTTGTGTAAGAAATAAAGTGAATGGAATTATTTTGAATGAGAGATTTAGAAATTTTACGAAATAGGCATACCATTTGCACACTTTTGGGTGGGATAATCCCGATTTTTGAATCAATGTCCTGAGAGGGCTTTTTGTGAAATTAGGGTCGATTTTTAGACTTTCCTGAAACATTTTCCAACGACAAAGTAGTTGATGAGTATACAGATCGATAGAGAATCAAAAAATACAGCGTCTTGTATTTAGGTTTAACGATTAGACACTCCAGAGGGCGCTGAGAGCTGATTTTGTGCTTTACACGAAGAAGATCATGTTGGACCAGGTCGTGAAGGGATCGAAGGTAATGAAATGCGGATGAACTGTCAAGGAAGGGAGCTGAAGGGAAATTTATCGGCCCTGAGCCCTTTTGCGGAGTGAGTCTGAGCTATTTCAAAAAACTCATCTCGGAATGGGTGGAAAAACAGATGAAATTATACCATCAAAGTATATCAGCATCTTCACAATCCAAAGAGTTTGTGAACTATTCAAAGAAAAGTTGCAAGTGATGTTACAACTGGACGAACATTTCTTATGAAACTGATATAAGTTTAGGTTTTACAAGGGCACCACCGCGGTCTCAAAAAGTCTTATTGTGGTCCTAATGAAGCTCTTTCCATTTTGCCATGTTAAAATTTCCTACGAATTTAAAAAATTTCCGTAAGACTTTTTAAGGCCTTACGCAATGCCTTACATTAATTTACCTAGATATTTCTTCTTCCCTTTAATAGTTGCTAGTCTTTCATTTTTCTCTACTTTTTCAAGGAAATCATTGTAATCGTTTGAAAATCGTTATATCTCGAGAGCTTTTTCGATTTACATTGATACGACAAACATTTCATGTATAAATTCAGGTTTTTTGAAAAATCATCAAAATCTCAAAGTTAACACCTTTAAAATTCGTAAGAGTTTCTTTTTCATTAATTGCTGTTTCATTCAAATTCCTTTTAATCTGTATTTTATTTATTTTTCAAATAAATTTTATTTTTTTGACAAATTGTGTTCGTTGAAGAGATCAAAGTGCCTTCACATTAAAATGAAGTTAGAATGAAATGAAATGAAATATTGTTGTTGTTTTTTTTGTTGTAGCAAAAAAAAAAAGAAAATAAAAATGAGAAACTTTTTATTTTCCTCTTACAAAGAGCTTTTTTCTCAACGTTGTTTATCATTATTATTATTTTTATATTATTGTTGTTATTCAACAACAAACAACAATCAGTGTGCATGCATGAGTAAGTTGTGCCGGTAGAATATCCTAAAGGTTTTTTAAAGGAAAAAGTAATTTACCATTGTATAACAATTTTTTTTTCTCTGTACGTTTTTTATTTCATTTCAAAATATGCGAAAGTTGAGGCCTCACACACACACAATAAAATTGCAAAGATAACCGTTGGCTGTGTTTCAACTATTATTATTGTTATGATGATGATTATTTTAAAAGATTTTCCTTCTTTCTTCATATTTTTTTTTTGAAGTACTACACACACACTTTTTATCTACATATTTTTCCCTCTCCTTCTCCTCTCATTTTCTTCCATTTCATATGCATTTAAATGAAGACAAAAAAAAAACGAACATAATTCACATATCAACACGTATGATGATATAAATCTAGAGGACATTTTATGTTTTTGCTTTGAACTGTCACGTAAGTAACATTCTTTTGCAAAAAAAAAACTTGAGTTAATTGGAGATGCAATTTAAGTATGAGGGAAAATTTCATTGCTGCAACTCTATAAAAATATGAAAAGATTCACATCAGTAAAATCTTGGTTAAATTGGAATGTTACATTGCAAAATTTTATCATCATCATTATCATTAAATTAGATGAAATTTTAACTCAAAGAAGCGTGATTAAAAGAAGGTTTAAGGGTTTCAAAAAATTAAAAGTTAATTAATTGTTGTAACGCACAACAGAGAAATAATGACGTCCTTTGTTTGTGTACTGAGACATTATTTATTCATTATGCTTCTGCTGGAACACTGGATACTGAACACAAATTACAGTGCACTGTGAGTTGACAACGATCAGGAGTGTTCCTTGGTTAGCATTTGGGAGCAAAATTTGTAACGAATTTCATGTAAAATTCAAAAAAAACGATTTATGTGAGTTATCATATGAAATGTGACCTGTTTACGAGGAATTTTCAGCTTACAGTGCACTGAAAATGTGAAAAAGAAAAAAAATAATTAAAATGACATTCTTCATATGACAGAGTAAAATTTGACCAGATTCACCCAGTTTATGTATAGTTTACATTTTTTTGGCACAATCCCTTTTGACATTTCAGTGAATGTTGAAAAAGAGGAAAAATGCATTGAAAATACAACTCATCATCACAAGAACTAGTCAGACATCAAGTATCACACACAGATGTTAGATTAGGCATACACAAAACCTCTTCTCATTTTTCTCATCTCTTCTTTTGCATTGAATGAAGTAATTAGTATTTTTGTGTATGTATGATGATTGCATATCATTTTTAAGGGTATATTGCACTCCCATGTTTTGTCATTAAAGCGGACACCAATTAAAACTAAGAAAGGACATACAAGTACTTTAACATGAACATAAAATTACACCAACTTTGATAATTTTACATGTAAAATGAAAGAGAACTAGACCAAAGGGGATTAATTATTAACAATTCAATTTTCAAGAGAACTTTACATACGTGTGTACATTCACACACAAGCACGTACACACAGAAAAAGTAATACAAAATGTGAGATGTGATGAAAGCCCGCATTACTTTATGTACAAAGTTAAACCATTATAAATGTGCTACTGATGCAAAATTTCTGTGCGAATACAGGTATTATGTGTATTTTTTGTGTGTCAAAAGTTACTTTTGCTTTATAATAAGAAGAAGGAGAAGAGTTTTAACGTGATATTTTAATAATAAAAGAGCTTTAAAAAAAGAGAAAAATTACATGCAAGTTTTAACCGAAAGCGACACAATTTTAATTATAATAATCATGGTGCACCGCGTGCTTACCTTCATTTAAATATTTTTTATGAATTTGACCTCCAAAACTTTTTTTCTCATTCTCATTAAAATAACATTTCATATGAAGTATAAATATTTTTTTCTTATAATTTTAATTTAAATATTGAATTAAATTACTTGGAAAACTTTAAAATAAATTTACTTGCCAAATGTTATGGAAATTATTTTGAAAAACTTCTGGTTTCACTTCAAAGCTTTCCTCATCATCATCATTTCATGTGTGTGTGTGATATGAATTTTCAAAAGTAAATTCTGAGTATGACAAAGAAAATCCTATATTTGTCCACAAATTTAACACTTCATCGATGCTTAAATATAATGTGATCAAATAAGGGGGCTAAAAATAACATTTATTTACCTTTGATTAATTGAGTATGAAAATCATTGAAATACATAAATTTTAAACAAAATATGTGTTTAATGTGAGCTTGTGTGTTTAATCATGATTTATTATTATATCAATCTAATGAAGATGAGTTTTGTGATGAGCAAAAAAAAGAGGAGATAGTGAAGTATTAATAGAGTGAGGTGAAGCTGATGAACACGATGAACAAACACGTGTTTAATACATTGGTTTATTATCGAATTTTCCAATCATTAAGTTGTAAATAATTTTGTGTATTATATTTTTTTCCTCGTTTATATGTGAATTATAGGGTGGGATGTTTATTGAGAGAGATTTCTTTGTCAAAATACGAGGCCTTATAAAAAAATTCAAGGTTCTTAGCAAAACGTCTCAAAATCGACACTACAGAGCATTCTTCATTCGATCATTCTGAACAGTCGCCACTTCTTAAGAAATATGTTAAAACTACATGAAAACAATGTTCTACAAAGTTGTAGTCTCAAAATGAATAAATAATAGCCTTCAGTTAAAATAAAATAAATAATTGAAAACTGTTCATTAATCGGGCTGTGAAGCCTTTGACAAGTTCTATGCAATTTTCTTGATGTAATTTTTTTGTTGATGTGTGCCATGGTAAGTTGTAAATCATTTTAAGTATACGGTTTTGTGAAATTTGAATCTTTTTGATATGTGTGGCTGCTATTGTGCGAAAAAGTGGACAGGCTTAGGTTTAAATTGGCCTTAAACAGGCTTTGAAAATGAGGGTTTTGTTGTCTCTCTTTAGTGTGGACCTTCTGTGTATCAATGAGTAGATCAGTTTTATGGCATTTTGCGTTTTTCCAATGACGTATTCAATATGGTTTTTCATGGTCATGGTTTTATCTAAGATTATACCCAGGTACTTGACTAGACTTTTCCATGGAATTTTGGTTTCTTCGAGTCTAAATGGGCCATAAGAAAGCTCTCTGATCCGCCTTATGGTAACCAACAAGGCTTGTGTGTTGCTGACATTCAAATTTATTTTCCAACGATCACAATATTCTTTGATTTTGTTTTTTCGTTTCTGTCAAAATAATTTGTGTGCGATTCCAATGGTCAGTCTCGCAGATTATCGCTGTGTCATAAGCATAGAACGCCAGCATACAGTTGCTGGGTGAATGTACAAACTTGGGCTTAAAACAGCTCCTTGTATGACTCCATTGGGATTTTTTTTCTTTCCGGATTTTTACTAAAATATTTTGAAAAAAAAAATTAGTTAAAACTTTTTTGATAAAAGTTCTTCTAGTTTTTGTATTGAATCACTTTAACCGACCCTCCCTAATCATCAGTGGCATACAAAGTCCATTGAAGCAAAAGACAGGTTTATATAAATTTTTTCATTAATAATTAACAGATTCTCAAACACAGTGTCAGACCATATAATAATAATAATATAAATATTTGAAATTAATCATGTGTAAAGTAAATTTTTTCATCATTGGCAAAATATGAATATTTCCATTTTCATGGGATACTGCCCATATTTTCCTGAATGATTTGTTCAATTTCAATTTTTTTTCATTAAAAATACAAGAACCAGGACTCATGCAAGAATTTTCTGGAAAACAATTCTTCACAAAATAGATATTATTTCCGTTTCCTCATCATCTTAGAGAAAAAAATATGTTACATTTCGCCTCATGTCACTTCAAAGTAACTCAAATATAATACTGCGTCATTTATTATTCAATTATGAAAAAAATTGCTAGAGGATATTCGTGAATTGTTTACTTGTTATTATTATTATTATTGCTATGAAGTTCAGTCATCATTATGAATATTAAAGTATGGTGTGCGTGTGTTGTGTATTCAATTCACCTGAATTTTGAATGTTTCTCGTGCTTTAATAATGTAAGAACCTGAAATGAGAAAAATTTTGCCTTGAATTGTATCAGTGAAAGCGTATTTGAATTTAAAAGGTGCCTTGAATCGGGAATTTTTATTTGATATTCATCAAAAGGGCACTTAATAAGTAATTTCTGACGTTTCTATTGATAATTTCAAAAAAAAAAAATGAATATATTTTTCAAAAAAATTGTTTATGAAAATTTTGCATTTCATCTCATTTAATAAGAGAATGACGAGATTCAATTACGAAACATGCCTGAAAATTTTTCCTGAATGTAACGTTGTATTTTCACTTTTGAAACTTGTTTTTCTGGAAAAAATAAAAAAAAATAAAATATTAAAATTCAATAAAATTGAAAGTGAGAGTGAAAATAATTTGTATATGAAAATTTTTGACGCTTCCTCATGAAAAAATATCATTTGTGTAACAACAACGACGACATTCCTAATAATAAAGTTAAATAAAGCATTCAAACGTATGTTTATTTAATTGCAATTCCAATTTTATGCCCCACAGAATAAAATCATCATCATCATCATCAACATCATAAATAATAATAATAATAATATTTGTCGCAAAATCATACACACACACACATAAAATTAACCAGGAAAAAAACACACACACACACACACCTTTTGAACATTTCTTGTCAATTCGTAGACATTTGAAGCAAAATTCATCACACAGAGAGAGAAAAATAATAATAATTCAAGTATTTTCTGTCAGTATTTTGCTTCAGGGCTCTTTAATATTCAGTAGATTTGGTTCGGTAACTTTATTTATTTACACTTTAAATGTTCAGTTTTATTTCAATTTAAACTTCGAATAAGCGAAGAGGGTGATTTTGTCTTAATATGCTGATAAATAAAAAATGAAATTATTCAATTTTATTGGAATTTGATGATATTTTAAAATTGCATTTTTGATTTTTTTTTTATTAAATGGGGGGGAATCTGCTTTACATGATTTAATTTTCCTTTAAGCATGTGGTGAAATTTCCTGTAAATAAATTTCTATGAAAATTGATCTTAGATATTAGATTTTAGGTTAAAAAAAATCTGCAAACATCATGAAAACATGATTTCAATTTTCATCCTAATCAACAATGTCAACACACAAAAAAACACAAAATTGTTTTATATTAAATAAATATCATTAAATTAAATTCAATATCAAGAAGAAACAAAGACAATAACAAAAAACGAAATAAAACCATGACAAATCACTTTAAATTGCAGCCATTTCATCTTATATTTCATCACACACTGCAAAAATACACACACACACTCAATCTTTTGATCCATTCTAACAATTTAAAGGCTTTATATCTGTGTTGGATTGATTTGCAAATTGTTTTTCCCTCTAAATAATGCCACACAATTTACACACACACACAAACACACACATAAACATAATACTTTTTTAAATTGGTAGAGCTCAGGCTATGTTAAAACAAAATCATCATTTTGAAAACGATATACTCTGAAAGTTGAAGAAAAAACTATAAATGTGAGAGAAAGACGAAGATGAATATAGTGCAACAACAAAAAATGTGTGTGTTGATAATACTCACAAAAAAAGACACAAACACACACACTTGAACAAATAAAACCATTAAATTGGTATTCTATTTTCTTGAACGTGTTTTTATCATTTTGTGATATTTTTGTGTATGTTTTTTTTTTGGTTTGTTTGATAGGATCAATTGTGATAAAATGTATATCTAAATGATTTGTTTTACCTTGTTATTTTTATTCTCTAATATTATATTATGGATGTAAGCATATTTTTTGTTGGTTTCATTCCTGAGATAGGAGAAAAACATACAAATTAATGGTTATTTTAGGAATGTATGTGATAAAAAATCTCTTAATAATAATGATGAGTGTTGTTGGACAGGAAATTAATATTATTGGTTTTATATGATTATTATTATTATTATTTTCTGGTTTAATAGATATGAAAAATAGAAATGAATAATTGAATTAGAATGGGACGGAAATCAATGTGATCAAACTATGACAAAAAAATGAGAAATAAGAGGCATCAGCTAGATAAATTCACTAGTGGGCATTGGAGGTCCTTCAACGGTTTTTGGTTTTGAAATTTAAATTTTTTATTGAAACAATCTAAGCCCTGTGTATATAAATTTATAATTTCTATCAAACCTTCAAGGATAATCATTATAAGTGGTTATGCCCTCATCAGCCACTTAGTGTTGGGCTTCTTGTGAGGTGTCTTAGGACTTACTCAAGATTTATTCATATTTCACCCTTTAAGGAATTGTAAATTTCATACAATCTGAATTCAAATAATGCTGTTGGATTTATTCGTCCCTTCAAACAACCAAAATACCTTCTTCTGCTTTCTAAACCTTTGCAAAAGCACAGTTTACACAACCAGTACCCTCACCTGAATCATACTCATTCCCATCAACTCCCTTGTGCGTGTTACTGACCTTTTAGGTATAAAGTTGTTAACATTTGCAAAAGATATCTGCTTTGATCTTCCCAATATTTATAAAGTTGATTTGTCAATAAGCCATTCAAATATGACAGATTTAGCCATTGTAAAAGCAATACCTAAGCAATGCTCTTCCCCTGTAAATGTAGCTGCTGATCCTTCTCTAGCTAACCTATCAGCGACTTCATTACGATCAATATTACTATGTCCTGGTACCTAGATAAATTTAAATGTATTGTTTTTAGTGAGGTGATATATTTTTTCCAAACATTTCCAAATAATCTTCAAGGCTAAAAATATAACTGCGTGTTATTTGCGTATCCGCACTTTTAACGGTTTTCTATGTCCATCTTCTCTGCAAAATGAACAAAAAACGTTTTTGTATAAAAAAATAATCATCATAATTTAATAAATTGTTTTATAATGAATTCTCAAGTCTATAATCACTAAATTGCAATAAAGTGGATTTTGTTTTTTATTTTTGGGAAATGTTGTGATAAAAAGAAGAAAAATATGCGAAAAAGAAAACAAAATACGAAAAGAAAATTTTATAATCTTTTGATAGGATTATGAAATGAGCATAATAATAATAATAATTTTGTATACTAAAAGTGAGGCGAAGTTTATAAAAACAAATGTGAGAAATAATTTACTGTAGTGTATATTGCACTGTAATAAAAAAACTTCTGTATTTTCTTACCGGAGCTTTGAATGATTGAAGTGGAGAGCAATCTGAGTCTGGCTTCAGATTTCGTCCCATAGCCTGACATTTCAAGACATTCCAACCTAGGTTAGGTTTCACAATGGCATCATCGCAATCTCAAAGAGTCCTGTTCTAGTATTTGAACTAAAAATAGTTTGCCTTGACCAAATCACATCGGTTTCTTCACAGGTTCAGTTAATTTCCTTTTACCAATGTAGTATTGAAATGGTTTTACGACGATAGAACGCCCAGCATACGTTTAAAGGATAAAAATCATCATAACATCTAGTAATATTTTCCTGATTTACATTTTTTTTTACTTCTACCTTCTTTTAAATGGGTTTTGTAATACTTTATTTTTCTCATGTTTTACAACTTTCCTCGTATTTACATGAGTTGAGTATAACTTTTAAATTAAATTCATCTGATCACATTTACAGGAACATTTATGACTTAGTATAAACTTGTTATCGTCCCTAAAGGGTGTTTTTCTGTACATCTCACCTTAGAACTCTACCTGATGCATGAAAAATGTTGAATCTTCATTTGATTTGATTTCATGAAAAAAAAACATTTTCATTTAATTAGAAAAAAAAATTAAAGAATTTTTTCTGATCGATAAATAAAAATTTTCTTACAAAAACGAATATTTCTAAAAATGAATAATGAAACAACTTTTCAAATATTTATCGATTAAATTCATTCTATTGATACAATTCGTTTTTTTTTTTGTATATATAAATTTTTCTTCATCATTTTCATTTTTATTTACACATCAAATTAAATATTTATGTCAGTAATGTGTACTCCATGTTAAATTTTTATTCTATGACACAGAAAAACTTTTTTTTTCAATTGAATTGCTCGAAAATATATATACCATAAAATCATCATCATACTCTGTTAGTTGATGTGAGTCTACCCTTGTCAAGTCAATTTAGATTCTTGTCTTGACAATTTTGGTCTTTATCCATTATCGTTATGTTTTGAATGATAAATTTTTTTGTGAGAGATATATTTTAAATAGTACACTGAACTAAGTTGAAAATATGACTTTTAATTTAAATTTTTTAAACAATTAAAAGAAGAGAGCACATTTTAAATGCTTTAATTTTATATGCATGAGTAGATAAGTCATTCCATTAATTTTTTTTGAATAAGAGAGGAAAAAATCATTATTCATGAGCTAGTGGCAATTGTTTATACATATTTTTTTTTCTATAAATACAAGTGCGTTATTAAAATTTATCATAACATACTTGAAAACAGGACAAAAGTGAGTTTTTTTTAACGCGTATTGTGTCTCCTCTTTTATTATTACTCCTATTTTGTATCTTTTTTTTGTATACAAAAAAAAATAGATGAAATAAGGAAAAGAGTTTGTTGACAAATTTGTTTGGATATAAAAAATTCAAAAGTTACAGGAGACAAAAGATATGTTACCCTTACACATGTTATGTATTTCACTTGTATTTTAACATGTTTTTTTTTAAGTGTGTGTGTGTGTTTCGTTTTTTTTGAATAAAATGTTTTCTCTTTAAAAATAAAATAATAAACTAAAGCATGTAGAAAAAATTTTAGTCTACATGTTTACCTTTTTAAACAGCTCTTAATATTAATGTATGACCTGTATACATAAATTTTGTTAATGTTAGCATTTTTCTGTAGAAGCTCATTATGAAATGAATGGAAGCGTATTTTTGTTGAGCTCCTTTATCAGATCAGTTAAATGAGATCTTTATTTCATGTGATACTGGATTTTCATATTTTTTTTAATTAGTGTCTCAATGAGAGAAACATTTTATCCTTGAACACTCTCAACTATAAAACAGTGAGTCTTCAGTTACTTGTTACTTGTGACTGGGGTCCGTCCTTAGGAGGATGTTTATCATAGCACTATATCACAGCTTTAAATTAAATTACAGGATGTTATGACAATTGACTAAAGTTTTCACATAAATTCAGTGAGAAGTAAATTTCCTACTATAAGCCTTCTGGTTTTAGATTGAAAGTGAATGTTTTTATTTTAAATTTCGTGTTAGTATATCGGTTAGTACCCTCACTGGATTTCATCCATTCAAGCAGCAGAACAGTGACTTGAGTAAATACAGGATTCAATTTAGATTTATAAGATGCCTATGAAGCCTGTACTCAGGCCATCAGTTGGGCTCATTGTGCATATCCGTTATCATCATCAGGGGGCCTTAGCTTTTATTTTGTCATTTCAAACAGTCGCCACCTTTATTTAGCCTTTAACTCAAATTGAGTAGCTGGAAAAAGGGGCATTTGAGATTGTTAAGTTTCATGGCCGAATCGAAGAGCCAACGTAGAGTTCCCTCAGGTTTGAAATTCTAATTAGAAACTTCTCTCCTAGTAACTTTCTCTTCCAGATTTCAACCTAAAAATAAAATAAAAATTATATTAGAAAAAAGTTGTATAAAAATGCACTTTTTTTTCTTTTCATTCATATTTAAAATGAAATATACACTAAAAAATATCGCTTACAAATGGAAAAAAACTAAATGCAACAGTAGTATATTTTTCCTTTAACTACACACTGCATCTAAGCTGAAAATGTTTTGTTTGGATAAATTTTTAAATGAATGAACGTATAATAAAAAAAATGTATATTCATTGCATATAATAAACAGTAATGCTAACAATAATAAAGTTGTTGTAGTATAAAAATTCATTCAGAAAAAAATTGTTATTTTTCATAAGTTTTAACAATAATAGCATTTTTTTATATGCATATAAATAAACATGTTTGATACATAAAAAAGTTTTAAATGGAGTTTGAAATGGAATATGCTAAGTGTTTAATATTAAATGTTTGTTTATGTGTAAATGGATGACTTATTTAAAATGAATGATGTTTGTTCTAGGTTTGAAATTTAAAATTAATGTTCAGAGGTTGCTTTTTGAAAATGAATAATAGTAATGTAAATGTCAAACTGTACATGGCAGTTTTACAGGAAATTCTTGAAATTTTCAAATTCAATTAGAATAGGCTTTAGTTGTATTTTGATTCTAAGAAATGAATTTGACGTGTTTGCATGTGAATTTAATTAAATGAAATATGATCTCCTTGATTTTACAATCAAAATTCTAACCCTTAATCCATGAATTATGTAACCTTAATAAAAATACAATGATATTCTATGAACCTTATCATATTTGAAATATTAAAATTAGCACTTAATGTGTCAAGTAAAAATTTATTGTTTGACATTGAGTTCATAACTCTTTTACCCCTCTTTATAACATTTGTTTACATAATTTATTCAGACACAGTCATAAAACACAGTTATAACAACATAAAACCATCGATTTTATCACGTATTTTAAACACGTTTTTGTAATAGTTTTCCTAGACGATAAACTAGACATCATATAGACGATCACTTGCAGAGCAAAAGAAGAAGAAAAAATTCCAACACATGACTTGAAGTATTTCTTGTCTTACACTGTATATTTGTTGTTGTATTTTCTACCTTAAAATAATATAAAATATGTACCATTAGAACGAAACACTTGCTGAAATAAATATTTGTATTCTTCGTATATCACCACAACGACCAGATATATGATTATTATCCATGACATCAACCGTGTCTCAATATCATCCCTAAGACAGGATAAGAATTTTCTCTTGATATCTTCTTCACAACTCTTTTCCTTATTTATAAATGCACGTCACGTCACACATGCATCATGTACATAGAATGTTTGTTAAAATAGTCTGTGCAATATAAATATTAAATTCATTTTACATTTAATATGATACGGAAAATAATTCAAAATTTTGTTGTTCATCCTACGCGTACAAACACACACATAATAAATTTTCTCTCAAGTATGTGTATTTTTCTTGTTGTGTGTTGTCACCATTTTATGTGTATTTGTGTTACAATTTCTTGCTCATAAATGTGTTATAATGGTGTTCAATTGAGCACTTACACACATATTTTGATGTATTGAACAAATAAATATATTATGTCATGTTACAAGTAAATTTCACTACAAATTGTTGTTTCTGCAAAATGTTTGGCAGGATTTTTATATAATTTTTTTGTTGTTCGCCTACTACATTGATGTTATTATTATGCGTGGTTGTTGTTATTGATGTTCTTTTTATCAGAAATTTGAGACGAATAATGATGTTGTTGCAAGAATTTGATATGATTTTGATAATGATTATATTGTGGGAGCAAATTTCGATGAATCGGAAATTGATGGAACCAGATTATTGCTTACTTCTCTTGCGCTACGTCCATTTGTTTGATTGTGTGTGTTAAACTGCCCTTGCTTTCTTTTTCAGTTTTGCACCTGTAATGTTTTAAGGTTTTGCTGAATTCATCGATCTTCCTCTCTTTGGGGTGCTCAACACTTTGGCGAAGCTCAAGATGGTTTAGTAAAAGCCCAGCTGGGTCTCAATCGAGGCCCGTTGATGCCAAATGACCTGCCTATCAAAGATTTGTTGACTTGAAAGAGTTTTATAGCATACACCAAACTACCATCATGTGACCTCAACTTATTATTACACGACTTTGTTTGATGGGAGGTGATTCATTCACCACTAGGCTATGATAAGTTTCTAGCCAAAGGATGAAGTTAACACATTGTATCTGGACCAAAAGATCAGATTTCTAGGGCAGACTCAGAAGAGAACCGGCACTGAGATCTACAGACGGGTCCATTGTGCATACCCATTATTATTATTTTTGATGAAGAAGGAACCAATTCTAGAGAAACAACTAAAGAAAGAAGTCCACTAGACCTTGTTCAATTCAGGAAAGTTGCCACACCTTCTGGTATGCAATCTGGTATGCTTAGGACATACACATTGTTCAGAGCAGGACCAGAGACATTAAAAAATGAATGCACGACCGACGAGCTGTTTGATGATTATTAAATTCATAGGTGTGGAAAATTTCCTTTTTTTAAACATAAAATTTCGTGTTAGTATATCGGTAAGTATCCTCTCCTAATGCAATCCATGTTAAAGGACATCGCTTTGCAAATTAAGAACTCCGCTTCCACTTTAAAGGTCTCTTCCTAGAAAAAAAAACCATAAAAAAAAGAATGTTAATTAAAATTTTCAAAAAAATATTCAAACAATACTTTCATATCTCATTTATCCATCTTTAATGTCCTGCAATTGTTAATTGATAGCATTATTGATTACGGTTTATTTACACAATAATTTGATAAACAAACAGAAAATGTTACAATACAAAATTATTGTTAAGTAAATCGTCAAAATAACAATAAATAATTTAAGCCAAATTTGATGACACATTTTTTTGTAATAAATAAAGGATACTTGGAATTTTTTTATATTCTGTTTACGTAATTTCTGATGTAGAATGAAACGAAATTCAGGTATTTTAATTATATCATAAAAAATTGGGTACTTTTCTCATATATTTTTTTACTACTACTCCACAAAATTAGATCTGTTTGTTTTGTGTTTGAAATATGTCATGTTTTCATTCTTTTTTTATTTTTGGTACCCTTATTATTTTATATAACATGATTATTATTATTATTATCCGGTGAAATAGGAGCACTCACAAAAAACAACACAAAATTTCAAGTGATATTATCATTATAATTACCTAAAGCATTATTCAAACAAATATTCATTGTTTTATTAATGTACGTACACATCGCTTGTGTGTGTGTGTGTCCTTCTCTTTGTGTCTCTATTGAAAAAAAAGTACCTAAAATAAAGCATTAGAATGAAAATATTTCAACAGAAAGTGAATACAATAAAAAAAACAGGTGCTACTTAAACAAAACAATGTGAGCGTATGTTTTGTAGAGAGGATGTCCAATGGCCTTGTTCATCATTTATCATGCTATTATTAATGAATTGATAGATTACCTTGCTATATATTATTATATCAAATGAATGGAGATATATGACATGTTAAGGGTCATATTGAAACGAAAATAAAAAAAGAGAAATTATTTATACACGAAATTAAAAGTAATAAAAAGAGGAAACAAATAGTGGAAAATCAATATTTTCATTTGTCTTTCACGCGACACGTGAATAAATATGTAGAGCAGCATGAAAATTAAAATAAATATTGGTGTGTTTGGTGATTAATGAATTGATTGACAGGACATGAAATTACTTAAATTTAACTTACCTCTTACTTTTATGACGTTACGTCCATTTGTTTGGCTAAGCTTGTTCTGGAATTGCTTTCCAGGTTTCTCTTTCTTCTGCCTTTTCATTTCAATTTTGAACCTGTAATGTTAATAGATCCTTAGAAAAGCACAGTTAGAGCTCAATCGAGGTCTATTCATGCCAAACAACATTCAAATCGAAATCTTTTGACTTATACAATTAGAGCATTTAAGGCCCTTGTTGACACTGCTACAGATTTTTCGAAGATTAATCTATGTCGCTTAACCTCAATTTCACTTCAATCAAAAATGAATAATGTGCCCTTGTATACAAGTTCCAGATAAACGTCACATTTTTCTGTTAAAATGTTTATAAAAATAACAAGTATATTTAAATTTTCTTCTTCTCCTTTAATGTCACTGTCTTTTCTTCTTCTTCTACATTTCACATAGACTCATTTTTCTTTTCCATTTTCGTAGTTGTTGTTGTAAAATAAAGTAAATAAACAACAACCGTGAAATGAGTATGAAAATGAAAGTTTTTTTTCTCTTAAATGAAATAAAAGATAAGAGCATCATCTTATAATAAATACCAAACATGAAATAACATCAAGGTTTTTAATATTAAAAAAAAATATGTATATTAAATCAATTTTTTCATCCATGTTTCCATGGCAGTGCTCTCCGTGATTTCTTTCTTGTACTTTTAACGTTATTGAAGTGAAGTAAAAAAAAATTACATTTCATATCGTCCCATCTAAATCAATTACGTTATATCGTTACATATTTTATATAAGAGTTCAAGTAAAAATTTATGGTTATTACATGAAACAATTTTTATACCACTCATTCTCACATATAAAAAGCTGTAGAAACACGAAAATGATGATGGTAGATTTTCAATCTTTAAATTTTTCGCACTAAACACTCACATTTCTTATGCTTGTATTCAAAGAAAAGGAAAATCAAGAAGATGAAGGGAAAACACCACCAACAACAACAACTATGAAATCTATTTAAATCTAAATGTTCTCGTTATTTAATCTTTTAGCATCATTTTATTATCATACCACTCATGCCCTAACATTTTTACCTTTAAATTTTTATTATTTTATGAAAAAGTGTCTACAATCTACATGCAATATTACATGTTATATTATTTTTTTTGTGTTTAGTAACACTGATGATGGTTTATGTAAGAAGAGGAGGAAAAAAATTGAGAGAAAAAGATGTTTTAGCAAACAATAAATAACGAAAATGTTGGTAATATTATGCATTATTATGACTCTCTGTATACAAATTTTTAAAGTAAGGTGAGTGTGAAAATTGAGACGGTTATATTTTTTTTGGATAATTGACTTACCTGTCATTTATCATCGTGACAATGTCTTATTAGTACTTTTGCTAGCTAGTTTCAATTATTTCACAAAACTACGTTTGATCTTAGGCTAATTTGGGTCTCAAACGCTCTGAACTTGTCAAAATACTGGTTATGTCAAAAATCCTTTCTTACCTGTGATAATAAATTGACGCTTCATAACTGTCAAAAAATATTGTTCCTGTCAAAAAATGTGGCAACTGACAAATAACTGGATGTTCTGAAATATTCACATCTGTCAAAACAGGTGACAACTGTCATAAAAGGTGGTGACTGTCAAAAATTGATATTCATTAATATTCAAAAATTTCAAAAAATAAAGCAACTGTCAAAAAATTTTGAAACTGTCAAAAAATGCACGTTCTGAAATATTCACATCTATCAAAGCAGGTGACAACTGTCATTAAAGGTGGCGATTGTCAAAAACTGACAATCTTTTACATTCACAGTTGTCAAAAAATTGACATTTATCCAAGTCTATGAAAGTTTTTACATTAACCTGCAATTCCAACAATATTTATCATTATGTGACTAAACTTTTTTGGAACTTAACCATTATTAATGTTTGTTGAATGTTATCCTGGCATAATCTTCACTCCCTTCATTTTATCTCTCAATTTTTTTTTCATATTTCATTCTTTACACCGCCATTCATATTATTACCATTATTATTATTATTTTTTTTTATTTTCCATTGAATTTCATTCACGAACACAGCAATGTTGCTTATTTCTGTAATTTAATAAAATAAAGATGCGTTATTTACGATGTTAAATTAAGGTAAAAAACAAATTTCACGATTAGTTAGAAAGCAATTATTGGTGTGGTATGTAAAAAAGAAAAATAAGGAATGATAATTTTCATGTTAATAGAAATGATTTTATTTTTTATTGTTATCATTCTGATATTACAGTAAATTTTGCAATAGTGCATTGGCTTACCATTAACTTTGTTTACTATTTGCTGACAAACCACAAATTTAAATGCAACATTTATAGAATTCGGTGTGCCATCACAATTACGATTGTGGTATAATTATTTATGGAAAATATAATTATTATTATGATTAAGTGTTGTCTGTTATTGTCTCGATGAAAGGTGGGATTTGATTATAATTAAATTGCAATTATTGTGATGGAATTTCTTTGAAGTTTCACGCTGAAATGAGATGAGGTGATGATTTGGGATGAAAATTGTACGATTTCATGTGTTAAATGCATTTATCATACAAAACACCAGTCGTTTCCATTATTGATCAATTTCATGTTCTCAGAGCTCCATCCATTAAATTATGAAAAATTTTCCAGATTTCAATGATTTTCATTTCACTTCCGCTATCGTAGCTTAATCAAACTCATTGCTCAGTCATTTTAATTATTTTCAATTTCATCATCAGCCATCGGTCTTCAGGGACTCGTCACATTCGGTAAACTAAAATAAACGAGTGACATCACATTTATTTGTCCCACATTGCTAATCGCATTCCACATTTTCACTTCATATTCTTCACACACACTATTTTTTTTTCTCTTAAATGTAATAACAGATTTGAATTTTCTATTTTTACTGAAAAAAAAATGTTCATCGAACTTTAATATTGCACTACAAAATAACACAAAAAAATTGCCATAAGCTCTTTATAGAGTCAATATTTCAGTTTACAATAAGGTAGAGTTAGGAAAAAAATGCACATATTGAAATTTTTTGTTGTTGTTGTTGTTTTTGTGCTTTTTATGCTGTTATTGCAATCGTCAATATTTTATAAAACAGACATTTGAACATCACATACAATGCTCTGTCAATATTACTTTTGGTACAGGTATGTTATTGTTTGTTGTCTGAGCAAATACTACACAAATGATATGACGTGTGTGCATTTGTGGGTCTTTAACTACTTTAATCAGTAGGACAAATTAGCAAGAGACATGTTTGCAATGACTTTGTTTATTAATATTCGCAATATGTTGTCTTTTTTTTCATTGAGTCAATGTGTCAGTATTTTTACAGCAACAACACAACAATTTTCAGAATTGAACTTTATTTGCAGTCTACTGTGATGATACAAAATGATATTGATCAATATTCGTGGATTTTATTTCATCAGTGCGGTTTCAAGTAAAATTAAACTTACGCATCAATGCAAATGGAATGAATTTTGGAAAATTTAACGAATCAATGAGTGTACCAGAAATTGATTTTCTAGGAAATGTGAATTTTCTCCTTTTCATCATTTTTGTTCATCCTATAAAAATAATTAAAGAAAATGGAAATGAAATAACTGAGTTATTTTTATTTTTGGGATATAAACAAGAATTCAATTAATCACATTTAAACATTTTTTTTATTCAAAAATAAAATTACGTTGCATGAGAACGCCTGGTATTTTGTAAAAAAACTTCAAGTTATGAAATTGTTCGAAAAAGTTAACATAAAAAACTTTACCTGTTAAATGAACAGAATGAATGACAACATTTCAAACTTGATTGACATCAAATCCATTTATTTTTGATTTAATAGAAGAATGTTTTTTTTTTCTCTCTGTATTTTGATATCTAACCTAAAAATAATATATATTGATTAGGAAAGACAATGTCACATGAATTTCTCTGTAAAATAACCATATAATCAAAAGTTTTGATATTGTCAAGTCATATTATTGTATTATTTGTCTCTATTATTATTATTTGTATTATTATTATTATTTTTATAGTTAAATACACAATCAGAAGTCTTTTATACATGAATAAATGAAATATGATCTGAAAATGAGTGAGTAGCCAACAAGTTGACCAAAAATATATCATATTTCAAACATAATATTATTCACTTTTCTGAATTTGAATCATCAATTAACTTTTTGACATATATATGCATTTATTTTCCTATGATATGATGATGATATTTTGTGGTTAAAATGAAGTTTGGTATAAAAAACGTATTATAATTTATAAGTAAGATGGATTACTGGTTTTTTTTTCTGATATAATACGTGATAAGGCATTCTCTGATTTGACTTCATTTAATATGAGTGGAAAATGGATTTATGATGAAATTTGGATGTAAATGGTTTTGAAAAGGATGGCTGGGAACTGTTGCTTATGTAAATTTAGAATTGTAATATAAAAGTAAGGTAGTAAGTAAGGTAGTTAGTAAGCATGTAAATAAGTTGGAACGTAAGTGAGTAAAGAAGAAAGTAAGCTGTTAAGGGACGATCATAAACATAGTAGATTGACGTAGTCCATGTAGATCTAAGGGAATTCCATGTAAAAATTAGTAGGCTGTAGTAAAAGGTCGTCTAGCTTCAAGATCAATTCAGTAGTCGGCCAAGTCCAGTCAATGAATGTAGCGCTGCGAAATAAGTAAGCGAGTTCACCTCAGTCGCTATATTTTTTAGAGTTTTTGTGATTCAAAAGCATCATATTATGTGTACTAGCTTTGTTTTATCATATTTATAAGAATAAGTAAAGTCATAAATAATAAAGTAAGGACGAATGTAAGGCAATAAGTAAGTAAGTAAGGTAGTAAGTAAGTAAGAATGTAAGTGAGTAAGTCCGATTTGACATTTAATGAGCTTTAATGACTAAATTTGAGTTAAATATTAAACAAATCTATTATTAATTTGACCTCATACTAATAATTTTCTTTATTTTTTTCTCTTTTCAGGTAATTTAATCCACATTAAAGCACCATAAATCATTAATCACAATACTATTAATAACACAAATAAGGTTGCATTAGAAAAGTAAGTCAATTTTATTTGTTTAGTTACCTTTAATTTTAAAAATTCAATTCTCTTCTCTGCTTTTACTTATACTTCAGGGGCAACAAACAGAAATCATTCCACTGTCTTATAATTGCATCTCATATTCTTTACGTCATTATTAAGATGTTTTAAAACCAATTAAAAACAGCTTAAAACAGCAAAATCCATATTCAATTCATGTTTCAAGTACTTAATTGATATGCATACACGTTTGAATAAATTAAATGCATATAAGGCCTCATACTACATTCAATTATAATTTATGCGTAACAAGAAAAAAAATGAAAGAAGAAAATCTCTTCAGATTTTACAACCATTAAAGTCTTTCTTAAAAACATAACATATAAAATGTTTCATAACACATAAAAAAATATACATAAAATTTTCCATTAATTTCCTTCAGATATCAGATCGTTTCATATCAGATAAATTATTCATAATTTTCTAAGTGTATGAATGTTTAAAAAGTTTTTTTTTTGTATGTTTGTATGTTCAATGTCAAACTCGATTAAAATGTAATTTATTCCATTATCTTTCCATTCCATTATATATTTTTTTTTTGCATAAATGGAGCAGAGAAATTTAAGTTAGTAAGGCTCTTGATGGTTTTCCTTTGACTTTTAACAAGTAACACACATTTCACATTTTCACAGATAATTTAACGATGTTTTGAAATCAATTTATTTTATTTCATTTCATTTTTTTATTCCATTGATGCTGAATTTAGTTTAAAAATAATAAACAAATGATAAAGAAAAAAATAATAGGGATATAAATACAAAAAAAAGACAAAACTTATGATACCTTGATCCCATTAAAATTGTTTGTAATTCAATACAATGACACAACTTTCTTTCTTGCTTTCTCGTTTTCAATATTTTGATATAAAAAAAATAAAATAAAATAAAATATAATGAAAACAAACAAGAGTAAAACATTGAGAATTGTAAAACGAAAAAGTTTTTCTGAAAATTGAATTTTCATTTTTTGATGTCAAAAAGCAAATTTATGAGTGTTTAATATAGTTTTCAAATAAATTTGTTATAGAAATAAAGTAAAAAGTATGAAAAAGCTATTTGTATTGTTAGATTTTGTTGTCTAAAGTTTTATTTATCATTTTAGTTCGATATGAGATTGGATAAAAAGATCATGTTTATAGACTTACAATAATATTTAATAAGAAAAGAGCGAGTGTGAAGTTTGCATAAAAGCGAATATTTTTGCTTTCATTGAAGAGCAATATCAATCTTTACGTTAAATTCTATGTTTTTAAACCTAAACTTAACATTCTGTATGAAAATCATTCATATCACTAGAGTATAAGTTAAAAGCAAAATTTTCTACAACTTTGCTGAATATACTTTAAGTGTTTTTCAAAGTCAAATAGTGTCAAGGTCCACATGACTAAGAATCACTATTTTCGAGGCCTTTTCGTTACAAAATCTCATGTTTTTTACGCCAATACACTGAAAACAATGTTCAGCAAAGTTGATACTCTTTTGAAAATCTAATGGTTTGTCATATAAAGTAGAACTTATTTTAATATAGTTTTCGACAAAAAGAGGGTTAAATTTGATAATCAAGCTGAATAAGTTCCAGGTCATCAAACACTATCAAAAATAAGTCCTAAGTTATATTGTGGATTAACTTGATGTTTCAGGTTCCAGGTCCCAGGTTTTGAAAATTTTACTTACGTAGAATGATGACGTAGAAGTGAAATTTTCTCTCCTCTCGGTACTTTTGCTTCAAAATTTCAAGGTAAAGAAAGCCAGTTTCGACACCGCAGTAATTTGAAGAGAAGATATCTCTGCCGCTATTTGCAAGATGCTGGTCAAGTTTGATTTGGTTGCTACATGACTTGGTAATGTTGCCTGTTGTGAGTTGTTGCGTGAGATGTGAGACACGGCATTTTCACAATTCTACAATAAAACTCAGTAATGATCACGTAAAAGTGAAATTTTCTCTCCTCTAGGTACTTCTGCTTCAAGAGGTAAACAAAGCCAGTTTCGACACTGTTGTAATTTGTGTAGTAGATATCCCTATGATTGTTTATATGTTTGGCCGCTATCTCTAGAATGTTGGTCAAGTTTTATTTGGTTGTAAAATGATTTGGTAACGTTGCCTGTTGTGAGGTGTTGAGTGGTATTTTTTAAGAGAAGGGCTCAGTAATTCATTTTTGAAAGAAAAAAAACTTTATTTGAAAATAACTAAACATCTCTGAATTTAAAAAACGGTTTTTGTAAAATAATTTTACATCTGAAAAAGTTTAGTAAAATTTAGACAGATTTATGTGCAAACTTCACTCTCATTGTATTAAATTCCTTTAAACACAGAAAATTGAACCTTTCTCTTAAATTTATGAATTTTATTACATTTTAAAACATTTATTTATGAATGAAAAAGGGATTGTTGCACTTTCACAAAGTTTTAACATAAACACTAAAAGTTGAAAAAAAACTTCAATGTAAAATGACGCTAAAATTCATCTCGTTAAATTTCATTTAACAGTCTCTCTTCATTATAAAATTCGTTATTCAATCCCTTTTATATTGCTGCTTTAAGCCAAAGTTAACTATAAAATGTTATATTATGTGTCATGTTTAAATAATAAAAATTTTTCGTTAGCAGTAAAGTTCACAACCAGATTTTTTTTTATTTTAAATGTATACATTTTATTAAAAAAGTTTTGGCACATCATTAATAAAAACGAGAATATGTTTTTAATACATACAATAAAAATCGTATAACATTTATGAACTTTAAATATTTTTTTGTAACAAAGTTCAAACATTTATATATAAAATTTATTATTCGATTATAAATTTACTCCTTTTTTTATTATGAGTCAAAAAATATGTAGAACAAACTTTATATTGCACATTTTATATATTTTTATGTTCTATTCAAATAAAAAAAATTGTATGTCTGTGCAACATGTAACCTTTAAATATCAAAATATTGACAGAAAACTTTTTTTTTTATTCTCCTTTCACAATAGATATTATTTTTGAGCTCATTGTATTTGAGTGAAATTTCATATGAAACATGAAAATACCTTATTCCAAGTGCTAGAAGGCATATACACCAACACACACACACACACATCCAATTGATAACTGCAATGCTGCATCTAAAAACAATATTTCGCAAAATTTTCTGTAAAAGAGTCCTACAGAGTGCCGCAATCCATGTCAAACTAAATGATAATATTAACAGGTTTTTGAAAAGTTTCATGTCTGTTCGAGACAACACAAAATATAATAATAATAATAAAATAATGATAACAATGGTATTACATACAGAATTTGATGTGTTTTGAAAGTGCATTGAAAGAGAGGGAAATTTCAAGTTGTCAATATTATTAAACAAACCACGCACAAACCATATAAAAAAAGTATACAGTTCAATACTAATAAATATAACAATAAAAAGGACGTTATGCATTCAATTTTCGAAATCAACACATTTTGAAATGTGTAATACGCGGAGATATTCAAATTTAAGTGATGGTTGTTAAATAGCTTGTAAAGTGAGGTCATTAAAATTGGATATCATTGATGACGTTGTTGTTTAAGTCAAACCATCATGATTGCCATAATTTCCGTTTTAAAATAGCTTATGATTTATTTTTTGAATGTTGAGTCTGTTTTGTTTTGATATTTTTAGAAAATTAGAAAAAAAATAGACAGTGCTCAGAATTTTAGTTGAAATGTGATTTTACATTGAAATTTAACCCATTTTTCACGATTATTTGAATTTTAATAAACATTTTTTTAACTGATAACAATGTGACTTTTAAAAAACTTGGAATTTAATTTTTAAAATTTTCAAAAAAGGTCTCGTTACTTAAATGTTTTAAAAATAAATTTTGAGTGTTTTTTGATAAAATCTTCAGTTTTACAAACAAATTTTGATTTCTTCACTCTTTGAATCTGAGGCCTTATTTCTATCTTAAGCTCCAGAATGTTTCATGGCAGCCAGATTACTTCCAAAAAAAGCCCTAAATTGAAAGTTTTTCACAGTTTTTAAAAATTTCAAGCGGTTATTGTTAAAAACTCCCGAATTTTGAAAATTTTAAAATTTTTTTAATTTTTTTATATGGTTTGAATGCGTCAAAAACTGTCAACATTTTCTTTACAAGGAATTAAAATTAAATTTTCAGAAAAGATCTCGTGCGTTTAAGATTTTTAAAAACACATTATGAGTTTTTTTTGATTGAAAAAAATCCAGTTTTACAGACTAATTTTGACGCCTGCACTTTTTTAATCTGAGGCCTTATTTCTATCTTTGGCTCCGGAGTCATCCATGGCAGGGAGAGTTTTTCGAAAAAACGCCTATAATTGAAAATTTTTTAAAATTATATTTTACAGTTTTTAAAATTTTCAATTTTTTTTTACATGGTTTGTCAAACTGTCAAAATTTTCTTAATCAGTATTTGAAAAATAATTGAAAATTTAAAAAATTCGACGAATATTTTTTCATTTATTAGTTTTTAAAAATTCCTTTATTTATTGAATATTTTTTGATTTCTTAAAATATAATTTTTACTTTTTTTCAATATTTTATAAAAAGTTTTGGCAGAGTTTTAAAAATTAAATATTTTTTAAAAAATTTTCTAACTTTGACCATTAAAGAAGTTCCTGCCTTTAAGTTTATTTTAGATTTTTTCACATTTATTTACTTTTCAACAATGCTACTGATCATTTTCAGCCTCTCAATTGTGTATATTTTAAGAGTAAATTGGAAAATTAAAGCTTGAATAAACAGAATTTTCCATTAAAATTGTGCAGTTTCGCATAATAAAATTTTATTTTTAACAATTTTAAAACAATTGCCACCTCATTATTGATATGCACAATTGATAATACGAAAAAATAACAATGATAATGATAACGATATTAAACACATTATCATTCATGCATCATCACCAATTCAGGTGCATTTGAATGCAATTTTTTTAAAATCAAGCATGTTCGAGGTATTGAATGCTGATTAAATTTTTCAATGGATAAACAATAATTTTTTTTTAACCCTTACAAGCTCACACTCTCAACCCAAAACCAGTGGGGCACCAGTGGAAACTCTAAGCTCAAATGACTTAAATTCCAATAAAATTTTTGTTTCGCTTCTCTTATCTCGTGATGTCGATGTAAACTTAAAAATATTTGAACTAATGTGTCATTTTTAAGGCACCTTTGTCAAATAAGGGTTAATTTGAGACCAACGTGATTCAAATCGCGGTGATTCTCTTAATAATAAAATTTATTACAATTGAGTTGATTTCAATGAAACACCATACATTAAAGTGATTTCCTATTCATAATCATACTAGGATCCTTGAATTTTTCAATGAGTTCTATTGAACAACCCCTCACAATCTCTTAACAGTCATATGAAAATGCATCATCACTTCACTCAATACGACTATTATTATTAAAATCACATTGTATTCGCATAATAAAAACATAAACAGTTATTGTTATGTTCCGATCAACACAAAAGGAACAAAAGTGTTTACCTGATGATGTTGTTACGTGTAAAATGAGCACATTTTGAGTGGTGATGCTGATGTTTGGATATCAATTTTTATTTTCTCAACATTATGATGATTATTATTAAAATTATTATTCCATTTTTATTTTGCCATATAATTCAAACAACGAATTTGCTTGATAAAATATAAATAAATCTTATTTCCTATTCATTGAAATAAACAACAAAAAAAATCATCATGCAATTTTAAACTGTGAATAATATAAAATAAAAAATAATCATAAAAATAACGAAATTTGAATGATATAATATTTTATTTATAAAGGTGCCGACACACTCATTTTATCGGATTTTCGTGTCATGAATTCAATTGAGCTGATAAAACCTGCAAAAAAATGGGCGATAAAAATCAAAATAAAATTTGTTAACAACACAAACGATGATTCAAATACCTTCGTTTTCCTCATTTTTTTCCAAAAAAAATTCAATTCAATTCAAGATAATAAAAATTTAAATGAACATTGAAACAGGTGATAAAATTTATATGAAGGGGAATTTGCAGTAAAATTTGATTTTTTTTCACACTGTTTCGAGTGAATATTTTTTTTTTTTATTTTTATTATCATTATTATTTGATTATATTAAAATCCCGTCAATATTTCCTTGAATGAAATAAACAAAATTCAAAATAAAACTGTAAAATTCTTATCGTTGATCGTTAATGTTGTTTATGTTTTTGTTTGTCTTTTTTTAAATCAAATCAACTTTTATGATTAGATTTTATAATTTCTTTTAATGGTATTCTATGATATTGAGATTAAATTTAATGTAATTTTATTATTCACAGTGTATTTTTTGAGAGAAAAAAAAACAAGCTATTAAATGTAAATGAATCTTTAAACGTGAAATTAAAATTGAATTTTCAGGATTCATGTTTTGAATTAAAATTTTACTCGGTTTCCTGCTTTTAGTCTTGTGGATCTGAAAATCACAGAAATTTATAAAAATCCAAATTTTCTCAGAAATATAAAAAATTGAAGGAAAATCGTGGAAATTTCTCAAATAGCGAAAATTTCAAAAAACTTCGGAAATTTGAAAAATCCGTTGAAATTTCAAAAGTCGCAAAAATTTAAAAAAATCGCGGAAATTTCAAAATGGCGTAAAAACTGTGAAATATTCCAAAATCATGAAAACCCAATCTGCTATAAGTTTTCAGTACTTATGGCTTAAGGGTTAATATTTTACAAGGTCGGTGGAGACGCCTTGTTTTAGTCAGAATATAATTTTTGATATCGAAGCCCGAATCTTTAATCCAACTGAACTTACAATTTTTCTTTTTGTAGCCTGAAACCTGACAGAGCTCGAATAAAAAAATGAAAAATTCTTACGACTGGACGGTTTAAAGTTTTTCAAAATGGCGGAAGTTTTGAAAATCGCGAAATTTTTCAAAGCAAATTTCGAAAAAGCGGAACTTTTTTCAAAAATTTTTTAAAGCAAATTCAAAAAAAAAGCGGAACTTTTTTCAATTTTTTTTAAAAAGGCAGAACTTTTTTGAAAATTTTTTAAAATAGCAGAATAGTTCATAATATTTGAATATTTAAAAAAAAAAAAAATCCTGCATTTGTAAAAAATTCCCTTATATTAAAAATTCCACCATTTTGATATTTTTTTAATATTTAGGCAATTTTATATATTTTTTTTTTGAAAAATTTAAAAAAAAATTAAATCAAAAAATTTCTGAAAAATCATACATTTAGGGAAAAAAAATCATTCAAGCGTTTTCAGAAGCTAATAAATGAAAGTAAGCCGAACAAAAAAATTAATTTTAATTTTTTAAAGTTTTAGCCATTTTTAACGGTTTTCAGGCTTTGGAGCCAAATCCATGAGCCCAATATCATAGCTAGTGAGTTTAAAACCATCCTTATAAGCTTTTCTGTCCTCGCTCCGATGGACCGTTTCAGAGTTAGCGCTAGAAATCAGTGTCAGACTTACTTTTCTTACGAAATGCACTAAAAACTAAATTAAATTCTTGTTCAAGACACAACAAAATATAATTCATGGACTAATTACGATAATAAACTGGTCATTCAAATTCATCGTAAAGCTCTCAATGAATTGTGGTCAAATAAGATTGAAATGCATAATCCTTCATTCAATTCCAATTTTTTGGAACCGTTTTTCCAAGAAAACCTTTTCAATTTCACAAGAAACCTCCTACAAAAAAAGAAATCCACATCAAAAATCACAATAAATAAAAAAGGTAGACAGATTTCCTTTTCAAATTTACTGAGCTTCATTGAATACGTAAAATAAGAAAAAATAAAAAAAAATACAATTGTAAAGAAGAAATGCTCCATGAAAAATTATTATTATTATTATTATTTTTTCCTTTCATAATGATTTGTAATAACGTATGATTTTTTCATTTCATATCGAAAAATATCCAAAAAAATGAATGAAAAATAATAAAAAAAAACTTAAATCCAAAAAAAGGTCGGTCGGTCACCAATGCTTGAAAAATTATTTGAAATTAATCATTTTGAGCACTTATACACTGATATAATAAATAGTAATAAAGAATGAAAAGAAAAAAAAACGTAAATGTAAACGTAAAAAAAGCATGATAATAGTCGAATAAATGTTAGTGAACCATAAAACCATATCAAATGAGACCAATAAAAATCTATTATTGTTTCATTTTTTTTCCTTCTTATTTTCTTTTGCGTTTATGGTTTTTTTTTTAAACATAAAATAAAATAAGGAAAAAAAATAACACTGAATATAAAGTAAAATTGAATAAAAAGAAAGTTTGGGATAAAGTATTTTATTTTTTTTGTATGTTTTACGGTTTACGTTTGATGTTTATATGAAAATATTTGAATTGTGCCGTGAGCTTTGTTATTTTTCGTTTTATTTTTTTGGTTTGATGCCCCAAGTACAAGAGATTGAAACAAAAATAAAATTGAAAAATACTTTTTAAAATTAAGATTACGATGAAAATTTGAAATAAATCGATTACCTTAAAAATTTCAAGTTTCGTATCCTTGAAGGTCCTGCAAAATCCGTTTGTGGAATGAGGCTCAAATGTCATTTTAAAATTTTAATTTTAATTGAAGTAGAAATCAATCAAATTTCATCTCAAACTAAAACTGATAAAATCATAATCCATCTTTATTATAATGAAATGTTTACTTTTGTGACATTTTCCCATCAAATCACTTCTCTTTCTGTGATTTTATTACACTTACCTTTAATTTTTTTTTTTAAAGCACTTACTTAAATGAGAGCAATAAATCATTTTAACACGTCATTTTTCCAACTAAACCTCTTACAATTATAAACAATAACAAGCAAAAAATAATAATAATGAAATTATTTTTATCCACCTAAAAGAGGACAAACAACAACAAAAGTCTGTTCAGCATAAAAAAAATCACATATCAAGTGGATGATAAAAAATAAATTATGATGCATCATCATGACAAATATTTTGAAAAGTTTTTATCCAATTACTATGAAATGAAAAAAAAAATGTGAACTATGCTTGATTTTCTGTGAAAAAAAAAGGTGAAAATGATGTGATTTTTAATCTATTGTCTTTTTTCATTTTTTTTTTTATTTTAATATGAAATAATCTGATAAACGAAAGGAAACCGGACAGCAATTTAAAAAAATAAAAAAAGTGTCAATTTGGTGCGAGAAAATATTTTGAATTTTTAATAAAACTACTGGGTTTATTTTTTTTATGATTGGGTGTCTTTGACTCGAAAATTTTATGTGTGAAATTTCTCATCCGGTATAGAGTTGTTCATTAAAAATTAATAAAATAACGGACATGATACCTGTTACTGATATTATGACCTGCCTTTGTGATCTTTTTTTATGTATTTTTTTTGTAATTTTTTCATGAATATCATAAAGAAAAGGTTAACTTGATTTTAAATTTGCTATTAAAAGATTGAAGTAATAAAAGTTGTTTCCTTTTTTTTGTTAACATCGTTAGTTGGGACAAAAACAATTTCAATGTGTAGGTGTGATGTTTTGAGGATGAATTTTAATAGTTGACGTTAATTTTCATGTCAAATTTACATTTTTTAGCTCTTTCCGTCCCATGGGATGATTTTATTGGCGTTTTTCATTGGATTTTTGGACCAATCTCAATTTTTAATGGATAAAGAATAAAATCCAGTGCAAATTTCATAAAATTAGTTTGATTTGACATGTCAAAGGACATGAAAGATTAAAAGAAGTCGATAAATGTGTACTGGGATTTTGAAATTCAGAGAATTTTATCACAATTCAAATAGTAAAATTAAATTTGTGACTCATTGAATGTGTTGAGCTTGATTTTTGAAGTTCCATGAAAAATGTTGCCTGATATTTAACAAAAAAATGAAGATCCCAGTTCACATTTCATTCCTACTGTCAATTTATTTTTTTTAAAGGTATTTCAGTTGAAATGATTTCAAAACCACAAATTTTGCTCTTATTTCAATTCAAATTCAAATTTTGTCAAAACCAGATCTCAATGAATTAAATTCAAGTGAAAATGACAAATTTTCCTTGAAATTCAAACTAAAATCTCATCTCAATTAATGTTAAAAATTTAACTTAATACCTAATAAATGTCATTAAATAATTATTATTATCATTTAAACTACTACCATTCAAATCCTGCTGTATATTAACTTGAATTTGAATTTAATTTATGTTTAAATATTAAATGGCAATGTTATTTGATGATGAATGCTCATTAATTTGTGAAATCAAAATGTGTGTATATTCAAAGTAAACTATTTATATGTGACATGTTAAAGTTAAGTTAAATGAGAAGCAATAATGAACGAAATTCAAAACATCTATTTAATTTTGTATAGTCAAATTCCAAGATATTTCAAACATAATATGTCAAAATCAACTTTAAGGCTTCTCCTCATATAAGTTAAATGTGTGTGTGTGTGTGTATGTATTTGAATATTTAATATCAAATTGTAAACTTTGTAATATTATTAATAAATAAATAAATGTATATTATTTGATATATGTTATGTTACATGTACATTAAATTTGTATTTATCTGCAGAAGACGTAGTTTTGACAGGGCTTTGTACAAAACAAATGAGTTGAGAGAAATATGGCTGATTTTTTGTGTGTGTGTGTATTTTAATGTGGGTGTGTGTGTAAATTTTCTGAAATGAAATATTTAAAAGCGATAAAATTTTAATTCACTTTATACACCTTCATTCGAAACGATTTTTAGCAGCTACGGCTTTAAATTTCATCATGTTGTTAGAAAAAATCAATTGTGTGAAAATTTCATGTCAGTGGAATCAAATTTCACTTATTTCAATGAAAATTGTGAAAAAAATTCAAAAAATATTATAAATTACAATCCTAATGTCAAACGAATCGTACAAAATTCTGTATGAAAGCCTGTAGGTCTTGTACGTAAGTTTGCTCTTTTTTAAAGAAAAATTATCAATTTTATATAAAAACCTTCTCCAAATAGCTTTCTTTACTAAATTGGGATCTCATTGAATTTATAATAAAAAAATTTCATAAAAAAATCACGAAATTTCTTGTCATGGGAAGGAAAGGGATAAGCGATTTTTTTAAAATTCATTTTCCGTTTCATAAATATTCAAATAATTAATTTATAATTCACATTTTACTTTTAATCGTATGATGTTTTTACTTTATCCTGATGAAAATATTATCTCAGTGTGTGAATACCACAAAAGCAAAACAGCTTTAGGAAAATCTTTTTGTTTTGTTAAAGTTATTTCTTTACATTAGTTTTGTGTTTACTTTCTTTAAACTAGAAGTTTTTCATTGTTTTTCTTTATTCTAATCTGATAAGTTTCTGAGATTAAATTTCATATTTTTCCAAAAACCTTTAATTTAGTTTAGGATTGGGTTTGAGCACGCAGGACGCTTACTAATTATACCAACCACTAAACCAACTCGGTCAACGATTTCTCTTCCTGGTAAATTTCAATTATGATCCACAATTAAAATGAAAAAAACAAACCTGATTCACCTTTAAATTGAATTGAAATCAACAATAATTGAAGTTCATTCCAGTAACCCACCCACCCACACTTTTTACCTTAAGCACTGCATATCCTTGTTAAAATATCAAATATCTTGGCTGAAGTTTTCGATTTCTATCATTAAAATACATTATTCTGCTTAGAAAAAAGTATACTTGGTGAAACATTATATTACATGTTATGTTTTATATTATAAAATACAATGAGGATAATTGGCAGCCACTTGACAATTCAATCAAACGTGTTGTAATCTGAAAACTTTGCAATTATCTATCCTCTAATCGCATGTAGATGGTTATTGGTGTGTGCAAATGAATATGAATATCGAGTGTTTGTTCCTACATTGATTTTATGTGTAATTGAAGAGATTCATGGCATGATGATTGGACATACACTGTAAGGCGGAAACCGCGTGCACTTGTGAATGCGATTCGAAATTGAGCTGGAAATTGCGTTTTTGCCATTTTTGGCCTCTAAATATATGAAATATGGACTTGGTTGGTTCAGCAAAATTGCAGCTTGAAATATTTTCTGCAACTTTGTTCAGGTCACTTTTATCTAAAACTTACGAAAATATGATTTTTTGACACTCCAACACCGAAAAATGAGCTCAAAATTGCGTTTTTGGCATTTTTGGGTTCTAATTTAATGAAAAATCGACTTGGTTAGTTCAGCAAAGTTTTAGCTTGAAATATTCTCTGCAACTTTGTTTCAGGTCACTTTTACCTAAGGCTTACGAAAACATAGGGGAACCAAATCCACTGGTTTGCGTTGTCAAATTCTAGTAATTTTCGTTTCAGTGTGTGTCCACTTCAAACTCTTATCATCTAAATAAAAATAAAATTAGAGTAGTGCACACTTTTATATACATATTTTTTTCAACAACATTTTCTTACATGGTTTTTTCCTTCATCTCTTAATGTCGGAACAAAATTACTCGTTGATGCCAAACATCTATTTGTCAATTTTTTTTTGTAATGTAAGATACCGGTTGAAAATTGGCATGATTTCAATTTATTACAAGAAAATAATAAAATACATATAATCAAAAATATATATTACTATACAAATTTTGAAGTATTTTCATCGATACTTTGACTTTAAGAGGCAGACAATAGTGTTATAAGTTGATGTATATCATCAATGTTAAGAGGATTTTCTCAATATATATTTTTATTTTTTTTTCTCTTTTCATATACGGACAAAACTGAGTCCTAATAATAATATTAAAAGGAAAAATGCCTTGAAGCACCTGATTATTTTTATTCGAGTCAACTAACATTCATTTTTGTTGAAATTGACTGAAAAAGATCCATGTGACACACACTCATGAATTTCATTCAATGAGAAGAAAATGATTTATTTGATATTATTATTGATTTCCTTTTTCCTTCTGCTCATTTCCTTTTTTTCTTCTTTTTTTTGCAATAAATGTGTACGAATATGTTTAATAAATTAATACCAATAACATTAATATTAATAATAATAATCATCGTCATATTACATTGAAAAAAATTACTTAATTGAATAAATAATAATAAAAATAATACAAAACGTGATCCAGGCAATTACCGTGAATATGAAAAGAAAAAATGTCATGATACGTTTTGAATGTATAAATTGAAAGTGAAATTGGCTTTAAATGAAATTCATAAGCTCAACGCTTCATGAGCTCAATGATTGATTCAAGGTCTTGGAACGATCAGGGCTTCAATTTTTCGCAGTTTTGGAAATTGAAGCGGTCCAAGTCGACCATTTTGACATATTTTGACATTTTGTTGACACAGCGAGGCGGACGGACAGCATGAGCGCCAAAGGAACTCGTTTTTGGTTCAAATTAACGAGCAATGCGCTTGTTAAGGATGAAGGGGTGTCGATTTTTTCTCAAATCCTCTTTAAAAAAATTGTACGAAAGATTAGAATTGGTCCAAATATTTTTCATTGACCATATCTGATAAATTTTGAATGACTTTTACATTTCTCAAGTCAAATCTGTACCAAAATCCACTCAATATCGTAATTTTCCTTTAATATACCAATAAAAATTGAACAGTCATGCTTTGTATTCATTCATATTATTATTTGCACTAATAATAATAATAATTTTTTCACAGCCAGGGGCAATATGTGTCAACAACAGAAAAAAAAACATTTAACATACACTGTTAATTGAAAAGACATCGCAGAGCAAAATTATTTACTTCGAAAACGGAGATCTTTACTTAACGCTCACAGGACATTTGTAGGTTGTTGACGGTGTGAAATTTGTATTGAATTTCATATCATTTAAAGTGAAAAAAGACCATTTTAATCACTCGTGTATCATTATGAGATGATTCAAGATACAATTTTTATTTGCAGTGCATAAGAACAAAAAAGAGAAAGCAAAATTCTTACAAAAAATAACAAGTGAATCCGATATTAGGCTTTTACAGTCACATTACACACACACACACACAAAGACGTGAAATTGAAATGAATGTACGAATTTCTCACCTTCATTGATCTTTTTTTTCAACTTGAGTCTTGAATTGAAATCTCTTATTGTGTTTCATTCATTTCCTTTACAAAAGAAATTAAATTTTTATTGAAATACAACAGAAACAATCAATTTTTGGTGTTTCTTTGAGTTCTTAAAATAAAGTCACACAAAATTTCATATGACATTCAATATAAAAATAATATAAATATCAATACAAAATAACAACTAGGAAACAGAGCAATTCCTTGAAAATACCAAGAGAAAAGCAAAATTACCTCAGCAACAAATCTATTAAGTTACAAAATTACAGAAAAAGGGGTTTCATGTAAATATTGTTCAATGTAATATTTGTGTCAGGAAAATAAAAGAACCATGTTAGGTTTCAATGAAAAATTTTATTTAGAATCACATATTTTACTTATGACTATGAGAGACGTGCAAACATCATAACAGTAAGATGAAATGAAATAAATTGTGTATTTAAAGAAAATTTTCATCATTTGGAATTTCAATCAAAGATGAAGTCAAAGTCAAAGAAAAAATCAAGTCAAGTCAAATAAAACTACGTCAAAGTTGTGAACTGGGAAAATTTCACTGAAACAAATGCTAATATTTATCATAATTACAGCAATGTGAAGAAATTTTGTGACAAAATTCAAGGCAAACTCAAACTCAAAAAAAGTCAATCTTTAACATTGAATATGAAATGTGGCTTGAAATGTAATACGCAGAAAATGAGCAAAGAAAAAAAGAAGTTTTACTTTTACAAGACACTGTTTGTACTGCTTGAGGCGTTAAGCGGATGGTGTTACGAATTAATGACAACTTTTAACATAAAATATGGAAGAAAAATGAGAGAAAACGATCATTAACAGATTTTCATATCTTGAGATGATGTTAAAAATACTTTGTAGTAAAAGGGTGAAAACTATTATTGGTGTGTAAATAATTTTAAATGAAAAAGAATGGAAAACTTTGAATTTGATTCAAACGAAAACAAATTCAAGAAAATTTTGCAACACTGAGGAATTTTTTCTCGGCAAAATAAGTCTTTTTTTGTCAAAATTTTCAGCAAAACCGTTAAAAAAAAAGCTCGAAGGTTTTACAAAATTCTGTGAATTTGATTAAATTCGAAAAAGCTTGGTGGGTTTTTGATAATTTTTGCTTTCTTGGTGTTTATGTGCTTTAAGATTTTTAGCGCATTTCTTCAAAATGCCAGTATTGTGGGCGGTTATGCTGTCTGTCTGTGCCAATCATTAAAAAAATGACGCGAATCATTGAAAAAATCAGAGAAGCGCTTATAATCAATTTCACTCAATCCATCAACTCAAAAAACTTTCAATGTAATCAACTGAAACTGAGTGTGTTGACATTAAGTAGAAAACTTGTGCTTTTCATTTTTTCATAATCTAATTTAACAGCAATGTACTGTCAAATCATATCAACAACAGCAAGACTATTCGATGTCATTACTTTTTTTTTCATAAATTTCAATTTGAATTTAACTTTAAAATGTTTATATTTTTTTTATGAATTTAATTGAATTTGAATCATCAAAAAAAAGTGGAAAAGTTTTTTACTATCAATGAGACAAAAAATTCTCTTTTTCAGTACTTTAACTTTATCATTAAAATTAAAATGCACTGAAATGTTTTTTGATAAAATTTTATGTTTGTGTTTAACATAACTTTTGAAAATTATCGATTGAAAATATTTTCAATGCAAACTTTTAACTGATTTCCGTCCAGTTACATGATGAAAAAAAAACCAATTTCCGTTGAAATTTCGCCTGATAATCATCTTTTATGTCAATTTTCTATAAAAATTACATACCAACAACACAAAACCAGTAAAAATTTTCCAATCTCACAACATTCAATTGTATCAATTCATTGTAACATTCATTCAACCATAATTTTATGGCAAAACATTGATTGAATGTCATTTTGAAATATCTTTTTCATTCTCATTTATTCATTTTATTCAATCGACATTGCATTTTATTATTGAAAACACACACATTTTATTTCATTATTATTACTCTACTATTTATATCACATTGTTATAATGCTGCATTGACTATATTCACTCATCTTATCAAGATTATGTAAATTTAACATCATCTGTGTCTCATCACTTGCTAGAAAATAAACAGACAATGTCTGATATGATTTTATTTATACAAAATATGTATGCACATCACTTTTATTGTATTTTGTGTGTAATCACATCAATAAAATTCTCGTTTAAAGCCACAATGATGCTTATATTTGAATGGCAAAAATGAGTTTTATGATGATGGATTTTCAGGGAATTTTGTTCTTTGTATGTACCATTTTTTTTAAACCATACTACAAAATGAAATTGCCTTTGGAAAAATTGGCTGAAAAGGGTACTCGAAAAATAAATTTTCTTCCTGTAAAATTTTGTATGACATATGTGTGGTTGATTATTATATTAAATTGGGTCTTATTTTATCATTTGCATGTGTATTTTATGATCAATGAAAGAAAATTGACGTTTTCTTCAAGTTTTGGCTCTTAAGCACGGGCACTTTTGGTTTTGTTATTTTAAGGGTAATTATAATCGTGGTTTCGCTTCAATTAGATTCGTAAATCGTGACATATCAAATCCATTCAAGCTGGTGGAGTTCACTAACACTTTTGTGACTATCGATGTTGCCTCTCTGCCTTTCATGTTCATAGAATGAATTTGTATATTGAATGCTTTACACTCTCAAACAAAAAAACCAGTTGGACAGGCCAGTAAGGTCATTGAAAGACCAGTGGGGTCATTGAAAGTCCAGTGGGGCCATTGAAAGACCAGTGGGGCCATTGAAAAACCAGTGAAGCCATTGAAAAACCAGTGGGGCCATTGAAAGACCAGTGGGGCCAGTGGGAAACCAGTGGGAGACCAGTGAGGCCATTGGGAGACCAGTGGAGCCATTGAAGAACCAGTGGGACCAGTTCTGTATTTTTATACCTCAGATTTTTTTTTCATTGAAATTACAAAGCAAAACTCTCACATCAAAATTTCATATGGGCCTTTAATTAAATTCATTAAATCGAGCTAAGTAAAAATAGTCATTATAATAAGCATAAACATTATGTTAACATCATGTTAAACAACATCATAGCACTTATAATAATAATAATAAACTATATCACACACAAACACGCACACACACGCACACCCATGAAAACATTCAGCGCCTGGGATGTCATCAAAATAATAATAATTATCGTAATATAATTGCACTATTAACAATATGTTTAGTAAACTGTGTTAAATTGATATTATCTATTTTATTATAATAACATTAAATATTATTGGGTGCTGACAATTTCATGATAAGTGTGTTTGTTTACAAATCAGCTTTTCACTGATTTTGCAAACAATGAAGAAAAAAATTTGACTATTTATTTACATAACAATGCAATGATTTCAAATAATTGGATTAGTTATCTCAAAAAAAAAATTAAATGAAATAAAACAATTCATTCAGTAAATCAGAATGTGTGTAGATAACATTTTAGTTTGTGAAATAAAATGGAATGACAACAACAATTTAATTAGAGCCAGATATTTAGCAAATTTGAATCATTCATCATCATTTACGTTGTCATCAGAGCAAATACGATGCTTTTTTTAGCTGCTCGTTTATTTTTATGTGTTTTTTTTTTATTTTAACTCAATATTCATCATATAACGGTAGAGCATACGAGAAAATCAAATTAATCAAGTGGACCATCAGATGATGCAAATTATATTTATAGTGAATGCATTTACAAAAATATTTTTGAATGTGTTGTACGAGAGTCTACTGATATGATTCAATTATTGACCATTTCTCTTCTGTACTGGCTTAGAATATTATGTGATATGATATGAATTTGATTGTGTATATAAAGCCGGGTAATTTACAGCTTCCATTTAACTGTGTTAGAGTAAGGTTTGTGTGGTATGTGTGTGTGTGTGTGTGTGGTATAGATTTGCAACATATGGTTCATGCAGTTTAAATTAATTAGCGTCAGTTTGGTATGATTGCTAGTAGGCAGCATCAGGTAGATGGAAATTTCTAAAGAAGTGAAATGCCATCAGTCGAGCTCATTTTGAAAAGCTGGTACCATCATTAGTAGGCCTGTTGAATTCTTGTCCCGTCATCCATGGCAGTAACCTTTTTAAAGCCTTTAAGTCAAATTAGGCAGCCGAAAAAAAGGCCATTTGAGATTGTTAAGTCTCATGGTCGAACTGATTATCAAGTATCAGAATCGAAGTATCTTATAAGAAATGCCAAACCACCACACCATTAGACCTTGAAACTTGTGATACTTTAACTTACCTTTCATTCGGATTCTGGAAATGTTTTTGATGTAAATTTTCAGATAATTTGCATTCATGCTTGCTTTGTGATTAAATTAGTCACGAAGAGATGTTTTACTTACCTTTGATGTGTCATTTTACGGAATATTTGTGTTATAATCATAACTAAAAGTAACTTTGAGATAAGTAACTACAGATTTCATCACATTGATTTCGGTCTGGATTCTCAAATCTTCATAACTTATTTCCGTTAAAGAAAATTTATTTAAATGTCAAACCACCTAAATATTCGCATCTTCAAAAGACGCATTTGGGTAGAAATATTTTTTTTAAGTTACTAGGATCAAACTTGGTACCTACGAGATGACATGCAATAAGTCCACCTCAAAGCTCCTTCAATTGAATGTCTTACTTTTTTAATTTTCACTCTGAAAATCAAATTATCATATTACATTTAAATTCCAATAAGATTTCCAATTGTACCTGTTTATCTTAAAAATTCAGATGCAAGTACACATTCCACACAACTGCAATATGAACAAAATAACTGTAAAATATCTTTCTACCGGCATAAAATGCTCCATACACACACTCATACAAAATCACAAATAAACATACACATTTTCCCTTTTGCAAATCATAATAACACAACTACATTTCAATATAATAAAAAAATATAACAACAATAAAATCAACTGTACTGTATATGAAAATTCAGAATAATTTGAAGTAAATTCAATTCCAACCCTGCACAAAATCAGATTGACAAAAATGTATATGAAAAGAGAAGGGGATATGAATGAGCCGACATGTGTTAAAGAGAGATAAAAAATGATTGTTTTGACGTATAAATTATATTTTGCTTATATATGTGATGTTAATGAGTGTAATTGTGTGTGTATATGTCATTTTGACGTTACTAATATATAGTGAATTTGTTTTATGGTAAAACAAAAAAATTTTGTGTTGATAAATCGAGTCTCTTATTTTAAGTATATTTTAATAAAGAATTTTAACTTAAACTAAGAAACATCATGTTTAAATGATGGACTTACATGTCTTTTATATCAATTATTATAAGTGTATTGTCAAAAGTGTCTAGTAAACGTACATAGTGAGTGAAAAGTTTCAAAAGAAATTTCAAGTGCTTTGACCAACAACAAAAAAAAGTATTATATATGTATAATAATAATAATATCTTGTTGTGTATATATTAGAAGGAAAAGTGTGTGTTTAAACGTATGAATGTAATGTACATACACACAAATACAAAGGAAATTAAGCATGTTAAAAGAAAATTGAATACAAAGACGAGCGCGACTAACGATGCGGTCTTCAGTTTTGATTGAGTTTTAATTTCATACATACACAATTTTGCCTTGGTCTCTCCTTGTCATCATATCACATCCATACAAACACATAATAAATAAAAAAAAATAATAAATAAATAAATAATAATATTATAAATAATAAAAAGTAAGGAATTAGCTGCCGCAGCAAATCCATAGTTTTGAGTGCGTGTTCATTTTCATAATATTTTCATCTATTTTATTTAATAAATATTTCATTTTTTCATTGAAAATGTCTTTTTAACGGTTTTTTTTCAATATTTCAAATCAATTTTTATTTTGACAGCTCGAATAATCTGAATCGGAATCTGAATCGGAATCTGAAATCTAAATTGTGATGAAATGAATGTATCACGTACCCTGTACAGAAAATTTTAAATTATTACATTTTTAAAACAATTCAATTGATGTAATTGAAAAATGTAATTAAAAATAAAAACATTTAAAGGTGTTTTACAATTCGTAAGTAAGTTTTCACAAAAAACGTTTTTTATAAGGAAAATAAATCGGGTGGGACACAATGTTCTATGCAATATACTAAAATATGTTAAAAATATGCAAAGTAAAACCCTTAGTTTTGACGTTTCACTCAAAACAATAAATATAAAATTTCATAATAACAGAAAACAATAATCGATAACTTTTTTTTAATATTGAAACAGAGATAAAAATAATAAAAAAGTTAAGTGTGTAATGAATTAAAATAATAACAATAATTAAATTTTATTTTGAATTCAATTAAAAGAAGAAACTATGTTGCATAAATCATTTGTGAAAAATAATTAACATAATTGTATCAAAAAAAAACAATAGACCTTAAAAAGTAACTGTAAGTATGATATTTATCATTAAAAATAATGAAACAAGTGCATAAAATTGCAATAAAAAAATAACTGCATACAAAGGGAAAAAAATTGAAAATCTATCAAGATAAACTGGTTCACATGTGTCCCTATTTTGCTGTGTTGATGCTCTGATGCAACAAAATTATATCAGCATTGCATGCAAAAATCACATACATTTTATATATGTTTCTATATCGAAGTATATCACAGAAAATGTTTATACATGTACGTCACATGCACTTATTGAGCGTTAAAAAAGCGAGTGTATTGATTTTAATCTCAAACATTTTCTAAAACGGAAGCAATAATGAGTCCACAATTGAAGATAATTTCTTCGTCTTTTTCTTCATAGTTCATATCAAATATTACACATTTACAAAGTTTTAAATCAAATCATAATTGAATGTTACACTTCAATATTAATACCCATTCATTGTAAAAGCCTTTTAAAATAATGATAATCAACCATGTAAACGATGTTTCTTTTTTTTGTATACGGTACACATGTTTGTTTGATAAATAAATAAATAAATATGAAGCAAACAATATGTAAATAATTCTTAATACATTATTTTGACAGTTTTATTCATCATGCGCAGAATCCGCGCTTTTGTGTATCATGTATGTACCAAAAATTTCATACACATTCACCATGAGCATCATAATCATTGAAATTCTTAAAGACTTAGTCTGAATTAGGTCTCATTACATTATTATTATTATATGATTATGTTTTAACGTCATTTTTATTGATAAGAAACATTTCATTCAAGAGAAAATTCGTATGAACCAAATTCAAGTTCACATTCTCTCATATTTATGTAAATTTGTTTTATTTATTAAGCATTATTTTTATTTAATTTTTTTTATCATTTTTACTTAATTTCCGCACAGATGTGAAAAGAGAATGTATTATTATTATTTTTTTGTTGTTGTTCAGATATGCTAATGGTATATTTTTTTATTAAGTATTTTAAAAATACTTACATGTCAAAATAGGTATTTGATGTGATAAAAATGTCTCTGTATTTCATTTTTTTTTTCTTGTTCGTTTGAATATTAGAATGTATATCATACTTAAATGAACTACATGATATAACTAATAATAAAAATACAATAACGTGGTTAAGTATTTTTTTTCTATAATATTAAATATGAGAGAAGAACAAAAAGTCTTAATTTGAAATTTTAAGAACTGTTTCACGAATTTTTCTGACAAAAATGATATGAGCATGATCTTTAAGTAAGTTTTAAGTTTAACATAAATTTGAGTGGTCATTTTTTTCCACTTCAATTTCGTTATCCATTGGGATGAAACTAAGACTTTAACATCACTTTTCTAAGATTAACAATCCTCGTTTGTACAATAAATAATATTAATATTTAATATTAAGACTCTGATGAAAGCATAATTTCAACATAGAAGAAGTAAAACCTTGGTTACTTGACAAGTGTTAGTTGGTTCATCTCAATTGTGAATTTAATGGCTATCTGTTGTGAATTAAGTTGGAGTAGCTGGAACATTTCAGATAGTTTTCAATATTTATTTTGGAATCTTTGATTTTTTTTTTCATTTGAGTGAGTTAATATATGAAGAGTATGACAGTTATGCTTCTTGTGAAATTTTTTGATTGCTTCATTCAAACGTCTTGCTGCTTGAAATTCTTCGTTGTGATAATATACCCAAGAGATGAACCACATGAAAACAATAGATAAACTTTAATTCTGATGATTAATTCATGATTTCTATAACAGCATATTTCCAAAAGCTGGGTCAACAAATTAGTTTAGAGTGTAAAAACCTCTTGTGATACTTGAACTTACCTTTCTTGCATTGCAATCCAATTATAGAAGTGTTCTTGATGTAAATTTTCAGATAATTTCCAATCATGCCTGCTTTATGATTAAATGAGTCACGAATAAATTTATGTTTTACTTACATTTGATGTGTCATATTACGGGATATATGTGTTCATTATCCTAACAAGAAGTAATTTGAGGTCATTGACAAAGATTTCATTATATTGCTGTCTGTCTGGATGCTTAGATCTTCATAACTTATTTTGATAAAAGAAAATCTTTATCAGTCTTTTAATTGTAATATGATGTACTTACCTCATTGATACATATTTGATGTGGTTATTGAAGCCTTCCAAAACTGCTTGATATATCCTGATCCTTCATATCACGAGTGTATGTGTCTCCTGGAAAATGTTTCTTAAAACTCTTACTAACTTGACTTTCTTGAAACACTTTATCTGATTCTGAAAATAATATTATACCGCTAATTTGTTGTTCAATCACATAAGTGCACAATTTTACTTGTTAACATCAAGTCGCTAACAAATAAATCGAGACAACACAATAAAAAATGTTTTTGCTTTAAAAAACCTGCTTAGATTTATTATAAAAATAGTAACAGTTACAATTATTCGCCCTCAAATTCATAAACAATAGACACGCGTTATTTATTTATTTCTTTTAAATTTTTAATATATTATTTATATACCTGAATACAGATAAATTATAGTAGAAGCAAATAATAACAATAATATAAACTCATAGTGCGCTAAATAAATTTAAAGAAATAAAAAAAAATGAATATGCATAGCAAAATGTATATTTAAATATTCATATTCAAATACAAAAAAGTATTGAAAACAATAGGTCATGTTTTATATCTTTTAAATATTACACATATTATTATGATTAAACAGTAACTTATTTTTTTGTTATTATGAGTATTACAATCATTATTATTATTATCATAGAATATTTGTTCTACATCGACTTTGTAATGTAACCACAAATATGGTGATTGAGAGTAGATTTCCTTCACTAACTTTTATTTAGTTGTATATTTTTTTTTTTATATTTTCTCTATATCATTATTATTATTATTGTTATAAATATAAATAAAAATTCATTAAAACTAGTTATATTAACGCTCTTGCTCCAATTTTTTTTCCTTTTAATATAGCATTGTGAAAAAATAATATTTATAAGAAACTTTTTCCTGGTAAATAATAATAATAATAATGAAATCTATGAATATTCACTTATGTAGCTTCATATACATAGATAGCAATATCAAAGCAGTAAGAGGAAAAAAGTAGTATTATAAAGAAAATAAATAATGAAACGATAAATTATTGCGTCTACTATTTAGAAAAGCATCTTATAAGACGCTACATACAATTTTATATGTGTATTATATTATAATGGTGTAATAATTTCCTCAATTCATTTATTTAATATATCAGTTCACATACATATTACTCATATACATGGAGGTGTGTGTATACATGCACGCGAAATACATAGAATTCGTTTATATCTTTAACGACATACATTTACACTGAATCTGTGCAAAAAAGAGCAACATAAGATTTTTGTGTGTAGTGTATATCATATTAAATCGTTTTTATCATGCAATAATATTAATAATAATAATAATATTATTTTTACTCTTTTTTTTCTTAAATGTATGAATACGCTTGGCATATTCTTAAATGTTGTTTTGGTACATAAAACATTGAATCATTTGTTCACTATTGATGTGTGGTGTGTGTGTGTGTGTATGTTGTGTAATAATAATAATAATGAGAGTATGTTTAATGTAAGTTTATTTTATTTCTTCTTACTTGAAGTAAGTAAGTACATAAGTTCATCTAACGGTAAATACTTGATTTTCTTCTACTTCTTCTTGGTCATATTTTTTAATGTACTCTCTTGTAATGTTATAAAACGTGATTCTTTGTAATTATTATTATTATTGTTTTTATTTTATTATTTTCTTTATTTATGTGTTGGTGTTGGTTTGCTGTGTACTTTGTTACACTCAAGGGATACAGTTAGATGTTTAAATTGAAGTGTATACAAGTCAAAGTGTTAAATGTTAAATTAGATCAGTTGGTTTGGAATGAAATTGAGATCAATGTGATTTTGTTTCCACTATGATTTGTATTTGATTGACTTTGAATGAGCTGTGTGTGAATTAAAACTAAAAATTTGGTAACTTACCTGGGAAGAGGTGACAATTACAGGACCTTAAATTATGCTGTAACACTAAAATCAAATGAAAAGACCTTAGTAAAGCACGTATCACACCTATCAACTCGTGTTTGAAATCAGGAGAGTTTCCAGTTTCATTCAATCAAGCTAAAGTTAAAGCCTTGTATAAAGGTACCGGAAGTAAGAAGAAACCTGGCAACTACAGGGCAATCTCCGTTCTATGCAACCTTTCAAAAATTTTTGAAAAACTAATTTATAACAGATTTTCTCGCTTTCTTCGCAAAAATGGCACTCAATTTGGCTTTCTCGAAAAATCCAAAACTAGTAGAACATATCCTACCTATTCTCTGTGCGTCTAAATCAGATCACACTTTACTCAGTACTCATGGCTAGTCGATGTTTTGACTTGTATCTTTTAAACCAGATTTCACCTAAAATCGATAGTATAGGACACTTTTAACCAGTTCTTCTATGAATTTTCAAATGAAACTCAAATAAATTTAATAACCTTCCAAAAAACCAAGACAATTATCTTCTTATACGAAAATCATCCCTTCATAATTGACAAATACATTATAATGATGATGCCTTATAACAAGAATATCAACAAATCACTGAACAATCAACCATAATAATGATGATGATCAATGTTTCATTACTCTAATTTACTTGGCCAAATATTTTACAATAATTTTTGTTTCTTTTCTCTCTCCCAATTTTGCATTGTAAACGAAATATTTTTTAACAAGAAGTCATACAATAAAATAGAATACAATTGAAGAAGACGAAGTAAAGTAGATAATAGCAGGAAGGGTTACTCAAAATATAAAATAATATAATAAATTTAATATAAAATTGCATGTTTCAAAAATAAAATAGGCAAAATAATAATAAGAATAATGAAAAAGGGCACATGAACTGAATATAAAGAAATATTTTATATGTATTTTGAACAAATGATGCCAATGGGAAAGAAAATTACTTATTCATCATCTTAAAAAGCTTTTAAATTACCATTTTTATATCATATTTACTCTTTATATTGCATTTCTTATGTATTTGTACATCAACAGTAAAGTAAAAAATGTCTATTTTATAATATAGAGCATGTTATTATCATTACATCTGAATGCAGTGAAGTAGTGATTGAAAATATTTTGTGTATGTGTACACTTTTTCAATATATATCAATGTAACAATCAAGAAATGAAAATTTTATTTCATGTATAAATAAATAAAATGAATATCAGTGAAAGAGTAATAGAAAACGCTGATTTATTTAATTTCTTTTAGTGTACGACGTAGAGCATTTTTAGATTCGTAAATAAATTTTTTTTACGAATTATTTATGGCCTATTTTTCAATTAAAGAATAATGTTTGCGAGTCATTTGATATTAAAGTAAAATTTGTATAAATCACACAAAAGGTAACTTGTAAATGATAATAAAATAAATAATCAAGTTTGACACAATTTGTGTATCGCTACTTTTTAAATGTGAATGATACTTAAAATATTTAAAAAGGTGACCTTTATCAGAGTACGGATTCATTTGCAAGAAGGAGAGATTGAAATTCAAATTAATATTTAAAGTTTTTTGTTTTAAAATGAAACTTGGAAAAATATCGTAGTTTATGAATAATTGAGTTGAAGAGAATGAAGTTTGTAAAAGTTTTTTTATTGCATTGTAAATTAGCACTTTTTTTAATTATCCTTTAAAGTCAATTTAGAGATACTTCTATTATACAAAAGAAAATACGACTTTTGGCACATAACGGTCAAGACTATCCTCTCTGAACCTGTTTTGTCCAGTTGTGACGAGAAGACATTCCTGCTTGTTCGAAGTCAAAGCTAGCAGAAGAAACTACACTTTTTACCAACCTATGAGTAGAGTGATGAGGGAATTAAATGCAGCCTGTGATAAAATTAATTTTAGTATTAGTAGATTAGAATTTAAGAATAGAATTATGTAGTCAATGTTGAACCTTGTAGCCTTGGGCTTTGTATCTTGTTGCCAAATAAATGAAATGAAAGACTTCAGTCAATAGAATCCTAATCACAAAAAGAAAACGAAGACATACTTACTTAAACATATTCAACACAGTCGAAGACGCACTCTGCATATGCCAACAAGGAAAATTCGAATTTGAGTTTTTGTGTTTGATTAATTATTTTTAATGAATTGAGACATCTTGGGTTTAGAACCATTTGGGTTAGGCGGCCAGACGGACGTTAGACAGAGGGATGAACGGACGTTATGAACGCGCATTATATCAAAATTTTCTTGGAAATGTAAAAATAAGGTTTCAAGCAAAAACTGATTAAGGTTTACCCAATCCAAATGATTTGGCTGGTGTGTCCGCAACTCCTAATCTGAACCCGAATGACACCAATTTTTTGTCGGTCCCGACTTCCACAATACAGTTGTTATCATGAATTTGATTCATTTCACTGACTAAATTGTAAAAAACTTGATCCAGACATAACTCTTGTTTCCAATAAATACTTCAACTGATCGAACATCCTTTTCGAAAAACTCATGACGATGGGCCACATACTATCAGATGACGCTTTATGCAATCTGACACCATCATATGAAATATCCATGAGCAGTTTAGGTGGAAGCGGTAGATTATTGAAGAAGAGCAAAAGGTTTGTTTTTATGCCAATATACATAAAATGTCCACCACTGATGTGGACTGGTTTGGACATATCACTTAAATCCCCTAGAAGTGATTTATGCGTCTTTGACTACTTTCTAAATTTTTTTGTTTTATCAGGAATTTTCAGCAGTTTATCCGTCACATAGTCTGGCAAATGTGTCAATGCCAGTTCAAGGACGGTGTATCTAAAAAATGGACACCTTTTAGCTCTACAGACCACCAATTTACCCATATGAGTTGTCACAAAGCTCTTGAAGAATGTTCGTTTCTTAAAATCTAAAATTCTTAAAAAATCTAAGATCTTCTTTCTTATAGCTTAGCCTGGTCTATTTATCGACTGAGCATTTGGAATGAAAAGGCGCTTTACGCTTGGAGCAAGGGCATGGATTTTTTTCACTTAAATGCACTTTCTTGATCCATTCAATGATACCGTTTCCTTATTTTAACATAATTAACACATTTTTCAATGATAAGATGGATTTTTAAAATTAAAACTAATAGAAAAATTTTCAAAGTGACAAAGGTTCAGTTTTAAGTAACAAAATTGCCTCTCACTTTCCATTTTATTGTCATTTTTTGATAAAACAAACACAAGTATTTTTTATAAGTCATCTCTCTCATTCTCTCACTCTCTCCTTTCATTTAAAACTTTTTGATAAAATTACCCGTGTTAAATTTTATATTATCATAAGCTTTCATAAATTATTATCAATGAGTATTTTCATGTTAAAGTATCATAATCATCTTCAAAATAACTGATGATTAAAACACAAAATTTTCTTTTGATATAAATTTTTCTGTTATTAACTGTAAAAAGAGAATATTTTATGAAAGAAAATTATCGCACGTGTATCCTTTGAATAATTAATCAGCATGATTAAATTTCAAAAAAAAAATAAAAAAAACATCATAAGTGAAAAGTGGGATCACGAAACGGCTTTAGAGCCCTGGGACCTTTGAAAATCATTTTTTATGTTACTTTTAAAGCACATTTTTTTTCATATCATAAATATCACGTACCTGTGTCATGTTCTTCATTTTCTTCAACACACTTAACAAGAAATCAATTGGTGTAACATTCGCACACACCTCACAATAAAATGAGATGCAGTATTTTTTCGCACATGATGCACATTAACTTGTCTTGTTATTTACAGTTTTAGATTTTAGCACAACATAAAATAACGGTTTATTATCTTTTAAGTTGAATTTTATGTGTGTAATTGAATGTGTGGTCTCAATTTTACTGGTAATTAGTAAAAAAAGGGATTTTTCTTAAAAGTAAGACAATTTTAATGCACTTTTTTAATTTTGTTTTTAAAGAAAATTTTTACTTCCATTAAATTACTATTAAAATCTGATCATTAACCTCCATTTTTTATTATTATCTGTTTTTATAATTCCAGTTGTCCACACACAACCTTCAATATTACAAGCAACCAGCAAATCCAGTCCCATCACCGACACACCGTTAATAATCTCTTGTCTATTTATTTATATAATATAAATATTCAAAATATCATCATAAAATTTTAAATGATTATTTCCCAGCTTTGAACCAGAACAAAAATAAAATTTCAAATCCTTTTGTTGTGTAAAATCATCAAAATAAATTTTAAAAAATACAAAAAAAAATTATATAAATAAACAAAATATTTTTAATAAAAAGTGAAACCTAAAGAGCTTGAACCCAGTATAAATTAATCAAATATTTGTATAATCTCATTTACACATCAATTATTTTTATTTTATTATTACAATTAAAAAAAGTAATAATAAATTATTAATTAATTATATAAATAAATAAATAAATATAAAAAGTGTTATAAATTTACGATAAAAAAAAAGAATTTAAAATGGAAAAAATGGAAGTTACAATCCCATCTAACTTGAAGTTGTCGGATGATCCATCCGTTACCCTGACAATCCGGCTCATTATGCAAGGAAAGGTAAGTCAAGTCCCATTAATTTTAGTTTTTTTTTTGTTTTCGTTAAAATTTATTGAAACTTGAAACTATTGAAGAACTTCAAATATTATGAGTACTTGAAGTGGTTTCAAAACTGATGTTTTCGACGAACTGAAGAATTGTTTACTATGAAAAATATTATTTTTCAATACTTTCTCCTAATAATGCAAAAATTTTGTGGTCCATTTTGAGACCTGATCCGGCCTTTTCAATATTCTGCACGAAACGCCAAACTTGCCAAACGCCAAATGTGCAGTCGCTAGTTTCGCCAAGCGCCAAATGCACTAAATTTGCCAAACGCCAAATGTGCCAAACGCTAAATTTTCCAAGCGCCAAATGCGCTTAATTTGCCAAGCGCCAAATGCACTAAATTTGCCAAACGCAAAATTTGCCAAGCTCCAAATACGCTAAATTTGCCAAGTTCAAAATGCGCTAAATTTACCAGGCGCTAAATTGGCCAAACGCTAAATTTGCAGTCGACAATTTCGCCAAGCGCCAAATGCGCTAAATTTGCCAAACGCAAAATATGCCAATTTCGCTAATTTCGCGAAATTTTCCAAGCGCTAAATTGGCCAAATGTCAAATTTACTAAGCGCTAAATGTTTCAAACGCTAAAATTGCCAAACGTTAAGTTTGCCAAATGCGCCAAAATGGTAAGTGACCTGACAACCTCCTGGTTTTTTTGTGATTTCAGTTTTTAAGAGTTTTCACGGATTTTAAAGATTTCATGATTTTATCAGTTTTGGAAATTTTTTCACAAAAATTGATGAGTTGATAAAAAAAACCATTGAAAACATTAGTTAATAAAAATGTTAAGTTCATTTTATTCGTTCAAATATAAAAAAAATATTATTTTTTGTTCATACACTTATTCAAACATCTATTTTGATTGCGCATTACAATTATTTTATTTTATAAACCTCTACGTTGAATAAATATGTTAAAAATATCATCGTTTGCCCTTTTCATGGCTCTCGTTTTTTTTTACTTTTATAATAAAAAACTAAAAAAAAACACATTAATGAGCATCAATGTTTTCAAGCAAATTTCATGTAGTTCAAACTAAAAGTGCAATCCGTGTCCCTCCTTCATGAAATTCCTATAAATCGTTTGCTAGACACAAAAATTGCAACAAAACAAGAGCAAAAGCAAAAAAAAATTACATTAAAACAAAAAATTGGATACATTTATAAAATGTGCATTTCAGTTGCAATATTTAAATTTAGAATTAGAATAAAAACATTTATTTATACAAATAAATAAACGCACACTCGAATCAAAAATGTATCTTTTTTATACGTTTTAATAAAAAAATAAATAAAAAAAATTATATAAAATAAATTTATCTTCAAGGAGATTTCAAGTCAAGACAAGAAGAAAAAGACGATACAAGACAAGACATTTTTTTGTTTGTTATTCTTTCTTTAAAATGCAATTTTTTTTGTATTTTTTTGTAACATGCAGATAAAATTTAATTTTATTTAAATTCAGCATGTGTTCGGATATTATGAGACAAGTTAGATATAATTTAAAATAAATAAAATATAAAATGATCTCCCTCCTTGCACTTTTAATGGTGTGTGATGACATATTTAGCATTAAAATTAAAACTACAAAAAGAAAAGAAATAAACTAGAAATGCAATGTAATGTAATGCAATTCAATGCAAGAAACAAATACTTTAATTTTATTTAATTTTTTTTTGTGTGTTTAATTTTCATCGAAAATACCTTTCAAATAAGTAAGTACTCGAACGAACTCAATGAATAATGATGATGAAAAATCAAAGAGGAAAAAAAACTATGGCTATGAAAACAATGCATTGTGCAGTTCGAAGTAAAAAATGATAGTTTTTTAATTGGATTTCTTATCTATTATTAGTGTTTTTATTTCATTCTACTTGAATTTGGTGTTAAAATGCGCTTTTGAGTGCGAATTGGAATGAGGGGTCTGAAATTGGACCTGGATATAGCTTCAGGTTCTTTGATTCAAATTTTTGATGTCCCACTGAAGCTCGTTTGATGACTTACTCGTTGGTTTGGGGTTTCAGAGTCTAGATTTAAAAAAAACCGTTCATTTTTTTATTTGAAATATGAGCTCATGAGGAATATGAAACGGATTGGCCTCTAAAGCCTGAAAACCGTTAAAAATGTTTTTCGAAATAACGGTTTTTTCAAAAAAAAACTTCAAAGTGACGAACTTTACAAATTGTTTTTAAGTTTTAATTTAAAGAAATGCCGTTAAAAAATTTTAGATTGGTCTCCAAATGGGCCTTAAAAGTCACATCGTCGCTCTCTCTTTGGCGTCGAGCTCACAAGTGGGGCTAAGTAATGCCAAAAAAACGCTACATTTAAAAAACTTGCAGTTTTACAAATTTTTTAATTTTTTAAAAATTTGTCGATTCCTCTTCTATTAAATTCAAATCAAATATCACATTAAAATGCATTTTTCCAAATCATTCAATGGTTTTTGTATAAAAAACAATAACAATGGAGTCAATTTTACCTTCATTTTTTTAATCACATTGCTTTTTCAAGAAAAAATTGGTGCAAAAACTGTTTTTTTTGTTTCACTACTTAACTGAGAAATTTCATTTCATTTTTTTTTCATTTACTTCGTTTAAGTTAAAAACCCCTTTAATGAGTTAAAAAAAGGTGAAAATCATAATTTTCACTTCATAATCATCATCATCGTAATTTTCTTTCAACTTGCAATGGAATTCTTTCTTTTCCTTCATTTTTATCAGTATTCATATTGAACTTATAATCCAATTTATAATGCAAATACAAAAGAACTCAATTTTTTTGTTGCCTAGTAATTCATTTAATGTAAAAAAATAAAAAAAAAAAAATATTTTCATTGTAGGACAAAAAGTGGATAAAAAGAGTCCACCTCACATAATCAACGATTCATTCTAGCGTGTTCAATTCTTTTATTTGTTGTATTTTTTTTTAATTTCAATTATTAATAAAATGAAACAAAAAAGAAAAACAGTAAAAAATTTACACACACAGCTTGCCATCCCAGGAGGTAGTAATTTTATTATTTGTTTAAGACATTTTTTTTTCATTTCATACATTCATTTAATTTGAATGCAATTCTGTGCATTTAAATACAAAAAAAAATACTGATAATAATTAAATGGATAAAAAATTATTATGCATTTTTTTGTATGGTTTTTATCATCAGACACATACAAAAAAAATGTAACAGTACAGAGATCATATTAGCAATAAAAATTATGTCAACTTAACAGTTTTTTTTATTTAAATTCAATAATGAATTGCATTGTCATATTTTTTTTCGTCCAATTCAAGTACTGATCGTTAGTACTAATTATTTAACATCAGAATTACATTTATTTGTTTAATTTCAATTTTCATTTCAATTTTTATTTTTTTGTATTTACATAACGCCATGGAAAAAAATTATTAATGATAATAAAAAAAAGACATCAATAAATAAATAAATAAGTAAACAAATAATGGTTACAATATTAAATTGATAAAAATCAATAAAAAATTACACAGAGCAAGTAAATAACAAAAAACACAAAAAATAAATAAATATAAATGAAAATAAAATAAATTAACTTCATTATGCCACTGACTAACTGATGAAATTACAATTTTATTTTGTGTGTGTGCTCTGTTTCAATTTTAATGAAAATATTGTGATGTTGTTCCTGGGCAACGCAAATTTTTCATGATAGATTAAAATGATAGATAAAATATTTTGAAATAGAATACAATTATAAAATTTTATTTAATTTATTGGTGAGAATTATTATTTTCATTATTAGAGATATTACAATATTTGAATTTATAAAGTAAAATATTATTGTTTATTTAACAAACAGTGTTGGAATTTGGTTTTAAATTAAAAAACATTGAATGTTGCTCGATATTCAATATTCTTTTGTTAAAATTAATCATAATAATAATAATTTCGAATAAAATTGTTTATTTTTGTATTGAATTTTAATTTCATTTTAATTTTAATTTTAGCTTTGAATTTGATAACATTGATAAAAACATAAAATAGGATATTGTTTTGATTGTTCATTGATTGAAATGAGCTGAGGACTGTTAAAGCAGTTAAAATATTTGATTTAAAGACTCCTTGGATCTTTCCGATTAGGTGTAAGAGTGATCAACGAGTTTTAACGAACTAATGACTTTTCCTTTGGTAAATTTTTCAGAAAAGACAAAAATCTGTCAAAAATGGCCACACTCTCAACTCAAAACCGGTGGGGTACCAGTGAGACCAATGGGGAGAAGTTTAGGTCACAAAAGTTTGAGATTTCGTTAAGAATTCCAAAATGACCTTTAAAATCTCCTGGTTTGATGTTTTTGACACGTTGTCAATAACGTCCAATGGAGGAAGGTCAAGCAGTATGTCGAGTGCCCTATTTGGAGTGCTTCTAAGCGCTCCTGTGATGCCTAAACATGCTAGACGTTGAACTTTTGCCAATCGTTGTTTTGCTGTTTGGCTACGATTGCACCGTATGTGATCATTGGTCTAATGATAGCAGTATACAAGTACTTTGTCATTTTTGGTTTTAAACCCCTACGTTCTCTACTAGGCTTCTGCATGCAATAAGCAATGAGATTACTGCTTCTGCTCACTCGCGAATGAGTGCTGTCCATTGAAGCTTCTTATCTAGAGCGACCCCTAGATATTTAACTTCGGTTGACAGCTCCATTTGCACACCGTTCAAAATTGAAGGCCTCATATTGATTCTCCTCTTCCTAGTGAATGGAATAATGACTGTTTTACCTGGACTGAAACTAAGTTCAATTGTTCTTAAACCGTATTTTCACTTACCTTTCATCAATCAATATCCTGATCTCTGTTTTAAACTGTCTCTTAATAACTGCCCTACTTATTTTCATCTCACTTCATATCACACAAACATCACAACAAAAAAAATTCATTAAAATAAACTCATCACAATTACAATGCACAACTATTCTCAATAGTCTACGTTGTTAATTAAAAGTTCATTGTGTTTTTCTGTCTTTTGTTCCATTTTTATTTTGTTATTTATATTAATTTTCATTCATTCACTTTTTTTCCATACACACATCTGAAAAGTGTGTTTGACTTGTTAAAATCAAACATAATAAACTATATCAGTAACAGTTTATATGACAGGTAACGTCTTTTTTTTCATACAGTTTTGAGTTTTTTTTTCATTTTAAATTGTTTGTTTAACAAAATAAAAAAAATAAAATGAAAACAACAACAACAGAACTAACAAGTAAACTAGGTTTTAATTAAAATGAACATTGGGAGTTTATGAAATATTTTTATTTATATATTTTTTTTTGTCGTTTTGTTTTATGTGATATATCACAATTAAAATTTTATATTTCTATCAAATGTTATTAATATTAACAAAAAAAAATAATAAAAAAATGAATTGCATTCAATTAAAATTAAAGCACTTGTCCGTTAAGGTCCTTCATTTGATATGGAAAAGGATATTTTTAGTCTAATCTTACTTAAATTAATCTTGAACCTACATGAATTTAATTTTTTGGGTTAGGATACCAAAAAAAACTATCAAGGACATCAAATTTCTATAAAAATCATAATATTTTAATCTGATCAGGTCCTAAAAATAAAATAGAAACAAATCCTTTTTAATCTATTATTAGATGGAACCTTATCGTGAATAAAATACCTGGCGTTTTTTTGTACCAGTTTATTGTGATAAAATATCAAAAAAAAAAATCTAGAATAAGCTTTTCAAACCAAAAGGGAAATTACACCCATCTATCAAGTGTGTTTTAATTAAAATTGTTACAATCATGTTTCACTTTTTTTCAATGCAAGTTTTTTGTGTTGTTTTGTTAACATTTATGCTATTATGAGTTTTACAACTAGTAGTAGTTGTTTGGAATTTTTATTGAAAATGTATTTGATCATGTTGAATTGGGATTTCAAGTAATACATTTTTTGGTGTACTGAATTTGGGGGAAAAAAATAGTCTTACTGATTTACAAGATGTGAAATGGTCAAAAGACACTAAAGCGAAACTTTTTGAAGTGAGAAATGGTCAAAAGACAGTAATTCGAAACTTTTTGAGGTGAGAAATAGTCAAAAGACAGTAAATCGAAATTTTTTGAGGTGAGAAATGGTCAAAAGACAGTAAATCGAAACTTTTTGAAGTTAGAAATGGGCAAAAGACAGTAAATCGAAACTTTTTGAAGTTAGAAATGGGCAAAAGACAGTGAATCGAAACTTTTCTAGGTGAGAAATGGTCAAAAGACAGTAAATCGAAACTTTTTGAAGTGAGAAATGGTCAAAAGACAGTAAATCGAAACTTTTTGAGGTGAGAAATGGTCAAAAGACAGTTAATCGAAACTTTTTGAAGTTAGAAATGGGCAAAAGACAGTAAATCGAAACTGTTTGAGATGAAAATGGTCAAAAGACAGTGAATCGAACTTTTTGAAGTGAGAAATGCTCCAAAGACAGTAAATCGAAACTTTTTGAGGTGAGAAATAATCAAAAGACAGTATTTTGAAATTTGGGAGTGCGAAATGGTCAAAAGACAGTTAATCGAAACTTTTTGAAGTGAGAAATGGTCAAAAGACAGTAAATCGAAACTTTTTGAGATGAAAATGGTCAAAAGACAGTAAATCGAAACTTTTTGAAGTGAGGGGTCGAAAAACGACCTTTTGTCACCCTAAATAGCGTGGTCTTAAATTAACTAGATTTTTGATAGGTGCTATGATAGCCCTAATTTCAAACCCATACAAATTTTAGTATATAATTTTATTTTATACATTTCTAAATATCATTTAAATTAATTATTAATCCAACCGATAAAATTCATAAACCAATCAAAAAATTATTACAATTCAACTATAATATTGAATTCATTTCAATTATTTAATAAAATTATTTTCGTATCAAATTTTGTGAATATCAACAAAAAAAAATATTTCTATCAGAAATTTTAAATGTAACTCAATATTATTTGATATTATTATTATTATTACAATTTTTTTTGTATTAATCGAAAACATTTCAATTTTATTCGGAGTAAAAATAATATGTAATTTACCTGGACACGAACAGACACATTGGCATATTGTGTTTCGTATACATTTTAAATGTAATAATATTTAATATCAAACATATTTTATTGTATAAGCAGGTCAATAAATTGTCGTTTTATTATTTATTTATAGAATTTATATTGTATTACTCAATGTGACGTGCTAAGCTTAATATGATTTTTATTTTTTTATTATTATTTTTTTTTTGGAGGAATGTAATTTTACTTTTGTTCACGTACACACATTTTTTGATTGTTTATGGTCAATCTCTGATAATAAAACAAAAAGAGTGAATTCGAATTAAAATGAAAGTTCTTGCTTGTAATAATTAATAAAATTTCATTTATATTGAATGTGATTGCAGGTGTTTTTGATGTGTTTTCATATAAAATTTATGAATCAATTTATACATTTAATATTTTTTTCCAACTTTTTCTTCCACACACTCAAATAGAAGAAGATTATAAATTTACCACAAAATCCTTGATAACATCAACCAGGAAATTAGAAAATCATTATGTTGATAGTTGACCATACTCACATGTGTCTGTGTGTGAGTGTACGTCAAAATCCATTTTAATTTAATGATGAATTAAAATAACACACAAATCCACTCGAAACTCTCTGGAAAAACGGTCCAGTTTAAATTGAAATTAAAAATTCATTTGTGTCGACTAATTATTATCCCTATGCATGAGAGCTTTGCATGTGTATTGGTTGTTTATCCTCTTTTCATTTTACATACATTCACACACACACGTACATACAGAAAAATGTGGAAAAATTTATTTTGTTCATTTTCTCTCAAAAATAAAATGTGAGTGGATTATAAGAGAAATATTTCAACAAGGATTACAAAATTTTTGGATAATGTGTGTCCCAATTTGGTCATAAAATATTGCTTTTTTGAAATGAAATGTTTTATTTGTGTATTTGTTGTTGTTATGATAAAATTATATGAGATTTACATGTAAAGTTCAATACGGATATTGTTGGATTAATACATTTACAGAAAAGGACATTAATTAGCATCAAAATTACATGTGAAAACTATTTGAGAGTGAAATCTGATCGAAATGTGGTCATTTAATTAAAAAATTCTGCTTGAGAGAAGGATTTTTAATGAGATTCTTGTGAAAATAATTCACCTGAATCATTTTAAATTTTGTGTGCTTTTTGGGTTTTTGCCCTTTCTGAGTTTTTTTCTGCTTTCTAGGTCTTTTAGTTCTATTTTGAGTTTTCTTTGATTTCTGGGGCTTTTTGTGCTCTTTGGGTTATTTCTGCTTTTTGGGTCTTTCAGAACATTTTTGGGGTTTCTGGATTTTTTTTTGTGCTCTTTGGGTTTTTTTTTTCTTATTTTATTATGCTCTTTGGGTTATTTCTGCTTTTTGGGTCTTTCAGAACATTTTTGGGGTTTCTGGATTTTTTTTTGTGCTCTTTGGGTCTTTTTTCTTTCTTATTTTATTATGCTCTTTGGATTATTTCTGCTTTTTGGGTCTTTCAGTGTTTTTCTAAGCTCTTTAGATTTTTGTCATTTCTATTCTTTGTGCTCTTTGGGTCATTTTCTACTTTCTTTCTGTGCCTTTTAGGTTTTCTCCTTTCTATTATTTTACTCTCTGAATTTTTTGAGCTTTATCACTTTTTGACTTCCTGAGAATTTTTGTGCTTTTTAGGTTGTTTTACGCATATGAAATTTCATAAAAGTCGTCCATTTTGTTGACTCTGATAGCTGCTTAAAGTCACTTTTAACATATATGATATAATCCATCAAGGGAAAAGCAAAAATTTTTCATACCTCAAATTCTCACTTTTCAATTTTCTCCACCAAAAAATCAATAAGGTGAATAATTCAACAAAATTCCTAATAATAATAATAATAAAAATAAATTTCCTGCAACATCTTGGACTTAACTTTTATTATCATCATACTAATTTTATTACAAAATTTTCTGCTATCTGTAAATGAAGTAATAAATTTATCGGAAATCATTTAAATAATTTTATCATTATTATTTTCATTTTTATTATTCTCTGACATTGATACCATCAAAAACAGACAGATATTTATTTACCTTTGTACATTTCATTCTGTTAAAATCTGAAATTGAAAATTCAATTTCATGTTAATTTTAATCAAAAAAAAAAAAGTAAAAATTTTACAAACACACAATATTTCGAAATACACACACAACACAAAAATGCAAAAGGAATTAAATTTCCACAAAAAAAAATCCAATACTGTTGAAATTGAAAAAGACAGAACCGCAAATTTTAAAATGGAAATTATTTTGTATTTTCAATTTATATTTGATTTCATGTTTTTAAATGAAATATCTTAATTTAAAACTGTAGTGTGCTGTAAAATGTGTTTTAGCAGTAAAATTTTGTATACTAATGAGAATAATCAAGAGTGACAATTCATTTAATAAATTGGATAAGTGAATAAAATCTGTGAAATTTTCATTAAATTAGTATTGAAAATGAAGAAATGTGTTTAAATAATTAATGTTTTTAAAGTTAAATTGAAGTAATATGAGAACAGAGAAGCCCCAAACCAATTCCAAATGGAATTGAATTCAATTTTTTACAATTTCATAAGAATTCGATAATTACAATAACAATTGACATTAAATCAAGTCAAAAGAAAGCATTACATGAAATTATATTCGAAAAGTTTTGTTTTGAATTCAATTTTTTTATTTTAATATTCAAAATAATGTGTCAATTAAATAACTTGACGTCAAATTGACCACTAAAAACAGAGAGAATGAGAGAAATAACAAAAGTGAATTAATTTCAAAAGAAAATTATAAGAGATTGACGTATTTCTAATTTGTTTTTCTTTCGTTTTATTTTGTGTGAACTTTGTGTATGATACATTTTAAAGATTGAGGTGAAGTTTTAAAGGTAAATGTCTTTTAAATAACAGTAAAATGTTGAATTTGCTTTGTTTTAACCTGAAATGGCTCAGATTGGTAAGAATTTTGACAATTTGGATCTTAAAAAAGTCTCCTAGTAATCAGAATATTTTAAAACTAGACTAAAGTGATCGACGACCTTGGCAACCAAGCGAAGGTGTCATAAAGCTCTTTGGACCCTATCGCGACAATCTCCAGGAATCGTCAACGCCTTATTCCTTGGCTATTATTTTTATTTTTTTTTTAATTTGTTTCTCCGTGTTAATCACATTATCAGCTCTCAGCGCCATCTGATGGAGGCTAATGAAAAATGCAAATAGATGTTTGCAAATTTATAAATATCCTATTGATCTGAATAACGATCAATGACTATGAAGTTATGAAGAAAAGCCACAGAAAAAGAAAAAAACGGTTCTCAACGCCATAGCACGCCATCTAGTGGTTGACGAGGTCGTAGAAAACTTCAGTGTGGTTCTTTTTACCTTTTTTCATGAGTTTTACTTTAAAATTTTTTAGTTTTTAATTCAAGGCCATATTGATGACCAGCTCTTGACTCATAAGTTTCTAAAATCCCACGTTTACATAACCAATTAGTGCCAATAGTCCCTTAATGGGTTAATTTCAAATTTAAAATAAATAAAATTGTAAAGCAACTCTAACGACATTTCAATTGAAACGATTGATTGTAGGATTAAGTGTACTTTACACAAATATCTAAAAGCGATTTTTAATATAAATTTTCCTCTGTATTTACACTCTGTTACACACACACAACTGATATTATTATTTTGTTGCAATAAACAATTTAACTACATATTGATGTGTGTAATAGAGATCATGAGAAATGTTAAGAGAAAATAAAAAAACACAAGCAATTCACTATAAAATTCTAAATTTGTCCTGAAATTCATCCAATCTAAATGGCACAACGCCAATAAAATAGAAATATATTGCAAATAAATATTCGTTCAAAATGCATTTCGGTATTTGTTGTTTAGAGAATGAGACTTGGGAAGCAAAAAAAATAAAATAAATACATATATGTATTTAAGAAAAAAATAAAATATATTTAAGATAATAATATAAAATGCGACATTTTATAAGCGTACACTGCCACAGACATATTACGATGTGGTACCTTTTTTTATTATAGTTGCATTATACAGTTATTTTATTTATACACATCTTCAAATCTCTATCAAAAAAAGAGTATTTTACCACAACCAAGACAACGATGATGATGAAGATCGTATGCATGTAAATGAAAGATGCAAAAAAAATATCTCGAAGGTTTTTTCTTCTTCATCATCGTATGTTGTCTAGTCTCTAAAGTGCATGCATTGCAAAAGACACACATAATTTTTTTCAAACGATTTACAGTTACATTTACAAAATACCGTTAAAAGATGCAGTTTTTTCTGCATTCTGCGACACATATGTTATGTTCTGATCATGTTAATATATTAATTTTTTTCTGATCATCACTGCATTTAAACCAGTTTAATATTTGATTAAAATTAAAATTTAAACAAACAAACAAACATATGGACTGAAATTCATTTGAATTAATTTCCAAATTATTCATTATTATTTCATTTCATGCTTTAATATGTAATTTTGTTACTATTTGTTACTGAAAATCATGCTCACTTGATTACACATTACACACAAAGCTCTTGAAAATTAAAATGTGAAAATTTTTGGTTTGGTTATCCGCATAATTTTAGGAATCCTTTGAAAATATTCAACATGTCAATAAAATATGATTATGTGAAGTTGAATTCAAAATTAAATGTTAAAACCATAAACTCAAAATGTGTATGTAAATATGAAAGTTTTAATGTAGATGTATGTTTGATTTTCAGCTTATTTTGGAAGAGAGATTATAAATTTTAATATTTGATGTCATTTTAATGTTTAGTTAAAGTGAAAAATTATTGTTATTTATTTAGAATGCTGTGAAATTCAAAAAGTAGAGGCCATGAAATTTAAGTGCAAGCAGACCTGACATGTGTCGGGGTCGGATATCTTATTGGGCTAGCATTTCCTGCGGAATATTCTAAGAACTTCTTCAAAAATGTGTGTCTAAAAAAGTTCTATTAAAATTTGGCTCTAAAAAACTTCTTAAAAAATTGCCTCTAAAAAACTTCTTTAAAAATTTGTCTCTAAAAAACTTCTTTTAAAATATGTATCTAAAAAACTTCTTTAAAAATTTGTCTCTAGAAAAGTTCTTTCAAAATTTGCCTCTAAAACGTTTCTTTTAAAATTTGTATCTAAAAAACTTCTTCTAAAATTTGTGTCTAAAAAAATTCTTTTAAAATTTGTGTCTAAAAAACTTCTTTAAAAATTTGTCTCTAAAAAACATCTTTAAAAATGTGTTTCTAGAAAAGTTCTTTGAAAATTTGTATCAAAAAACTTCTTTAAAAATTTGTCTCTAGATGAATTCTTTTAAAATTTGTATCCAAAAAACTTCTTTAAAAATTTCTGTTTAAAAAACTTCTTTAAAAATTTGTATCTAAAAAACTTCTTTAAAAATTTGTATCTAAAAAACTTCTTTTAAAATTTGTGTCTAAAAAACTTCTTTAAAAATTTGTATCTAAAAAATTCTTTTAAAATTTGTCTCTAAAAACCTTCTTTTAAAATTTGTCTCTAAAAAACTTCTTTTAAAATTTGTCTCTAAAAAACTTCTTTAAAAATGTGTTTCTAGAAAAGTTCTTTGAAAATTTGTATCTAAAAAACTTCTTCAAAAATTTATCTCTAGAAAAGTGTTTCTAAAATTTGCCTCTAAAACGTTTCTTTTAAAATGTGTATCTAAAAAACTTCTATTAAAATTTATGTCTAAAAAACTTCTTTTAAACATTTCTAAAAGCACTTTTATGGCTTTTAAAGGTATGAAGTCCATATGAAATGGAAAAAAGACACTTTTTTATTCAAATTACATTTTAATCATTGTAATTCATTATAAAAATAACAAAATATATTTATACAGTAAAAATTTATATAGAAGAAAGTTTCAGACCATAAAATGAAATGTACCATTGAAATTTGAATATTGTAATACCTTTTAAAAAATGATGTATATTTAATACTTTAATAACTTTCTACATACCGTCCGTACGGACAAAACTCACATTCGTACAATAAATTAAAGGAAAATGTACAATAATATTTAATATTTTAATCTTATGGTCTCTCCTGAACAAGACTTGGATTACTTTATAAATGTTTTAACTTTTATCAACATTTTATTTTTACAAATGGACGAGAACTAGGATGAAATTTTAACTATTTTATGTGTGTGTGTGCAGTTTATGAAATATCTGTATTTTATTAATTATTTATTTGTATTTTATTGCTATCAAAGGATTTTTACTTTGAATGCTATTTTATTTAACTTCATTACTCATGAATTATGATTTATGTGACCAATGAACAACTTTACACTGAAAAACCAAAAAATTACCTTGTCAAAGTGCAACAGTGTGCTCATTTACAAACCTCATCTCTTTAAAGGCCATCACAACGTTTCCATCTTCCTCATGATTATTATAAATTGAGATAAATTCCCATTTGAATGTAAAGAAAAAAAAGAAAATTAATAATTCAATTCAATTTGCAGTCTGGCATACACAAAAAAGGGATGAAAAAATGACAATAGATAACACAATAATTCACTAAAGGGATTCAAAGAAAGGAAAAAAACTTTTATTTTCATTATTATTAATACAAAACTCTTTCCCTTTATTTCATTTCTTTAATTTTTTTTACAAAACTTCAAAATTTTTCTTTGAATATTCAGTTTCTTTTTCCTTTTACCAAAGTTCAAGTGTATTAAAAGAAAAATTTATTAAATATAATTTTCAACATTATACTCCACTTCAAGACAGAAACGAAAAAAAGGTACAACAATAATAATAATAATAAAAGAAAAAAAAAATATAAATAAATCCTTGAGGGAACATTTTTCGGTATTTCAATAAATAATGACCATTGAATTCTATTAAAAAAAGTACAAATATATCAGAAAATTGTATGAAAACTTATAAAATAATGAGTTAATAGGATTTAAAAAAGAAAATCTTCATAAAATTGAATAAACTTTTAAATTCAATTCAATTCAATTCCAAAAAAAAATAAGGAAAATTAAAGAAAAAATATTGAAATGTTAAAAGGTATCATCTGAAACTTATAATTTAATTTACATAACAATGAGAAACAATACGAAACAATGCGAAAAGAAAGTATTAAAATTTGAATTTTCTTTTTCATGTTTCAACTTCATCATTTTTACTTTTTTAAGTGAAATTGAGTATCTTTTGTAATGTAATTTATTTTAAGAGAGATTATAACTAAACATAAAAGAGAGACCAATTATTATTGAAATTATGCACATGAGACCAATTATTTAGGGGATCATAAACTTTTATATGGCTTTCAATTCAAAAGAACTAAATTAATCGTTGAATGAAACGCACAAGAGAACGAACACACACACACAAAAAAAGGTCTGTTAATGTCCTGGTTCTTTATTGTTCAGGTCAAAATAATTAAATTAGTATTAAATGTTCGTGTCAATTTTCACCTGTATCTTTTTTTTGGTATTTTTTTTGTAAATTGTACCTTAATTGTTTCTTATTTAAATGCTAGAATATGGGAAACACTAAAAATGTCTTGTGGCTTATCAAATAAAAATGTGAGATGAAGGTTTTTTTTGTTATTGTGATACTTTTAGAGACACGTGTAATATGAAATTTTCTGTCATTTTGAAAGTTTTAAGCAATTACTGCATAAAGTGACCTTCAAATCATACACTTTGGAGTTAAAATTCAAACCAATAAGGTCCAAAAATTTAGTTTCAGACCATGAAAACGATCACAAACCCTATTTCAAACCAAATTGTGGTAGAAAATGGATTAAAATGATAATAAATTTTAAAAAATCTTGACAAAATTTCCTTCAACACTAAAAATTTAATTTTATTACAAGTATTTCCCTTATTTTACACGGCATATCCTTATTTAATGGAAATTTACAAAAATTACAAGGAAAAAAATATGAAAAACAAAGTGACTCACTTGAAAAATCCTTTTTATAAAAGAAAATTAAGTACAGTGTTCGTCATATCCAAGTAGATCAACAGAAAAAGTTCGTACCTTTTCTTAGTATTAAATTTCCTCATTTTATTATCAGTTTTAACGTCGATTTGAAAGAAAATGCGAGAATGGGAACGTTCGTGTCGTGCGAGCTTCTATCTGTGTCAAATTGAGGGCATCAGTGGTCTATAAAAGACACGAGGGTCCCAAGGGCTTTGAAAAAATGAGAAATTCTAACCTCATTTTGAAATATTCCGCCATTTTGAAAAATCGGACATTTTGTGATTTTGGGCTTTTCACCATTTTCAGGCTCTTGAGTCCAATTTCTTCCCATTCCGAAGTTGATTTTAATTTGTTTTATCCCCTCAGCCTCTTTTATTTTGGGCTTTTTGTGGGTTATTCCAAAGTTATGGCTGGAACAGGCCTACGAAGTAACAGCGGACAAACCGTCTGTAAAAGTGCATGTTTTCCTACGAAATGTACTAAAAATACGCAGCTTAAGTTTCAAATTTTCAAAAAAACACGAAAAACTGCGAAATTTAAAAACTACATATTCAAAATGGCTGATTTTATAAAATGGCGGAATTTTTCAAAATGGTCAATTCTATTCAAAAAAAATGCGCTCGTTTCTATCGTTCACAATCACATTCTCCTTTTTTCTCATGAATACCTGTAAAAAAACATAAACAAATAATTTTAAGGTTACAATTTTAAAAGCTTTTAGTGTACATTTTTTATTATTTTTTGAAATAATTGAATTGAATCGAATTTTAAATGACGCAAAAAAATTTCAAAAAAAAATGTTTTTTTCTGCCTAAAGCAAGATATTTAATGGATTATGACAATGAATATGCCTATCATCCAAGCGCAAATATGTAAGAGGCTCTGGATGGGTCTTTAAATTCTTTAATTTTTTAAAAATTTTATTTTTAGATTATTTTCATTTCAATTTACATTAAATTATTATTATTATAAGCATTACAAGAAAGTGTGGATCACATTAAATTAAATTAAATGTGAGGCTTCTTAATGGTACTAAAATTCAAACCCACAACTGTGACCATACTGACAATAAAATATGAAATTAAGAAGAGAAAAGAAAAAGTATTTTAAGTAATTAACGAGTCAAAACAAAAGGAAAAAAGGTTGAAATTTGTTGTATAAAAGTTTGTCTAAGGTATTTCAAGGATAAAAAAAAAATAAGAAGAGATTTTCCTTTTCAAAAAAAAAAAAAATTCTTTACATAAATTTAATTGTATCTGTGACCAGTGATGTTGATCAGATGATTTCTTAACTGAGCAATTTCAGAATTATGATTAAGCCAAAATTGAATTTTCAACATTTTTTTAAATTACTTAAGTAAAAATTGTGTTGAAAAAACAATTTCAAATGCTCTAAAACCTGATTGAAGGTCGTCGAACAACTTTCCTGTACAAAACACCTGTGAAAAGGCCACTGGGGAGCTTTTCATTTCCCATTTCATCCCATTTCATGTCGTACCTCATTAATTTTTTTTTTAAATTTTATTTAGGCCGCGACAAATGAATTTCAAAAGTTTTGTCCGATGCCCCTTTTGAAAAGTCAAAAAAGACGTGGGGCATAAAAAAAAAAGTCCAAAATTTTTAACGGTCAAATTTTTTTAAATAGGTTTTTATGAATTTCTGAGTGATTTCTTTGTAAACCTTACAAAAAACATTCTCAAAAGGCAATTAATTAAAAATGTAAGCAATTATACGTCTGTTATTGGTATTATTTGAAAGAAATTGCCTTAAAAACATAATCTGCAAGAAGAACTTTTTTTTTTTTTTTTGCCCCCCCCATCTAACATGTTATTGGATTAGGACAAAACTTTCGATTTTCATTTGTCGCGGCCTAAATAAGAAAAAAAATGTGCCTTTTTTTGTATCGCTTAAAAGAAAACGAGAGAAGAAAAATACTCGATTAAATGTAAAAATGTTAACAAGGAGACGAAGATGAATAAGACGAGAGTTGCCATGCTACCATTAAATTAAAAAAATAAAAAAAAATATTAAAAGAGAAACCTTTTCCTGTAAAAATGACATCTTGATTAAGGATGCCATGACACAGACACAGAGATAACAAACACAGAGTCACACAAAAAATAAATGACAATCTTAATTTTTGTTGTAATTGTGCGTGCATTGAAACCGTTAAATTATTTATTTTCCTTTTCTTGATGTCAAAAGATGTTTGCATCGTCACAGAGAAAAAATAAGAAAAAAAAGGTTGAATTGTTTGTCTTTTTTACTTTTATTTTGCTTCTCGTTTTGGAGTTAATGTCATCTAATATATCAAATGAAGTAAATGATGCTTTTACTAGGAAAATAAAATAAAAGAAAAAAACGGAAAAAAGAACAACAAAAAGTAAGATATGTGTCATACTGTCAAAAATATTGAATAGGAAAAACAGTTGAAAAAATTGAAACATAAAAGGGAAAAATTTACTTTTTTTTTTGGTTGGAAGTTCATTGAAATAAAATCAATTTCCTCTTCATATTTCAAATTCATTTTGTTTTACAAAAAAATTTATCATACAGTGATTTTTTGATTTTTATTTTATTTTATATCAAATTTGATAAATTACATTAAAATAAAATTCATTTCACATCATACACGTGTAGGCATAGAAGGTTTTTAACTGAAAAATTTTCTTGTCAATATCAATTTATATTCATTTTTTAGTAAATATTTTACGTATCATCTTTTGTGTGTGTGTGTGTGTGTGTGTGTGTGTGTATGACAAACCGATTTCAGTCAAAATACATATAAAATAAAATAATAAAAAAAATATCTCAAATATAACTTTTTTTTTGTTGTTGTTGTTGTTTTATTATCTCTCACAAATTTACTGAGAATTTATCATTTTGTGTGTGTGTCTGTAGATAAATCTAGTTAAGTGTTCAATATTCCATAAATTGAATAGAGCTCGATGGTTTTTGCAAATAAATGTCTATTGTGTGTGCAAAAATAAACTTAGTTTTATGTAAAATATATGAATAATAAATTCATCTCATATTCCATATCTTTGTTATTTTATAATAAAAACAATTGAATACCTTGCTCTGATCTCTGACGACCTGAGTCATATTGATTTTTTATTCTGCTTTTTATTTGAAATTGAGAACTAGGGTGACTAAATTTGTCGTTCCACATTTTCTTCCACATCTGTGATAAGTGTGATCTGTGATCTCTTATTAAATTGTGCACAACTGACAACTGCGCTCAGAATTTCTATTTTAAAATAAAACTGCGCACTTTTAAAATATTTAAAGGACATCTCAATTGAGGATTTTCTTTTAAAATTCAAAAAACGCGAGTTTTCATAAAACCTCACAAATTTCAAAAATCACGAGTAACTTCGAAGTTTTCATAAAACCTCACAAATTTCAAAAATCGCGGGTTTTCATAAAACCTGGCAAATTTCAAAAATCGCGAGTTTTCATAAAACCACCCAAATTTAAAAAATCGCGAGTTTTCATAAAACCTCACAAATTTCAAAAATCACGAGTAACTGCGGAGTTTTCATAAAACCACGCAAACTTCAAAAATCGCGAGTTTTCATAAAACCTCACAAATTTCAAAAATCGCGAGTTTTCATAAAACCACGCAAATTTTAAAAATTGCGAATAACTGCCCAGTTTTCATAAAACCGCGAGTAATTGCGGAGTTTTCATAAAACCTCACAAATTTCAAAAATCGCGAGTTTTCATAAAACCACCCAAATTTCAAAAATCGCGAGTTTTCATAAAACCACCCAAATTTCAAAAATCCCGAGTTCTCATAAAACCACCCAAATTTTCAAAAAATCCCGAGTTTTCATAAAACCACTCAAATTTTCAAAAAATCCCGAGTTTTCATAAAACCACCCAAATTTCAAAAATCGCGAGTTTTCATAAAACCACCCAAATTTCAAAAATCGCGAATTTTCATAAAACCTTACAAATTTCTAAAAAATCGCGAGTTTTCATAAAACCACCCAAATTTCAAAAGTCGCGAATTTTCATAAAGCCACGCAAATTTTCAAAAATTCCGAGTTTTAAAAAATAGTGAAATTTCAAAAATCAGTAGAAATATTAAAAATCGCACAGTTTTCCAAAATGCGCCAATCATTTTTTAACAAAAAATAGTCTCACAGTTCACTTAATCACGAACAAAAAAGAAGCATTAGACACACTATTCAAATTAATTCCAGAGTAAACGATAAACTTTTTGCCATTTATATTCCTTTCCAATGTTCTATGTTTTCAGTATTATATTAAAACAAGAGCAACAACAACAACTTAAACCATACATTCATGAAAATGTATTATAAAATGAAATAAAATAATTACTTTGCAAAAACCATACACACTCCCACACAGACACACACACACACACACACACATTGTATATGAAATGATAATATTATTGTAAAGTAAAATTAAAATGAAAATTCATGTTGTAAACAATAAAACAAATCTCTTATTTACTGTGAATATGCTTTTTATTTATATGTCACATTATTAATAGTAATAATAATTTACGTACCATCGTACACTGAACACAACATTGAAAAGGGATATAAATTGAATATTATTGTTCAACTCGAAATTAAAGTGGATTTGATTTTATTTTAACATATATATTTTTTTTCATCACTATTTGAATGAATGAATGAATGAACAATGTGTTGACGAAGCATGAATGATAATAATATTAAAATTGTCAATAATAATAATATTAATCATCAAAAGGGTAATAATAATAATAATAATATTTAATTAAAATTATTATTTTCATAGCACGTGGATATAATTCAATTAAGTGATTTATTTTGAGGATGAAAAATAAGATTTTGTGGAAATGAAATTGATTTTTTTTTAAAAAGGTTTTGATGGATTGATTTAGTGCGTGTAAGTTTTTCTTGGAATATTCTTGATTTTTCGTTGTTGAATGGAAATTTCCCAAAATGTTACTAAGGGGAATATGAATTGTGTTACATTTAAATTTATTCTGTGAATCAATCTGTAAATTTTGCACGAAAATTTCTCAGAAATTTTTATAAAGTGATAAGGTTACGATTACAATGAGATTATGCGTCTCAAGATTAATTTATATTGGAAATGGAAAAGCCTGGTTTCTTTTAATTTAACTTCAGTTTTAAATGGAAGCGCCTGGTTTCTTATAATTTAACTTCAATTTTAAATGGAAAAGCCTGGTTCCTTAAAATATAACTTCAGTTTTGACTGGAAACGTCTGGTTTCTTTTAATTCAATTTCAGCTTGAATGAAAACGCCTGGTTCCTTAAAATATAACTTCAGTTTTGACTGGAAACGTCTGGTTTCTTTTAATTCAATTTCAGCTTGAATGAAAACGCCTGGTTTCTTAAAATTTAACTTCAGTTTTGAATGGAAACGCCTGGTTTCTTGTAATTTAACTTCAGTTTTGAATGAAGACGCCTGGTTTCTTATAAAAACTTTCAAATTTTAATTTCAAATCCCGACTTGATTGAAGCTAAATCTAAATTTCGGCTGAGAACTGTTAGAAAAAACAAATTAAATGTATTTAACATTGCAAATTGTATTTGAAGATAAGAATCTCTGTATTTAAAAGTAAATAAATAGCATGTCATACCACCAAACATGACAAAATTCACATACTCATAAAATAAAATCTCTATTATAGTCTAGTTACTTTTCGACAAAAAAAAATTGAAAATCCTAGGAAAAAAAGTAAACAATACGAGAAAATCCAAGCCATTTACTTTGTTTACTCTTATCAAACATCCTTAAAGAAACATTCTTAGTGTATTAAAGCAACAAACAATCACAGACACACACACACATGAATTAAGAAAATTTATTTAGAATGAAGAAAAAAACTTTTGTTGTTCCTGCTTTTTATTTTTTATCATTGTGATTGTTGTTATTTTATTTTATTTTTTTTTGAATTGCAACAACCGGTAATGTTAAGGAATAGTAAAATGAAAGAGAAAGAGACACACATGAAAAATACTACAAATAATAGGAAATCTTGAAAAATCCTTCTTTTATCCGCTTTAATTCAAGCATTGTTAGATTTGATTAGGTTAGTCATGTTTTCATGCATGTTGTTGAGATTTTAAAAGTCTCTCATCTTAACTATAAATCCCAAAATATAAAAAAGTAAAATATTTTTACCTATGTGATGATAGGAGACAACTTATCAATGTTATACAACATTCAGTATGAAATGAAAATATAAAATAATATTTGACTACATTTCTATACTACTTTTCCTTTTCTTGTGATGCTTTGAATTGTTTTTAGAGAGAGATTTATAAATTTTTAATAATTTGATTTAATTTTTTTTTATTTGAGACGTGAAAAGCTTTTAAAAGTGTTTTTTTTTCTTACTCGACATGAGAAAATTCGAGCAAGAACATGGAAATGAAAAAATACACACAAAAAAATACTAATTAAAATTTTTTGTCTCTGTTGACTTTTTTTTCTTGTGTTTGCCATTTAAACCACAATTGTGTTTATTTTGAATTCAAAAGGTACAACAAACATTTACCATGATAACTGACCGTTAATGGGATTTTTTTTTTATGTTATTTACTTTTATTTTTGCATTTTCACCTCCAAATAAGTGGTTACAGTGGTTGAGATTCGATTCAAATCCTGTCATAACTTAATATTACAAGAATTTCAATTGAATTTCAAAAATATTCCTCAAAGACACAGATTAACAGTAATTTCACTGTAATTAGACATCAATTACCGTTAACAACCTTCATTTTTACTCTAATTAATGTGTTAATTCCCATGTTTTTTTTCTTTTTCATCTTCCATTCAATGAAAACATAAAAAAAAATAAATTACCAGCCAAGAGTCATCAGGTTATTTACAGATAATAATGCCATTCAATGTAAAATTAATTAATATTCTGAACTTTTTCTTTCCACTCAATTCTTTCAATTTACGTTTTCTTTCATGCAATTTTTTTCTTTATTTTTTGTTATCAATGTTATACAAACAACAAAGGAAACGGTCATGAAAATGAAATATGAAAAAGACACCTAAGAAGCATTTTGTTTCAGTAAAATGACCAGAAAAGTAACATGATGATGACGATGATGATGAAAATAATAATAATAATAAAATGAGTAAAAAAAAAGTAATAATATAACAAATATTGACAAACAAGGAACAAAAAAGAAATATTTAGAAGGAAAACAGAACTGAAATTTCCTTAGCCACAAAATGATGTGAAATCAAGTTAAGGCAAAAAAAAATACAGATTTTTACATTTTCTTGGTTTGATTTCAATGAAAATGCTCTTTTAAGACCCCTTCGTGTCTGGCCAGTCTGTTTTTGTACAAGCGTAGATTAAAATGAAATTTTTATATTCAAGAATTGGTTTACAGAAAAAATATTTGTTAAAACTCAAATTTTAATTCAATTAATGGGAATGCACTCATGGACCTCATTCAGGATAAAATTAATAAAATTCTAGCGCGTTTCTGACCGAATTGAAAAAAAAACGCGAGTATTGCGGGTACTTATGATATTTACTTGACTGTCTATCTGTTTCAACAAAATGACAGAATTCTTTAAAATTGTTGTTTTGTTCAAAATGTCCGACTTTTTTAAAATGGAGGAAATTTCCAAAATGGCGGAATATTTGAGAATCGTTAAAAATTCCAAAATTTTGCGGTATGGAAATTAAAAATTGCGAAAAACTGTGGAATGTTAATAGATCGCGTAAACGCTAAGTTAAAAACGCCTTGTAAATCACACTGCAATGCTTGGCGATAACCACGCATGCGGGATGGCTTGCGGGCATTTTTTTATGTTTTAAACGTTATTTTTGATCTTTTAAATTATTCTTTTTTCAAATGTTGATTTTTTCTTGAAAATTATCCAAAAACCTTAATTAATTATTAATTTGACCCCGCAAACCAACCCGTATGCGGGATTATCGTGAAGCATGCGGGGTTATTTGCAGGGCGTTTTCAACTGAGAGTTTAGATTTGTGGAATTTTTAAAATCACGGAAATTTTCAAAAAAATATTAATTTTCTATGATGAAATCGAACTAAGCAAATGCGCTTATGGGTTCTATTCAAGTTTACATTTCATGTCTTTTTTCTTTTCATTTTGAACGACCTTTTATTTGACTGTGTTTACTTTTTTCTCCTGTGTTTGTGCAAACATATAAAAAAAAAATAAACCTTATAAAATTTATTACAAAACTGACTTTAGTTTCCCTCAGACTTTTACTTATATAACATCAAGATTTTTATTTTCTTAAGCTCTCTATTATATTATAATAAAAGCAGACAATTACTTGATTAATGATTTAGAGTAGCGCTATGTCGACTTGCTTTACTTTTCACTTTACTTTACTTTACTTGTTGTTCGTCTCCATTCATTGAGTTGATTTCAGCTTTTTCTTTTACACTTTTATACTAAAAAGCTACGGTGATGAATACTAAAAAGTAATAATAAAAAAAGTTTTTTTTCTACAAAGGATGTTGTTTATCATCCTTGTCGGATAGATTGAACATATTTTCTGCTTCATTGAGATCATGACACGATAAAATCCATTCAAAGACAAAAAAATATCACATCAAATTTAATCATGATTTTTCTTGTTGGTTTTTGGTCACATTGCAATGAAATCACATGGATGATTGAATGTCTTTTATAAGGATTTTTGACACCCTTATTGCTTTCGGCTTAATGTGTCGAGACATGAAGGTAATAGTGGTCATGTACAAAACAATACAAAGAAAAATAAATAAACACATTAAATACAAAAGAAAATAATCATTTTATTTATTTATTTCTGAATACAATTTCATACAATACAACACACAAAACATTTTTATTTACAAATCTGAAAGATGATTTGATTTGATTTGATTTAATTTAATGCAATGATAATGGTCTACTAAGTAGTTGTGGTAAATATACACACACACATACACCGATTTATAGAGATATAATAATAAAATAAAAAGAAAAGCAATAAAAATAATGATGGTAATGGAATTGACATTATTTTCTTTTTCCCCTCATTTGGTTTGTGTTTTGGATTTCGTGTCAATAAAAATTGTGTTTACAAACAATAATTTGATAATGACTGAATGAGACACAAATGGACTTAAATGTGGGTGAATATTCAATTTGTATTAAGGAATTTGTTTTCATAATACACTGAATTTAAATAAAATTAAGATAAAACCGTATCAATTCCATAATATGCTGATAAGTTCATAATTGGCTATCAATTAACGATTAAATGGATTTAACTCTTTCTAATTTTTCATTGCCTTTGATATTATTTTATTAGTACATTTAATCAATTAATCCTTTAATCTTTTTCTCTAATTACAGGAAGTTGGCAGTATCATTGGTAAAAAAGGTGAAATTGTCAAAAGATTTCGAGAAGAGGTAAGTTTTTTTGTACAAATAAATACATTTTATTTATTTATTTAAATTATTATCATCTTACCCAATTACCTTTTAAAAATATTGACAAAGCTTATTTGGATTTTGTGTATCAGCACAAAGTTCCTTTGATTGTGATATTTTTTGAGGCATGAAAGGCAATTAAACCGAATAAATAATAAAAATATAAATTTAAAATTTGTTTTAGTAAAGTCAAGGTTCTATTTAGTGAACAAGTAAGCTGCACGTAATGACTAAATATAATGAAAAATCAGTTTCTATGGATCTACAGATTCTATAGATACCGGTTTTTACTATATAGAGTATTTTCATACAAATTGTTTCATCACAATATGGAGACTTGACTGTATTTTAATATATTGAAATTTAAAATGAGATCTCAAATCTCTGACTTAGGAAACAGACTTGAAATTCACAAAAAAGTTTCTTCGCTTTCCTCATATTCTTCGTTTTCTTCATATTCTTCACTCTCTTCAGTCTCTTCACTTTGGAAAAAACTAAACTCTGAATAGCTGTCGATAAACGATGAAAATTTTATCACGTCTGTGAAAATAATTTCATTCCCTTTGGTACACTGACCATCTTCTAGGATACCAGAACTAACAAGTCCTTTGAGGTACCATCGATTTTGTTTACTTTTTGTCATAAAAGTTCCACCACTGTCTCCTGCACACAGCCAAGCATTTTTACTTCCTTGATCAACACAAAAAGAATTGAGTGGAACTGGACCAACAGATTTTTGACAATTTTCATCATTCACAACTTCTAAATCTGTGCCAAAAAGCTCAAGCTTCTCATCTTCGACATTTGGTGTCCAACTTAGTACTAAACCAGAAATACCAGGAGTAGGAGAACGATACCTGTTTGAAAAACAAACCGGTACAAAACCACGTTCATTAACTTGTTCAGTTATGATGACTGCAATATCGAAATCTGGTGGAAAGTCATAACTTGGATGTTTTTTATAACCGATTATATGAATAACTAAAAACGTAAAATAAAATTTTTTGATTGGAAAATTTTGTCGCATTTTTATATGCCTGGAAATACATATCAATACTAAAACAATATTTTTAAACAAAACTAATAGATTAGAACATTACTTTTTTTAATATGATAATCGAATATAATTTAAATTAAAAAAAATTGTTTCACTGAAATTGTAAAATTTTTTTAATTGGTTCATATTTTTTTTCTGATATATTATCTATTCTATTTTTTGTGATTATAGGATCGTTTTAATATTGAAATGTATTCAGAGACATTTAAATATCGCAAAAAGACATAATATCACTAGAAATTTTATCTTACAATTCTGTGAAAAGAGTTCCAGTAAGAAATTCTCTGATTTTGTAGCACTATCAAAGCAATGTGCTGCTGTAACAGCTTTTGTGTTAGATATGAAACTTGCAGTACAAGCATATGTGTTGTTTTTAAGTAAAGCAGCAATCCATGGCCAACGGTTTGGATTTTTTCTCACTGTACCTTTACTCAGACCATCAGCTATGTTTTGAACTTTTCCACAAGTTTTTGAATCACTTCGGCTGGACCCTGCTGAGTTACCAACAACAAAAGTAAAGTGTCTGCTTACATCCGTTAAAATTAAACCTTGTTTTCTCTCCGACACTTTTAAAAATCCAGTACTAACAGTTCCTTTTAAAAACCAGCGATTGTTACTTTTTATCATAAATCCTGCACCAGTACTTCCTGATTCAATTTGATCGGTTGATGCTTGACTTACACAAAATGAATTTCTTGGTATGCTTATATTATACGTCTTTTTACATATTTGGTTATATGAAACTTCGAGTTCTGCTCCCTTAAATTTAACATTGTATTGATTTTCTCTCCAATATAAAACTGACCCTGTAATTCCAGAAAGATGTCTAGCGTCCTCTGTAAGGCAAATAGGAACAAAGTCTTTTTCATTGATATATTCCGTTATCAGAATGGCAATATCATTTTCGGGAAACTTTTTGTACTTTGGGTGTTTTATAAAATCTTTTACTTCAATATCTAAAAAAAAATATCAGAACATAATGTTTAAAACAAGTATAAAAGCTTACATCGGTTTGAGTAAATATACAAGGAGATATCTTTAGAAACACATTGTGCTGCTGTTACAGCTTTATTTCTCGAAATCATGTTTGCTGTACATGTATACCTATTATCAGTATAAAGCAGAGCTATCCAAGGCCATTTTCTTCTGTCTTCTAGTTCAGAATTTGTAAAAATAGATTTCGGCACAATACTTGAATCCCCACATTTTCGATGACTATATGAACTTATAGCATATGAGACTCTTTGAAGTTTTGAAGTTGTGCTTACTTGTTGATTAGCAACCATTACAAAAAAACAATAAACAAGTAAAAGCCAGTTAAGGCCTCTTTTAAAAAAATCCATTAGAAATTTATTTATTTTAAATCAATTCTTAACGATTCAAATGCTGAGTTTTTACTGAGAATCTTCTTTTTTTAGTCAAAAAAGACGGGTTTTGTTTTGCGAACCGGTTATTCTCAAACTCTTGATTTTATCAAAATATACCTTCATTTAACAATATTTCATTTGGATTCAGAAAAAAATATAATGATATGAAAAAGCGTGTGAAAGGAAAAGCCATTTTTAAATTTCAACGAAAAGAAGTTTTAATAGGAAAATTCAAGTTGATATGCAACATGATAAAACATGTAATAGCTAATGTTATTTTTTTGAATTTTTTTTTTAAACTTTTTAGAACAAATTCAGGTTTTTATGACGTACTCAAATTGTTTCCAGTTTTTTTTTGTATCGTGTATGAGGAATCAAGATAATGGGAATGTCAATACACTTCGAAGTTTTATCATATTAAACATTTAAGAATTTGTATCACTCAATATTCCGACTGAAATTGAAAGAGATTTCATTAACTTCAAAATATTAAAAAAAGACCTTACAAGTAACAGCATTTCATGTGTAACATTCTCAAATTTTAATCTTAAAATATGCTTGAGTAATTAATTTATTAATGAAATTCACATCAAACTAAATACTTATAAATAACAAAATAATAATAGTTTTCAATGAAAATTCTCTCAATAAGTAATAAAATGATAAAATATGAATTTGAAAGTTTTTTGTATAATGAAATACATAAGACTTAAGATATCAATATTTTGTGAAAATGAATTTCTTGTGGTTTATTTTCAATTTTCAATGAATTTTCAATTGAAACTGCTGAATTGATATATAAAATTTATGGTAGACTGAATTTTAACAAACAATGTCTTGAAAAGTTTTCCAATTTTACTTTGCTCATTGAAATTTTACTGAAATTTGAACGAGTGTGTGGTGTAAATTGAAGTAAGTCTTCATTTAATGACCGATTATTGATTCTGTATCCCAAACACTAAAGGTGACACACAAAATTTAACTAGTTCAAGAGTTTTATTAAGTGTTCACTTTAAATTGTCAAACAAAAAAATTAAAATTCAATTCATGTAACGCCAAACCACAAATTAGTGTGTCAATTCAATGCAAAACCCCAATAAATTTTGCATACAAATAAATATGCAAGTTTATCAAGAAAACTTTGTCTATTTAAATGGAAAATATTAAAATTTTGTAATGAAAAAGCGATTTAAATATCAAAAAGAGACCCTTTTTATTATTATTATTTGGAGTAAGGCAATCAAAACCATTAAGTAAAGTTAAAACAATAAAAATATGAAAATTATTCTTACGAACACAAGTCAAAGCATGTCTTGAATTTAAATTGAGTTTAATTTTTCATGGCATCACTTTGACCTATCAAAATAATACGAATACAAACAAAGATAAATAGAAAACGTTTAGATCAGATCAAAAAATATGCAGATTAAATTTAAATTTTCTATTATTTTAAATTTACCCAATTTATTTATAGATTATAATCTTTATTTGCACTCTATTGTCTTATGGTTTGGTGTTGTCTGGTTGAAAAATTTCATTTAAACATATTTTTATTGTGTATGCAAAGTTAACTGTAGAGGATATTGACCTGATGATACCAAATTTTATTTGTGTGACCAGATCATAAATTATCTTAATTTAAAGGCACTTGAACAATGATGGATTTTAAGTTTGATTATTGATGTGAATAATCAATTTTCTTGAGAAATACCTTGAAAGTTACTTTACAAATATAAAGTAAAATCTTTAATTAACGCTCTTTTTAACGACATGACATTTATTGCACCGCAAAGTTAAAAAAAAATGTGTAAGAACAATTTAATTACTATTATAAATGTGAGCTACATGCAAACCATTTGAATTTATTGTGTGGTTTTTTATAAGCAAAATAAGTTTTCTTGTTACTACACTGAGAGGAAAAACACGATGAAGTGACACTACAGGCAATGTCCTCGGTCAACTTATCAACTAATTGCAAGTCAAACTTAAATAATAAAAGACTAGAATCACTTTCAAGCAACATCAGCTACGAAATTTCACCCAGGATATTACAATTTTCTTAAATGGATCTCTTGAAGCATTAATCATAAATTTATCATTTGAATATTGCAGCGTTAAAGCACCATTATCCTTGAAAATTTCGTTGATAAGAAAAATCATTACAATGATAGATTCATTTTTCATATAGTCTGTTGTGCAAAATAGCATAGTTAATATTTCGTTGGCTCTAGAGCTCTATCATTGTTGCTTTAAAGCAAACTTGGTTTTGATGAATACAGACATAACATAGTTTGATCTACTAGTCCTGTAAACAACACTGACACACTTTCTTAACTTTTGCCCACTTGAATGTTGTACCTAGTCTTCAATCCTTTAAGTCCAACACGTTTGGAATCAAATTCACTCAAAGGAATTCCAGTTTCGTCAATATTTGCCACGAAAGAGGGATCGCTCAATAAATGTGACAATTTTTTTGATTGAAGATAACCATGCACGTATTCATGCCATCTTTGTAAATTTTCAGGACATACTTTTGCATTAGCTTTGGAAATAGCTTCACATTTGAGATGCTTTTTAAGAATCCTTCTACTCATTTTCTTCCAGGAATACCGTTTTTTCAATTTTATGGAGATGTTATTGGGCGAAAGTTTTTTTGAAAACTGGTCAGCATCCCTTTGTTAATCTTTCAATGTTACCCACCATTAGATCAAATGCAAACATAAGACAACTCATAGTACTTCTCTTTTCTAGACTCATTTAATCTAACGACAACATCTTTTCAGTATAAGATGTCAACTGATCATATTGAAAGATCCCACTGTGAGCCAACGCAAATCCAAGTAATCGTAACTGAACTCTTTCAATTCTCTGTTTGTACGATTCATGATACGGTTTCCATACAATCGATGCATATTCGACGTGCTCCAATTATTACGTAAGCTCCAAATAAAACTTTGAGAGTTGATGAATCACGAAAATCAGTGCAAGTTCGGTTCCATCATTGCCATTCCTTTTGCTGATTTCATTCTCACTTGTCTCTTAAACGTTTCTTTGTGTCAAAAATTTCACCAAAATCATTAAATTCTGTTACTCTGTCTTTCGTCTCTCATCCAAAAACAACTGTTTTTAAAGTCAGAGAAAATTTCAGTTAATTTTCTCTTCAGTGTGAATGATATTTGTGGTTTAATCTTACATTAAACTTTTTCCTGAAAATTTATTTTATTTTATTTTATTTTGCCTTTCATACTAAAAATAATAATAAACAAGTTAAATTTAAACTTACATTTGAGTTCTTATAAAACTTTTTTCATATTTCCATATTTTTACATCTCTCAATTTAATTTTTATTCCTTATTTTAATTCCAGTCTGGAGCAAAGATAAACATTTCAGATGGATCATGTCCTGAACGTATTGTTACTGTGTCCGGTTCAACATCGGCCATTTACAAAGCATTCACATTAATCACCAAAAAATTCGAAGAGGTATGTTCACTATTTTTCAAACATATCACAATTTCCTTTAAATTATTTTAATTTTTTTTTTTAAATTTCATTTCAGTGGTGTTCACAATTCAATGATGTGAGTACATCAAATGGCAAAACGCAAATTCCGATACGTTTGATTGTACCAGCCAGCCAATGTGGTTCATTGATTGGTAAGTGGGGAATAATAGACATACAAAATAATTAATTAAGATTTAATTAATTTTCCATTTTCACTTTCGCTTCTAATACACTTTTTTTATGTTTAGATTTTCAATTGATTCAATATTTTCCCATTCAAATCCACCACAATTCCTGTGGTAATTTTATCTGTTTTCACATTTTCCCATTTTTGTGTTATCCACATAGATCATTATCAGTTCTATGTGCAATGCATTGAATATGCAGAGAAAAAAAATCTAATTATAATCACATATCCATATATTTTTTTAAAAAAAATATGCTCTTGGTATATACTTGGGCAAGGTTCAACATTTTAATTTATTATCTTATTTTTTTTCTCCCCTTTTTTTTGCATGGATGTTTGTTGATTTTGATGATTAATAATGTTTTTTATCTGTGTTGATAGGCAAAGGTGGTGCCAAAATCAAGGAGATCAGAGAGGTGACCGGATGTTCGATACAAGTGGCAAGTGAAATGTTGCCAAATTCAACAGAACGTGCCGTTACATTGAGTGGATCAGCAGAGGCAATTACTCAATGTATTTATCACATATGTTGTGTGATGCTTGAGGTGAGGATAACTTGAAATTTTTCCTTTATTTTTTGACTGATGGACTCATGGATTGTATTTTTATCAAGATTTAGAAGTTGTTTTATGACCTTCGGAATTTTTCACGTCCTGCGAGTTTTTTTACACGACAATCGGGTTTTTTCACGACAGTTTGGTTGTTTCGTGACAGACGGTTTTTTTCACGACTCTCGGTGTTTTTACGACCTTTGGGTTTTTTCATGACCTACGGGTTTTTATGACAACCTTCGAGTTTTTTCACGACCTGCGGAGTTCTTTGACGACCTGCGGACTTCTTTGACGACCTGCGGAGTTCTTTGACGACCTGCGGAGTTCTTTGACGACCTGCGGAGTTCTTTGACGACATTCGAGTTTGTTCACGACCTTCGGGTTTTTTCACGACCTTCGGGGTTTTTCACAACCTGCGAGTTTTTTTTACGTCTTTCGAATTTCTTCACGAGCCTCGCGTTTTTTCACGACTCTCGGTTTTTTTACGGACTTTGGGTTTTTTCACAACCTTTGGGTTTTTCATGACAGTCGGGTTTTTTTCACGAAGTATTGAAAAATTCCACTATTTAAAAACGTCGGCTATTTTGATTTTGATACAGGACGCAATCAATGAAATCGTTGAGAAATGCACTTTAAACTTACATATTGTAAATTTTCCTGATTTTTTTTTAATCATTTTGATTTCCAATTTTTCCCATCCAAATAATATAAATAAAATAAAACTTGAGAGATAACATTTTTAATTCATGCCTTGCCATGCCATGCCATGCCGTCACTTATCTTCTGGCAATATAAACTTAATTTTATCGTTATACTATTTCCTGTTACACTTCACGTGATTCTATACATACATCTACGTGTCTGTGTGTGTAGGGCAAAATACTTTGCAATAATAATAAAAACGCAATAATGGATAAGAAAAGGAATCATTTACTTGCACTTGACATATCGATAATTGAACAGATATATCGATGCATATTTCAATTTTTTTTTTCCTTTCCATTTTTAATCAGATAATTCAATTCCCTGGATAGTTTTGCAATGATTCATTTTTAAGTTGAATTTAATTTTTTACTTTTTCCTTCTACTTTGGTTTACTTTTTTTTACTCTTATCTTTCAATGATAATATGAAACTATAAACTTATTTTAATTGTATAAGAAATGAAGTGAGTAAGAAGACGTTTCTTATTAAAACGAATAGAAATGGATAGAGAAAGACACAACTTTTATCATTATCAAGTAGGATTTTATTATCATTTCCACTATTAATTTTAAGTGAGTGCAAAAAAGTACGTCTGTATTAATTTCAAGACGATTGATGCTCTTGTTGACTTGTATTTTTTGTTTTTTATCTCTCTTCTTTGATTTTTTTATTGCTGTTTTATTTGTTTTAAAGGAGTTTCTTGATGAAAAGTCATAAAAAGTATGATTAGTGATGATAATTAAAAGTATTTTGAGTAATTTTTATCGTCCAGTTAACAGTTTATTCCATTTAATGTGAAAAAATGTTTTTTTTTTACTTTTACCAAAGTTCGTAGAATATTTTTAAGATACAATTGGCTTTGTGAGTGTATTATTATCAAATTTGACTAATTACAACCAAAATTTGGTATTTTTATGAAAAAATCACCAAAAATCCTCATTAGAAGGAATTAAACCATGTTTCAGTTGAATTAAATTTTCATTCATCTACATTTAAATTCAAACACATTTCAAGTAATGTACAATTTCATTCAATTAAGCTTCAATTCAATTTAATTGAAACAAATTTTTAAAAGCTTGATGTGGTTTTTCCTTTCAAAGTCATGACTTGACATGTGGAGTGCATTTTTTAATTATAATATCACAAAATCAGAGATAAATGAAAATATAAAACCAAATAAAATTAATAATTTAACCAAAAATAAGAGAGAGAGCTGTAATTTTAATATAAAAATTTAATTTGATATGGTAACAGATTTCAGTTGGTTACGTAATTTATTTGAAATTTTGAAATTTTTTAAAAGGAAATTAAATTTTGAGATGTTAATAAAAGCTGACCACATGACTGACACACCTGAGCTTTATAAGGTGATGAAAAAGTGGGTTAAACGATTATTTGCTCGTTCTTTTTTGGGCTTGAACTAAATGGACGAGCTCAATTAATGCGACTAATGCTCATTATTAAACTGAGTGACTCAAATTGACTCAATTCATGGACCCAATTAAACATATATTTGACCACCCCCAGCCCCTTCATTAATCAGTGGTTAAAACATTCGCTTTGCAACTGGATGGCTTGGGTTCGATACTCAGAGCGGACAATCATAAGTACTATATGCTGTTGTTTTATCCTGTTTGTATTTATGTAGTGCAACAAAAAGTATAACAATACACCATGGAACTTGATCACAAGCTGGTACCAATCTGTATAGAGCAGAAAAAAATTTGATACTACCGCACCTTAGCAAGATACTCCTTTATTTATACGCCTCAAAAAGTAGAGGTCTTTAGGATAAGTCGATAAAGTAGATCATTATCAAAATAATTTTCATTATATAGATTAATAGATTAGAGTTTCATGAAGATGAAAGACATGCCTTCAAGGACCCATTGTGGGTCACTGGGAGTCCTATTAATAGAAAAAATATATAAAATAAAGTCCTTAATTCGTCCCTGTCTTTCAACACTACTTTATCGACTGCTACTTATACGATTTAGGAAAGTTCTGAGATTTCAAAGTCGACCAATTTGATTTTGACACATGGCCTGATTGCCCACAGTACTCGCTTTTTTTCAAATCACCGAGAAATCCTTTAAAAACGATCCACATTTTACCATTAAATTAAATTTTCATTTTACTTTGATCAATTGCCACACATTTATTATTCGTAAATTAAACTGGTTATGTAACTAATTACTGTCCACTGCCGTCTGTTCAGTTATTACATAATATAAAAAAAAAAAATTGAAAATTATTAATGATAATGTTGAAAAATGTTTTCCACACACACACATTTATTTAATGAAAAATTATTATTATTACATCATGACCTAACGTGACATGTTACATTGAATTTTATTTAAATTCTCATTTTATTTTATTTTAAATATAATTAATTATTGTAATTTATACTCTTTTTTTTATGCTTGCAGTCACCACCAAAAGGAGCCACAATTCCATACAGACCAAAGCCTGTTAATGGACCAGTTATATTAGCAAATGGACAGGCGTTCACAATACAGGGAAATTATGCCGTACCTACTCAAGAGGTAAGAGGAAATTTTTTTATATATATATTGAAAATGTTATTTTTGTAGGCTCTCAATTGAATTTTTCTCTGTTATTACTCTTAAATTTTTTTTAACTCTAAATACAAAAGTTTAATCCTTGATAATTGGTTCAATTAATCTCTTGCTATGATAATACCTTTTTTTATTTTTACTGCTGATACTGCTTTTTTAACATATACATTATTTATTTTGCTTCATATATTTATGTGTGTCTGTCATGCTTACATTATAAATAAATTTTAATTATTAAATTCTCCTTTTTTCTTCTTCTTCTACTCTTTCTTATTAGTACTTTTTTTTACATTTTCTCGTAATCTTAATTTTTTAATAATAATAATAATAATCATTATTTTATATTAGAATAAAATGAAAACTTCCACATCTTTTTCTTCGCTTACTTTAAATAAAGATAAAAAAAAATATTATTAAACTCAATAATTTTTGAAACAAAAGTGTTTCAAGTTTAAAGAAAAAAATAAATGGAAAGGGATAAATTTTCTACATTTTCTTAATATTCACAGTAACAGCCACTGTGTGTTTTTCCAGATTAAATTTCAAGTAAAAAAGAAAATAAAACGTAAAATAATGAAAATAACCTACATTTTTTCTTTTCAACATACTACAATACATAATAATTAGAAACAAATAATTAAGTTTTTCTCATCCTTTTGCTTTGAAATTGTCTGAAAAATAAAAAGAAGAAAAAAAATTAAAATTTTATGTTGAAAAAGTGCTTAAAGTTCATTCAATTATAATAAATTTAATAAAAAGATTGTATCGAGTCTTGTTTCCATTTCACACTCAGCTTGAATTTAATGGAAGTTTTCTTGAATGTTCCTTTAAAATATTGCAATTCATGTTAATTTCTAGTTGAGTGTGAATTTCTAGCTCAAAATAAATAAAAAAAGTAGTTTCTATTGTTAGTTAGTTTTACCCTTAACAATAAATAAAATGTATAAAATTTATTTACACTTTTTTTACTTCCTTTTTTTTCATATTCTAATTGTATTGACCAACGAAACACAAAATAAATGCATACAAAATAATAAAATTAAAAAATTTACATTGAAAAAATAAAATTACCATTGCGATATAAAAAGACTTGCACAGTATTTCCACTTTCACTAGCCGGTGGTCTTCCAGGAATGTCTGGATTAGCTGATCCATTACTAAAAGGAACACATTTTCAGGGTGCGCTGCCTCCACATCACTTACAACAAATACCTGATGTGAGTTTAAACTTCTCATTTAATTGTGTTTTTATACACCCCAAAATTATCCAAGTTGTTCCTAATCAAAAAAGTTAAAATTAAATTTAGTCGATCCAAGTTACCCCTTTTTTGATTGATACCCTCGTATTGTTCCTACATTTACTCAAAAAAAATTACATTAATTAAAATGTGTATAGAAAAAATATTCCTTGAAACTAATATTCAAAGTAAAATTAACATTACCTTTGCACACAAATAATATGATAAAATTATTAATTTTAATACCTTTGAGTAGTTTGAAACTTATACCCTTAAATAAAAAAAAATAAAATTATTAATACCTTGAGATATTATTTAACTGATAATTAATTTAACTAATAAAATTTAATTAAAAACCGCTCTAATGTTTTATAACAGTTAAATTTGTGGAAGTTCTTTTGAAATTACATTGAAATTTGTTCTTTTCTTTGAAAAATTATGTGATTGAGTTTGACATAAATCTTCAAATTAATGATTTTCGTGGTGAGGCTGTTACAATATGAAAATTTGATTCAGGTCATATAAGTTTTTTAATAAATCCCCTGGAATTCACTTTCAAAACTTTGCGGCGTTGAAGCCGTTTGAATTTTTTTTTAGTCGAAATAGTTCTGTTTATATCAAAGATGCGAGATGGTTCATAAAGTTTTTGGGATAATAATTTTGATGATTAAGGGTCTCGTCTATTGGCTCTTTTACTCAAACTGTAGCGTCCGGCTTTTATCATAAATCTCTCGATATTTCAGTTTAGTTTAAATCTAATCAAAAATGTAATAAAAAAGAAAGAAAACAATTACTGAGATAACTCACATGGGAGGGTTCATTAGACCCTTGTATCCGTGTTGCTCATTCAGAAGTAAAACTCGATAAATATCAATGAAATAGAAATGATTCGAATCATTCTTATTGTGAGCACAAATGTGATTTCAATGACTTTTTGAAGAGCATCAGGTTTCGTTGTAAATGACCTGGACAGAAATTAAATAGGATAATCCCGTGATTTAGAAAATTTGTTTGGCCGTAATTCGTTCATGAAAACGGGACTTGTAAGTGTGACCTACCCTGAGACAGGTATTCATGCTGTGAATTTTTTACTTTATATATGATCGTCATTTTCTCATACTTAACAATTTCAGAAATTTTCAATATGGCCATTTTTTTTACGCAGGAAATTTTCGTGAAATTTTCAAATCAAAGTTATATACTTTATTCTAAGAAAATATATTAAAAAACATTTCAAATTTTCATATTTTTTACATTTCATGTGTAGTTTTTCATTATAATTACACAAAAATCGTATTTAAATCTGTCAACTAGCGGAAATATTTTGAAATATTCATGTCACTACAAATTTTTGAACAAGGCTTTTTCTATCTGTTTTTGTGAATATCAATAGATTTATGGTTTTATTTGATAAAACACATTTCAAATTTGTAAAATAAATCAAATATAAAAGACATTTAATTGATAATAAAGACTATAAATCAACGTAATTGTAAATTTTTATTAACCGTAACGAAAAACATGAAAAAGTTTAATTATCTCGATTTTTTTCTTTAAAACTTTATAAACCTTTTTAAAATTCATTGATAATCAAGAATTTCCTTTCATTTAAATGCTTGATCAGAATCAAATTGGTTCAAATATCATTAATAAAACTATGGTAAAAGCTGTTGTCACCGTAACGAAAAGCAATTTTTTGCAAATTTTGTGACATTTTCCGTTGAAGTGAAGTTTTTGGGTAAAAAAATTTTTTTTTTATTTTGCTAGTTTCTTTGAATTTGGACAAAATTATTATTTATTTGACTTCATTTGACTAAAATATTCAGTTAAACATAAAAAGAACACAATTTTAATCATTAAAAGGCAAAGAAAAACAATTTTCTAATGTTTGTGTAGTCACCGTAACGGAGAAATCTCTTAATTATGCAACTAATTTATTAATATTTCACAAAATAGATGATTTGAATCTTTGAAAAACCTTTCAATCTTTTCAGAAAATACATTTATCATAATTTTTTCTTTAAGAAATCATAGAAAAAACGAATTGTATTGATTTTTTTTTCTAGAAAAGTTCGTTTTTGTAGTAACCATAACGACATATTTCCTCAATTTTGAATATGAAGAGGGCTTCAAATCAATTTAAGTGCTCTGCAGTCAAAAAGAAAACCTATGAGAGATTCTGAAAATGCAATTTATTCATGCAATATAGTGAAAAACAAATGAAATATTTAATGAAAAAGGTGAAATTTTGTAGTCACCGTACCAAAAAAAATGGACATATAAGTTGTTTTTATGAAAATCACATCCTGGGGCTGTCCTCTGACCTGAAACAAAGTTATGAGTTGTAACAGCTTAAAAATTAAACAAAATTGAATATTTTATTAAATTCAAAGCTAATTTTACCATTAAACCAAATTTACAGGATAGTAATTTTTAACAAAATATCCTTTAAACACAGTAACAAAGAAAAAACACCACTTTCCTTAAATAAATTACATTTTATCTCATGAAATTTATATAAATTGTATCTAAACCTGGTCTAAAACAACAAAAACAAAATATTTATATAAAAAAAAAAAATTTCAAGTAGATTAGGATATATTTAATTCATTTTAATTTACAAACTTTTACATATTCTATCCTGTATTTTGTGTAATAATGCCAAACAAATTTTTCCTGAATGAAAAAAAAACAAAACAACAAAAAAAAGTAAAAAAAAAGTTTGTCTATCTAAATAATTGTTATTTAGATTTCCTTTTATTGTGAACGTGATGTTTGCTTCTTGTTTCATGTTTATTTATTGTAATTTTTTATGTATTTGACTCTTAATTCATGTTGACTTTTAATTTTACTAATTACTTAAAGAACATTTTTTATTCATGTATATTTTTTTGTAAATCTTTCATTTAAAAAAGTAAATTGCAGTTAATTTCAATGGAAATTTAAAGAAAAAAAATATTTTTTAAAAAATCAATATCTTAGTGTATTTTGGCATGAAAATGGATGAATTTTGCATTTAAAAGGTTGTTTACTTACAATAAGGAAGTAAAAGATAAAAGTTCAAAAGAAACTTTAAAATAAATATAAATAAATTATATGGAGAAAAGTCTTGAAGAATTAAAAATTAAGCTGTTTTCTTTTTACAATATTTTTATTTTTTTTGTATTTTTTCACAATAACACGTCTTATTCTTATTCTTATACAGTCAAGTCCAAAGTTAAATTTTTTTTGTTATTTTTTTTTAATTTTTCACAGAATAAGTTTTAATTATTCTGTTGAGAGAAAAGGGAAAAGAATAAGGAAAAAATACAAATTAGAGAATAATAATATAATGAAAATAAAGTAAACTCATTAAAAAAGTATTATTATAATCATGGAAAATGAGGCGAAAATGTATCTGTTGTGTTGTGTTATATGATTCAAGGAAAAACTTTTTAACTGTGTCTTCTTATTATTATACGATTAGTTCATTTAAAGTAAACCTTAAATACAAATTTTGTAATAATAATATGAAATAGTTTTAAGTTAAAAATCTTTGCAAACCTTTAAATTTTTAATGGAAATGGATGAATTTTGCATTTAAAATTGAAGTTTACATTTAAAATTATATTAAAAATGCATTTTTTTCGTATTATGGTATAATTTTTAATTGAAGAGAAGAGCTATTGTGTGAGTGTCATTGTGAAGGAGGAAGAAGAAAAAAAAATTTGAAAGAAAACTTTTTAATGAGGATAAACATAAGATAAACTTCAACACCTTCCCATGAGATGTGTTGAAGATATTAACTTATAAAAAGTATTTAGATCATATTTTATATGTCACTATTTAGACTGGTTCTATTTTTAGAATGTTTTTCATATCAAAATTTTATAAAACCTGGACTCACAGATTCACAAATAGCTCTCGTGCTTAAACCTTAAAATAAATGTCAAGCTTGAAAGCTTACAACTCTTGAGCGTCGGAAGTAAAATTCTGAATTTCAGGCGCTAAACTCTTTGACTTTAGTAGTTAAGTTGTGAACGTTAGGAGTTAAGCTCCAGGTCAAGTTACTTCCGACAGGGCAGGCAACCACAAAAGTACACATTGTGACCACGTTTGAACTCTATTAAAACCATATCTACAGCCAACAGCGCGTTCTTTCAATGTGACTTAGTACGATGAAGTTACCTTATAAGTATGATCTCCTTGAATTAAGTTCACTATAAAAATATCTCAAAAAACCAACTTTCTTTTTTATGTGAATGAACAATGCCGCATATAATGAAATAAAAGTTTTACAATACAAACAACTAAACTTGTTCTGGTGCAATGAAATGTGGACTTTTTATATAAGATAAACTCTGTTTTGAAAGAAAAAAGGAGTTTTCTCAGTGTTTGTTCAAGTGAAATTAATATCATATCGGCATAAAATGTTTTGGACAAAAAGTTATACTAGAAATTTTACCTCCTTGATCTTCAAGGACTCTTAACTTGAAGACAACCAAAATGAAAAAAAATGTCAATTGCATTAACATGAAAAACTAGGAAACAACGAAAGCTGTATAGTCAAAATAAAAATTGAGCCATGTGGAGAACTTGATCGGTACGAGGGAAATAAAGAAATTTTAGATTTGCTTAAGACTGTACACGAAAATTAGACATTTTAATGATGAATCAAACTAGAATCAACAGCAAAAGAGATATTTTAGAAAAGGCCATCAATTTGGCAGAGATTGCCGAATTGATGGACCTTAACGAAAGATCAATCAAAGGTTCATGAAAGGTCAAGATGATCTATGCGTTTTGAGCGTACTTTTCAGGAAGGAGTTACTAAAGTTACCTTCCAGCAACCGCCGTGATAAGCGAACTTTTATATGGTGGTAGACCTCGTATTATAATAAGAACCCTTGTAATATTCTCATACTGTAAAAAAAACAATCAAAATCCAAGGAAAAAAATATCTCACAATAACCAAAAAAAAGAAAATGTAAATTCATTTTAATCAAGCACCTTTTTATCTAATCCTTTACTTGACAGGCCTATTATTTTAATGCTATATCGGTAATTATCACGCAGTTTACACATTTATCTTATTGTTAAATGTAAAAAGATAAAGAAATTTACTCATGCGTGTTCGTAAAATTTAACACAGAAACACCAATAATAATAATAATAAACATAATATTAGAGTTTGAATGATGATGTTCTTGATGATGTTGATGATGATAATAATTATAATGAATTTGTTTTACACGAAAATAAGTGATGGATTAAGTGTTAAATGAAATTAAGGTAATTATTAAATAAATTATGAAAACGATTAAGGATTCTTCTACAAATAATAAAATAAATCAACTAAATCTGCTTATACATTTCCATTTCCACAGATTTCATTTTGAAATGAAATGATTTTAAATTGAAAATATATATGAAAAAAAAACTTCAAAAGAATCCTTACAAAGTATTGTCAATGACAACCGTTAGATATCTTTCTATTACCTGTCAAGTCATTTTTGATTGTTGTTTTCTTGATATGAAACAAGTAAAAAAAAAACAAAAACGTGTATGATCAAATAATGAAATAAAAATATAAATTTATAAGAAGACATCACTATGTGACACATGACATATGTTTATTATTGTTGTGACATGAGAGAAAGACATCTTTCCCCTCATATGAATTTTATTTATGAATAAATGATAAAGCTTTTCACATATTCTAATAAAATAACAATAATAATAATATAAAAGGAAAATAAAACATATATATTTAGATGAACCAATATACAATAGAAAAGGAAACCATGCGATGGTAAATATACGTAATTTATTCCAAAAAAAAGTAAGAATTGCCTTCTTATCTTTCAATTTCAAGCAAGTGGTAGAGTTGCCATATGAACTTTTATTTCTATTAATAATTTCTATAGTTACTTAAAACCTTTCATCATACTAAAATAATGATAATATGAATTTTATTTTAACAATGAACGTTTGTGTCCCTGTGTGGTTCAGGTAGGGGATAAAAAGATTTTTATGGAAATTTTTATATTTTGCATTGTTGTATTAAATGGTTACGAATCAAGTGGATAGACCTCGAGTCGATGGTCTTCTAATTTTATTGACAATGAGCCGAAGCCAAAATACTCGTAATTTATGTTTTACTCAGTTTTTATTTAAAAATTTAAAAAATTATTAAAAAAAAATCACAGATCTACTAGAAAATTTGAATTAGAAATTTAAAAAAAGCCAGACGTCTCCATTTTCATACTAATTTTTTCGTGAATTGTTTTTTGTTTAATTAAAAAATTCAGTAATAAGGTGTTTTGAACATCTAAATTTTCATTTAATTCATTATATACTTGATTTTTTTATTTAGATTAAAGAAATATTTATAAAAACCTGGCGTCTCCCTTTGTATTTTCATGGAACTTAGACAAGACTTTAAAACTTAGCTGAAGTTGAAACTATTTTGTAATGATTGACATTTCTGAAAAAAATCACAGTCCAAAATCTAGTGAAATTCTCGTTTCATCTGAAGTTTATCAACTTCAAAAATACACATTTTCGATCATTGAACTCAAAAACATAAAACAAGCAAAAAAATTAAATCTGATCTTCCACTTTACATTCACGTAACTTCCGGTCTACATTAACGTCACTTCCGGTTAACAATCACTTCACTTCCAGTTTTCATCTACTTGACTTCCTTGAATGTAAATCGGAAGTGACGTGGGTGTAAACTGGAAGGAAATAGCGCGAATACAAGAGAACACTTATAAAAAGCATGTGAAAAAACACATATTTTGATGCAATTTTCTTTGCAACTAAAGTTTGTCATGGCCACTTTTCCTTATTTTACTTTGAGGACTCATCATGTAAAAACTCATTTCATTTAATAAATTTAATATAAAAAAAAAAATTTTTTTTTATTTAAAAGAAACAACCTAATTCATTTAAATTTCCTTTATCATAATAAAACAAAGAGCATCCTTCTCAATAAACATTTATAAAATTTTCAATAGAAATCATGTTACATATCGTAAACATACACACACACACACACACAATATATACCTTATTTTACCACATCATCATCATCATTGTCATGATCATACTTTTCATACTTTTGTATGTATTTAAGCACCTTACATTTTGCATATCCTAGAGAGCAGACAATATTTTGATAATACTTCCAACAAAACGGTTTATACAAAGTTTATAATAATGCATATGTTACTCTTTGAATGTATGTTTTGTGTGTGTGTTTCGATGTACAGAGTGAAAAAGGAAATGAGAAAATGTTAAAATAAATGTCGGAACTTTATAATATGTTAAACACAACTAAATGTAGTTTATATTGAAACTCATTCAAAAACTATTGTCTTCTTATATCACACAAATTTCCGTACATCTGTGTATGTGTGTGTGTCTGTGTGTGTTTGTAATAAGGAAACATATTTTTGATGTGACAATAATATTATTGTTATATTATATTTTATCAAAAAGTTTATGCTGCATTTGATTCATTCATGAAAATTTTATATTGAAAGTCACTTGAATTTAATATGAAATGAAAAAGATGAATGTTGAATAGAAAAATGATATTATTTTAGCACTTGTTTTAAAGACACACACACACACAGTAAAAGTTTTTATGTTAATCGTGTGTGTGTGTGTGTGTGATGTTTGTTGGTTAATTTGATTGAAAACTGGAGCAGCAAACAAAAACTTTTTCTCGTATTAACATAAAAATAAAAATTAAAACTCATTCAAGATTAAATTATTATTAAATTCGAATGAAAATCAGAGAGAAATTTCAATGTGTGTATATTTGATTAATGACTTTATTCAATATTGATTCATTTTTAATAGTTCACTGTGTGCATCGTCATTATTAATTGCATTAAAATCCATTTGACACACTGATACTCAAATGATTACTGACCAATTTATTATTAAAATGAAGTTAAATTTTATTAATTTTATATTTCGGCTAATGATGTGTTGCATTAATTTAATGTAATGTGACATAATTAAAAATCCGATCAATGATTCAAAAATAAGAGATAAAATCAGAAATTTAACGGTTTTTTTTTTGAAATCAAATTTTAGTAAATTTGAGAAATATTCAAATTTGACGAAATTTAGAAAAAAACATAACGAAAAATTTCAAAAAACTCGACGAAAGTCTTCCGAAACTTTATAATTTGAAATAAAAACTTTCCAAAAAATTAAACAAATTAAAAACTGAACGAAATTAAAAAAAAAATTCGTCGAATTTTAAAAACTTAATGAAAATTTTAAAAAAGTTTTACAAAAATTTAAAAACTGAACGGAAATTTAAAAAACTCGTCGAAAATCTTCGAAAACTTTTGAAACAATTCGAAACAAAAACTATAAAAAATTTAAACAAATAATTAAAAACTTTCGTTAAGTTTTTTGTTATTAAAAAAAATAAAATTAACGACAAATCTTCAAAACTTAGCGTCAATTTCAAAAAATTAACGTCGATTTTATAAAAAATATCGAGAATTTAAAAAAAAAAATTCAACGATAATTTCAAAAATAGTTTTAAATTTTTAAAATGTTAGTGAAAATCAGTTAAAAAACGTTTTTTAAAAAAAATTAGTGAAAATCATTGAAAATTTAACGAACTCCTTTAAAACTCTGGCTATAATTTGAGCCAATGCTAGTAGTTTTTATTTTTTTAGTCATTTGAATGTCATGCAACTTTGTAATTTAATGTTTTGTAATAAAATTCCTTTCTAATAATCCTAGTTAACCTTTTTTCTGTTAAAAAATCATTCAATTTCAATAATTGATCTCCTTTTCAGATGTCTGGTTTAGCCAAAAATCCTTTGGCTGGCTTAGCTGCTCTTGGACTAGCTGGAGCTATTCCAACCAATACTGGGGGATTAAATCCAACAGGTATGTTAATGTTAAAAGTTATGTTAAAATTTTCTCTTTTTCAGTCAAATTTTCTTCAAATCAAAATCTTAACGAAACACTGATGTTTCCATTTTCATATTTTACAGCATTGGCCGCATTAGCTGGATCTCAATTACGTACTGCAAATAATCGTAGCCAAGCTGCGACAACACAATCTCATGAAATGACTGTGCCAAATGATCTAATTGGATGCATAATTGGCAAAGGTGGCACCAAAATTGCTGAAATTCGTCAAATTTCTGGTGCCATGATTCGCATATCGAATTGTGAGGAACGTGAAGGTGGCAACACAGATCGTACTATCACGATCAGTGGTAATCCAGACTCTGTTGCATTGGCTCAGTATTTGATCAACATGAGGTATGTTGAAATTTTATTTCATTTTTACCTTATTTTATTATGACATTTAAACATACATTTAAAAAAAATAATGGCTGTAAATATTTTTTCGCTTCGTGTGTACTTTTTAATTTTTTTTTGACATATATAACGATTATTTTCAATGAAAAAGTTTAAATTTTTTTGATGAATTTCAAATTTTATTTTCACACAAATGATTACAAGTCCTTTCCTCCTACTTACTTTCTTACTTTTAAATATATTTAATAAAAAAAAAACTTTTTCAAATGATTTTTCCTTGAACCAGCCAAATTTTTTGAAATCCTTTCTCATTTAATATTCTTTTCATAAAATTAAATGCACATCCATTTAAAAAAAAATCCCTAAAAAAACCTAAATTTTCCTTTATATGACCTTAAATTCATTTCCCTCCTGCAGTGTTGAGCTACAAAAGGCAAATTTGGCACAAGATGCAAGTGCCACGTCATTGCCTTCACTACCACCTACCCTAACATCAAGTTCAAAGTCAACCCTGAATACCTCACAGACAACTTGTAGTAATGGCACTTCAACAAATGCCGGATCATCACCACCCTCATCAACGAGTTCAAGTCTTGCTGGTCTCCCAAGTTCATTGGCCGCCGCAATTCCACTTGCTCAATTATTGTCAAAACCTGGCGCACTTAATGCACTAACAAGTCTTTCAGCACTTGGTGGACTCACAGATTTACTTGGAGGACTTGCGACATTAACAGGGCCACCAGTTCAAACGACCGGTGCGCATCGAGTTAAGCCAAATGTGGGTACACGTGCTGGTGTGACACGAACTAGCACCGGCGGGAATTCATTTGAGCATCAGAGTAACAATAAAAAATTTACTAATGAACGGAATAAATTTAATCCATATTAAGATTTTTTATTTTTGAATATTTTTAATTTAAAAATGACGTAAAATGTGAAAGACTTGTTAGATGTGGTAGATTAAGAAAGACAAAAAGAAAAAACTTAGAAATTAACTAGAATTTAAGTGAAAATGTAGATTTCATGTGTTATGACTTAAATTTCATTGAATTTCATTAAAAATGTGCGTTAAGTCTTTCAAAAAATATCAATTTAACATATTTAATTTAATTTTTTGAATAGTTTTAGCGTATTTTTATGTTAAATGTGTTAAAATTTGACTCAATTATTGTCAGAGTCAATTAAATTCGATTGTTTAATTTTGTTTTAAATTTTTATCTCATTTATTTAGCTGATAGGATCTGTTAAAATTAAGGGTCATGTAAAAATAAATATAAATATTTATATGAAAATTGCTCATTGAAAGTAATTTTTTTGTAATTACACGAATTTATGCTCATGTACTTGAAATGAAAATTGACTTTCTTATATTTTGACATTTTATTTAAAGTAAATTCGATACAAAAGTTCTACTAGACTGAAGTTATCACCGACCTTATCAATGACCTTGGCATCCTTCAAGCTGGATTTGTGGACAAACCTGGACCCTCCCTGACAAGTTCCAAGTATCATCAACGACTTTTACCCTGACTTTTTATATATTTAGCTGTTTTTCAACTTTTTTCTCCTCCTGAAAGGGCTTTTTCTGTTTTTGGACAGTTTTAAAGAAAAAAATTTCAGGAAAAAGCCTAAAAACCGACCAATGTCTGACGTTGAGAGCTGATTTTGTCAATTACACAGAGTGAAAAAATTGAAAAACAGCAACAACCAAAAATTCAGGATAATGAGGGGTCCGAAAAACCCTCCCCGAGGCTGCTAAGGTCGTTGCTAACTTCAGTCTAGTAAAGTCCTGGTACATTTTTCGCGTTTTGCTGGTACCCGTTTATGCATATCTTTGGTATATTGAGCTCAAATTGCAATTTTACAGTTGAAATTTTGCAGATTTGCTTCAAAATTTATATTAAATCAATTATAGCCCTTTCCTTCCCATTAAAATTAGTGGAATCGCTTAAATTCAGTTACTAGACGACTGAAAATAAAAGCGATGGCTAAAAATAAATTGGGTTGCTTAGAATAAGAGAAGTTGCTTTGTATAAGTGGGTCCGTTGTAAATGAGATCGCTGGAAAATGGGTTCAGGGTAAGGAAAGAGCTAAAAAGATAAGAGAAGCGCTTAAAATAGTAATGAAGAGCACCTGAAAGAATAATAAAAATAACCCTGAATAAGTGTGGTCGTTATAAAGAGGGTCACTAAAAAGTGATTTCAGGGAAAAAAATGACATAAAAAGTTCATGGAAGGAAAGAGCTAAAAACAAATACAGTCTGTTTTTTGTTATTAATTAATGAATTTATGACAATAAGACAAAGCTCGGTGTAAAATAAGCATAATAAAAGTAATTGTAATATTAATTTAAATGAAAATAAACTAATGATACTTGTCAACAAATTTAAACTGATGTTAATTAATAGCAAAAGTTCTGCAATAGAAGAGAAAATAAAAAAAAAATATATATTTAAACAAATAACGGGTGACCCAGTATTTGAAAATAGTAACATTTTAAACAAAAAAAAATTAACATTTGCGATACTTTTTAACATTTAATATCAGCTTTGAACAAACAAATTTAGACAAAAACCTTTTAAAATAAGATTTTTTTTAATGATAATGAAATGAAATTAAAAATTAATGGAATCATCATTTAATTTTAAAATAAATGAATGAATGAATGAAAAAAAAATAATCAAATTAAAGAATTTACCAAAGTTTTTAATGATAAAAATATGATTAAAATTAAAATAATAATTGTAAACAAAAAAAAATAAACACAGGAATCTGCTCTATGATATTTATTATAAAATTAATTATTAGAAATAAAATTATTATTATGTATAACTTAAACATTATTATTATTACAATGAAATATATATTCAATACAATTTAAGATTATTATAAAAAAATATGATTTTTCCTTTCAATTTCAATTTAAACCAAAAAAAAAAAAATTATTTTCAGATTTGCAATGGAACATCAGTCTCATCACTGAAAAACTCATCCTTATCAACTTACATCCAGCTTTTATATCCAATTAAACATAATTATTTAAATTTATTTTAACATCCAGTCCTGATAAAAATTACCTGAATTTAATTCGAATAAGTTGTAAATTGTTATTTTTTTATTATTAAATTTATTATAATTAAATTGCACATAAAAAAAAGTTTAACATTTAAATACTTTAATTTTTTTTAATGTCTAACCATTTAATTTAAAAACGTTACTTTGTTTAATGTTATTTTCGTCCTAATTGAAGGTAATGTTAGATTTAATTATTTGATTTTAATAACAATTATAATTAATTAAATTTAATTTTGTTAGTTTTTTTTTAATCATTTAAAAAGATTTTAACAATTAATTTAAATGTAGATTTTACTTGGAATTTTTAATGAAAGTAAACTTAAAATGAAACAGTACACTGAGTAACAAAATTAAGGAGGCTTATCCTGGGTTAGATGATACTGACCTTGGATCTTTAAATGTCAAGATATTTTTTCAAGAACTGTTGAATTTGAAATGAGTGACTTTTTTGTATCGGTATTTAAACCTTCAATGGCTAAGAGAATCATTTCTTTGATATTGACAGGAGCAGGGTACGAAACGTAAAGCGAGACATGAAAAAGAATCTGAATTTATTTTGACAGCTGACTTTAATGACTCATTATTGTATGAACGGAAATTCTTGCAACTGAGTAAATCATTTTATTTAATTTTATTAACATGGCATTGTAATGTCTGCTTAAAAGTGTATTATGGATAAAAATAAAAATTGTACTGAAAAAGAGTCTTTTAATCAAAACAGATAAATTTTTAATCATTATATTTTCCTAAAATTATCTTCGAAAAATGGGCACTTTCCTTAAATTAACTGCGAAAACTTTGCACTATTCGATCATGAACTTCGAAAACTGCGCACTTTTCGAACACGAATTTTGAAAACTGCGCACTTTTCGAACAGGAATTTTGAAAACTGCGCACTTTTCGAACACGAATTTTGAAAACTGCGCACTTTTCGAACAGGAATTTTGAAAACTGCGCACTTTTCGAACAAAAATTTTGAAAACTGCGCACTTTTCGAACATGAACTTCGGAACTGCGCACTTTTCGAACATAAATTTCAAAAACTGGGCACTTTTCAATATTGAATTTCGAAAACTGCGCACTTTTCGAACATGAACTTCAAAAACTGCGCACTTTTCGAATATAGAAAGTTTTTAAATATCAACCTCTTCATGTTTATGTTCTCCTGGTACTTTTGAATTAAAAAAGTAATAAATTTTGGTCAAAAATCTGAAGCTCAGGAACAGGAAAACATAAACATGAGGAGGTAAATTTTAAAAATTTTCAATGCTCCAATCAACCTCCTCATATTTATGTTCTCCTGTTCCTGAGCTTCAGATTTTTGACCAAAATTTATTACTTTTTTAATTAAAATACCAGGAGAACATAAACACCAGGAGGATGCTTTCTAAAAACTTTCAATATTCGAAAATTGCGCAGTTTTCGAAGCCCAATATTGTAAAATGCCCAGTTTACATTTTATTTGACGTTTCAAAATTTCAGTTAAGTAAAAAATTTTCTTTTCAAATAATGATAAAAATTTCCATATAATGTCAAAATCTCAGAGGTCGAGCTATTTCAGTTACTCCTAAAAAATCTAAGCTTGCATTACTTGAAATTTGTTACTCAGTGTACCAAACTTATCATTTAAGTTAATATACTAAACAAAAACATAATTTTACACTAAACCTTTAATAATTTTCTCATTTAAACGGGTTACAAAAATTTACTATCAATAACTCATATAAATTAAAAATTTATTATAACAATTTGAATATTAACATTAACCGTAAATTTTACTTTTTACAGAATCTCAATGGAAACAGCTGGCTTACCAATTCCTGGATATCATTACATCACACCCAATCACATAGTTAAGGCTCCAATTCACTGAAATTTAGTTTATTATTATTAAACATGATAAAAAAAATACTAATAATAAAAATAACAATATCAACATTGTAACAACAAGAACAACAACAGAAGATAACAGCAACATTACAGGAGTTAAAATTAAATAATATAAGTTATAATTTTTTTTCTCAATTTATTATTATTATCATTATTTTAATATTTATACATTTATTTTAAATAAATTATAATAATGACAAAATTAAAAGTAATTTTAATCATTTATTACAATTAATCATCATCATTTTCGAATTTAACATGAATAAATTTATTATTATTATAACTTAAAATATTTAATATCAAATTATACATAAAAAAAATAAACATCATTAAATTAAATTAAATTAAATTCATATAATGTACAATTATAATAATAAAAAAATATAAAATAATAAAAACATTTAATCAATAATAATAATATAATTCTAAATAATATTATTATCTTTATAATTTTATGATAGTAAAATAGTTTTTTTTGTTATATTAATTATTAATTAAATTATATTATTAAATTTTTAATGAAATGTGAAGATATATCAGCAGCGCCTTATATATAAAAAAATGATGAATTTATTTGATTTAATTAAAATTATTGAAAAAATATATATTGAAATATACATTAAATGAATTTGAAATGACAACAAAAAAAAACTGATTAAAATGAATGCATTTTAGGGGAAATTTTAACTTTTAATTCAATTGAAAATGTTTATTTAAATGTAATGTTTGAAATTTTACTTTGAAATTTAATGTTATATAAAATATAATTTTATAAATTTCATCTAAAATATTGGGACATTTCCTAAATGTTTTAAATTGATTTCTCTTAATTAATTTAATAATTTTTTTAAATAAAATGACACAAAAATTGAAGATGGGGTTAGAGTTTACACATTAAATTACACATTATTAGTAAACATTATTTTTATCATTATAATTTTCATATAGATAAAAAAGAAACGCGAAAATATGCATAATATTCAGACATGAATTGAAAAACGTGAACAGTTGTTAATAATATTAATAAATATAAAAAAAATTACAAAAATAATGCATTAGTTTGTTGCAGTTTTTGTGCCAAAATGTAATAATTCTTCATGATTAAAAAACCGTAACAATATTACGTGTGTAAATGTAACAGGCATATGACGTTCAAACAGAAAAACAAAAACATATACAAATGTTATTTGAAATATGTGTTTTAATAAAAGAAAAAAAAGTTAAAATTAAAATTAATACAAAGAAAGACATTTTTCATTATACATTTAATTTTTGGTTTTTTTTTTCATTATAAAAAAAAAAATAAAAAAACATTTTTTGATTCAGATATTTATAAACATTTCATGTTACACACATATTGCAACATTATTCATTTTATACATATTTTAAATTGTCACAAAAAAAAACACATGTTTAAAATATAATTTGATAAAATACACATATATGTTATATGCATATAAATGTAATTGCAATCATCATGATCTTTAACTTTAATAAGTGAAAATTATTTTGATTTTTTTTGTCTTATATTATTTATATGTATTTAATCATATACATCAGTATAAAATTATAATAAAACATTAGAAGACAATTTTATTTCGATTCAATTTAATTTTAGAAAATTTGAATACAATTTATGCAATTTTGTACGAATTTTTTTCTTTTTATATTCATATTATAATATGATTAATTACATATGTTATTACATTTTAACTTTGATTAGACTGAAGTTATCAACGACTTCATTAACGACCTTGGCAGGCTCGGGTAGGGGTTTTTTGGACCCCCTAGATCCTTCCCCACACGGTCCAAGTATCATTAACGGCACTTACCCTGACTTTTTTTTTGTTGCTGTTTTTCAACTTTTTTCTGCAAGTAAATCACTAACAACCGCCATCAGCGCCCTCTGGATGTTCTAATTGGAAAATTCCGATACAAGTGTTTGTATTTTTTGTTTGTTTATCGATCTGTATCCTCATGATCAACTTTGCCCTTGGAAAATTTTTTTTAGGAAAGTCTTAAAACTTAATTTCAATCGATAAATAAGACACTTGTATCGGGATTTTATTTATTGGTCCTTGCAGAGGGCGCTGATGGCTGTTTTTCAGAAATAAAAGTCGGTTTTTAGACTTTCCTGAAAAATTTTCCCAATACAAACTCGTTGATGAGTATGCAGATCGATAGAGAATAAAAAATTACAATTTCTTGTATGAGTGTTTTTGGATTGGACCCTTCAGAGGGCGCTGGTGACTATTTTCTGAAATAAAGGTCGGTTTTTAGACTTTTCTGAAAAATTTTGAAACGGGAAAGTCGTTGATGAGTAGGCAATTTGCTAGAGGATCAAGAAATACAAACACTTGTATCAGGGTTTTTTGATAGGACCCTCCAGAGGGCGCTGAGAGCTGATTTTGTGATTAACACCACAAAAAAGTTAAAAAACACCAAAAAAAATAAAAAGTCAGTGTAAAAGTCGTTGATTACTTCCGAAAGGTAGCCGGGGAGGGTCTAAGGGGTTTTTTACCCCACGTCAAGGCTGACAAGGTCGTTAATGAGGTCGTTGATAACTTCAGTCTAGTTAACTTTGTATATGTTTAAATTTAAAAGAAAAGTACAATTATTTCATTTAAATATATCTTTACATAGTTCAATTATTACAAGTTATAAAATGATTATCAAGCAAAAAACAAACAGAAAAAAAAAACATATTCTATTTAAATGAAAATGAAAATGAAAATTAAAATAAAACACAAATATTTGAGAGTGTTTTTCTAATATCGCCTTAGAGATAAATAAAAATAATGTTGCGGAATCATATCAATTATTAAAAAAAAAAATATCTTTTAATAATCGTAATTGAACATGAAATATCTAAATAATAATTATTCATTATAATCATACATGTACAAAAAAAAATTAATATCATGATCATCGTCATATTTGAAAATAAAAATGGTATGGGAGCAATAAAATTTAACAGTAATTTGCCAATAATTATTTTGGACTGATTTTCAAAAAAAAAATATAATGATATATAACATTTAAAATCCCTACCAAAAAAAAATTAAAACAAAACAACATTATAAATGTAACATCGTATACATAGAACATTAAATAAAAAAAATTATTATCACAAATAATAATAAAGACGTATCATAAAAAATATCATATTAGTGATGCAAATTATAATTCATATCTTATATACATATATTTACACAACATTAGATGAAATGAAAAAAGATGAAGGAAAAAAAGACACACGTATAATAATAATAAACATTATTATTCAAGTAAAACAAGTAAAAAAAAACATATATCATATATAAAATAAAATATAATAAAAATATATCATATCGTATTTTATATATTCTTATTTAAAATCCATGTATATGTTAAATTTAAATAAAATTAAATAAAACATACTAAAAACAAAACATTAAACATTTTTTTATTGTATTTCATTTTAATATAAAAACTCTTTAATTTGGCTTTTTAATAATATGAAAATACACACAAAACTTTAACTATATTAAACATATATAATGCTATATTTGTATCGTGAACTAGACAAAAAAAAAAGATGAAATTATTATTAGATAATGTGTTAGAAGAAAAAGAATAATAAAATTATTTTATTAGAAATCAGTGAAAATTGTGGGATCAAAAGCCAAAGAATTTTTTATATTAAATAATGGTAAAAAAAAACTTAATTAAAAGTAATGGAAAATAAAATGATAAAAAAAAACATTGTTAATCGCACTAGAAAACAAAAAAAAAACTAAAAACGGGATGAATTTATTAGTGAAATGTTCGTTTTTTTTTATTAAAATTACAATTAAAATTGGAATGCAATTGCTTCAAATTGTTTAGTAATTATAATATGAATTTAGATGAAAATTAGATGAAAAAAAAAACAAGCAACTGCTTCAATGATAAAAAAAAACTACTATAAACTATTAAATCTATAAATTTAATTTAATTTTTTTTTATAATGTTGACATTATGTTTAAAATGTTTTAAAAAACAAAAAATTGTATAACATTACTAATAAAATTATTAAAATTTAATATCTTATCTGTATTCTTCAATTCAATGTTATCATTATGATAAAAGTAAAAAAAATAATAATCTCTTAATATAACTTTTAAACATACAAAAAAACGCATGTTACTATTTAAAATTAAAATGAAATTAAATATTTTTATTAAAATAACAATCAAAATGATAAGAAAATGAAAATGTATGACATTTATAACATAAAGTTCCAGATACACAATTAAAATACTCAAGAAAAAAAATTATTAAACATCAGCAATAAATAAATTATATTATATTATAAAATAATAATAATAAATAATAAAAATAATTAATTGAAAAGCAATAAAATTATATAAGTTTATGAGATCATTTGGGAGTTTTTCTTTTAAATAGTTTCATGCGATAACTTTAAAAAATTTAAACATTAAATGGGCGTAAATGCATATCATTCGTATAAATATTAATATTAAATGTATTTATTATTATATTTATAATTATTATGAAAATATATTGTTATCATGGAAATTAACGTATAACAATAATTTTTATGAAGGTTTATGGAAATTGTGAAAATTACTTAGTTTTGGTTATTTTGATCTTTTAATATTCAATTTTCGTAATTTTATTTGTCATATGTTGCTTTTCAGTCTAAAGTAAGTGCTGATCACAATTTTTTTTAAGCTGACATTTTCAAGGCGTTTAATTTAGTAAGACACGATATTCGAATAGCTAAGCTACATCACATTTGAGTTGATGGCTATCTACTGAACTGGTTCAAAACATACTTACATGACAGACCTATCCATGTTACCTTTAAACGGCATGAAATCGCAGTACTTCTTCTCAAGTAGTGGTGTTCCACAGGGATCCATTTTAAGCCCACTCTTATCATCTACATGAATGATGCACCTAATGTTATCATGAACAGTCAATGCTCTGCATTTGCAGATGACTTCAAAATTGCCCAAGTGATTTGATTATACTCTGACACGATTAGTCTCTAATCGAACTACAAAATGACTTTAGCTCATTATGTGAGTGGTGTGCCTAACAAAATGAAACGCTATTTAATCCCTTGAAGTGTGAACAAAAAACTTTTTCAAGGAGGTTCTTTAAAATATAACACGAATACCAATATGATAATTCTACAATTAACCAGGCCACCACTTTTAAGGAATTTGGCATTACATTTGATCCGGATATGTCATTCAATTTGTATGTTAACCTGGTAACAAAGAAAGCATACAAAACCCTTGGATTTGTTATAACTTAATTCAAAAAGCTTCCAAAACATTAATGCAATTCTAATGTGTTCTACACCCTAGTAAGGTCACAACTCGAGTAGGGCTCGGTCATTCGGTGCCCATACTTGTAAGTCACATATGGAACGCGTCGAAAGAATCCAAAAGAGATTTACGCGATTTATCTTTAAAATATTCCATATTCCAACTGAAGATACTGAACATGAAATATCTAGCCCTACGAAGACTAGAAATTAATGGAATGACCCTGTTTAACCTTGTAAACATCTCTCTGGACTGTGACCTACGCAGAAATATTAGTGTAAGAACAAATTCCTATAACATTAGAAATATTGCTCTTCTTGCGATCAGACACTACACTCTGAATTGCGCTTTCCAACAAAAAGTCCACGCATGATACGCAAATACAACGAGATGTTGATCATCAGAGACATTTTTAATTCATCTCCTACAGTATTTAAAAAAGAATGGTACAGTGGACTAGTCAATATGGGCCTCAACACTGCACTCAGATTGACAAAATAATACTTGTGATTCGAACTCACTTTAGAATGAAAAGCTACATACATTAAAATTTGATTTGTATTTTTTTTTATCTGTTCATCACTTTAAAAAATCAGTTTAAATTTAATTTATATTTAACATGATACACATTAAAAAAAAAAACATTAAAAAAATATTAAACATTTAAAAAAGAATTTAACTTACATTATTATTAATACATAATAATAGAAACTTGTATATGTAGTTAAAATCAAGCTCATGATTACAACAATAAAAAATTATGAAAAATGATAAGTTATAAATTTAGCAAAAAAAAGAACAATTTTAGATGGATTGACATGAAAAAAAAAGTTATAGAACATCATAAAATTTAAATTAATTAAATTTAAACAAATTAAAACAAAAAAACGTACTCATACGTAACAAAAGGGCTGTTTTATTACTTGATTTTATTTATAATTAATTATCATTATTTTTTAACTATTATAATTATAATTAAACATATAAAATGATAACATGATCGTATATATTAATAAATAAATAAATAAAGTTAAATTTAAAAAAAAATAATAATGTTTTTTGATCAATTCAATGTTTTATTAATTATTAAAAAAAATAATAATAATAATAAAAATATACATAATTGATGAAATTGAAGGTAAAATGTTAATCTTAATTAAATTTAATTAATCTTCTTATTGCAATTCATTGTTGTTGTGCTTGAAATAAAAAAAAAAACATTATATTAGTTGTATTAATTGTAATTTCTTTATTTTTTGTATATTTTCTTTAAATTTACTTTAAAATGAAAACAAAAAAGACAAAAATTGCGTTAAAATTGATGATGTTAGGGAAAAATTGAGAGAAAAAGAATGAGACGATGGGACAAAAAAAAAATAAACATATATAATTATATTTCAGGAACTTAATGAACAATCTCAAATGTGATTATTATAATTATACATATAAAAATATTACGTATATATTTAAACTTAAAAAAAAATATATTATATACATATATAAATATATTTATTATTATGATTATGATTAATAAATTTAAAATTAAAAAAGACGTGGTCCAATTAATGTTCAAAAAAATAATTAAAAAAAAACTAGGTTATATTTGAATATTATATTATTTTATTTTATGTTATGATAATGATTAAATATAACATTGAATGTGTTAAAATTTAAACATAAATTTCTTTAAAAAGGTCCCTTCAATTAGTTTTTTGTCTCAAATCACATTTCTTGTCCTTCTTGAATTCAATTCAATTCAATTCATCAGCTTATACTAGTTCCTGAAATTTCATTAAAAATCTTATTTAGCCCAAAAATGTTTCATTAAAAAATTAAAAACAAAAAAAAATAAACACACTTTATCAATTTAAATCAATGCACGATAATTTTTCACACATTTTTAATATAAAAAAGCCCAAAAATATTAAATAAAAGCACTATAACTTAAAATCACTTAAAATCATATGTAATCCATGTCCATCATCTAATAGAAAATTATTATAATCTTTGCAATGTTCAATTTATATAATAATAATAAATGTTGTAATAAAATAAAATGATAACAAAAAAAATTAAATGAAAATTAAACATATTGAAATGAAACAGGAAATACAACAAACAATATTAATGTCAATGTTTTTTAATTTATATAAATTAAAAGAATATCATTAAAATAATAAAAAGTTAAATAAATACATAAAACAAAAGAAAAATCATAGAAATGTAAGATTTAATAATAATAAATTTAATGAAAAAAAAATAACAAATTAATGGTGTGCCAACAAATAAAGTTTTATTACATTTAAATTTTTATATTTATATGATTATTATTATTATTTTTTATTATTTATACAATTCAATATTGAAAAATATTATGTTTAAATTTTTTTTATTTCATATTATTCATTGTATGCATTTTGATCATAATTAAACATTATTAGATTATGTTTAATAAAAAATAATAACAATTCAAATGAAAAATTAAACTTTAGATAATAATATTATATATGATTGATGTATTTAAATAAAAAAAAATATATATAAATGAAATTTAAACAAAAAATAAAAAGATGATGATTAAACAATAAATTATAATAATTATAATAAAATATATAGATATCGTATTAAAGTAAAATAATTAAAAAAAAAACAAAAAAGGAGATCTTATTTATATACATATTTAATTATAATAAAATATATGTGGCATTCCATTCTAAAATTAGTGCCGATCACAATTTTCAATCTGAGTGCACAGGCCTATGGTCCATCAAAAAAAAAGAAAATTTTGCCTTATAAAATTTTTTTGTATCTATACTAGAAATCGAAATACAAGGATTTCCATTTTTTTTTATTCTTGAACACAAAATTGCACTAAAAGTCATTGTTCTGAATGAAATTGGTATGATATTTGTTCTTAAAAGTTGTAGATAATCGTTTGGACCAAAAACTTTTCATATATCATTTTACATGTTTTCATACAAAAAAAATGACTTTTCATCAAAAAACATTAACAAATCTGGAAAAAATACAATTTTACAAGGATAAAACTATACTTTTAGATTAAATTATTGATGTTTTTTGATGAAAAATCAATTTTTTTGTATGAAAACATGTAAAATGGTATATGAAAAGTTTTTGGTCCAAACGATTATCTACAACTTTTAAGAACAAATATCATACCAATTTCATTCAGAACAATGACTTTTTGAGCATTTTCGTGTCCAAAATCGTATTTTTTCAAGATTTTTTGCTGTTTTTCGATGAAAAATCAATATTTTTGTATGAAAACATGTAAAATGGTATATGAAAAGTTTTTGATCCAAACGATTATCTACAACTTTTATGAACAAATATCATACCAATTTCATTCAGAACAATGACTTTTAGTGCATTTTTGTGTTCAAGAATAAAAAAAAATGGAAATCCTTGAATTTCGATTTCTAGTATAGATACAAAAAAATTTTAAAAGGCAAAATTTTCTTTTTTTTTGATGGACCATAGGCCTGTGCACTCAGATTGAAATTTGTGATCGGCACTAATTTTAGAATGGAATGCCACATATGTTAAAGATAAAGAAAAAAACACATATTGTTAATAATTAATTAATTAATTCAAATTAATTAAATATAAGTTATATATTATATACACATATATTGCTCACTTACATAAACATTATACATATTATATAGTACTAATAAACATTATTATTATTATTATTATATTAAAATTTTACTTTTTATTCATTTAAATTTTAAAAATTCTTCTTCTTTATTATCATTATTATCATAGTAATAATATTAAATTGCTTGTTTTTTATAACTTTAATTTAATAATAATGATGATGAATTTTCAATGAGCTTCATATTATAATCATTATTATTATAATATACATTGAATATTATACATATATTAGATAAAAAAGGTAAAAGTGGTAGAAAAAGACATTTTTAAATTTTGTTTTTCTTTTAAATTAATATTATTATAATACTTTTTTTATAATAATAATTTCATTTAATCGCACTAGATGCTTATAAGCTCAATTAATGGTATTCATTTAGTTTTTTTTATTATTAATATTAAAACTTTCATTATTATACAAGACTTTTACAGTTAAAGTTAATTTTGGTTGCATTAATTTTAATATGTTTAGTAAACAATTTATTACTTTATTATACAATACAATTTTTAGTAAAATATGACAATGATTATTATTATATATTATTATATTATATTATTATTATAATTAAAAAAGTTAAAAAAAAATAAATAAATTGAATGATTTTAATTTAAATAAAAATAAAATTTTATGATTTTTTATTTATTACAATTATGTTTAGTTGTTGCATGGTTTTGTTGTGATATTTTTGAAATTGAAACGTAAGTATTTTTATTTTATCATTATTATTATTAAATGTTTTTGTTTAATATTCATAATGATAATTTTTTTAAATTAAACAAAAATGTAGACAATCTTATTACGTTTATAAACATAAACATATAACATTAAGTTAAAATTTAATATTCATTATTAAATTATAATATTTTAATTTAATTTAAATTTTTTACATTAAATATTCTAAATTTCATTTAAAAAATATTAAACATACAAAAAAATGTATTATTCTAATAAAATTAGACCTGAATTAGATGCTCATTATAATAAAAGTATTATCAGTGTATCATAGTAATAAAATATACATATTAAAAGAAAAATGATAAAAAAATATACAAATTTAGAGAATTTATTTAAAAAAAATAATAATAAATATAAAAAAAACAATTATTAATAAAAAAAATATATGCAAAGAAATAAAGTTTGCTCATAAAAATTAAAAAAAAATGTTATTTTTTCTCAACATAATTTTATAGTATCATAATAAAAATAGTAAACATTATTCATGTGTAGGATAAATTTTAATAAAATTCAGCTCATCACCTCTCTAAGACCGAATCCATTGAAATTTAATGTTTAATTTTATTTTAATTATTTATTTGAATGAATGTTAGCTCCTTGTTAACACCTTCCTTAATAAAAAAATACAACATTAATAAAAACATAAAAAAAGAAAAATTTAAATAAATATTATCGCAAAATGGTTTCTTAGAGCTGTGATCATTTATTCAGCATAAATATCATTAAAATTCATTAATATTTGAAGAGTATACAATTTTTATTAGAAAGTAGTGTTAAAATAGATAAAAAAAAATTGTTGTATTAAAAAAAACATATAGAAACGAGTAGATCTGCTTTGTAGGGCAAATTAAAATGACACATTTAGAGTAATTTTGTATTAAATTTCCTTTGTATCATTTATAATTTATTGTAATCCCTTAAATTTAGATGAAATGTAGTCGCATGCTCCTATTTTATCAATATTATTTTAATATGAAATAAAATGAAAATGAAAAAAATTACACAAATTATATTGAATATAAATGTATCAAAAAAAAAATCCATCAAAGTTACGTTTATATTCTAATATTTTATAAAAACAAAAAAAAATATAAAAACAGCCTTTTACAATACAGGGTCAAATACAATCATCATCTTAAACTTGAGTATTGATAAATAAATATATTTTAAAAAAATGTTTTAAATAACTTGCTTTTGTGCTTAAAAAACAAACATTTATACAATAAAAAAATATATCGATATAAAAAAAAACATACATTTAAATAACAAAAAAAAAAAATAAATAAAATGCTATAATGTTACAATTATATTATCATTGTCTATTTAGTGTCAGTTAAAATAATTATTAAACATTTACATATAGTTTAGTGACAACATTATCATTATAAATATTAAATTAAAAAAAAAAAATTACACAAAAAAAATAAACATTACAAAAAAAATTTGTAAAGGTGCCAAAAAGCAGATCTTATGAAATCGCTTCAAATATTGATAAAATGATATTAAAAAAATTGCGCGTTTTTAGAATTTGTCAAGGATTTTATTTAATGATAAAATTAATATTAATTAAAATATTTATATTAAAATAATACACTTTTGGAACCACATTAAAAAACATTAAAAAAAATATTAATAATAATAAAAAATTTATATGTATTTGTACAATATTTGGCACTTTTAATATACACACACACAGATTCATACAAACATACACATTAAATGTATACATTAAATATATATTATATAAGTATATTGTGTGCACTTCAAGTTTTATTTTGTATTTTACATTTAATACACAATTGAAACATTAATAAAACATTAAAAAATATTACATATTAAATTTTTTTCATTACATAAAAATAATATAACAACATATATATTTACATTATTATAATTGTTATTATTAACAATATTAATTAATAATATAATAAAAAAAAATATTATAATAAAAAACATTATACAATTAAAATTATTACAATTATTATTATTAAAAAAAATAAAAATACATATAATAAGAATGATGATTAATTTATTAAAAAATTAAATTAAATTGAAAAAAGTATTATAAAATGATACGTATTATAAAAAAGTAATAAAAATAAAATAAAAACAAGATGTATGTAGATTTGAAAACCCTCCCTGTTTTCATTTTTATTTTGTTTGCTTCCATTTGAATGCTTCCTGCTCCTTCAATGACCATGATTGTTGTTATTAAATGCTTGATTTTAACCTGAAATTCCAATTAATGTTCTCCTTACTCACATCTTAAAAAAGCATGACCCATCAACAAATGTTAAATTTAATTGAAGCCATGTATTACATTTATATGAGAAAGATACGAATTAAATTTATGGTAAGTATGCAGAAAAATATTTTCATTGTGCCCAGACATTTGGCCAGAAAAAAAACTTAACTCAATTAAACTCAAAATTATTCTTATTCAAAAATTTTATTGAACCAAAAAAAATATCAAACAAAAATATTTTTACAGAAAATTCATTTTAAATTTATAATTAATTATTATTATAATAAACATTTTACATGTAATTTATTCTTTGTGTCACTAATCTTGAAATTGAAGGAAAATATTAAATTTTTAACATAAATATATGAAATTTCACAATAATTTTGAATAATATTCAATGAATTTGTCTAAAAAGGTTCATTTCATTTTTTTAAAACTGTCCGTTTTTTTTAAATTTATTTTTAATGTTTAAATTTAAATTTCATATTATTTACATACATAATTTGGGTAATTGTATTAAAATATTTTGAAATATCTGAGTGTCAAAAATAATATTTTCTTATTTCTTTAATTTTTTTTATTTAAAATAAATATAATAATAAAAATCATCATCAAGATTACAGATTACAGGATTGAAGTAAGGTTTATTGATTTTAAGGCGTCGCTTTAAATTTAAATGTTTTCATTTTAAAGCGCTTGATTTCCGTTATTTCGGATAATGTTTTATTTTTATAAGTTATAACTTAAATTTATAATAAATTGTGTGTTTTTTTTTTTTAAATAATTGTATTCTTTTTAAATAAATGAAATAATAAAATATAGCGTTTAACGAGCATGATTTTTACAGAATGGACGTCCACCCTTGGCATAGAAACTTTGACCTTCTAAATTCTTTTTGCACATCTATTAAAAATAAAATATGAAAAATGTTGAAAATAATGATTTAAAACTAAAATGAAAATTTAACTTACAGTACAATTGAAACATTGACTATGATAGTTGTTGTTGAGAGCTTCAACCCATCGATCTCCTGCTTCTACGGGGAATCCACATGCAAAGCATTTTGTTGTGAACAATTCATTCCAATCATTTTGACAATAGGGTTCGCCTTCTTCGAGGAAGAATGGTGAATTGCCAAAGAGTTTTCCGCAGTACGAGCATGTGAAGCATTCTGGATGAAATTGACGACCAATTGCATTTAAGCAGTCACCCTAATTGTGAATTTAAAAAATTAAATTAAATTTGACCTTGAACTTGTTTGCATTTAAATTTACCTTAATCTTTTTGACGCATTTACTGCAATTTGGAGCCAAATATTGTTCAAAGCAATATTCACAATACAAATCGCCCTTTTCTTCAACAAATCCAATATCGGCTAATGGACGCTTGCAATTGGCATTGACACAAATGAAATGTTCTGGACACCAAATACGTCCAAGGGCTGTGATGAATGGTCCTCTATTAAATTTAAAAAAGTTTCATTAAAATCAATGTATTTCAAAATAAAACGACACGAAACAAGACAAAAAACAACAAAAATCAAAGTACTTACGTCGTAATTTTTACATTACATTTACAGCAAATAGGCAATTCCCCATTTTGGATTCCATTTACGATCTTGTTATTTGTCTCAGCAGAATTTTTGTTAATTTTTTCATTTTCTTTATCATTAGTATCAATTTTATTACTATTATTAAATGTCTCAACATATGACAAACGATTTGAGGCATGCGATTTATTATTATTATTATTGTTAATACTGTTACGTTTCACAAAAACATCAACTTCAGTCGTCGTTGGAATGATTGAAAGTATTTTTTCGTCTAATTTTTCTCTCTCTTCACTATTTTCATTTAATTTTTTCATATTCCTTAATTTATTGTTAATACTGGAATGTAATGTTACTGTATCGTGTTTAGGTGGAGAACTTTTTGGCAACGGAGGCAATGGAATTTCTTTTTGCAAAGGTTTCGGTTGAGTTAATTTCAATCTGGCCTCTAACATTGCCGAAATGACTTGTGATGCATCATTTTTGAATTTTGATGGCGGTTTTCCGTTATTGAGTTTTAATTCACGCACACTTTGTTCAAGCATTTCAGTGGGATTACCTACCATTTTCATCGGTTTGATATCTGAAAGTGTTGCATTGAAAATAAAAATAAAGCACATGCATTAACATTAAAAAAAATGAAGTACATTTATAATTAAAGTTAAGTTTGAGAAATTCACACAAAAAACATCAATGCAAGTAAAACCACACTCATATAGTTCGCACCTGACTTGACCGCTACAACATCCACAGACTGGAGCACGTCCTACGGCTGCTTGATTCAAGATACCACGACCACGTTTTGGTTGAGTCACGTTCTGGACATTGTATGGTTTTCCCGAGATTCCACCTAAGCCAGGAACAGGGTCACTTGACGTTTTTTTACTGGGATTTGTGTTACTGGACGAGATTGGTGATGGTTCATAGTTCTTGTTATTGTTGTTAAGTGAAGAAGGCAGGTTGTTAGATTGCTGATCTGAATTATTATTAGTAGCTTGTTGTGGTTGTGGCAAGGTTGCTTTGTTAGTTGTGTTAGTATTGAAAGAAGAAGCTGCTTGCTGTTGTTGACGTTGAATTACATTGGTAATTTGAGAGGCTTGTGCTGAGGTGGGAAAACCTGGGGGAGGCACCATTCCGGATTGAGTTGGGAAAGAATATTGAGAAATTTGAGAGTTTGTGGTGTTCGATTGTGTAGAATAAGATTGCATTTGAGAACTGGATTGTTGTTGAACACTGACTTGACTTTGAAATGTCGGTACAGTGTAATCACGAGGTTCTTGGCCACCACCAACTTGACGTTTTGTAATATTATTAGATGTTGTATCAGAGTCAGCAGTCGATAATCTTCTTGCTTGTTGGGCTACAAAACCACGTGGAGGAAATTCATCATCCTGAATTGTCAATGTAGCACCTTTAGTTTTTTGAATTTCAACTGTTTTCGCTGATGAAGTATGTTCAAATTCTTCAACAACTCGAGTTTTGCGTTGAATCGTAGCATTTCCAACTTGCTGTACACTACTGCGTTCCATTTCAGCTTTCTTCTGTTGTTCCGCATGACTTTCACGTGCTCGTGTTTCTACTTGAGTATCTCCGACACGTTGTCTTTGAACCATTTCAGGACTCTCATAGTACTTTTGAGATGAAGACTTTTGTTGTTTTTCATAGTATGGATTGTCAGTATCGACTCCAAGATATTCATTCTTGTAATGTTGTGTTTCCCACATGGGACTTAAAAGCTTGGTTCCAGACAAATATTTTCCTGACAAGTCCTTGCCTTCATCTCTAGTTTGTGGATGAATGAGCAACAATGGATTTGGTGGTGGACCAAATGCTGGTGATTTTGGACGCATCATCATTGGATTTGGAGATGGTGTTCTTAGTTTCTTTTCAAATTCCTTGCTCAATGCAACACCTTCTTCCCATGCAAGTTGTTCCTGATAATAGGGAATATGAGAAGAACGATGTTGTGAACGAGATGATGGTGTCCAAGGACGACTTGATGGTGTGGTTGGACGTAACATTTCATTTGGATCACTACTAAAGACTTCATTTTGTTGACCTGAAGAAGAAGAAGCTTCAAACTCATGCAAATATTGTCTACTTGGTGTTCTCCATCTAGGTTCTACAATGCGAATGCGTGGTGCAACTGTATCTTGAACTTCTTTGTCTAGTTCAGAAGTTTCTTGTGGTTGTTGTTGTTGTTCCTGTTGTTGTTTTGGTGCTTGTTGTTGAATTGTTTCTTGTTGTACTGGTTGTTCAAATTTGCTTTGTCTGTCTTGAATTGAGCCACGTCTCATGGTTTCACTTTGAGACGTGTAGGATTGTTGCTCTACTTGTTGTTGCAATCTTACTTGCTGTTCAACTTGCGAGACTTTTCGTTGAGTTACTTGTTCTTCTTGTGTTTGGTTAATTGAAGCACGTGTTGAGTTATTCAATGATTCTTGTTGGTTTTGTGCTTCTGCAAATACACGTCGTGCATTTTGTTCATTATTTTGATTATTATAATTGTGTTTTTGTTGTGAAATTTGTTGTTGATATGACATGGTTGATGATCTACTTGATTTTCGCTTACCTTCAGAAACTGATTGATTTTGAACAGTTTGAGGTTCTTCTTTTACTTCCTCTTGCTGTTGAGGTTGTTGTTGTTGCTGCTGTTCTGGTACAACAGAATCAATTTCAATTGAAGGTTGTGACTCTGTAATGGAATATCTTGGTTCAATAGCTAATAGTTCACGCTGTTTTGAACCATGACGAAATTGTTGATTCTGAATTTGTGATGAATCATATGAATTTATGTATTGTGAGTTTTGATTGAATTTAGAAGAAGATGAAGTAGAAGAAGAAAAGTTTGCGTATGATGTTGTATATGTATTTGCAGCACTAATGGCAATTGGTTTTGATATTGTAGGAGATGGCTCTTTGGGTGCTGCTACAAATGCTAATGGAACATTTTCTTTAAGTTCATGTGGTTCGGGCGTGATTGAGGCCCTTTGTGTCGGAAGATTGAACCACTTTCTTTGATATGCAGGAATTTCGTCTGCTTTGTGTAAGCCAGCTGGATCTGGTTTTAACAAAGCAGGCGATTGAACTTGACTTTGAACTTTTCTAGGCGTTTGAACACGTGCAGATGGATGGGGTGGAGGTAATTGTGCTTTTTTTGATTGTCTTAATTGTTGTTGGGCTTGAACATGTTTAGCATTAATTTGTTGTAACTCTTGTTGTTTCATATAATTTTCTTGTTGTTTTAAATAATCTGCTTGATTACGTTGCTGTTGTTGTTGATAACTTTCTTGTTTTTGATTTCCTGCAGCATACGATCTTTGTTGAACACTGCACATACTCTGATATGTGCTTAAACATTCCTGAGGAACACACACAATTGGAACAGCTTGTTCTGGTATTTGATCATCAGTGAATGGAAAATCCATTTGTTGTTGTTTTTGACCAACACTACGTTTTCTTCGCAATTCAACAGGTGTTGCAGGTTTAACTGGTCGAATTTTAGCAAACGCTGAAGCTCTACGTTCTAATCTTTGTTCAACTTCTTCCTCTAAATGTCTTATTTGCTCCTCATTTTCTTTGTAAATTTTTGTTGGCATTTGACTGTAATCCGGTGCTGGATTGTATGGAACTGGAGATGCATTATAATCTCTCAGTTCAGTATGGGGCGTGAATGGTCGATCAGGAGCCGTTACCAAAGCTGAAGAAAATGTCATTTGTTGGCGAGGTGTTGGCATGTCATACAACTGTGATGCAACTTCACTGCTGAATGGGGTATAAGGACGAATTGAAGCTGTTTTTAAAGCTTCTAGCAGAGGAGATTCCATTCTAGGAAAAGTTAATGGTCCAATTCTAATTGGTTCCATTGTAGGTGGTGGTGGAATATAAGCTTCTTTTTCTTCAGGTAAAGGAATAGTAGGAGTTGGTTGTGCTGGACGCCAATCATCAGGTTTCTTTGGAGCTAGTTGGCTAACAGGAGCAAATTTTCTTGCTTGTTCAAATTCGTTACGTTCTCGTTGTTCTTTCATTTTTCTCTGTTTCGCCAACATCTCGTCCATTAATTTGCGACGCTCATTATCACGTGCTTTACGATCATCTTCAATCTGTTGATCGTAAGCAGCTTGACGCGCACGTTCAAAGGGATCATCCATATCTTTCTCAACCTCTTTTGGTGTAATTGTCAATGCCTTCAACATTTGACTTTGCCATTGTTGTGGTCTTGTATTGACATTTGGTGATACAGGCAATGGACATGGTTTGGTCTCTTCCAACTTTGGCAATGCATATCTTGGATCACCAGTACAGTATTGTTGTGTAAATGGAAGTGTCTTATCTTCAACAACAACAATAGGGATTTCAGATTCACGTCTTGAATCCGTCATGTAACTTTCATATGATTGTCTTCGATCAATATCAGATTGACACTGTTCAGAATAGTCAGATTCGCGTCTCTCTTGATAGTATGAATCAAAATCATTTTGGATTTGCAATGTGTTTGGATACAAGGGGCCATGTCTACCTTCAACTGATCTCGGTGATCTACCTCTACATTCTCGATCAATTGAACTTTCACGATCATATTCAACTTCAACTTCTTTTGCAGGTTCTGCAAATCCTACTCGTTTTTGCTGCTTTTTCTGTGATGATCTGTCATCCTCTTGATAGTATTGTTGAGATTGATATTGTTGTAATTGATTCGAATCCTGCATTTGATACTTTTGGGATTGATTTGCACTTTGCATTTGATTTTGTTGAGTTTGATTCGAATTCTGATTCATTTGATATTGTTGTAATTGATTCGAATTCTGCATTTGATACTGCTGTGATTGAATCGAAGTTTGCATTTGATACATCGGACGATCATTTCGTTCCTCACTTGGTTCATGCACCATATAAGCTTCCTCAAAATCAGCATTACCATCACTTACATAGCTACTTGCACCGATCGAGCAAATTGATGGTTTATGACGCAACATTGCCGCATAATTCGCAGCATAATCAGAAATCGCATCAATCGCAGGTGCAGGTGCAGGCTTCTGCTGATTCGCATCAAAATATCTCACAACTTGTTGAGACACATTTGTCGAATACACTTGATATTCTTCGGATGATGAATCACCAGTTGTCGAACTTGATGACGCACTATTATCCGAATACATTTCAGGTTGTTCCGAAAATGAAACATCCGATTGTCCTAACTGATTATGTGACAATTCAGGAGCCGATATGCTCTGTTTATCGATTTTATTTTGTATTGACGGTGGTAACATTGGTTTCTCAGTTCTAGGTTTTGGCTGGATATGTTGCGTTTCAGGTGGTGGCACATAAATTGGAGCTGCTAAAGGGACTTTTTCGTCCTCTTCACTGCAAGCTTTGGGCGGCCACTGAAACGCAGGTGTATTGGAACGTGAAATTTGCTCTTCAAACCCTTTCAAGACCTCAGGACGACCTTCTTCCTCCCTGATATAAGACAACAACAGCATTTTACTTTCTAATTTTATTTTATTTGTTTTTTGAATATCGAGTGTTTTGAGTATCGACGAATGGGATCCAAGCAAGGTATCACAAATGATAATGAGAAAAGCATTGATACATGAAAAGCACAAAGTGTGATGTCGTGTTTTTTTAAGGTTAAATCATAACATTTAACATAAAAATAGAGGGTATGAATGGAGCAACATAAAATAAAATTAAAAAAAAAATATGATTGTTTTAGTAATCAAGCAGCTAAAAGCAAAAGCGAATGTTATTTGAATTTATTGTATTAAATTTTTAGCGCTAATATTGAGTGAAAGAAAATACTACAATTTTTTAAATTTCATTTTAAAATAAATTTATTTTCAACATTGAATAAAATTTTTAAATAAAATATTTTTTTAACACTTTTCGTTGAATTTTAAATTAATATTTTTTATTTGCAGTCGATTAATTGAAATAGTTCGTTTTACATGTAAATGGTCATGAGTTTTGAGTGATTCATTTTCATGGTCTTAGTCATGTTCTTATATGTGATTGAGGGACAGGAAGTCTAAAGTCTCTACACTTGTAACACTTAAAATTAATTAAAACGTTAAAATTTAAGCTTCATACACGGAAAAAGAGAATAAAATTAACACAATTTTTTATTTTTCATATCAACATGAATTTGATGATTGATAGTTTTTTTTGTTTTAATTTAAAGTGAAAATTGAGGTTTTTTTTCATCAAAATGTTTTTAGAAAGCTTTAACAGGAAAACGGGGACTTCCCCCAGCAGGCAAATTTTTGCATGGGAACCGATCATTAACTAGAAATAAAAAAGAATAACAAATAGAAAAAGAAAATCGTATATAAAATTTTTGTTTCCAATTTGATCAGTATGAAAATTAATCAGAATGAAACAACGAATTCATTGAATGCACATTTTTAGCTTGTTTTTGTTCATTGAAAATAGTATTTTAAAATAAAAATGAGTAGAAACGGAATGATGCTAGATTTTATTAGGTGATGATACGAAACACATAAATGTCAATTCATTTTTTTCAAAAAAAATTTAAAAAAAAAAAAAAACAGAAGCATTAAGGTGGCGTTGAGTTATGCGATCTAAAACACTTCAAACAACAATTTAACAAATCACAGCTAGTCGTTTCTTTATCAGAACATTTGTCATTACATTTAATTGGTTCAATTGGAATTTGTTGTAGTTGCTCATGTTGTCCGCCTAGAAAAGTCAAGAGTCAAGTCAAAGCATCCGTTAATTTGAATAATTTCTTGTTTCGATTTATTTTAACAAGATTCAGTGGATCAAAAGCGATTTTAGCTTAGCTACATAAATGCATTTCAATTTAAAAAAAAGCATTTTTGATGTGGTTTGATGATTTTTTTTTGTGTGTGGTATTGTATTTTTTTTTTTAGAAAACAGTACCTCGTTTAGGAGTAGCTGTTGGTGCTTGTGACTGAGGTTGTGGTTGTCTAAAAACGTTGAGTTTCCCTAATTTTTTATATATTTATATTTTTTTGTGTTTATTCTCAATTTAACGGTTAAATTATGTTCAATATTTGAAATGTAAATGTCAACAAGAAAAAAAAAATTCACATACCTTGCAATTGTTGAGCAGCAGGTGCTTTCGCTGCTTCATTTACTGGGGCAGGAGCTGGAGTCCATGCTGGTGTTGTTTGAACTGGAGCACTTACAGGAGCAGTCCAGGCAGGAGCAGCTGGTGGTGGATACGCAATGGGACTCTTTGGAGCTGAAACTGGGGCTGGAGCTGAAACAGGAGCATACGAAAATGGTTTTGGACCAGAAATTGATGATGGGAGCTGTAAAAATGAAATTTCATCAATTACATATCGGATTTCAATTGAAATTTATTTCAATGACATTTAAAGCAAAGCAACACATTTAAAATCAACACCTACCTTATACTTAAATTCCCCATTATTCTTATTAGGTGGCTTAACACTTCGTATAATTCCACCATTAATTGTCTTATAATACAAATTTCCAGAAAATTCACTTTCTTTTTCCTCGTCACTTACTTGTTGTGAGTTGCTGCCATCCAAATTATCGATCAATTTAAGGTCACTCAATGACACCCCACTACTTTGGCGTGAATGGGAGGGCGATTGAACGATGGGTGAGTTTTTCAGTGAACTATTTGAATTTCCATATCCACTTGACATGCTACTTGTCCGAGAGTGACTTGGTGTGGCCCAAGCGATTTCAACAGTGACACACTTAAAATTTTTGTTAATTAAACATTTTAAAATTCACACACACATTGAAATTTTTTTAGTTGAAAGACATACAAAAAACAATAGTCATATGAAAATTAAATTCAATACTCACATGAGCTGTAGTCGGGACAGCAGGAGCTACAGAAGAGCCATTTAAGGCACCGGCATGGGCATTCAATGCCGAAGAGATTGTGCTGGTTGGTGCTTTTCTGAAATTTACCAAAAAAAAATCAATTTATCAATGAAAATTCTTCATTTCAATACGAATTATATGAAATTTTGAATCAGGGGGAAGTAAAATGAGAATGAAATTAATAAATATAAAAGTGAAACACTAGACAGGGGCACGCACTTTAAATTAAATTGAAGTAAAATGAAAAAAAGTAAATTTTTATACATACGGTGGCACTGTAACAGGTACCAATCCATTGGTATTTGGTGGTGGGCTACTCATCGCCGCCAATTTAGCATGAATGTCACAATATAATTTATTGTTAAAATTGTAATAACCTTGATTTTTCAAGGAGCTGCCACATGTGGAGCACTTGAAACACTCAACATGAAGATTTTTATCCTTAATACGAACAAAAACGCCACTAAAAAAATTAATAACAATAGAAAGTGAAAACGAGAAATTTCATGCATAAAATTTAAAGTTAAATTAAAGAATCATACAAAGAAATAATAAATAAAAAAAGACACAGACTCATACAAGTGATCTTCATTTTTATCATTGAATATTAGATTTTAGTCAAAAAATAGTGAAAAATGTCATTTTATTGACTCAATGTCACAATTCAAGTGAATACAAAATGCATATGAACTGTTTAAACTGACTCGTGCGATGAAAATTTGACTATGATCGGATTTTTATTCGTAATGATCGGATTTTCGATGAAAGGTCGTTGAAAATTCTTACTTAATGTCTTTGTCTGTAGCTTCAGTCGTTGTTGTATTTTTTGTAGTTGTTGTGTCCTTTGTCACTTCCTTTTTATTATTCATATTTGTCGTTGTTTGAATGGGAGGCCGATTCGGCGCTTCCTCGTTTTTTGGAACATCAGCACTCGTGGGATGTCGTGGCTCTTTTACTTGATTTTCATCTTCATGTGATTCAAAAGGTTCCGGTGTTTTACCTCCCGTAAAATATGGTGATGCAGATGGCGTATAAGCGAATTTCTTTTCAAATTTCTGTACAAATGACGGGGTCGATGATCGCTCTTTGGCTCGACATCCAACTGCATGACTTGCCGTCCAATAATAATTATGAGCTAGTTTTGTTCATTTTATCATCAATTTTATTTTTTATTTTAATTTTAAATTCATAAGAAATTTAGTATTTTTTTTTTTAATTTTTAATTGTAAATGAGACAAAAATGATGAGAGACGTGATCATTCATACAAGCAATCACACTTTAATTTAAAAAAAAAAATTTTTTTTGGGACACTTACACAATAAGTCGTTCACAATCAGCACAAATATTTTGACCTGGTGGCAATCCATTATTGGAAGGTGGTTTTGGAACATTAACAGGTGCAGTTACATGTTTTGTTACCCCATCAGACACTGAACTGTGTTGATCATTCAATGGATGTTGAGGGAAGTGTGATGACGGACTGTACACTGATGATGGTCTTGCTACAGTTGTGTTATATTTTTTTAAATTTAATTTTAATGGTAATTTTTTTTTAAATTTTAATTTTAACAGTAATTCACCACCACCATCATTCACAAATTACATTGAAAGAGAGAGAACGAGATAGTGAGAGAGAAATTTCGTGTAATAATTAAAAGATACATTAAATTTCAAGAAAATAGAATTGATTTACTTTTATTTTCCATTAAAAAAAATAATTATAAAAATAAATAATTTTATTATATAAATAAAATACACTTAAAAATATCTCTCTTAGAATAATTTTAGCGGTTTGAGATAATAAAAAGAATAATTGAATGACATTGACTATTAAAATGAAAAAAAAATGGGAGACATCCGACTGAGAAACTGCTTACATAAAAGGAAACTCGATTTGAACTAGAGAATTCGTTTAAAATTTGTTAAATGAAACCACCCAAAGGTGCGTAATATGAAAACATAGAATCGAAATTGGTTAATCAATAATTTGATCTTGAATAAAAGGATTACCGCCACCATTTAGCATTTTCAACATGCAAGCCAATGTATAGTAATGTGATAATAATTCTTCATTGATTTCAGATTGAGATTCAGTATTAATATTACCTGGTTCTGGTTCATTGCCTTGTTCCTGCAACATTTTAAATACCTCAGACTGTGCTGAATTGTAAACTTTTTCGTTCTTTTTGAAATTTACACTAAACATAAAGGAAAAATATGTATTAAAAAATTTTGAGAAAAGAATTTTTTTTACTTTTTTGTTTGTGGTATGGTCAAAACATGGACAATTGGGAATTAACAAAAGTATTTTAACATGATTTTAATTTTAAAAGTTTTTTTCAAAATAAAATAAATAAAGACATTTTTTTTGTTATTTTAAAATATTCTTTTTACTACTCACCCAAGAACACCGCCAGCCAATACTTCAGTTTGGGCAGACAATGTTTCAGCAATTGTCTCATCACTGTACATGGCAACTGGTGAATTGTATTGTTTGTTAACAACACTCTTAACAGATGGTTCTTTTGACTGTGAAATTGTTCAAATTAAAATGAATTCAAGGAAAAAATTACATTTAAATAAAACTCACTGCAAATGGTCTTGCTGCAGTGTTGTGGCCAGTTCCAATTGCGGCAGGATTTTGTCCTGGTTTTGCTTGCAATGAGGTTTTTGTTAGCACATTGACGCCTGCTGATGTAGGAACTGGTGATGTCAAAGGTGTTACTGCTGGTTTCCATGTTGAACCACCACTGAAGATTTTTTTAAATTTAATTTCAATTTAATTCGAATTTTTAAAATGAAAAAATTAAATTTACCGTGAAACAGTCAATTCAAATGAAGCCCCAGCTCGTACAATGGCATCTTGAGCATCCTTGTGTCGCAAATTAAATAATTCTTCGTTGTTTACTTTGATCAATGCATCACCGGCTAAAAGGCCTGCTTTATCGGCTATGCTACCAACATTAACCTGCAAATGTAAAAAAATGAGATATGATAAAAAAAATTGTAAGTATCATTTTTTTGTATTTATTTATAAATTGTGATGATAAATGATATAATCAGGCGCTACTAGATGTATTAAATTCAATAAATAATAAATCATCGTAGTTAAATAATTGATAAGATGTCGGTTTTTTTAATGTTTGAATTGAATTTCACTTAAAATGATCTTTTGAGGCTTGATTTAAAGGTGTCCATTGTACAGATTGCTATTCAAAATCCGTCATATTCAAATCTGTCATATTCAAAATCTGTCATATTCAAATCTGTCATATTCAAAATCTGTCATATTCAAATCTGTCACATTCAAATCTGTCATATTCAAAATCTTTCACATTCAGTACTGTTATACAAAACCTTCTAAAAAGTGCGCTCATTAAATGCACTTTTATTCACCATTCATGATCAATTTTCTCACATAACTCTTCAAAATGATGATCATTACCGATTTCAAATAAGACAAAAAAAAATAACGATAAAATAAAAATTCTTATAACTCCCATGAACTGCATCACCAACTGTATCTGTTTATATTCTTTGATATCATATCAATTACATAGTCAATCGACATGCGGTTTTTTTCCTTTCAAATGATTCGTTTTTTTCCATTATTATTATTATTATTTTTTTTTGTGAAACAATTTATTAACGATATACAATCGAAGCCATATCATATTTCAACACATGACTTTTCAAATGGCACACGTGCACAGAACCAGTCTTTAAAAAGTTGTGTAATGAGAATCATTTCATTAAATACATGAAATAAATGAGTTTAAAACCTTAAAAAATTGATAAAAAAAAGAAGAAGAGCAGAAATGTGCAAAAAAAAACGAATAATAAAATGAGAATATCATGAACAGGCACACAAATGAACATGCAAGAATTTTTTTGGACTCGGCATCTATGAAATGGCATTTAACTCATTAAGCACGCGGATTGCATGTCGTTTTGTACTCGATATCTTATTATTTGAAAGAAATAATAAAAAGAGAAGAAGTACAAAAAAAAAATAGAAAAATAGCCTTGAAATAGGTTAGTTACATGAATTGCTGCTCCTACATTGCTCGTGTAAGAACAAAATTGGAATAGGAGAGTTGCATTGCGACACAAAGTGTTATCTATTTCCTTTTTAAAGCATCAGTTACATTGTTTATTGTTGCAATAACAGAACAAAAAAATTACATTGTTCTTACAAGTGTTTTGTGATAAAATTAAAATAAAAACATGAAGGTAGCAAGTAGCAGAGAAAAGTTCAATGATGCGTCTCCTTCATATTTTTATCTCGCAATATAAAGAAAAACAAAAATAAATTTAACATGAAAAATTTGTGTTTATTTATAAAAATTAATGACCCTGATTGTCCAAAAAATATTTTCTATTATATTGAGTAATCAAATAACTCATCAGTCCCTCTAAATTAAACAAATTCTTCGGAACATTAGTCACTTTAATTTCACTCACTCTACACAACAAGTGTCTTTTTCCCACAAAGTCACACATATGCCAAAAATCCTACACAATTTATTTATAGAACATATTTATTTACAGCAAAAAAAACATTTCACATGAAAACGAGAAATTATATTTCTATGAATAAACATCACTTTTTGAATTGAAACCAGTAGTCACTTAAAAAAAAAAATGTTTTTAACACAAAATTAATTCAAAAGTAACATATTGTGACATGACTTTGGCAAGTGCATTTCATTTCATTTCAGAGAGATATTGAATTCAAAAAACAAGTTCGTAATAAATTTTTAAGGTGACCATTCATCAAAATGTGTGTAAAAAATTTAAAGCAAAATCAAGGAAAAAAAACCACCCATTTTAATGTTGAGCAGCATAACACTGATTACGACGTTAATTGTGTGAGACAGTGCGATGATGAACAATGTAAGGATCGAAATTTAAATTGAAAAGTGAAATTTTTTTTTCGACAATTTCTTTTTTTTATTCTTTACATAAAGTTTTGCTGTGCAAATTAAATAAGAAGAAAAAAAATTTAATAAATCACTTTCACTTAAAATTGAAATTTAAATAACAATTTAAACAATAAAATTTAATAAAAAAATATGTTGCCGTTTTTTTTTTTGTTTTTGTTCCTTTTTAATGCAATCAAATTGGATTTTTTTGTGATTAAAATTGACAAGAATGATGTTAAATGGAATTAAATTAAAGTAAAATATAAAATTTAAGCTTGATGGATTGAGGCAGCTTTTAGTGTTTAAGAGTGTGAAATTGGAATCAATTTAAGTGATTTTATTGAAAGTAAGTTTGTCAATGAAATTACTTGAAGTTTTTCTTTTCTGGTTATTGATGTTCATTCGTTTTGAAAAACTGAGCCTTTTTGAAAAAATGAGCCTATTTTGAAAAACTCAGCCAATTTTGTAAAACTCAGCCAATTTAGTAAAACTCAGCAAATTTTGAAAAACTTAGCCTTTTTGAAAAACTGAGCCAATTTTGAAGAACTCAGCCTTTTTAAAAAACTGAGCCGATTTTGAAAAACTCAGCCAATTTTGAAAACTGAGCCAATTTTGAAAAACTCAGCCTTTTTAAAAAACTGAGCCGATTTTGAAAGACTCAGCTAATTTTGAAAAACTCACCCAATTTTGAAAACTGAGCCAATTTTGAAAAACTGAGTCAATTTTGAAAAACTCAGCCAATTTTGAAAAACTAAGCCAATTTTAAAAAACTAAGCCAATTTTGTAAAACTAAGCCTTTTTAAAAAACTGAGTCAATTTTGAAAAACTCAGCCAAAGTGAAAAACTGAGCCAATTTTGAAAAACTCAGCCAATTTTGAAAAACTAAGCCAATTTTAAAAAACTAAGCCAATTTTGTAAAACTAAGCCTTTTTAAAAAACTGAGTCAATTTTGAAAAACTCAGCCAAAGTTAAAAACTGAGCCAATTTTGAAAAACTCAGCCAATTTTGAAAAACTCAGCCAATTTTGAAAAACTAAGCCAATTTTAAAAAACTAAGCCAATTTTGTAAAACTAAGCCTTTTTAAAAAACTGAGCCAATTTTGAAAAACTAAGCCAATTTTGAAAAACTCAGCCAATTTTGAAAAACTAAGCCAATTTTAAAAAACTAAGCCAATTTTGTAAAACTAAGCCTTTTTAAAAAACTGAGCCAATTTTGAAAAACTAAGCCAATTTTGTAAAACTCAGTCTTTTTAAAAAACAGCCGATTTTGAAAAACTCAGCTAATTTTGAAAAACTCACCCAATTTTGAAAACTGAGCCAATTTTGAAAAACTGAGTCAATTTTGAAAAACTCAGCCAAAGTGAAAAACTGAGCAATTTTGAAGCCTTCTGAGTCAGAAACGGAACTTGAACCCCTGCTGATGGAATATTGAATATGCAATCAAGCACACCAGCTCATGATAGAAGTGAGGATTGAACTGAAATTCCTAACACTATAATTTTAATATCATGTCGAGCATTTCTGAGTCACATCAACGTAATATTGAATTTCATTCGCTTCTCAAAAATTCAAAAATAATCAAATTTGAGAGTAATGTCAAGAAAAGTGACACACTCAATTGATTATATCACGAAAGTTTTATTCCACATTTTTTTATCGCACATTTTTTAATTTCAACTTTCATTTTCTCTCTGCATCACATTTCAACCAGAGAAAGACATTGTGGAAAAAAATTCAATCAATATTCCTTTAGGACATTCTTTGTCATCATTAACTCATCATTTGTTTTAAATTGAATTAAATGAAACAAAACTAAAGATAACCAGACTCAATATTTATCTCACTCAATTAAAATTCATTCTTGCACATGCCATTTCAATCTTCATCATCACTTTTCTGATATTTTTTTTTATTTTGAATCATATTTAGATGAGTAATTTGCTTATAATTGCAATACATTGAATTGAAATTATTAGCATGTGCATTTTAATAATAATAATAAAAATAAATTTTATCAAGATTGATTTGGTTTTAAATTGAATGGTGATGATGATGATGATGATGATGACTATAAATTTATTTAAATTTTTTTTTTATTATTGAAGAATTCTTTTTTACAATGAAAGGAATTCTTAGATTTTTTTTATTCATTTTTTTTTTAATTGACATTCATACATTTAATGAACTTCAAATGTCAAGCACAATTAACTTTTAAAAATGAAGGAAGAAAACAATTGATATTTTTTTTTACTTCTTGGTCATTCAATTTTTATATTTTTTTATTGTATAAGCAAAATAACTTTTAATGTCAACACAATATTATTTTATGTCAATTTCAATATTTTATGGGAATGTTTGATGTCGCGTTCTATTAAAGTTATTTATAATTTTTCAATGTCAATCATATTTATTTGCAATCTCTTATTAAATTGATTTTCCTACTTTTTTGTATTATTTTTTGAACTGAAATGATCTTAAAAGAATATTTTTATCTTTTTTCCTTAATCATGGAGGTCATTACACCTCCTTTGCTTTAAATCACGCTTATCGACTTTCATTTTTGTTTTGTCTCATGATTTCCTTTTCATATTAAAAAAAATTCAATTTCGCCCTTATCATTAAAAAAAAACAAAAAAAATTGCTTATATTTATCATTGTGAAAGTTCCTCAATTTGTATAAAAATCACACCAAAATCAGAAGCAAGGAAAAAGAAAACAAAAAAATTCGATCAATGCACAATCTGACAACATCAATAATTACCCACAAAATCAAGTTTAAATGTAAATCAAGACAAGCACACACAACACACAAAAAAATCCGAAAAAACTGGTTCAGGATTTAAAACATGCAATAAATTATTTATATTGCACATTTAGTGTGTGTATGCAATAAATGACGATTTGCAGCATGCAATGCAATGCACAAATTTTATGAAATTAAGTAAAAAAATAATAATAATAAATAAAATTCTGGCAACGTGCGTAAAAATTCATTTATACTAATTGCATGTGAAATTGGAAAAAAAAGTGCAGATTAATGCTGAATTATTACGTAAATGTATGAAATGAAATGAAGAAAGGTTTTAATGAGGGGATTATGAGATGAGATGAGGAGAAAATGCTCTTTTGGTGAGATTAATTAGCAAATTTTAATTTTCGAACAAAATTCTCTTGTACGTGACGTTCGGCCAATTCTGGAAATGTTATTAAGGCTTTTTACATTTTTCGATTCGATTTGAAATTGAGCGTAAATTTTCTCCTTGAAGAAAAAGAAAAAGAGAGAGAGAAAGATAGAGAGTAAGACAGAGAGAGAACGTGACGTTTTTTCGATTCTGAAAATGTGATTAAAGCTTTTTAAATATTTTACTTGGATTTGAAAATTAGCCTAAATCTTCTCCTTAGAGACAGAGAAAAAGAGAGGAGAAAGAAAAATATTGAAAAAGACAGAGCGAAAATGTGAAGTATGGCTCATTCTGAAAATGCGATTAAGGCTTTTTAAATATTTTAATTGGATTTTAAATTTAGTCTAAATCTTCTTTTTGGAGAAAGAGAAAAAGAGAGAGGGGGAGAGAGATAAACAGAGAGAGTAAGACAGAGAGAGAACGTGACGTTTGGTCGATTCAGAAAATGTGATTAAGGTTTTTTAAATATTTCAATTGTATTTGAAATTGTGTCTAAATCTTCTCCATAGAGAAAAAGAAAAAGAGAGACAGAGAGAGAGAGAGAGGTAGAGGAACTGAGGCAAATTAATGAGAGACATTTTCACTGTAGTTTGGGTTGCTTTTGTAATTGAGCCCTTATCTTATCCTTAAAAAAATAGAAATGGAAAGAAGAAGAGAGAGGCAAGAATAGTGAGAGGGAGAGTGACGAAAAATGAGAAAATTACACTGTAAGTTTTCCGTTAACCGAGTTAGGCACTCACAAAACATTCATGAGCCCAAATTCATATACATTGAAATGCACTTTTTTTCTCCCTTTCCTGACTCTCATTTCAAATATTTTCATTTAAACAAAAAAAAATCATCAGATATTGAAAATCCAAAAAATTTATTACTTAATTGAAGTCATATTTTTTGTCGATATAATTTTTTTTCTTCTTAATTATTTTAACATTTAACCACGTTTTAACCACAAAGTGAACAAACGCTTAAAATTTTAATTTTTTTTTTCATGTTTAATGTGAAAATTTATTGCAACAATGTTAAATGTTTTATTTTTCTCAATAAAATAATCTCTCAATGTCTTCCGCATTTGAATATTATTATTACAGTAACAAAAAAACATAAAGACTTATAATAATGAAACAACAAGAAACATGAAATTAATATAAAATGATAAATATTTGAGTGTGACATGCAAAGCACACATTTTTAGTGGTAACATTTTTTTTGCCGTTAAGACAAGTGAGTCCTCAAATTCAAGAGTGAGACATGAACAAGAGAAAAACGATAGAAATTTGCGTTTTTTTACAATGCTTAACGATGATGAATGCAGATTACAAGATGATTTTAAATGGATATTTGAAGAATGTAACAAATTGTTATTTTCTTCAAGTGATGACTCAATAAAAAATAATTTCTTATGAAATTACACAATTGAAAATGATTTGTACTTCAAAAAGTAACTGTTTTATGGATTTTTTATAATTTTTGTATTTAAATTTAATCAATAGATTTGATGCTACAAGAAAATTTAAGGAAATGTCAGAAGTCTTAAAGTTCATAATCTTCAAAAAGTCTAAAAAAAATCGATTTGAATCCATTCATGCATAACCTGAATGAAATTGATGACTAATCCACCTGGTTCACATACAAGAGACATACATTAAATTCATAGAAAAACACACCTAATGCCGATTAACCAGTTTTTTGAATTTTAATTTCATATGTTAAATAATTTTAAGTGCATCATAGAAATCGAAACCGGCAAATCCAAAAATATTACGATATTTATGATAAAATTGATGACAAAATTAACATACGCATGATAAGTGAATTAATATTACTTTCAATGACTCAGACGACGATTCCCGAATAAATTTCAGCTTAGAGATTAAATTTGTTGGATTACGTTAATGGAATAAAATGGATTTTTTTTATTTTAATTTTTCTTTAAATAATGAGTAATTAAAACAAGCAATTAATCACATTAAAAAATCATGATGCAAAAAAAATAACTCAAATTCTCATTTTGAAGGTCAGCCACGTTGTTTATGTCAAAATTGAACTTTTGAGTTTAATTTTTTTTGTTAGATTAAATTCAAAATATCAAATAATGAAAATTTATGGGACAAGACACACTACAAAAGACATTCTTAATAATAAATGTTGTAAGTGAATAACAAACAAACAAACACGTGTCAATTCACATTAAATATTAGTTTTTTGCAAGTGGCTGACCGATTCGAGTGTTGGTGGCATGCATGTCTCTTTAAATGAATGTGCAAAGTAATTTGAATTCAAATTCATGATCAAAGTACAACATGTACAATGTTGAATTAAGTTGTAAAAAAAGGTAAATTGATATATTGTGCATGTGCAATATTGTGTTTTAGTGAATTAAAACTTTGAAATGTGATTCATGATAGTTTGAAATTGAATTTAATCATGATTTGTGTGAGTTGGAAACAAAGAGGTGAGTTAATTTGGAGTAAAACAAAAGAAACAAGGTAAGTTTTTAATGGCTTATAGTGAAATTTCAGACACCAGTTCAGACAACCCTCGGTCGAAATTCTTTGGGAGCCTTCTCTATGATGATTAGAGACATGTCTTGACACAACCTGTTATAAAGAGTCCAACAACGGTTATTGGGATCGTTTGCCTCATATCGTGAATTTGCCTTGACTTCTTCCAATGGATGTATGGTTCATTTCTAATTCTGACTTTATCTTTGATAGGTTGTGAAGCTTGTGAAGGTTGTGATAGGTTGTGGGTGCCGAAAATGTCATGATCATATCAGATCATATTTGCAGGTGGACTATTAAGCCTGCACTCAGGCCATCCGTCGGGCCCATTGTGCACACTCGTTTTTATCATCCGAGGAACTTAGCTTTTATCCTGTCATCATAATCAGTAGCCACCTTTATCTAGCCTTAAACTCAAATTGAGTACCCGGATAATGGGACATTTGAGATTGTAAAGTTTAATGGCTGGAGCGTGAATCGAACTGCCAACCTTAAGATTTATAGTCCAACACACTGACCACTGCAGCGTACAATCCCCACAATGCCTAAGATGGTCCAGATTTAATATTGTGATGAATCCAAAAGATCTTTGAATTGTCCTGGTGCACTCAACTCCAAAAGTCTGATCTTCTCCCTGAAATCTTGAATCGTCTCCTTTTTTAAAAAAATTCTCAAATATCATCAAACAATGAAATGCACAAACCCAAAATATGCTTCTGTGTCATTCAACTAACAAACAATTTTAATCCTTTAATTACTAATCCCTCATAATTGACAATAAATTCTTCAAAGAATAATCTGTCATGAGAGTGTATCAACCTACAAACATATTATTCACACTTGAATAGATCACATTTCATTTCATTTCATTTTATTCCATGTATTTAAAATAAAAATAAACGTGACTCATACTTTATGGAATTTCTGTTATAAATGTGTGTTTCTTTTCCATATGAGATATGAGACGAAGAAAAAGTTCTACTGTTACTTTTTTTTTCTTTAAATTTATTTTTTTTTTGATGTATGCACAGATGCAAGGACAATATCTTTCAGACATTATTCATCTTAATTTCATTATTTTCATTTTTTTATGTTTATTCATTCATTTTTATGATATTTATCTTGGTTTTTTTTTCTTTTATCCTTATTTTTTTTTATTATTTATTATTTTCTTTTAATATTATTTGAAATTTGCCTGTTTAAATTGAAATTATAGGTTAAGATTACTTAAAATCCTATAATTTGACATGAAAATTGATAAGAATCATTTTTATTTTGACATAACTAATGCAATTAAAATGACCACATTTAATCTTATGTTTCATTTTTTAAATTTTAATTGTTTTTAGGAGATAAATGAAATTTACCACCAGTGTATTGAGTAGAAAGTTCTCTACCTGAGTTTTCTGATGCACATTCACAGATTGTCAGTTGAAAGTGTCTCGTAAACGAACCTAAAATGCTTTGTACAGATTACGCTAGAGTGACTATGAGCGAGAGAATTATTTTCATAATCGGTCAAAAATGTGCTTTAAAGTCAGCTCTGAGAGCGCCCAGTAAGCGCCAAGGGAAGGACTTCGTATACGGAGACCCTTGGCATTGTGGAGGTGTTTTCGTCTTAAAATGCAGAGAAATCGAACTTCTGCTCCGACAAAACATTCAAAAATGAGTCTTTATAGAAGTGACTTTAGACTTCTACGTTCCCAAAATGCTCAATTCAAGGTCAGTTAACCCAAAAAATTTCATTAAAAAGATGTATATCTCTAAATTGAATTTCATATGACCTGAAATTCACAGGTATGACAAATTTCAATTTATTTTTATTTCTCCAAATTAAAAAAAAGGAAGCAATAAATCTCAAACAAAAGAATCACAAAAAAACAATGAATGATGTAACATGGCAACAAAAGAGAGAACTGACCATCGGAAATGCATATTCACTTCTTTGCATTAATTTACAATTTATAATTGAATTGCATTGTTACAATTGTCCGAACGTGCCATTTATAAAAATATTTATTTTATTTGTTACATTTGACATTTAATGTGCATTTCAATTTCTTTTTAAAATTTAAATCAATGAACGAAGTATTTCAATTCAAATTTATTTTGATTTGATTTGATTTGAAATCTGATTTTTTTAAATGTGTATGTGTGTGTGTGAGTTAACGCCTGATCTTATTTTGAAATGAAAATTTAGAAGGAATTTCATTTGACATACCTTTTGTAAAGCAAGTGGTGATCCAAAGTCTTTGCCACCTTGAAGTCGAAAGCCCCAAGGTTGGTTGTCGTTTCTCGTTAATCGTACGGTTATCAATTGAGCCATTTTTTATTTAAATCTGAAAAGAAAATTCAAAAAAAAATTGTGTTAAATTAAATTTAATTAAAAGTGAAAATCTCAAAAACTCCTTTAAAAATAATAAAATAAAATAAATGTGTCTCGCATCATTTAATTTCATTTCATTTCAAAGTACATAACAAACTCTCTCATTAACTAATTAATAAACAGCCTTGATGTGGAAAAAAAACACCATTAACAGTGTTTATACCATTAAAATTCAAAGGTAACAGCAAAAGTATTTTACAAAGATAATAAGTAAACAATAAATGAGAACGAAAGTGAACATTGTCTGTAATTGTACAATGATAGCAAATAAAATTAAAATTAAAATGAAAAAAAAATACAATGAAAGACAATGCAAATAGATGTAAAAGTGTCACATTATAAATTGCATTGAACGCAAAAATATTTACTCACTTATTCATCAAGTGAGTGCAATAACAAACATTTTACATATATGCATGTTTTTTTTATCATCATCATATACAACATGTAAATATTGTACAATTTACATTAAAAATAGTTAAAGTGGGTTGTTGTGTCACCTCTAGCAATACTGGTTTATATATTGGTCGTTTTCTTTATGTGCTTTTTTTTGTGTTGCATTATTGTTATTTTTATTATTATTGAGAGAAATATGTTTATTAGGTGCAAAAATACAGACTTTACACAGACACAATGGTTTATTGGAAATTAATGAAAATGAGTCAAAGGTACTTTTAAAGGTGTTATCATAAGCGTATTTATTGTTAACGGATTTATTTTGAATTGCTATGAAAGTTATTGATTTAGAGACAAAGTGTTTAAAAAGAGCAGCTCTGTGCTTTGATTGACATACGACGTAGTGCCTTATATCAAAAATTGTCTTAAATTTCCCGCTGGGCAAGAAAAAGGTACAAAAAACTTTCCATTTCGTTTTCTATCAAAGTACTCTAATGTCAAAAATTGTCATAAATTCCCGGTTGACAAAAAAAGGTACAAAAAACATTCCTTTTTGTTTTCTATCAAAGTACCCTGATGACAAAAATTTTCATAAATTTCCCGCTGGGCAAGAAAAAGGTACAAAAAGCTTTACATTTCGTTTTCTATCAAAGTACCCTGATGTCAAAAATTGTCATAAATTTCCCGGTTGACAAGAAAAAAGTACAAAAAACTTTCCATTTCGTTTTCTATCAAAGTACTCTAATGTCAAAAATTGTCATAAATTCCCGGTTGACAAAAAAAGGTACAAAAAACATTCCTTTTTGTTTTCTATCAAAGTACCCTGATGACAAAAATTTTCATAAATTTCCCGCTGGGCAAGAAAAAGATACAAAAAACTTTCCATTTCGTTTTCTATTAAAGTACCCTGATGTCAAAAATTGTCATAAATTTCCCGCTGGGCAAGAAAAAGGTACAAAAAACTTTCCAGAAAAACTACAAAAAAGTGCCATATTGCTATGAAACGTGACTCATAGATAGCATTGTACTCTATAAATGACAAACCCACCTCAAAAGATGCATTTTATTGCTTCATATAATTTTTTTTTCAATGAAATGCGTAGCATGCAGATAAAGAAACCGTGTTGTATTTTCTTTAATTTATATAAATTGCATTATATTTTATTTAGATTTAGTTTTAATTAAAGCTAATCTCATTTCAAAAGGCACATAGCGGAATGCTTTACTTTTGCTACATATACATTTTAAATAGAAAAGAATAGAAATAATTTGAAGCCTGTCTACACACATTGCATTGATTACTTGTTTGTTTGATTTTTAAACAATTTGAGGTGAAGTCATATATTGGTTTATTGAATTCCTTTCAAATCGCTTTTTCTAACGAGTCAATTATTGGTGTATTATATTAAATTAAATGGATTTTTCAATTTGATAAACGATCACCGACAACTTTATCGACTATTCTTACAATGTTTGATTTGAACATAGATTTTGAGTCACTTTTTATACCCTGTGACCTGCCTGTTGCTGGATGAGAATCATTTTCACCATGATAATTTTTTTTTTCAAGTAAAATATCATCATCATGAGTGACGTTTAAATATTATTTTAATAATACAAAGCAAATAATAATAATAATCAAATAAACGATCAATTCAAATTCAAAGAAATCATATAAATAGCATTAGATATCATCATAATCATGAGTCATCTTTAAATTTTAAATAAAATATGTCTTTAAATAAAAATAAAAAGGATACAGATTTTTATCATAATGATTTGTTTACATTGATACAAAACAAACATTGTAGGAGTGTTTAAAAATATCGGCTTGATTATAAAAGACAAGAATAAAAATGTCTGTTTTTTTGTCATTATTAAACAAAAAAAATAAACAAATAAAAATTTTCTCATGATTCTACAATGAGACCCGCATTAACTGGATTCCTTAATGCCAAGTTTTATTTTTTTCTTATAAAAAATCTAAAATTTTTACATGGAATGACTCAATTATTTCATTACATTTTACCATAAAAGCGAATCTTTATGCTATTTTGTTCACATAGCGTAAAATTTGCAGTAAGTGAAAAAATTCTGCCAACCATGTTAAACAAAAGTAAAACATTTTTTTTTTTATTAAATAATTTAATAGTTTACAACAAATTGTGCGTCAATGTACTCCTTTTATACGAATAATAAAGTACATTACTCACTTTTTTTAAATTCATTCTCATCATCTGAGAGACAAAAAAAAGTGTAATAAAAAAGTGAATATCAAGGCGTAGACATTGCGATTAATTAAAAAAAAGTAAAATAAAATACCATAAAAGATATTCCTCATAGAAATGTATAAATTTTTTGTTTTTAATTATTATTATTATTTCATATTTCATTTTTTTACACATTTATCATTTTGTATGATGACCATGATAAACATATACGAACATTGAACTTCAAATCAACAGGTGTAAGTTTTTTTTTTATTTAAATTATTTATTATTATTATTATTATTTGTTTCAATTTAATGTGTGAAAAATATCATTTATTTTATGTTTATCATCGATCTGCATTAAGTTGATGCAAAAAATGAAATAAAATTAAATGCACAAACCAGATTACACACTCACACAAAAAAACACATCATTTTTATTATCAGATACAGATTAAATTACATCAAAATATGGAAATGACTCTTATATAACGGATTTACGAAAAAAAATTGTGTTTTTATTGCCAAAACAATAATAATAATAATATTATTTAAATATAAAAAAAACCTGATACAATTTTAGCTGAATATACGCTGACAAATTGCCAAATGTATGTAATCTCGGTATGTGTCGGCCAAAATGATCTTGTTCATTCAAGAAGAAAATATTATTAAAAAAATTAAAATTAACATGAAAAAAATAACTGTAGACAACACCAACACAAAACTATTATTTGAATATTTCTTTAAGAAAATTTTGAGAAAAAGAAATGTTGAATATTAATAATAATTTATTGGTAAATTTTTGCCAAAATTGTGTATAACTTCTTGTTTTTAGTTATGATGATGATTATTTATTATTGGCAAAGTAATTTGATTAAATTTGTTTTGAGAATATAAATAAAAGGACGTTACGAGTATTAATTGTGTTTACTGCTTATGACAGTCTTAGGTTTGAATTTGAAATAATTCAATTGAATTTCATTTCTACTTAAAATATCAATTTTTTGATCATTTGTCCATCATTACAAGAGGAACAGCAAGGCAACTAGTACCTGATGTCCTCTCGCATGTCAGTCACCTCCTACTTTATTCATATGAACTACAGTGACTTTATACTGATAATGGTATTATTATTCTAAGTAGCTCTTAATAACAGCCAGTGGCTGAAGCAAGAAGTGAAAGTGATGATTGTACTTGATAAGAATTAAAGCGCAAATTGTTTCTTAAGTCAACCTGTTTTTTGGTTATCACGCCATTGTGGCTATACTTAATTTAAATTTACTCAAACAATTTTCTTGAGAAGCCAAATTACTTTACCCATTCGCTTACTGTGAGTTCTAAAGTGTTTCATTAATTTTGGAAAATATTTTCACATGTGTATTGCAGTAGTACATTGATGAGACTCTTTGGGAGCATCAGCTTTCTGACTAATAAATTCCATGGTGTAAAACTCAATTTTTAAACGAAATAACCACACTTCTTTAGACTAACTGAGAGGTGGGAGAATGGCTGCTACCGATACTCCTTTAAATTAAAGGAGCAATATAACTAATATATTAAGAAACTTTTGTTGTTAAGATATCATTGTTTTATTGTCAATTGAATAGTGTTCGAAGAAGTAGTATTTGATTGATTCTTCCAAATAAACACTTTGCAAGGTTCAAACTGTTCTGATCATGCCTTTATATAAAACTCTTGTTAAAAAACAATCCTCCTTGTCTAACGTTCACTTAAGAGTTCTAAATTGATGATTTTGTCTTTACCCTAAATGGTATAAAAAGAGAGTCTCGACTAGTTTTCAGTATTTTAGAATATCCTTTTATACTTTCAGTGTCTCTTCAACGCAATTGGTTTCTTTTTCCATTCTGAGATCAACAAAATAGTGATCAAGTAAATAGATAACATGTACTCCAAGTGAGGGCGTTTGGCAACCTTATTTTATATTCTACAAATTTTATTAAAAATGAAATAAATTTGACCAAACTGAAGACTTCAGGTTGCCTCCTCGTGTTTAGTAAAATAAAGCAGTCGGTTAAGAATTTTTTGAATCATAATGGCCTTAAAAAAATTTAAACATAACATCTCGTTTTTCTTTTAATGATTTTACCTTCAAATATTTCACATTGAACACTAAATTTCCCTTCTCAATAATATTCGTATATAAACATTTCAAAATTAATTTCCTTCAAGATCATAAAAAAGTCACTCTTACTAATTCTCTTGAATTACTAGATAATAAATGTCAAAATAATTATAAATGCACTTGTTATAAAATTTTGCAAATAAAATATGTAAAGTAAGAGAGTGCAAAAAAAAATCACATGAATAAACATTTAAACTTGAACAGTGCACTTCTATCTCATTTAGAGATTACTTTTTTTTATTTTAATAAATATAATTACTGTCTCAATTTAATTCATTTAATGATTATTGGAAGGTGTGCGTTTGTTTGTATGTTTGGCTGTGCAACAAGTTGTTTACTTGCGCATTCATGCTAATAATAATAATAATAAAGAAATAGAGCAAAAAAAAATATAAAATAATATGAAGACGCATCATCAGTGGAACAAGAATTTTATTAAAAGTTCAATTAACTTACCACCACGCAAATATTTTTTTTTGTTATATTTTTAAATTAATATTAAAATATGCCGGTTATAAGGATTATTTTATAAGAGGATAAAATGTTCTTTTTTCTGAAATCAGATTGAAGAATTTTTTTTGTTACTGCTTTTAATTTATATTTTAATAGTATTAATAATTTTAAATAAATAAATATTTAATATAGTAATAATAATAATAATAATAATAAGGCATTTAACTAGACATTACAAGATCATTGATATAGAAATGCGTGTTGTTTAGAGAAAAAAAACGTATTTTTAATACAATACAAAATAATATTATTTTATTTTTATTATTATTATATTAAAACACTGAATAGGATATATCAGTTTATGCAATCACTCTTCTTCCACTTTTTTCTCTTCTATTTTATTTTTATTATAATATTAATATAAAAATAATAATAAGATTCACTCACATTTTCATTTACTTTTCGCACCACAACTAAAGCAACAAACATTTATATTATAAAAGTGAACAAGAGTTTTTTTTCTTATTTTTATTTTAAATTTTTTTTTTTATTTATTTATAATCTATTAATAGAACATTTTTCGCGTTGATCTTATTATTTTGCAATGAGTTGTGTCTACTTTTACTCTAGTATAAAATAAATTTAAAATAAAAATTAAAACAGTCCACTGATGATAAATTTTCTTGTAAAATTAAATTTTATTTAAATTCATAATCGCTCCCACCAATTTTCTCTAAATTAAATATCATTTAATATTTTTCACACAACTTACTCTTATTTTTTTATTCTTTTGAATGTTTTTCTCGATTAATTTTATTTTAATATTTTTTTTTCAAGTCAAATTTTAACGACTTTTTTTTATTTAATTTATTTATTTATAATAATAATTATTTCACACTGCACCAACTCACATGTTGTTGTCGCGTTAACGTTTAACAAACAACTGATTATATGTTTTTTATTTTCAACATTTTACTTCGTCTATCTTCTTCTGTTCAGACATACACAAATAATGGTGGGTATGAGGTTTAAATGAACAAGACGTATATAGAAAGTGAATTCTATGTTCATTACTTTTCGATAAATAAATTGTGTGTTTAATAATATTGCAATGTGTTATTCACGCGAATAAGTTAAAAGGAGTAAAATGAGAAAAAAAAAGTTAAGAATGATAAACGCTATGAGTTGAATGTAAATCGCTGAATTTATTAACCCTTTAATGGAGAGGAAATTTAATTTTGGGGTTTTGGGGTCAGTTTCAATGGAAAGTTTTTTTAGAATGTTTCGTAACGAATTTTTCATCGAATTGCGATTCAAATTTTGAGTCGAATTCCTTGTTATGTCTCGCATCGGGTACCGTGTGATATCTCGCAACAAATTTAACTCCGTGTCAACTCATGAATTGCGTCAGCATAAAGTTGCGTATGATATCTCAGATCGAGTTCCGGGTCATTACTCATAGTGAGTTCCATATTGTGACTTGTATCAAGTTCATGTCATGTGTCTCATACATCTTAGTGTCTTGTCGTCGATAAAGCATCGTATCAATGACGGATTGGCCATACGGGCAATTTGGTAGATACCAGAAAGGTCGCAGTCGATCGCCTTGTAAAAGTTATGAAATAAATATATAATGAAATAAAAGAATGCCAGGGCCGTTAGTAATTTTCAATCCCATGTGCTTCGTATAGAAAATTTTCCGCATTGGGTCCTTTTCCATGTCTCGCACAAAAATTTCGTGTCATGCCCCATGATAATAATCTCCTTTACACACCAATGAGGGTCACCCACACTCCTCATATAAACAAAAAACAAAGCAAATTCATCACAACTAGCTCATGAATCATCGTCACCTGCCTTTTCATAGAAGTTAAAATAAAAAAAGGATTTTGATTCAATTTTATCTATAAATAACTTAAAAGAAAAGAAAAAAAAATAATTACACCATATCAAGAATTGAATCACTTACAATTATCATCATCATCATGATTGATTCCCATTGATCAAGATGATGCTTTTTTTAAGTGAATCAACAGGTAAAATCAAACAAAGTGTTATTTGTGGTCATTGTGAATCATATAAATAATGAAATAAGAATTGGATGTATATTGAATTGCAAAAATGTAAATATTTACTTGATTTTATTTATTTTTCTTTTTTTTGGCATTCATTGAATTTAATTTCATGAAATTTAATGTGACCTTGAATTCGTTTCTTCTTCATGTTAATATTGACTATAAGTGTTATGATAAATGTATGACACACATCATAATTGTTATTTTAACGGTTTTTTTTATCATATTTCATTTTAATGATAACATCCCATCAAATTTTATTATCAAACTGATTTTAAAACAGTTTTAAGCTACTTTACTTATTATTTACTTTATTTCAAATCAAATTGAATATGAAGTGGAAAATTTAACGAATATTTACAATAATAATAAATGTTTTATCATCATTGTCGTCGTCGTGAGTAAAATAAAATAATAAATATTTATTATCATCAAACCATGTACATATAAATCTCGTATGTCGCATTCGTTTATGGTAAAGATAAGAAAATGTTCACAGTAAATGACAAATAAATACACATGACTAAGCCACGTTTGATTTGAATTGTAATTTAAGCTTACATGAGCTTATCGATGAACTTCAAGTTGCATTTTTTGTCACCATTAGACCACGAATAGACAAAAAACTGTTAATATTGAATAACGCATACGAAAAAAAGTGTTAACAGTAGCAATAAAATTTAATTATTATTATTATTGTTGCAAGTGATTGTACATGTTTGAAATTTAATGCAAAAAAATAACTAGGTAAATGATTATGGTAACACGAACATTATTCTATTTCACTACTTTGAATAAGTTACATGGCAAAACTTTTACTTTAAAAACTTGCCTCAAATCAGTTGGAGATAAACATTTTGTAATTTATCAATGGGTTTTTTCAATTCCGATTCTTGATTAATGTAATTAAAAGGCTTTCAAATTTATCACAATTAAAATAAATTATTTAAAATTACTTGCTTTTTCCTGCTTAGATATTACTCAGGCAACTGAAGTCATTCATAAATTGCATTTAAAAGAACACTCATAGGTGATTTCCATTCATGAGATTAACCCTGAATTGTCCAAAGGAAAGTTTATTTTTTCATCCTCAAAAAAAATGAAGAGCGTGATCGTGAACGATTAACATAAGCGCATTTCTATTGACAGAATTCATCATTCACCACTGTGAATGCGTCCACCTAAGAAAAGTCAGCCATTTTTTAAATTTTTACAGATTTCCATTTTTTTGGAAGTTTCATTAAATTTTCGCAGTTTTGGACAATTTCACGGTTTTGGGTATTTCCCGCCATTTTGATTTTACGGGTTTTTCTGAAAACTTCGCGGTTTTCCGCAATTTCTAAAATTTTATCAAATTTCGACGGCTTCTGAAAACTCCACGGTTTTAAGAATTCTCCGTCATTTTGATTTTTCTTGTTTTTTGAAAAATTTAACCGTTTTTTCGCTATTTTGGAAATTTTATCAAATTTCGACGGTTTCTGAAAACTTTACGGTTTTAAGAATTTTCGGCCATTTTGATTTTCCATATTTTTTGAAAAATTTAGCCGTTTTTTTGGAAATTTTATCAAATTTCGATGGTTTCTGAAAATTCCACGGTTTAAGAATTTTCCGCTATTTTGATTTTTCTTGTTTTTTGGAAAATTTAGCCGTTTTTTCGCGATTTTGGAAATTTTATCAAATTTGAGCGGTTTCTGAAAACTCCACGGATTTAAGAGTTTTCCTCCATTTTCCGTGTTTTTGAAAAATTTAGTCGTTATTTCGCTATTTTAGAAATTTCTTTAAAACTTGGTTATTTTGTTGAAACCCACAGACGGACATCATGAGTGTCCAATCGTGAATGACTAAGAAAATAATGGGAAATCTAGAAATACTCAAATATTTTTTTTTATAAAAATTTGATAAATTTTCTTTTTAAATTTCCTTAAAACCCCTCATCATTAGCAACATTTTCTCTTCTCACATTCACTCAAACATTGAAACAAATTGCACACGCACGCAAATCACACATTTCAATCCAACATCCATTAATCAAACTGACAAGGTGACACACAAGATATTGACAATATTGATTCTCTTCACCACAAAACAAATTTGAAACAACACCAAAAAAAAATTATGTGCGTTACATTTTATTTATTTTTTACATTTACATTTGCGATGTCAAACCATAAACCTACATTTTTGACAATTAAAAGTTACTTCCCTGCAGTTCTCATCAATCTCAATGTATTTGTTTTGGCAGAGTGTGGTGACACACTGACATTTTAATTGAAAAGAAAATTACACGTTTCAATTTTGATTCTGATCTAAGAAAATTAACATTAAATGATTTACATATGAAGCACATTCTCATTCAAATTTTCTTTAATTTTATTTTTAATTGACACTTTTTTTTTGCTTTCATTTAAAATGTGAGTAAAATCTGTATCCGCTCTCTATTTTAATTTTTCATTTTGAATTTGAGTTTTGAGCTAATCTTCAATTTTTTTTTCATACATAATAAGTTGAAAATTAAACATATTTCATTGTGTCAAAATATTTTGAATGCAACAAAAAATTAAAAAATTGCATGCAGTGACATTTAAAGGATAAATTTGACGGACAACGTTATCAAATACAATAAAATCCAGATTTTTCACATATCGTGGTCTTATTTAAATTATTTTTCTTTTAAATTTAACTTATGTAATATTCAATTACAATTCCTTTTGATTGTCAAACATGTGTGTGCTTTTAATGATAACATTTAATTTAATAATGTAAACAATTCAATTCAAATTAAATGGAAAATTTCTAAGAAAATGGTACATAAAATTTTAATTAATTAAGATAATTTTCGTTTAAATGAATTCATTTCATTCAAAATTCATGCTCATATGCATTAAAATACAGAAATGAGATTTGACTTGAGTTTCTTTTGTGTTACAGAATTTTATTTCATTTTATTTTACATGACGCTGTAAATAAAAAGATGAAAAAGTAGGTGGATATCGTCTTGTAATGTATTTTTAGAGGAAAATTAGGTCAAGTACATACTTTTTCTATGTTTTTTAGTATTCAAAAAATTTTATTTATTGAAATTGTTGTAATAAATTTTTTATTGTGATAGATTATGATGAAAATTTATTTGACTAGTCAAGGGATTAATGATTGAAAATTATGGGAAAAATGTGTGATTAATGTCAGAAAATTAGTCAAGGGCTCATCTCCCGCAAGACGCCAGATTTTAGATTGAGGCCTGGTTCGTACAGGTCAACAGAATGCATGCGGTCAACAGAATGCATATCACGAGGAGTGATCTAAAATGTGGCTTCTTTGGAGAGATGAGCCTTGGTCTGATTTTCTGACATCCCTCACACTTCATTCAAAAATGTGATTTTACGAGGGCCCAGTACACAAACTGAAGGCACGTCAAACCCAGCTCACAAATGAGAGTCACTTTGGACTCAGCTCACAAATTTAACTCCCATCAGACACAGCTCACAAATGCAAACCAATTTAGACCCAGCACAAAAATGAGAGTCACTTTAGACCCAGCTCACAAGCTCTACGTTCGTCCAATTTGGATTAAGGCTGGTCAGACTCTAATTAGAGCTCAAAGTGTGTCAGTTATTGGGATCCTTCTTAGGATCTGAAACTTTTCCGTTCTTTCTTTAGAATGAAAAAGTTTCATCATAGACCAAAATCAAATTTGCACTCTCAACTAAAAACCAGTGGAGCATCAGTGAGAACTAAGCTAAAAGTTTGTACAAAATTCTCATTGAAATTCACATTTTCCTGCAATTTTGTAATAACATTTGGCTTGAAATCAATAAAAACTGTTATAATTTAGATGGCGCCTAGATTTTTCGTACTTGTAATTTAATTTTTAATCCCATTAAACCACTTCCTAATTCTTGAGGGTGTTTGTTAAAGTGATTAATCTTACAAAATATGTCAATATTATAATTTGCTACCTCTCGTTCAAGTTAAAAATAGCTCTAAAGGTGGAAAACGTGTTCAACCTTAAAACATTTACCATTCGACATGGTCTTGAACTCACACAATTTTGTATGAACTTTGTTTGTTTCTTTGTTTACATATTGATTTCATTTTATTTTTATGTATTTTTTGCCTGGGATCTCATTTTAGTCTTATGTTACACATTTTAATCATCATAATAATTCAAATTCACAAAACAAATACAATCAAAAAAAATCGAGTGTGATCATTAAACTACTTCTATATCTATTCGTTTCACAATAACAATCACCATCAAATGTACGACGGGCGTGAAAAGATTAAAATAAAAAAAAGTATATAAACGATATTCGCGCAGATAAATTTAGATGTTACGCCATACAATTTTTTTTTTCAATTTAAATTTCAACTTTTCATCTGCTATTTTTTCTTTTTTGTTCGTCTTTCGATCACTGTGTTACACCATCACTTTGATTTATATATCGGAAAATTTCACAAATAAATCTCATTTGAATTGGAAAAGTGAATGAAATATTAATAATTTATGACGTCACACACGTTAACATTGCACAAGTGGTTTTCACCTTGACTCTATCATTTTTTCTGTCTAATTTATTCATTTTCAGTTTTTTTTGTTCTTTTAAATTTTCCGAGTATGTGTGTGCTGTTATATATCACACACAAATTTCATCTTATTTTTCATTTCACACATAAACCTTTTATTTTCCTCTTCTTTTTCTGTATTTTATGTTATATTATTTTTAGGAAGGTCATTATTACAAATTGTTTCAAATTTTATACATGTAGATGGCAGCACTTACTTTTCTTTCTCTATTCTAAATAAAATTTTGTATTATCTCACTTTGATGATGATGATGAAAGTTGAATTTAATTCTGGTAATTTTCTGGTATTACAGTTCCAAAAAGTTATTCCAAAAACAAGGAAAACGGGTTAAAATATGAAGAAATTTGATCAGTTTTCGCGTAAAAAAAAGTTACGTCACACACGTACGTTCAATCAATAATTTAATTATATATTTGTACAGTTATAGACGAACGAAAATTGAATTGAATTAAGAAAAAAAATATTTAATTTCTATTGCACAGCTTGTGTATTAATTAAAATAAAAAGAAATAAAACGGATTTTTCTTTCAATAGAATTGTATGATGTGTATAGTGCGCGCACACGATTTCAAATGAAAATAAATTTACTTTTGCAATAATTTTCTAAACTGTGTGATTTTCTTTTTAATTTTATGTCTGATCACTCCGACGTGTGGAAAACGAATGCTCGTGAAAATTTTTAGCAAAGATCAATTTGAGGGAAATTTACGATTTTCTCTCTTTGTGTTTTGGGTGATCGAGTGAAATGATGAGATTTTTGCAAATTAATGTCTCTTAAGTGAAAATTAGGGTGAACATTTTAATTTTACTTTAAAAAAATGATCTTCAAACGAGACGAGAAATTTTTCTCAGTTTTTTTTTAATTTTTGCAATTTTTTAACATTTCACGATTTTCTGAGTTTTTTTATAATTCAGGCGATTTTTAAACATTTCACAATTTTTCTCGTTTTTTTTTTAATTTTGGCGATTTTTAAACATTTCACGATTTTTCTCGTTTTGTTTTAATTCAAACGATTTTTGAACATTTCACGATTTTTCTTGTTTTTTTTTCATTTTTGCGATTTTTAAACATTTCACGATTTTTCTCGTTTTTTTTTTAATTCTAACGATTTTTAAACATTTCACGATTTTTCACGGTTTTTTTAATATTTGTGGTTTTTAAACATTTCACGATTTTTCTCGGTATTTTTTTTAATTTTTGCGATTTTTAAATATTTCACAATTTTTCTCGGTTTTTTTTTTAAATGTTGGCGATTTTTAAACATTTTACGATTTTTCTCGTTTTTTTTTAATTCAAGCGATTTTTAAACATTTCACGATTTTTCTCGGTTTTTTTAAATATAATTGAATATCTTAAATAGAAAAGAAAATTTGTCATAATAAATAATAATTCCAAATTTTATGTAAAGCTTTTCAAATTTTCGTCATTTGCTATTGAAATTTTACGTTACGTTATTAGCAAATTTTGCAATTTTTCTCGATTTTCTGCAGTTTTACCAAACATTTCTGATGCCATCATTTTAGAAAAACCACTTTAAAAAATTCAACATTCAACAAATCGAGCACATGTGTTTCAAAAAATTTCAAATTGATTGGACGCCATCTATTGAAAATTTGTATAAACTTCAATGAGGTGAGTTTTTAATGTGTGAATCAATTTCGAGCAAATAATTTTTTAAAACTGGTTCATGTCTTTGCTAATTAATCACTTAAATTTTGATTGAGTATTAAATTAATTATGATTTAAAAACGCCTGGTATTTTGTAAAAAATGAAATTTATAATCAACAAGAATTATTTGATATTATGTCATTTTAAGTTAAAAATAAACAAAAAAATTTCTTTTCAATTTAACATACATTTTATATTACAACAACAAAAAGAATTGGGTCAAAAATTAATTTTTACATCTTTACATTGATTTTTTTTATTCTCAAAGTCTCTCCCAAAAAATACTGATCAAAGAAATTATATTTTTTTTTAAATTTTCATTCCAAATTGAAACTTTATTTTCCTTTAAAAAAAAAAATTAAAATGAAAAATAAACCACATTAAAGTATCATGAATAGCTGATTTTCTTCTCTATTCGTCTTTTTTTACATATAAATGTAGAATCGTCCATCAAAGTGTCTTTTTTTTCTTTTTCTTCTTTCTCTAAATATATTAATGTTTTATCATCATTATACGACATGCCATACGTAAGATTAGAATTTTCTATTTGAAAATGTGTGTGTACCTGCACACACTGTGTGTGTAATAAGACGAATAAGTTAAAAAAAGTTGATAGAATGGCATGCAATATATGAATGTGTATTAAAATTAAAATAAAAAAGAAAAAAAGGATAAAAATGCAGTTCAATGCGCATTTATTTGTACAAAGAATGCATTTTATATAATAATAAAAGAAGAGAATGTCATATGAGTTGATGGAACTGCTGTGCAACTTAAATGGAATGAACTAATATTTGAAACGGGTGTTTTTTCGTATTATCTGTGGTATGTATGTGTGTGTGTGTGGATGTTATCATGGTTTTACAATGGAAGATTCCATTTTTTTGTTGTTTTTGTTGTTGTAAATTTCATTCAAAGATATGTTGAGTGGAAATTTGTTATACTGGAATGCGGACATCTGAAGTTCTGAAATGAAAATCATCTGTTCTGATAGTGAGAAGTGTGATGTAGTGATGTCTTTGTCTGGATCATGTAAGTGAATGAGATGGTTTGTAGGATGATTTGATACGCATGTGTTCTGGATGTGATTAGATAAAGTGGATGTTTTGGCATTTGAAGGGAATTTAGTTTGGGGATTTGCCATGTAGAGGGCTCTTAATTTCCAGGCAAAAAAGCTACGCATGAACAGAAGGTATCGATTTATGCGTGCGCATTGAGAAATTCGCCATCTTACCTCAGTGCCGTTTTAGGCCACGAAGAAGCAGGGAACGGCATCCTGCATCGCGAGATTAAATATCCTTTAAAAATTAGAAAAAAAATATTGAACCGTGATAAAAAGCCGTCCTATAGTCTCGGTTCACGTTAATATCATCGAATTTAAGGCCTATAAGGCCCCCAACGTATCGCTCTTATCGGAAAATTCTCTTGTTAATAAAAATTAAATTGCAAAGCAAAAAAAAAAAGAAAGTTTTTGAATGTGTGTGCTACAATAATTATTACGAATACCACGAAATACTACTACAAGTACTCTCTCTCGGTATAATATAAAATAAATATATATTGTTAGTGTGTTATAAGAACATGGCTGCACGGACATTATTTGATGGAAAAAGTGTTTTGTTAATGAGTATAATGAAAGTAAATCCAGTGATAACTAAACGATACCAATAAAAGTAAGCAAATATTAAAGAGAGACTACAGAGATGATGGGGCCATGAGCCCATCGTGCCCCACATTCATCAAGAGTCGCAAGAGCGTCTCAAAGGGGGCTGCACCATGCTAGCGCCATCGAACCTGAGGTCAATATGCGACCAGGACCCAGGCTGGTCGTGATGGCGCTTGCGTTTATTTCGGGGGCTCAACGAGGCACCACAAACACACACAATAGTGCCAATTATAAGGACAAGTTAGTGGGCAGAAATAATTTTAATAATATAAATGATATTGTAAAATATGACGATGATCGGGGACCATTAGTTCACGTTAATCCCTGGTTATCAGCCTGCGATCTGGCTCCACATAGAAAATCACCGGATCTCCAGGTAGGCAAAATTAACCAAAGAAAAAAATAACACACACACACACATACATATCAAAAAAAACAAACACCTTTAAAATAATAATTTACCAAATTCAATTATTATAATAATAATACACACATAAAAATATTCTTGAGGCAAATGCTTTGATCTTCTCATTCATGTTTTTAGTACGCAGCAGCATCGTATAACAAAATATTTTATACCTTTTCCATATATACATACACACATATGTGCGTGTGTTGTGTAATAAAATTGATGAAAAATTAAGAAAAAAATCCATGACACATGAATTTGAACATAAATTTCACCAAAAAATTCAATCAAATTTCAATTCATTTAGACCTAAAATACAAAAAAAATGCAAAACCAAAAATTTCATTCATTCAAAATATATCACCAACACAAAAACATGATTTATTTGCTTAACTTGCCTCCCACTCTTAAAAAAAAACTTTCCATATACAGTCATACAATGTAAACCGTTTATTATATAACAATTATAATTAACAAGTAATTTTTATTTTTTTTTTCAAGTTAACAAGAACAAAAATTCTTTTAACTGATCTCTTTGCTCTCATTTTTGTGAAGGAAAAATTTATGTAACATTTTCAATTTCCAGTCAATATCAAATAAAAGTGAAAGAAAAAAAAACCTAGTGAATGAAACTTTTTTTTTTTGTTTATGAGACAAAATGATATAAATAAATTTTTCGTATCATTTTTCATTCATTCATGGAACCTGACACATTTTCTTAGTAATAAATTAAGTTTTTTTTATATCATTTATTTATTGTGATCACATTTTCAATGCACACACACAAAGACACACACACACATGACACATGTTTCGATACATGAAATAAAAAAACGACGAATGAAATTATTGAAATAAAAGAAAAATTAACATAATTATAGAATATTGGTTATGAATTTAAATGTATTTGTCAAACACACACACACTTCATTCATGTCGCGCACTGATATGAATCAAAATGAATCAAAATTGAATAATTATAGTATTTAAATGGAACTGATAAGGCTACAATACAAATTGATGTATATTTATCATGGATTTTGAATAATAAATCAATTCTTTTTTTTGTTTCACTAAAATTTTTTTCATTTATTCAAAGAATTTCGCAAGAAATCAAATCCAACACTGAAATGACCTAAAAATGTCTTTTTCTCGTCAATGATGCTGCTGCTGATGATGATGTTGATTGTTAATGCAAAATTATGAAATGAATGAAATTTACCTGTCATTCTCATGTCAAAGACAAATTTTAAAGTTTTCACCTTTGTCATTTTTTATTTTTTTATTTTGATGAGATATCAATTAAAATTCAAACTTGTGATGAAAAAGAAGAGATTAATTTCATAATCGCGTAAACATATATTTTTGTGCGTTCTGTTTCATTCAATAAGATATGTGAGAAATTTTTGTAGGCGCATTGAGATTATTATTGCAGTATATAGCGGTGGATTACGAGGGGGAAGGGGAAGGGCTGCAACATTTTTGTTAGTTTGCGGAATTCTACTTTTAGTTTTACATTTGACCACCCTCCCAAATTTTTTTACGGTGATAAATTGAATTTCATAGAGAAATTTCCAAGTAAATTTGGATTTATGACCGTTTTTGCTAAATGCACTATAAATTTTTTAGTAAAAATACATTAAAAGATTCCAGAAAAAAGTGTTTAACAGCCAAATTATTCAAAATTTCGTGCAATCTTATGATAAGAAGTTAATTTTAATTTTCTGAGTCTTAGTATGATTACAAAAAATTTCCTACAACTTTCCTGAGTATCCTTTTTATTAAATTTTATCGTTTCAAACCAAAATTTTTTCAAAACATACAATTTTTTTCCCTGAATAAGTAATGTGAGAAATTTTTGTAGGCTGATAGAGATTATTTTTGTGATATACAAGGAATACGCGGGGTCAAGGGGGAGGAGCTGCAAAAAATGTGTTGGTTAGCGAAATTCTACTTTTACATTTGACCACCTTCTTAAATTTCTTTTGGAAATCTTTTGATGAGAAGTAAATTGTAATCTTCTTAGTCGAAGTATTGGTGCTAAAAATTTCCAACAACTTTCCTCAATATCTTTTTCATAAATTTACATAGTTTTATGAAAATTAATATTTTTTTGTTCAAAACCCATAGAAATTTGGTAAAGAAACGCTGTTAAGGCTCAAATTGTAATAAATAAGTAAGGGAAATTGATTGAAGACGGTTTTTGATGCTTTTTAGTGCATTTAGTAAGAAAAAATGAACTTTTACAGACGTTTTTCCCCCTGTGGCTGTCCCTCGCGCCGTCACTCTGTTACTGATCGCTAAGCATAACTCTGGAATGGTCCATCGGAGCGAGCTTTTTTAGATAAAGGAGCTCATAGGGATGATTTTAAACTTATTAGTTTTGAGTTTGGCCTCCAGAGCTTTCAGAGCCTGAAAATCGTTAAAAAACAATAAAAAACTTTAAAAAATTGCTGATATGATTTACTGGATCGAGGAGCTTATAAAAATGAACTTTAACTTATTACCTTTGAGATTAGGCTCAAGAATCGTGCTCAGGAATCGGACTCAGAGATTGGCTCCAGAGCCTGAAAACGGTCAAAAACTCTAAATCTCAAATTTTCCCAAAATTTTCCACTTTTTCGAAAATTGCAGATTTTTTTTGCAAATTTTTTAAACGACTCGCATCGAAATGCACTTTTCTAAACCGCCCAGTGGTTAGAATTTCCCATTTTTTTATTTGCAAATCAAAAGTCATTGAAAATGACTCAAATTTCATTAAAAATTACAGAAAATTATTCCAGTAGGTAATTAAAGATTCAAATCCAAGTTCAATTTCAATGTGAAGAAAAAAAATTTCAATTCAATCACTTTGATAATCGCATTTTTTGACATTTTCATCTTACATTTTTTTTTTCAAGTGAGTTCTAAGCCAAACCTTACTTAGGATCAAGATGAATTTAAATTTCTTTTTATTTTAAACACAAACAAGGTACCTTAACAAATATTTGGTTAGTTCTTAGCATGAATTTTATTTAACATCATCTACTTAAATTTTGTGGGAGGATTTTTCGTCACATAATTTTCTTCTTTTGTCTTTTTTTTCACTTCTTTTATTCTTATGTCGTGTCATGTCTTGTCTATACTTCATTTTTTCAATTTTATTTTATTTTATTACACACATTATTAGTATCCTTATTTTTTCTCATTTTCAGTTTTTTCTTAACAAAAGACTTACATTTAACACATCACACACACACACACACAAAAAGTATGTTTAAGCATGTTGGGTAGAAAAATACGACCAACATGTCACAAACTTTTGCATATCAATTGGTATGTTTTTTTTCTTTATTTTATTTTTTTTTATATGTGTGTCACATGTACACACACATATGTGTTTGATAATAATAATAATAAAACGTATGTTTTCACCCTAGAATTTCTTTTTTTTTTATTATTATTTTCTTCGTTTCTTTATTTAATTTAACCCATAAGTACATCCCCTGTAATATCTCTTTTACGAGTATTTTTTTACTTAACTTTTTTTCTTTTATTTTTGTTTCATTCTCTTGATAAGTTTGATATCGATTAAAGGAATTGTGTGAAGAGTGCATAAAAGTAAGTTCATCATCAGATAAAGAATGTCAATGCGATAAATTGTCATGATAATTTATTGAATTTTCATATTAAAAGAGCTCCATTTTTTTTTGTGGTGTGGTTACTTAAAAATATTTGGTTAAAATACAAAAAAAATTGAGATAATTGATTTCCTTCTATTTTATTTTATTTTTTTTCCTTTTGACAGGTAAATCTACTTTCAACTTTTTTGTTGAATTTGATTTTTCTTTTCCATTTTTTTCCTTGAAACGGTGAACACATTTTTTTCATTAAAATTTAATTTTTCAATCTCTTCAATGTTCAGTTCATTTTTTTTTTGCTTTGCTTTGATATGTCATATCACAATTTATATGTATCATGACACACACAAACACACACACACACAATAATTTTGTTAAAATAAAAAGACATTTTATTCCATCAAAATGTCATATTATGATTTTTTATATACATCCATTTTTTTTGTTACTTGCTTTGCTTAATAAAAAATGCGTTCATATATTCAATGTTATAAATAAAATGAGAGAGATACAAGCAAAAAAAAATAGAAACTACTTAGAAATAATAAGAAAAACAGAAATAAAATATCCATTAAATTTAATAGAAAACAACAACGTTAGATATATGTTTTTGTTTAATACAGTAATCTAGTAAAGATATCGGGGAACAAATGAAGTTATTATTTGATTTGATATTATTTTGCTTTGTATATTTCGTTTTTATTCATATGTGTCTTTTTTATGGCATTTCAAGTTGATGAAAATTCTGTGAATTCTCAAATTTGAGTAGTAAAATAATGTGTGTTCGTCAGAAACTGATTTTTGATCCTGACTTAGATCATGGTGAGCAAATGATTCCTGATTTTGTCCTTAAATTGCGGATGGCTAATTATAAAATGAATTTTAAGGGTGGTCGAAATGGCTAATTTTAATCAATTTTAGTCAAATTTGTCTGATAATGCCCAAAAAGTCAGTTAATGGTAGAAAATGGCCAACTTTGGTATATTTAAAAAAAAATTTACATGGTGAAGAAATTTTAAAAAAATCTCCCATTTTTGAAAAATAGATCAACTTTGACAAATGGGTCAATGCAAATTTTAAAAAAAATATAATAGAGGTCATTTCGGAAAATTTTTGAAAATGTTTAAAAAATCTACAATTTTAAAAGATTATTGAAAATCGACCGATTTTAAAAATTTTGACAAATCCGTCATTTTCAATAAAAATTAAAAAGACGGCCATTTTGGAAGACTTAAAAAAATCGGTTATTTTGAAAAATGTTCAAAAAATCTACCATTTTAAAAAAATTTTAAAAATCGAACGATTTTAAAAATTTGAACAAATCCGTCATTTTGAATATAAATTCAAAAAAAACGGTCATTTTGGAAGACTTATGAAAATCGGCTATTTTGAAAATTTTTTGAAGAATCGGCCATTTTGGAAAATGTTTAAAAAATCTATCATTTTAGAAGATTTTTGAAAAATAGACGAAAGTGAAAGATGAAGTTACCCATGGATCTGGCAGTACTAAGGTTTCAAAATTGGATATAAAGAAATAATTTTTAACCTTTCTGGCATTTACCTCATTTGGTCGATTCGCTACTGACTTTTAGGCATTGTGAAAGTTTCAAGTCTTTTTTGATCTTTTTTTACCGAGTTTTTTGATTTTGAGGGTCAGATCTCATTGAAATTAGTGCTTAAGAAAGCTTAAGGGTAATATTTTTAATACAAGATGAAGTTCATGTTAAAATAAGTTAAAAATTTCATAATACAATTTAAATGCTAAAACTGTGATATGGCCTCTCCTGTAAAAGGATAATCTCTCTTTTTAGATTAAATTTCTTTAATTTTAAAAAAAAGAAGGTCATTTAATTAAAAATCGGGTTAAAAAAGTATTAAATGGTATCAACATTGATGTTATGAGTTAATTTTTTTAAAATATTTTAAAGTGTGTTATTTTAATGTGTAATCTCAGTAAGCTTAGCATGAATCAGAAGGTTTTCATGGAAAATTTTTCATTAATTACGTGATTTTACATTTTAAAGGACAATTTTTTACTTCAAAATCAACTTAATCTGGTTTTAAGTTGAATCATTTAAAATGAAATCTCTTAAATTAAACAATTTCTCTTCGTGAGCGCATTTCTATTAAAATTAAATTAAAAACGGCCATTTCGAAAAATCTCATCTATATTGAAAAGGAGCCATTTTCTGAGAGTTACTCATTTTAAAAAGACAGTTTTTTTTTGAAAATTCAACTTTTTGGAAAAGGCAACCATTTTAAAAAAGTCACAAATATAGCAAAATTATACGACTTGACACTGAGGGGCGGACGGACGACATAAGCACCCATAATACTCGAATTTTTTTTCAAATTCATCGAAAAATACTCTAAAAATATTTAAACTGAAATTTAGTAAACAATTAAAAAAGCATCAATTAAAAACCACACTGTCATCATTTTCAATTTTTCAAAATTAATTTCCTCACACGCAAACACATTTTAATTTGTATCTGAACTTTTTAATTATTTGTGGCATTTACATACAAAACATTTTTTTCATTTACCACAAGCTAAGTGCAATTTTCACATAATTATTCTAAAACAAAAAAAAATTGTATGTATCATGGTTTCATGAGTAATCTGAGCAAAGGGTTGATAAGAAATAACACACACACACACACGTCTATGTAACATTTACTTAGCTAAATAACATTCATGAAAAAGGAACATTGAAAAGGGTTTTGCACAGATGTGTGTTTGTGTGTGTGTGTGTGTGTGTGTGCCTTGGATGTTAAAAAATAAAAGAGAAGAGTTTTAATTAAACATTTGAATTAATATTGACTTGTTCAATGTTTTTTCATGTTCCATACACTAAACTTATCTAAAGTTATAACAAAGACTTTTTTTTTGCACACAGAATAGACTGCAAATTAGAAGAGAAAGGTTCAAGTTTTTGTTTTGCTTACTTTATACATTTTTTTTTTCTTTCCCCTTTTTATTATTAGTATTATTATTATTTTTTTCCCAATACTTTTGCTCTGTGTATGTTTCTGTAACTTGGGATTTTTACTGCTCTCATTCTCGTATATAATTAGGTGTATGTTTATTTTGTTATTATTAATATTTGATGTGAACTGGGAATAAGTTATAAATAATTAAATTATTGTATGAGCCTTACCAAGATTCTTTTTAAATTAATTAAAGGTTTTTTTTTCAACTTCTTCTGTTCCAATTTCTTGTCTTAATTATCTCACTTAATTAAAATGAAAAATAAACTGAAATAACTTTTATTGGCCAAAAAACCCTCAAATTTACAGAATTTGCGGAGGTTGATTTTCCTTTTTTAAATGTCAAAGTACTATTGTTGTTTGATAAAAAATTCAAATAAACATTTAAACATGTAAATAACGAACCTTAGGATATACTTTTTGAACGTAACTGGCATGGCATTTAAAAGCATTTTTGTGTGTTGGTGGTAATTTATTAATGTACAAAAAATTAAAATAAAAGAAAATTTTAAACAAAGTTAACAGGAAAACATTTCTATTTAACCGATGGCATGACTTAGACTTTCAGATTTTTTCCAGGAATGCACTTAAACCGACTTGGTCAGATTTTTTGTGTGAATATTTTTTTTAAGCTATGATTTTATTAAAACATTTTCAAAGAAATTTTATTCAAAGTTATACGCTTATGAAGGACATGGCTCAAAATACTCAAATTTGATGCAGAATGTTGAATTTTCTTCCTAAGTGTGATAGTTGTGCAAGTGGCTGATGAGCGTAGGCGAAAAATCCATTCATGCAAAAACTGAAATTTTTGAATTCATTGAAATGTTTTTCAATGTTCCTTTTTTCACAATATGATAAAAAGTACAGGATATCCTTGCGTTATAGGTAAAAAAAGTATGACGTGGGCATGAATAATATACACAAGCGCATTTCTATAAAAAGAATTTACCAATTTTGATAACTGAGCCATTTTGGAAAATTCGACCATTTAAGGAAAATTTGTGCGATTTGGGAAAATCGACCATTTGAGGAAAAATCGACCATTTAAGAAAAGTTTGTGAGATTTGGAAAAATTCGACCATTTGAGGAAAATTTGAGCGATTTGGGAAAACTTGAACATTTGAGAAAATTCGACCATTTAAGGAAAATTTGTGTGATTTTGGAAAATTCGACCATTTGAGACAAATTCTACCATTTAAGGAAAATTCGTGCGATTTGAGAAAATTCGACCATTTAAGGAAAATTTGTACGATTTGGGAAAACTCGACCATTTGAGGAAAAATCGACCATTTAAGAAAAGTTTGTGAGATTTGGAAAAATTCGACCATTTGAGGAAAATTTGAGCGATTTGGGAAAACTTGAACATTTGAGAAAATTCGACCATTTAAGGAAAATTTGTGTGATTTTGAAAAATTCGAACATTTGAGGTAAATTCAACCATTTAAGGAAAATTTGTGTGATTTTGGAAAATTCGACCATTTGAGAAAATTCAACCATTTAAGGAAAATTTGTACGATTTGGAAAAAATTCGACCATTTGAGGAAAATTTGACCATTTAAGGAAAATTTGAGCGATTTGACGAAAATTCGACCATTTAAGAAAAATTTGTGTGATTTTAGGAAAATTCGACCATATAAGGAAAATGTATGTGCTTTGGGAAAATTCGTCCATATAAAGGAAAATTTGTGCGATTTGAGAAAATTCGACCATAGAAGAAAAATTTGTGTGATTAGAGAAAAATTCGACCATTAAAGGAAAATTTGTGTGCTTTGGGAAAATTCGTCCATTTAAAGGAAAATTTGTGCGATTTGGACAAACTCGACCATTTGAGGAAAATTTTGTGATATTTGATAATTCAGGGAAATTCGACCGTTTGAAGCAAATAATACCATTTGACATAGGTAGACGCACAGCATTTGTACCCAAGATACTCATTTTTTCAAAATCGACAGAATTACGCTAAATACCTTATCACAAAATTCCTGATAATCGAATGTATTTATTTAAAGGTAAAACTGTCCAATTTCCATCTTTCCGGCTATGTTTCGTAATGATATTCTTAAAATTACTGCAGGCGATGCATGCTTAACAAACTTTCACATCTCTTCTCAGAAATCTCAAAAAAAATATCTTGAAATTACAAAATCAAGATTCAAATTATGTAGAAAAAAAAACTTTATAAAATTCTGTGAAATTATCAGATTGAGTAAAAGCAGGCAGTTACTTCATCAAATCTAGTAATTTTATGTAAAAACAAAACAAATGAAAATAATTCTAGGAAGGAAAAAATAAGTCTCTTGTTTTATTTCAAATAAATAAATAAATAAAAAAAACAACTTAAATCTCTAATTTCCTTGTATCATCAAGAAAACATTTTGAATTTTCCCAATTCAGAATATAGATGACACACTTTCAAATATGTCTTTTATTTTAATCCAAAGGTGCAAACAGATATAATTTCATGTTAAATATGTATTTATGACTCAATCAGTAACATCTATACGAAAAAGATTCACTCATCTGATTATGTTTTCCGTTTAAAATATTTTCTCGAGAAAGGTATTTTTCAATATGTGTGTGTGTGTGTGTGTGCATGCCTCACATTATTTAAGCAAAATATGCCTTTAAAAACTTGAATATTAGTCCTTATTGTTAGTCATGTCGAGTCTCAGAATGTCTAGCACACTACCTATTTATATATGTTTAATGGTTGTGGATAGTGTGTGTTATTTTACAGAGAGCCATAAAATAAATTTTATGTGTCTGATGTCTGCGCATGTCTTTTCTGTACCTTTCATGTAATTTTTTTCTTTTTTCCATGTAATCTGTGTATGTTTTTCGTTTTCTTATCAATTTTTTTTTATTTTAAATTTCTCAACTAACAACACAAATTATTTTTAAAATTAACATTTTCCTTTTATCCCAATTGAATATGAAGCTTATGTTTAATAAAAATTTAATTCATGCATCTGACAGAATTTTCAATATACTACATGTAGCAATAATGTTACGTCATTCGTTTACTTATCTTGAAATTTACATTGAATAATGTCTCAATTAAAAGATGTTTTTTAAAAATTTATTCAAATAAAATTCAATCCTAATGATTTTAAAGGAAAATTTTTTGAAAAACTTCCCTGTTATAATAATAATTCATCAAATATTGATCCAATTAACCGAGAATAATTGTAGCAAAACAGAGTCAGGTCAATTAGTAGTGTGCTATATGAGAATGCTTGGAAAATGTGAAATAAAATGAAATAATTGAGTAAAATTGTGAGATTTGTTTTTGTTTCATGTGGTTTTTGTACTTTTTTTTGTTTTATGTTTTGGTGGGAAATTAAATAAATTTCTAAGCTTTGAATTCATTTATTTATTGTGAAAAATTAAAATAATTGGCATGTACATGCATACACACACACATATATACGTACAGAACTTGATGAGATTAGTTAATTAATTAATTATTTTTTTGTTGTTGTTTTCAGGGTCAATGCACAGCCGGTACACTGCCAGTGACGAGGATAGAAGAGGGTCCAGGTCCTCCACAACCACCGCCACCAGTGTGTCCGTTATCATGTCGAGAACAACAAAAACAGCAGCAACAGCAACAACAACAGCAACAACATAATAACAATAATAGTAAAAATTATAAAATTAATAAAAATATGGAGAAAAATACCGGTATAATAGAAAAACAAACAGAGTGCCTTCACTATTTGGGCGAAGCAAATGAATTTAGTCCAGAATATTTATGTAAAAGAAAAAGCAGCATTGAAACACAATTAAGAAAATTACATTTGAGACATTGTTGTGAACGTGATGCTTTAAGTGCATTACATTATCAAGCTTATCTAGATGTTATAAAAGGAAGTGAGAGTGTGTGCAAAAAACGGATTATGGATCTAATCGAAACAGATCAATTAGCTAGTAGAATCACGTGTGAACTCACAGAAATTTTGACACGATTCGATTGTAAAAAATCATATTCGATGATAAATCACTGTGACGATTGTAGGGTAAGTACTTTAAATTATCTCAATATGCTTAAGCTTATTTTAGTCAAGTACCAGTCGTATGCATATCTTGTCTTAAATTTTACCCAAAACATCAAAATTGTCCAATCAATGGCTTTTATGGGTTGGATTGACCATGAGTGTTTTACCACTCTTTGGCAGGGGTGAATTGACAAGAAAACGGAAAGGGGGGACCCCCTCTCCCAGAAACAATATTTAAGCCCAGTGGCGGATTGGCCATACGGGAAATCTGGCAAATGTCTGAAAGGCCGCAGTCGATCGTCTTGTAAAAGTTAAGTTTAGCGTTAATTTTAAAGAAAATCATACAGAATGCCAGGGCCGTTAATAATTTTAAATCCACCCTGTTTAAGCCCGTCTCTGTAAGCTGAGAAATTCTGCTGAAAAGAATCCTCAATGAAAAAAATTCAAAATAACCATTAAACGTCATGTAATGTCAGTCTATTATAAAAATTTCATCTTAACTTCAATTATGCTCAGTATAATGGTTACACTTTTCATTATATAAATTACCCTTTCATTTAAATTTCCTTCAACCAATTTCCATTAACGAGCTCACTCTCACTCACACACACACACACATTCATAGTATGATATTAAAATTTAATGATGTATTAATTGTTATCGTCGACAAACTTTTCAAATAAAGATTATATCTTTACCTCGTCTTCTATCATCATCATAACACCATCAATATTATGAGAATTTTCCTTATTTCCTCATATACGCATACATTGAATACTTTAAATTTATATAAAAAAAAAAATTAAATATTTAACCCTCAAATAATCCAATGGATATAAAGAAATAATCCACCGTGTGTTAAAAAATTTGTTTGGTGTTCAAAAATTATGTGTGAGCTTTTCAATCAACCTTAATTAAATGAATTATCTGGTATAATAAAATTATCACCAGAGATATTTGAAAATTAATCCCAATAAAGACCGTAATAATAGCTTTATAATTTCATTGTGAAAATCAATATTAAATATAAAATAAAATAAAATGAAAAAAAAGAGAAACAGAAAACTTTCATATAATAAAATTGTTTCATATAATAATCATTTTATGTGTGTGTATATACAATAAAATGAGGGATTCTAACCACTGGGCGGTTTAGAAATGTGCATTTCGATGGGAGTCGTTTCATTGAATAAAATTAAAAATTTTATTTATGGTAATTTTTCAAAAATTTTGAAAAAATCCGTCCATTTTAATTTTTTTTTGAAAAAAACGCCATTTTAGAAAAATTGGTCATTTTAGACTTTTGACTGTTTCCAGGAGCCTAATTCCTGAGCTCTATTCATGATCCTAATTTCATGAGTTAAAGATCATTTTAAAAAACTCCTCCATCCAATACAACAAAATAAAATTATTCAAAATTTCTCACCGCCTCAAAAACCGTTAATTTTGAGGCTCTGGAGCCCAATTTCTAAATTAATGGGTTATAAATAATCCTTATGAGTTCCTTTAACTGACAAAAAAATAGACTTCGCTCCGATGGACCATTCCGAAGTTATGGATAGCAATCAGTGACAGAGTGTCAGAGTGACAGCGGATAAACCGTCTATAAAAGTGCATATTTTCTTTCAAAATGCACTAAAAATATAAAAAAAAATTATCTAGATATAATGACAATAAAAAGAAAGAAAAAAACGAATATATAAAAGTGATGTGATAAGACGATAGTTTCAAATAAATTGAATAATTGCATGCGCATTCTTAGACAAGACAAGCATTTACGTTTAGAAAGTGTCTTTTTTTATCAATTTCATGCCTTTTTTTGCTTTAGATATCAATTTAATTAATTTAAGCTATACTTTAATAATAAATCTATATAATAATGAGATTATCTTTGTAAAATGGAACAAAGTAAAATAAAATATATGATAAAAAAATATATTTTTTTTCGTAATTTTAATTAACTTGAATGATTTTGAAAGACTTCGTGTCTACGGTTTTAAATAAAAATTTTTTTTGAGAAACCATTTTATCAAAAAATTATCATTATTATTATTTGAATGATGAATTACAGATGATTGTAATTGGAATTTTAGTCAAAAAGCGCATTTTTCGTAGATTTAAATAAAAATGAGGATTGTGAGTTCTCCGTCCATCTGTTTCAATAAAAAACGCCGGTTTTCTAAAACAAAGGAATTTCCGAAAATTAAGAAAAATAACGGACTTTTTTTTAAAATGGCCGCCTTTTCCAAAATATACCGATTTTCTGAGTAGAATTCAATTTAAATGAAAAATCAAGGGTTTTGGTTGATTTTGGGACTACGATTCCTTGTCCAATGACTTAAAACCTGATTTTGGCTGATTAAACTTTGTTCTAGCGATCTTTGAGCTGATTTACTCATTTAAAAGGTGGTTTCCTTTTTTTTGGTCTATAATCTGTCCTTGTTAAGACCTTTAATAAAAAAATGACAGTTATTTCCCTTGAGCTATCCTTTAAAATAGTTCCTCTTCATCCTCTCACTCATCATATAAAGTTTAATCGTATAAATTTCAAGTTTAATTACCAAAAAAATCGTTTATTTTACACAAGTTTACCACAAAACTATCAAAAAATATTTCATACTCACATCTTTCTATGTAGCATGATAATAATAATAAATTAAATGAAATTTAAATGAATTAATTTTAAATAGAGAGAGAGAAAGAGCAAAAAAAAACCATAAATCAAAAACAGTTATTTACAAATTTGTGACAGTGATAATTTTTGTTTAATTTTTAATTTCAATTGACACTTCACTTGATGATAAGTATCATGAATAAAAAAAAAAATCACGAAATGAAATATTGCGTACAAGGGTGTTTTTTGAATGGAAATTGTTCAAAAAAATGCTTTCAGGGGAACGTTTTGTTGTCAGTTTGTTGAATGACATTCGTTGCAGGAACGGATATAAAAATGTGACAACGATGGGCTCGACCGCTTAATGTTATATTTGTATTAAAAAAAACTTTGTTGGATGGGTAAATTTTTGTCATATATTTGTCCCCCCCCCCTTACGTCCTAAAGTAAAATTCAAAAATTCAGCCCTGATCCGTTGATGCCTCTCATTGACGAGACACCATCTGACTACAGATTGACAGTATAATCACGAAAAAAAATATTTGGCTTGATTTTCTTTAAAGAGCCTAGTCGTGTCTGGCAAGGACGGATTAATGAGGGGGGTAATAGCGGAAGGGAGTTGCTTGGTCTCTCTAGTTTTTTCAATGATTTAATGAATTAATTCAGGCGGTTAACAAACTTCGCCTTCGACAGAAATTCAGAATCCGTTCCTGATATTTGGTGTACACTAAATTCTTTTATTATACCAATAATGCGCTTATGATCTTCATTCAAAATTACTTTCCATTAAATAATTTTAACATTTTATGATTTTTCATATCTGATGCCATGGAAACTCAAAAGTGCTTCACTTATATAAGCATGACTCTTTTAAAAAAAAAAAAAAATTATTATTAATTCTAAAGACACTTTTTCCTTCTTAAAGCTTCCTGTAACTTTTTCATTTTATTTTACAAATAAAATCCAGAAAAAAAAAATCTTGTCCCATACTCTCATTTATTTTTATTAACTAATGAATAAACTAAACAAGGTTTCATACATCATTCAAAAAAAAAAAAAGAAAAATGTTACTTTATCACGTATTTCAACTTCACTTTATAATCATTTTAATTGTTAAATCTGCTTTTTTTTATTTTTTTTCCATGTTACAAGAAAAATTTGATGTTGTAAGAAATTGAAAAAAAATAAAAAAAAAATTATATGCGTAATTTAAAACCTTAGTAAAGAGTTTGATGAATATAAAAAAAAACCGATTTTAATGTTAAATCATTTTGAGTTTTTTTTTCTGTGTATGAGTATGATGAGTGTACTTGATGTACTTGAATTAGTCCCTGAGACGTTGTTACGTACTAATTATGAGTTAATTTTTTCACTGAAATATGATATTAAATTTTTTGGTTTGATTTTCATAGGAGGCGTATCGACGATGGGTTTGTAGTACATTCATACCTTATTTTGCATCGGAATCTGATGCAAAACGTCAAAATACAAGCGCCAACAATAACAACAGCAATAGTTCATCATCAAAATCAATACAACATAGGAAAACAAGGGACTTGAGTTCTCCACATTCAACAACAACTGTAATTAAAGCTTCTTCAACTCAAAATTCTTCTTCTTCTCCTTCTTCTTCTTCATCATCTTCACATAATATAAGTAGCAATGATTCGCACACGAGTTTAGCACTTTCTTCAATTCCAATGAGAAGGTAAGTTAAATTGAATTTTAATTGTGATTCATTTTTCATTTAAAACTTTTTTTTCAGACAAAGACGAAAATCACGTAACTCCAATTCCGAATTAAAACGCATTCGAATTCGTCCTTGTTTAAGTGTTTGCCAGACTGTTGAAACAAAATGTCCGTATTTGTTGCCAGGTGATAGAGCACCAGCACTCCCAACACAATATGCTGGAGAACCAACTTTTTTGTGTCATGGTAAATATAAATATTTTGACTTAGATCGATATTAAAAGGATACGCTTATTAAACTCATCTCACATACACACACACACATATGTGTAGTGACAAATTACCAATAAAACATTCTCACCTTTTCTCTATTTTATGTTTATTATGATTTCTATTCAAATATATTATAAATCCCTCTTCATATAACACACACATCCATCTCATTATTAACTTTTTATAACAAATTTACGCTTCATAAAACCATGTATAATAACAATAAAAATAGAATATAATGAAACATGTCACATACAAAAGTATAGAAATTTCCTGGAAATCGTAAATTTCCTTACACACACACATACACACATACATACACACATGACATTACATCATCATCCTCATTAGCAAGGCGACACCATTCAACTAATAAAGTTAAAATTCTTTGATTCGCTGTACAAAGTTTATTTTTCACACATAAATTAACCTCTTTTAATGATGTGTAATGTCATATACACGTGCTCTGTACGTACATATAGACACACATATGATACAAAATTACAGTGAAAATTAAGTGAAAGAAAATTCTGTAAATTTAACTTTTTTTTATGATTAACTATTAATCGCTTATGTATCGTTTACATAAGATAGAAAATTTTTGTTGTCATTTTGACAGCTTTAAAATGAAATTTTTAAATAGTTTTATGTATGTTTTAAGCATGTTAGATTTCATGAAAGACAGAATATGAATATTTGATATGATAAAAGATTAAAATTGTAGTTTGACTTATCCTTGTTTGTATATGTTGCAAATAATTGCTTAAATATTTAAAAGTCTTCATACAACTGAATCTTATTGTGGTTCTTTTAAATGAGGAAATTAACGGTTTTGTGTCATTCTAAAGTTAAAAATAACATGAAATGAATGAAAAATTGATTTAAGTGGTTTCAGGGAATCATTCAAGTGGCATATGATTTAAAATGGAAAATTCGAGTAATTTTAAGCTCTTACTTCAAATTCTAAAATTGATCAACGGAGTTTATTTAAAAATATTCTAGGTTGGGACAAAGTGTTTTCAGGTCAATCAGGGTCCTCTGAATCCGATCCAATCATTAGTTTTTTGATTTTTCTTCAAAAATATTGATTTTCAACACTGGGAACCTGAATCATGAAAATTAGAGTAATTTTAAGCACTTACTTCAAATTCTAAAATTGATACAAAATTGATTGCAAGGCAAAAATGTAGAATGTCTCCAAAAATCTTAATTTATTTCTTAAAATTCACTCCAATTTCAAGTGATACAAAATTGAACCAGTGAATTTCATAAATCGTGTCTTATTTCAATTAGATTTTGTGAAAATAGACATCATAATGAACTATTAAATTATGCAACAAACTTGTTAAAATGAGTGCAAAACTAACATTTGCTTGTAGGCACACATTAAAAGTGTGTCTTGTTAAGATGTGTGTTGTAGAGTACAATTGAGCAGGAATTTAATGTAAATTTTATATGTATAAGAGTGTTATGTTTGCTCATTTCCAAGTTGTTTTCTTTTTGGTAATAACTATAAGCAAAGTACAATTGTATCAAGTGTGTGTGCAAGCAAATTTTAAATTATATCAAATCGATAATGCAATTTTTTTTCTTTTCCTTTCACTCAGATCCGAATGTACATGAAACAGTTGAGCAGGCTGAAAAATCAAATAATGGTCCCGATGATTGTTGTTACTGGTATTGCAATGGGCCACATGATGGCTTATGCACAAACTGTCCATCGATCCTGTTTAGTAATTTAACGAATTATGATGGACTGCCACGACTTATCAATGATACAACAACACAAGCAGCAGTAACATCACAAATATCATCAAATAGAAGTCCGAGCGGTGGTACCACAACATTATCAGCTGCTGCTATACACAAACAACAACAACAACTTCAATTACATAAATTACAACAACAACAAATTGAAAACAGTGAAAGAAGATGTCCAATTTATAATTTCACTGGACCACAATCGTGTATTTTACAATATCCTGGTCCATATTTCAATATAAGTTCAGCGGTAAAACCAATGAAAAAACATTTGCCATCAACAACAACAACAGCGAACTACGATGAAGATGGACAAGTACCATCAAAATCATCATCATTATCATCATCAATGATGACGAAAACAACAACCACCATCACCACCACCGCTGCCGTATCATTATTATCATCAAAATTATTATTATTAACAATTAATAATAATGATAATAGAATTTGGACGGTATTTATTATAAAAATTGTTTTAATTATTACTGTTATTATAAATAATATTCAATATACAATATTAAGGAACATCGCTTGGACTAATAATTATTATAATAATGATAACATTAAACAAAATAATAATCAATTTCTGCTCCAACTTGCCGAATTATAGTTGGCATTTTAACATACATACGCTCGCGAAAAACACAACAAAAAAAACATTTAACAAAAAATTATATAAAAAATTTTAATAAAAAAAAAACTTGTTATATAAAAAAAAATAATTAATTATTATTAAAATTCAAATAATAAAAAAAGTGAAACCCCGAATAAATCACTATCTTCGTCGTTAACAAAAAAAAAATAAAATGATAAAAACTGTGCATCAATCACGACAACAATAATAAAAAGAATAAAAATTAAAAATAATATATTTGCTATAAAGTGAACAAAAAAATATTAAATTAAATTAAAGTAAAATAAAAATTTTATGAACAAAAAAAATTAACATTAAACTAATAAATTAAAATAAAATTATTACTAAATTAATAAATAAAAAATTAAAAAAGTGTTAAATATTGATATTTGTGTGTGATAGTGAAAAAAAAATAAAAATTAATAATAAGAATAATATTTTGGGAAAAAAACAGTATAAAAAAAATAATGTTTACTGGCAATAAGAAGATAGATGAAGAGATTTAAAAGAGTAAAGTTAAAAAAAAATAGAAAACATAAATATTAAAACGTGAATTTTCATCATCATCGTCATCAAAAAAAAAGAATGTTCCTGCATGAATTGAAGAGAAATGACAAAAGGCGATTAATTTCTGGATTTTAGTTTAAATTATTAATGTTTAGTTGCAATTTTTGATTCAATCAATGAAATTTGAAGTTATACATTAAGTTTCTTTTGTTAAAATTTAAAAAAAATTTGTAACTTACAAACAAATTTTGTAACTTTACTGATATTTCCAACGGTATGTTTGACGATAATCATTCAAATATGATACAATTAAGGCCAATTATTAAATTGTGACTATGATGAAGTGCAACAAGGAAATTTAAGGCAGCTTCAGATGAAAAATAAAGATTGGCTATGCTGATGCCGAATTAATTTCTTAACCCTCTCTTTCCCAGGAATATTTCCAGCTGGAATTTTTGATTGAATTTTATATTTTTTAGTAGATTTTGACGCAAAAATGAATGATCAATTTAAAAAATTTGGTTGTCAGAGTAAAAAATATTCAGGAGGCGCTATCAAAAATACGTATAACTTCTATAAAACTACGTACAGAAATTTCACTATGAAAATTGTTATGAAAAAAATTTCGTTTTTGATCCCAAAAGATTTTTTTCAAAAATAATTCAGAAAATATCAAAGAAACCCGTCAAAGAATCTGTTTTTTTAAGAAAAAATTTTAAGAAACTGAAAAATATACATTAAAAACGTATTTGAAATCAATGTTCCACCCGTGGGACACTGGGAAAGAAAGCGTGAAAAAAATATTTGTTGATCAGCGCCCTCTATGCTTTGTGATTCCAATGAAGCACAAGAAGGAAATTTAAGACAGCTTCACATGGAAAATGAACATTGACCATTCTGATGCCAAAGTCTGCGAAAGCGTCTCTGTGGTCTTTGAGAGCCATCTCCAACCCACTGTTCCTTTAAAACTTTATCGCTTGTTTCACCACGGTGAGTAGACACGGGGCGAGTTGTACCTTATGTTTTTGACGGGAAGGTCCGCTGAAAATTTTTGGACTCAGATTCCAACATCGCGAAATTTTTAGTAAAATTTCAAATAAATTACCTTTCAAAGTTACTAATTATCATTCATGTCGTTAGAAACATCAGTAAAGAAAATTGAATAATAGTTTTTAAATAAAACAGTAGTACAGGGTGTTCAAATCGTCTTTGCAGTTATATTTTTTGCTATGAAATATTGATAATGAGACACAAATTTAAAAGACTTTTTATGAAATTAACAAAAAAAATTAATTAAAAAACACACAAATTCAGAAAACAGAAATACACACATTTGAAAGTTATATGTTTTTGTTACAATTATAATATGTTTATAATTAATATTTTTAATCATTTACATTATTAAAACAAAATATTAAATACATGTATAAATTTAAACATTCATACACACACACACACATAACATGAAAACAAGCCATAAAAAACACAATAATAAATTTTACAACTAACAAAATTTTATTAAAGAAATTCACAAGAAAATAAAAATAAAAATTTTTAGCTATAATAATAAATTATAGTCGTGCAAAACATGAAATCGTTTAGAACTTTGTAAAACTTTATTATTATGATTATTATTAAAATGAAATAGAGCATTGTAATTGAAAAGGATTTTTAAAACTATTATAATTGAAAACTGATGATGATTAATAGAGAGAACAAATAAAAACTTGTTAAACTTCATATAATAATAAAAATATTATATAAAGCTTAAAATGAAATTTAAAAAAAATATTATGTAAATGTTTAATAAAAAATAAAGAAAAAAAAATAATGAAGAACAAACTATAACTATAATAAAATCCTTCATCATCATTATCATTATCAATGCAAATTTACAAATACAAAGAAATTGTTATTAAAAGGAAAAATTAAATATTATTACAATTCAAATTACATTCAAAACATTTTAAGAATATTTTTTTTTTTATTATTATTAAATTTAATTTCAATTCATATTAAATAAACATAATAAAAAAAATAATAGGAACGGAAAATTCGCAGTATAGTACAACGAAAAAAGAATCAAAACAAATTACATTGTTTATAAATAATTTCAAATACTGCTCCTTTTCATTTAAAAAAAAAATAATTTTACTTTTGCATTCATTTCGAATTCGTTTTAATATAATATGAAAATGATAAAAAAAAAACATTATACAATTAAAGAAAACTACTGCCATGAATCTTCATAGTTTAAAATGTATAACCATGAAAATTGTAATTTTATCCAAAAAAAAAAAGAGTAAACATTTACAATTAAACATTTTAACATAGTTTATTACAATTGAAATTTCAAGTTTACATTACATTTAAAACAATTAAATTTATTATTATTATTATTAATTTTTTTATCATGCATTTAAAAGAGTAGAGGATTAAAATAATGAAAAAAAGAAGGAAAAAAAAGTTATTCATATGTTGAAATTGCAATGATAATTGTAATATTTTGATTGTTATTACCAGAGATGTCATGTCGAAATTTAGTCTCACGGTTTATTTCAAGGTCCAAGGACAAATTTATGCTGCTCGTCGCACAGTGGTAAAAAATTTCATTTAAAGGCTTAAAAAAATTTTTACCATCAAAATGTTTTATTAGATCAGTGATCTTGGTACCGTTGGAAAGCTTATGAACCTCCTAAAAAAACGTTGGAGATCAAAACTGTCTTCATTAAGTGGAGCTAGTAGAGCTACTAGGTACAACATGGCTAAAAAAATAGCTGAAAGTGCTAAATTTTATATTGAACTTATTGAACTAGCTTTATCCATATTCTATAAAAACAATAAAATAAAGCAAGAAAGTGTAATGGTCGCAGGATTCTTATCAAGCATACCAGGTACTTAACGAACTCGGTCAACAAGCTCCCCCAATTTGCCAGATTGCCCGTATTGCCAATCCGCCTCAGTGAGGCCGACTTTTCCAAAATGGCAAAAAATTCCAAGATGGGCGAATTTTTAAAAACCTCGTTATTTTTCGTAATTTTTTTGCTAATGGAAAATTTTTATTGAAACCCCAAAATTTAAGATTCAAATTAAACTGAACCGAAAAAAAACCATTACATGACATCCCTATTTTATTTCACGTATGTCCTTTACTTCATTTAACATTATTTTGGATCACTGCCAAGAATTATGTTCATTTCATTTTATATTGATGTATTTTTATCTCATTTTTTTAATGAGTTTTATGTTTCAACAAATACGTAAATGAGTTTTTTTTTTATAAAAATCCCTTTTTCTCAGAAGGAATAAAGAAAAACATACAAAAATAAAATCAATTAATTCAATAATAATCATTTAAGCATATAAAGTGCTTATTATTATTATTATCAATCTAATACCTTCAAAAAATATTCAAATGACTGAATAAATTCAATTTTTTACTCTACAAAAATTAATTTCCGGTTTATTATTATCATTGTTATTCATTTTAATATTATTACCTGAATATATAAGAAACAGTATGAAAAATTATTTTCCTCTTTTCTTTTCTTTTCATTTCATTTTATTACAAAACATGCATAAAATTGAATGAAAATTATTATAATAGTAGTAAAAAGAATTAAAAGAGACACAAACACACACACATTAAAATCATCATCCAAATATTTTAAATTAAATTAAATTAAAAAAAAAAATAGATTTGAAATTAAAAAAAAATAACATATAACATAAAATAATAGTAATAAAATTAAAGAAAACAAGAGGACATAAGCGCACATAGTATTTTATCGTATAATAAAATAACATTAAACATGAAAAAAAAATCTAAACGATTCATAAATCTATAAAAAATAAAAAAAAATTAATTAAAAAAACACACACACACACATGCATACACTGAGAAGAAAAAAACACACATAGAAATGGATGTTAATAATATTGTAGTGATAATAATTGTAAATGTAATAAATTGTAATAATAATGATGATTATATAGTTAAATTACATATATAACAAAAAAAAAACAAATAACAACAATTGCTATGATCATGAATATTATTAGTTTTTTAACTAATATAAAATTTATTAATTAAATGAATAAAAAAAATATATATAAATAAAATGAAATTTGATGAAGGGTAAATTATAATTATATTTGTGTAACATTATTATTATAAATATTTTATTATAAATTTATATATTTTAATAATATATATTTAAATTATTATATTTTCCTTTAAATTTATTATTATAAATGAATTATAATAAAAAATAGTTTTTATATAGTAGTAGTTAGTAATAGTTTTTTATTTTTATTTATTTTTACTTAAAAATATTTTAAAGTTCAACTCAGGACGTTTTTTGATAATATTTTTAATGTTTAAATTAATATTTACATTTATACATATTTTATAATGTTCATTTTTTCTTTGTTCATGTTAATGTTAATGTTTATTTTATTTTAATTCAAAATTTTTAAATTAATAATAATAAAAAAAACAAAATTCCAAAGTATTAATATCAAAAGTAGATAAATAATAATTAAATAATATGATGAATAAAAAAATAATTAAAAATAATATTATACATAAGATGCTACCAATTACGATTTATATTAGATAAGTTTGTATAGAGAAATGAGACGCTATTTAAATTAAAACAAAAAAGAAGTATAAAAAAAATTAATATTGATTAATAAATAAAAAAAATTTGTTAAATGTTATTTTTGATGCATTAAGAGAACATTCTAGACATGTTATTAAAATGAAAAAAATTACACACATTATTTAAAATGAAATGAAATGCAAAAAACACATACATACACACACATACACATTCATACAAACACATATACAGAAAAAAAATTATGAAATTCATTTTATTTTATAATAATAATATAAAATTAACAGAAAAAAAATAATAATATAATGTTAGAAAAGTAAATAATTATAAATTTAAGCATTTCTATATATAAATATATAGTTAAACATAGTTAAAATTATAATAATAATAGTTAATTAATATGAAAATTATTAAATGAAAAATAAAAAACGTGTTGTAATGAAAATGAAATTTCATAAATATAGAACAGAAAAAAGATCCGTTCCGTAAAAGTGTAACTGAATGAATAAAAAATAAAAAAATAAATTATTTTATAAATATTTTATTTATTATTATTAAACTTTGTAAAGTGTTACATTTATAACATAATGATAATAATAAAAAAATGATGTTTAAATACAAAAAATGGAAAAAGGCACAATAATACTTAAAAACATGCATGTTAAGTTTGAATATTATGAAAAATTAAAATGAAAAATATTAAAATTATGTTTATTATTTAATATTTTTATTTTTTTAAATTGAATGATTTGTGATCCATGAGATCTCAATGTATAACATTATAAAAGTTAACAAAGCTTTTTCATTTTATTTTGATTTAATTATAATGTTTAATATTCAAAGTACAGTGTGTTTGTAATATTAAAATAATTTTAATGAAATTTTAACAGACATTTTAATAGAGCCAAAATTTTACTGGGATCATGATGATTTTAAATTAAATTGGAAATTTTTTCAAGGGATGTTAAAAACATATTTTTTTTTTTTAAATTGAATACACTGTATATTGAAATTAAACAAAAAATTTCTTAACAAACGATAAATACCTGAAAATTATGATCCAGGCACAAATTGAATGTTATTTCATGCAATATAAAAATTATAACATGCCTATTAAATTATTATTATTATTAAAATATTATTATCATTATTAATTAAAAATATATTATTATTAATAAAAAAAAAAACTTTAAAATGATTCAAGTGAACAAATTATAATAATTGAATATAAAAAATAAAAAGAAAATGTAAATTATACATGTTTTGCAAATTATATTGTACATGTATAACACAAGGAATTTAAGTTAACATTTTTATAAATATTTAAACGTAAATTAAATTAAAAAGAAAAAATTACGTAATAATTAAATAAAAAATAAAACACACACACACACGACTGTTATGAGAATGATAAATGATAAATTCGATTGATGATCAGAGATAAATTTTTAAACTTCAAATAAGAAAAATTGTAATATGTTTTTAAAATATAATTATAATAATATTAAATCTTTGTGGAATATAGCTCTCTTTTTTCAAAAAAAAAAATAATGATTAATTAAGAATATTATGATGTAAAAAAAATACAAATAAAGTGACAGACTGTTAACATGTTTCATGTTCGGAACGGATAAAATTTTTCTTGATAATAAAAAACAAACATTGTTGTTGCAAACAAACAAATAAAGCCAAAACTTATGATGACAGTTAAAAAAAAATTATGTAGAATGAAAATTAATTTTAAACGAATTTTGTTTATATCTTTAATTAATTAGCTCTATGTATATGTTCATTAACAAACAATGAAAAAGCACAAAATAGTATTTTATTAAATGAAAAAAAGATCTATCAGTAATTTTTAATATATAACAAGAAAAAAAAATAAACATAATAACTCTTAAATAAAAAACTGTATGTTTGTATGTATGGATGTAAAACGAATCTATATTTAAATTTAAAAAATACATGAAAAAAATCTTCTATATTATTATTATTAACTGTTATTAAAATATTATAATTACGCAAACATTTATTTTTTAAACTTTTTCTGTATCGGTTCAAGTCAAAAAATATACAAAAAATACAAAAAAAAAACATACATCTAAATGGAATTTTATTTTAAATCAACACTCACTTACACTCAAAAACATACAACAACAAAGTAATACAAAAAAAATAAATAATAAAAAAATTATAATTATAATTATAATAATAATAGCACTCAAATCTTTCTACAATAAAAAATTTATAAAATAGTATTTCTCACATTCTATACAATGAAATACATTGATACAAATTAAGATCCTCTCGGCTTAAAATTTTTCTTCTTCATCGTATTCATTATTAATTTTATGATTATGATTATAATTTTTATAAAACTTCATTATTAATTTTTGATTATTATTATTTTAAAATTACTATTAAAAAAAAATATAAATAAATATCACCTAATAAAAAAAAAATAGATTAAAGTATATAAAAAAATATTATAAATATAACAAATAACATATTAATTGTTTGGTGTTTAAAGATTAAATTAAAGAAAAAAAAATTAAAAAGAAAAATGAATCATTATTATTATAAATTATTACCAATAGATAATATTTAAAAAAATAAAGAAAACATACACAAAACATCTATTTTATTCACGGATTTAGTATGAAGCGCAAAAAATTAAAAAAAATGTATTAAAATTAAATATATGAATGTTTAGTAGTTTTGAAATTAAAACATATATGTTTTTTTTTATATATTAAATGATTGTGTGAAGATTGCACTTGATACAATTTTTTTTCGAAATAGGATTGTTCGAAAACTCGAGATTAGGGTTGTGTTTTGAAATGAAGTTTTTGAGAGAAAAAATGTATCATATGACTGTTTTCAACCTGAATTTTCTACTCCTGATTGAATTTTCTTGGATTTACCAATTTGGACTTAAATTCGATTTCGAAAAAACATACAAATAGAGTTAGCTCTCAAAAATCTTCAAGCAAGTTGAAAGTTCCTTAGAAGATAAAATCCAACACGAATCTGTTATGAAATTGTAGTAAAATTAAAAAAATCTTATCCTCGATCAACTTCTATATGATTGAGACCATCAAAATCAGTTCAGGAGGGTTTTTTCGACTTCATCCTGTTCAAGTACATTTTAGTCCCCATTTCTAAATCAATTTGAATGTTGATTCTTAAGCCACTTCTTTCAAATCAAAAAGACGTTTTCGAATTTAAAATTTTTATAAAGCAAAAGGTCTTCACGAAAATTCAAAGTCTCTTAGATTCAGGGGGTAAGCTATTTTTCCCTGCCGAAGCCACAAAGATCCAGGTATTCAATTGATGATGATGATGATGATTACAAGATGGCAGTACCCACCACAGTCACTTATGTTAGGCTTTTTGTGGGCTATATTGTAGACCCAGAGTATCTAACAGCATACGCCAAACCATCACCATTGGACCTTAGCATTTATCTTAATATCCGAAGCAGTCGTATGTACTACGCCCCCATACTTGAATGATAATTCTTAAATCAATAAGTCCAAAAAAATATAAAGCAAAGGTCTGCACGAAAGTTTAAAGACCCTTAGATTCAGGGGGTGAGCTATTTTACCTCTTCAATCTACAATAGGGCTTATTGAAGTACTGTAGAAATATAAATTAACAGGTCAAAAGTCCCTTAAATCAGACTCAGAAGAAACAATCATAAAATGAATACGTCTCATCAGGCTCACGAAACATAACCATAACTTTCATAACATTTTCGAAAAAAAATTGTATCGATGCAAACTTTATATTCAATTTTTTTATATTACTTAATTTTATTTTTACAACTTTTAATTGAAATTTCATACTAATACTAGGTAAAAAAAATACAACAAAATATAATCAAAAATACATTCTTGTCAAACACATTTTACATATAATTTCATCTTTACATCTCATTATACTTCAAAACTCTTTCATAGATAACAAATCTATATATTTATATAAATAGAACATAGAAAACTTTAAATTTATTATTATTATTATTATCATCACAATGACAAACAAAGAGAAAAAAATACACAAACATACAGAAAAGTAACGAACAGTAGAACTTAAAATTAAAAATATTAAAAATTACTTAAAATTAACAACAAGTCAAGAATATAAAGATTAAAAATGATAAAAAAAACATCCATTATAAGTGTGTGTATGAACGTTTTTAAATAAATAAAACTATTTATACATATATGAATAAAAATAAATGTATGTATAATAATAATAAATTTAAACAAAAAAAAAATAAAAAAGTAAATAAAATTGCAATGCGTTATAAATATATAAAAAATAAAAAAAAATAATTTAAGTATATTAACGACAATTTAATAATAATAAAAAAGAAAAATTAACTGCTATACTTAGGATTAAAATTATAATAATGATAATGAATAATATTATAATAAAACTCATCAAATTAAACATTTTGAGAAAAAAAATCTTGATGAGATTTTATGAAAACTTAAAAAAAAATGAATTATATAATGTTAAAATTATACATTGATGATTTTTTATTTTAAATTATTATCTTATTATTATTATAATTATTATCAAAAAAAAAATTAAAATAAATTAAAAAGTTATAACAAAAATCATGTCATTGCGAATGAACAAGTTTAAAATGAAAACATGGCGTCTATTAGATGTTAAAAAAAATAAACAAAAACAGATACATTATAAGATTTAAAGAAAAAAAATTATATACTAAACGGCTTTCCGATTCTAAGGAATTTTAGAAAAGGAAATGAATATGTTCTATAAAAAGATAACAAAAAAAAATAATAAAATATTTAACATTGTTAACAGCTATTTTAATATAAAACTAAAAAAAAAACAAACAATATGAAAAAAATAAGTTTTTAAAGGTATATTTTTAACATAACATTATAAAATAAAATAAAATTGTTTTCTCATTTCAAGTTATGTTTTAATCTTTATTTTAAATGTTAAAAGTAGAGTTATAAGATAAAAAAAACACACACACATTATAATTATATTATGGTACTATTAGTCGTTGTAATTAAATACAAAATAATAGGAAAGCCCTAATTTATTAATAAAAGTATAAAAATAATTAGCAAAAAAAAAAATGAGATAACATTCATAGAATAATTGCATACACACAGTATGATAGTAATGGATAATAAATGACTAATAAAAAAAAACAAAATTTGATTAAAAAATGAAGCAGAATATATAATAAAAAAAAAAATGAAAATTATAAAAAATAACAGAAACAGACAGATACATGATTATTATTATTATTATAATATAAAATATAATTTGAATGAAAAAAATAATGATAATACAAAAAAAAAATATAAATAAATAAAACATCTGAAAAAAATTATAAAATTAAAAAAAAAATTATAAAATAAAAAAACACAGTATGGTAAATTTAATTTAATGATAAAAAAATAACAAAAAAAAAACTAGATGAGACACTATAAAATATACCTAAGATATGTACGTGTTGGTTCGATTTCAAGAGCATTAAAATGTTAGAAAAAATATACTATTCGTTGTTTTTATTTATTTTTATTCATTTACATGCAATTTTCACTCTCTTCATCACTAAGCTTTAATTGAAATTAAAACGTTTGATGATTAAATTCAAAGTATTGAAACGAGCAAGCACTTTTACAGTTCTTTTTGTATAGAAACACATATGGAAACGTCAATAAATATGTATAGAAATTGTGTTCTTCAAACCTTTTAAGTATTGAAGGAAAAACTTTTTGACAGATGACGTTTAAAATAAAATTGCTTATATGAAAAAGATCTGACGTTTTTGATCGATTGAAAAACATGAACTTTGACAGATGACGTTTCTGAATCAGCTGGAGGCTTGAATCCGTTTAAAAAATTTTTTTTTGACATTTGACACTTCTTAATATTTGAGCCTTGGAGAGCTTTTGACATTTCAGGTTTTTCAATGATCGCAAGCCATGAAAAAAAAATTGAAATGTCAACTGTCAAATGTCAAGGCGTTAAATAGATCAGAAATGTCAAAGTCGAAAACACTTTTTTGACACCCAATAAAGCTTAATATTGATTCAAAAACGTCATCTGTCAAAGGTCAACTTTGAAGTTTGGAAAATTTAATCGGTTTTCAAAAAGTGATTTCAACATTTCTAAGGAGTTAAACAGGTAAAATTTGACAGTTCATTTCGTATAGATACACATACGAAAACTTCAAAATTTTGTATGTAAACGGAGATTGTCAAACTCTAACAATGACAGATGACGTTTTATACAAAGTTAGAGAGATTAAGATAGCAAATTGAAAAGAAAGACTTTTGACAGATGACGTTTCTGAATTAACTGTAGGCTTACTGGGTAAGCAGATAAAACTTGACAGCTAATTCTGTATAGATAGATTTTGTACGTAAATAGAGATTGTCAAACTTTCATCTGCGTGCCAAATTTAACTGGTTCAAAAAAATATGTTTTTGACATTTAACACTTCTAAAAGATTTGAGCCTTGAGAAGCTTTTGACAGTTAAGGTTTTTAAATGATCGCGAGTCAAGGATAAAAAATTGAAATTGTAGTCCTTTTATAGATGACATTTTGAGTGTTTGACTATTGTCATTTCTAATCAATTTTGAGCCTTGGAGAGATTTTGACGTTTTTCAATATAGACGAACCTTTCAAGGAAAATTGAAAAGGTCTTAATCAATTTTAAGCTTTATAAATTTTCAAAAAAGTGTTTTCGATTTTGACATTTCTCATCTTTTTTACAACTTGAACCTTTGACACTTGGTATTTGGAAATTTAACAATTCGCCTTTAAATTGACTTCAATTTCAATTTTAACAATGACAACTCAAACTTTACAGTTTATTCAAATGGAACACTTCCATTCAAACAAAAAAATATCTAACAAATATCACAATACACAACTTAGGTAAAACCTTGTCATGGAAAACCGGAAAGTAATCACATTTCAGTGACAATTTACGTTGATAACAAAACACACCTTAGATGTAATCTAAATTGATTAATTCTGAACACACGTTGTATAAATTTTAGTGCAAAAAAATACAAACACACACACACAGATATACGCTGACATAATTTACACACATAAAATGAAAAAAAAAATCAATAACTAAACAAAACATAAAAAAATAAAACAAATTTTTTTTGTGACCAAATCGATCAATTTAAAAAAGAAGAAAAATATGTAGTAAATGTACGTAAATTAACAAAATGATGTCGTTTCATAGACAAGCGTATCTCGTATCAGCTGAGTTATGTCTGTTTTTCTTCTTACATACATGTACTTGTACATATTTGGGTAAGAGCAAATTTGATTCTTTGTCAATAGATATCTCAAAGGTAAGTTTAAATGTATTCAAGCGCACGCGTTTAGTTTTCCACACTACACAACTAAACACTGCTCTGTGTATAATTTTCATAAATGAAATGAAAAAATTTTCTCTTATCAAGAAGCGTAGGAAGTTTTTCTTCTTTCTTATTACATTTTATTTATATAAGACATTAATGCAGCATAGCAAGAAAAAATTCATTGACTATAACATCATCACTTAAGTTTATACTTAACTTATTAAAGCAGCTTATTACTTAGGAACCAAGGCACATATCACTGGAAAAGAGGGTGTCTAAAACACAAACACACACACACACATAAGTACCGTCTATTAGTGGCATGAGACATGAATTACACGTGTTCATCTTTCCATTTCATACATATTTTGTTAAATTACTCTGTGATGTTCTGAATAATAGATAAAGACGGTATAATTGCAAACACGAAATCTATGGTTTTTAAGTGAAACAGTCGTACCCGGTTGTGGAAACGTCACAGTCGACTGTGTTCGCGTGTTTTACTTCAATTTATCATATTCGTTACTATTTGAATGTGGGTTGATGTCTTTACTGTCGAATAATCGGTTAATCGAATAAAATTGGTTCATGGCATCACTGCGAGGAATTTTATTTTATATTTTATTCACCACGATTTTACTTCGAAAAACAGTAACGGCTAGTAGTGGAGGAGAAAATCGAACAGTGAAATTTTTGAATGTAAATTAAATTTAATTGAATTTATTTTTTTCATTTAATAATCATTTTCTAGCCTTCCTTGGAAAAAATCACCAATTATCGTAATGTGCGTGGAGCATTTACAGTCAAAAACAGTCCACGTGACAAGTCTGAAGAGCAAAACAGCAAAACAGCAAATCTCCTTAATCGAACATCACTCATTGCCATACCCCGTTTTTCGTTATCGAAAGTTCAACAACACATCAAAATGGATCCCAAACAATTTCAATGCACATCAGAGTTCGAACCTCTTTGTATCAATAAAACCCTTACATTCAAAGTAAAAATACTGCAAGAATTCAAACGAGTACGTGATGAATTGTTGATTCACGATCCAAATATTTATCACATTAATTATAAATCAAGTTCTAATCGTAATAAAACATCTGCCATGTGCTTGTTATTAAAAGCAAAAGTTCAGATGTTACGTAAGACAAACAAACCTCCATTTAACAGTAATTTATTAGGTTCACTATTTCCAAAGCAAAAGTTTTTGGCACAACATCGAGGTCCAAATAAAACTTGTGTGATTGTCTCAAGTGCAGGATCAATGAAAAAATCGAAATTAGGCTCGTTTATTGGTAAGTTTTTAATTGGCATGACTTCAATTTTTATTATTACAATAATAATAATATTAATAATTAGCATTCAATTAGAATAGGAACGTTTGAGTAGGGCAAGGAAATTTAATAATTGATTTGAATTGATTTAATCGAGAATTTAAATGTGCATTTTTATTGGCATAAGGAAACGTTTAACACATTTTATGAAAAGTTTTTTTATTATTATTAAAATTAGAGTGCAAGTTAGAAGGAAATAAAATGCAATATTTTATCACTTTTAATTAATCATTCCATGTAAAGTGCCAGGCGTTCCACTTTGTTTCGTGATAAATGTTCTTTGGATGTGATCTTATAAGATAATTCAATTATCATGCAAATTTCTTTTATTAACTCGTTTAAAAGCAATTAAATTGAGATTTTTATCTTTATATCTTAAGTAATTTATGATGATGGCTTGATAAAATGGAATAACTTCCCTATTTTATTTATTTGAAACTCGTGTTCAGAGAAATTTGTCCTCGTGAAAATTAATTTCACTAAAAATTAGTAGAAGTCGAGTAAAAAAGTTCAGAAAACTCCTTTGGACTAGAACTATAAAAGCCAAAGGCCTCTGTGTTGATCATTTTCATCGTTCCATATATAATTTGATGAAGGGCAATTTTAAAACTTTTCAGGTCAAAAATATCAAATATCAAAATTCAACAAAAATATCATAAGATTCATTTTTGATAGTACTTGACGAAGTAGATCTTATTACAGCTTTTTTCTGGAAAACAAAACGTCGTTTTTCTCAAAAATTTTGTATGAAAATGAGTTTTACTTTGTATGGGAAAGTTGTAGATTTTTAAAAGAACTTCAATTCTGCTTCATATTGTTTTCAGTGTTTGAATACAAATAACATGAGTTTTTGGCGAAAAACCCTCAAAAGTAGATTGTTTTGACAATTTTCGCCCATTTTGATCCAGTTACATACAATATTTGACTTTGAAATATTCTACAAAAATTTTGCCCTATTTATGCTGAACAAAGTTGCAATACATCATTTTTGTAGTTTTCTAACAAAAAAATTGAGTTTTGAGTGAAAAACCGAATAAGTGACCTTGATTTGAAATTATGATGAATTTCCTTCTCCTTTCTTCTCTTCTCTTCTCTTCTCTTCTCTTCTCTTCTCTTCTCTTCTCTTCTCTTCTCTTCTCTTCTCTTCTCTTCTCTTCTCTTCTCTTCTTTTCTCTTCTCTTCTCTTCTCTTCTCTTCTCTTCTCTTCTCTTCTCTTCTCTTTTCTTCTCTTCTCTTCAATTCTCTTCTCTTCTCATCTATTCTCATCTCTACTCTTCTCTCCTCTTCTATTCATTAAAACTTGCCTAAAAAGTTGAAAAGTAAAATATTGATAAAATATCAAAAAAACTCAAAATTTACCTTAAATCCTTGTAATTTCAAATAATTATCATTAAATTACCTTTCAGATTCACACGACATTGTGTTAAGATTCAACCATGCACCAACTGAAACATATGAAAATGATGTTGGCAAAAAGACAACAATTCGCATCGTAAATTCGCAGGTACAAGTGCATCCATGTCGTAAATTGTATTTTGTTTATTTGTGTTGCATTAGTAATTAATTTTATTTCATATTTAACTTCGATTAGACATTTATAATAATAACAATATTTAAAGTTAGAAGATCCTTGATGCACTTTGATTAAGAATTTCATGCACGCTTCATTTACAATAAAAACAAAACAATATAAAATGTGTCTCTAAGATCTTAATCATTTTCTGTTTATATTTTTATTGAAATTGAATGGTAATGGCCTGTAATTTAACTGAATATTTAATCTAACACTCATTTCATAGGTGGTCAGTAAAGCTCAATTTAATTTCTTGAATGCATCAATTTTTCAAAATATTTCCATTGGAATTTGGGATCCTGGCAAATATAATGCTTCACTTAATCAGTGGCTTTCAAATCCAGACTTTGATCTGTTTACGAACTACAAGGCTTTTATGATGCGACACCCGGATGCTGACGTCAATGTGATTGACCCTCGATCGATATGGCGTTTATGGAATGCACTTCAAGATTACACAATTGAAAGTGTTGTTAGAAAAAATCCTCCAACTTCTGGCTTTATCGGTAATTCACATTAAAATAAAACAATTTTATCATATAAAAATGAACACAAAGCACATAATATTACATTAAAATAATCATCATAATTATCGATAAATTGCGCAACATCTCTTAATGCAATGAAATGATGAAAGTCCAATGAATTATTGATCACAATTAGCAGTTATTTTTACTTGATTAACATTTTTACATGAAAAATGATTGACATATTTTCACACTCTTTTAATTGTAATTTTTTTTTTCACAGGAATTGCCCTACTATTGCCACTTTGCAGTCACATTGACATCGTAGAATACATTCCATCAACGCGACTTACATCGATGTGTCATTATTATGACGATGAAGTGAATTCTGGTTGTACTTTTGGAGAATGGCATCCCTTAGCAGCCGAGAAATTGATGGTTTATGACATGAATGTTGCAAGTGATTTCAGTGTTTTTCAAAAGGGAATCGTAAAAGTGCAAGGAAAGAGAAATAAATTATGTGACAAATGAAAAATGTGTGTATTATTTGCCTTGTAAATGACTCATCACATTATTCATACGCGATATGCATCAAGCAACATAATGAAAGTAGGAAAGAAGGTGGGTACAGAAAAAAAACAAGGAATAAACATTTCATTCACATTTCTACTCCCATTAATTGAATGTAACTGACATAAATTCATTTCATTGAGTGGGCATGAGCAAAATAACACAGTTTGAAGTCCAGTCATCAAAATTACTTTGCATTTGCTGTTAATTTCCAGGAATAAACATAAAGCAAAATATCGAGAGATTAATAAGTAATTGTACAAAAAGAAATGAAATAAAACGGTACAACATTGAAGTACTCTCAATGGTGATTGTGGTTTTTGATGCAAAATATTATGTAGGGGAAATGCCGGCTTCATTTTTTTTATTTTTAATGTGATGAATCATCGTTTACGTATAGGAAACCGGTTATGGTTGAGTATGTCACTTGATTTTTATTTTTATACAAGCATAGATACCAAGAAGTTACTCAACAAGTTCAAGTTAGTGTTTTACAATGTCAATATTTTTGTTTATGTTTCTATTTTTTTTCTTCTTAGATATAAAATCGGAATATCCGTTAAATGAAATGAACCTGTACATAAAATTGGTATAACTTTTTTAACATAGGCCAAAATTAGAGCCTTCCAAAGATAATTTAATTCTAAAATACCGCTCTAAATTTAAATCATCTTAATCTGATCACAGTGGCACATGGACTTTTTCTACAATTTTAATTACCATAAGGTCACAAGGTAAGTTATCAATTTTCAGATTGCTTCAGGTTCAAATGTTCCTTTTACAGCTACTTCGCTTGAGTTACGACTAGCTAAAGGTGATGACTATTAGGGATGATAAATGAAATGATAAAAGCTAAAGTCTTCCGAGGATCGTAATGAATAGAAAGAATAGGACCAGAAAAATGGTAAAGAAAACTGATTTCTTGAGACGCAACAAGAAAAAATTTGACAAAGAAACAAGGTTAACGCTGTATGAATCGCTTATTTTACCGGACCTTGACTTTTGCTCATCTGTCCTATTTTTATCATCCGAAACTGAATTAAACGAGCTACAAATGGTACTACACCGTGCTCTGAGAATTATGACGAATGACAATAGATATTCAAGTTCTAACCAAATGTTGGGTGATACAGAGCTGATGAGTGTCAAACAACGAATCTATTACAACACGCTGCTACTGATCCAAAAGATAATAAAAGCTTAATGCCAGAGTACCTCAATCGTTTTTAAAACACATTATCTAATTCACAACCATACCCACTGCGTAATCCATCAAGATTAAGACCTCGGAGAACAAATACTAGTGCTATTTTTTTGACGAAAATCAAAATATGTTGGATTGTGAAGTGAAAATATTTAAAAGTGAATTAAAATTATATACTGTGAGTTTTAAAAGTTAACTTCTTCGTTAGTCATTTTTATTAAACTTTATTGATCTTCAATGACTGTTTGTTCATCTTTTAGAGTCCTGCCCAGTCCTATTAACTCCTGTTTTATCTTTATTACTCCTCATTGATACTTATGATTTTTATTGAACCTTACTGATATTTAATATTCTTTAACTTATAAAAACTCACTGTAATGAAAATATATATTGAAATTAAAAAAAATGAACTATATCATCGTATGATGAAAAACTGAACAACAACAACGATGGATGAGTACTTTTCTAGTCATACTTTCATGAAAAATGTGCTAATCAATTTTAGTGAGAAGGTCAGGACACTTTCTAGGACTGATCCAGGGGTTACTTACTTCTAACTTCTCTGGCGCTACATCAATTTTTTAGACTGGGCCTGTTGAAGAAAACCTTTCAAAATTTCTCTATATTGCGCTTACTGTTTACAGTTTTGTATCTGTAATGTTTTGCACACTTTAAGCCAAGTCTAGTGAACTTCTTTTTCCTTAACCCTCAGTGCAGCTAGTTCAAGTCACTTTAACCTAAAACTTACGAAAATATGATTTTTTTGTCACTTTAAAACCGAAAAATCAGAACGAAATTGCGTATTTGCCATTTTTGGGATCTTAATACATCAAATGTAAACTTGGACAGTTCAGCAAAGTTGTGGCTTAAAATATTCTCCACAAATTTGCTTAAGGTGACTTTTGCGTAAAACTTACAAAAACATGAGTTTTTTACTCAAAATATTTTGGGGCCTGACTAGACCCCGTCGATGAAAGTAAGGGTAAAAAGTTATCGCTAAACGGAGGGTAAAAAATTTAAAGAGATTTGGACACTTACCTGAGTCAAACAAAGTCTGACCTAAGATTAAATCAGTTTTATGCTATTTCTGTTAAAATGTTTACAATTCCTTTATCATACTATTTTTCATGATAAAAGACTGTATTATTTACTGTACACTGTACTATCAATATACGTACATTTCAGCAAAAAAAAAACAAAATATTCATTCACGCAAAGTCTATTATTATTATTTATATTTATAATGCTATGTGTACTATTTATACACTTCATGAATATATCTCTCAATGAATACCGCGCGTTTTCTCTGTAATGTACAGAACAAAAAACAGATGATTGAGTAGTTGATATAAGTACTCTTTCGCATTCATTTCATTTTCAGTCGCGAGCGTGCTTTTCAACTTAGCGTATCAACTAAAATCATATCAGTTCTGGACAATTAATATCATTTTTTTTGCAAATTATTTAAATAAAAAAAATATAAAGAGAAAAAAAATAAATGAAATAGAAATTTAACAGCAATAGATATTAGTTAATATTTTTTGTTGTTATTTGTGTTAAAACCTAATAAAATTATACAAGAAAAATTTTAAAAAAAAGTGTCTTGTTTCAACATAAAATCAATCAAAATTGCACTGCCTTTAAAATAAAAATATTTAATTAAAATACGATAAATAATTATTTTTTACATCACAATTAAAACAAAAAAAAATAAAAATATATTTTTCATTAAAAATTATTGCTACACACACTCATTTTTACTTAAGATTGTAAATTGTGATAAGATAACAAAAGATAAAATGTAAAAAATATTAGTATCAGTTAACAAATACAATTAAAAGAAATATAAAATAATACAAGAAAGTGAGTTGAAAAAAACGCACAACATCAAAATTAGTCATCGAATTAAATTTCGATGAAATTCACTGATTAAGGTTAAAGCAGAAACAAGACAGTTCATAATCAAAATATTATTAGTCATAGTTAAAATCCAGGTAAATATTTTTTTGAATTTATTTAAATGCATTCAAGGAAATTTTCATGATTTTCACCTGATTCCTTTGAATTACAAAAAACATGGAACAAAGACCGGGAAATTTAATTGCAAAGAACAAGAAAATGTCATCTAAATTTCAACGAATTTCCATAAGTGAACTAAATACATTTCATTTACATTTTACGTTGACATTGTTTTTTTTTATTTGTGTGTTCATGTCCCAAGATTTTCATTTAAAATTGTTTCCAATTTTAGAGACAAAGACATAATATTCTAAGTAAATTTGAAATATCTCACTGTCACTGTCTGTTCTATTTAAAAATATATTTTTTTTTGTATGCTTATTCTTCTTAGAACCTCATTACATTGAATACAATTTTCACGTGTTTCTGGATTTAAATTTGAACGGTAAGGCAATAAAATAATGATTTTATGTATTTAAAATTCTAAAATGATATTTTTTTCGTACCTTGCGTTAATTTTTGCTCAAGTCAAGTAACATGTGTTGCATTAAAAGCAAAAGCAAATGTATGAGCAAAAAAATTGCGACTCTTTACGCATATTCAATTAATGTATTGTGATTTAAAGGTGTTTAGGGTGGAACAGAACCACATCACCTGAAGTGACTTAAATTGAAATTTTTGAACTGAATCGTTATCTTTGTTAATGTCAGGAGTTTTTTTTTTGAATTTCGATTCGTCCTATGATAAAATTCGCATCCATCGATTTTCTTTGAAATTAATCGACCCACCCTTGGACGATGATCCTTCATTACACATTACACTGTAAGTTAAAAACGCCTCACCTGACAAGCTTCTTCTGTTGGCAGGTTGCTGTCGTTAGTAAAATAACATTTTAGCTCATATCTATCTATAAGTAAGTTTGAGGGGGGAGGCAGTGGCGGATTGGCCCTATGGGCAATCTGTCAAATGTCAGAAAGGCCGCAATCGATCGTCTTGTAAATGTCAAGTTTGGCGTAAATTTTGAACGAAAATCATACAGAATTGCAGGGCCGATAATAACCTTAGTCCGTCCCTCCGAGGGGGAGGGGTGTACACGTGAAGTCTGTTTGTAACACTGTGAGCTAGTTTTTGGAAGATTCTCAACTTTCAGTACACGAAACTTTTACAAAAACATACAAATTTGCTCTATTTCACATTTTACCATAAAAATTTTTCATAAAAATCGTCATATCACTTTCAAATTACTATTTAAATAAAAATTTCAAGTACTTTCCTGGAAATTATAAATTTTAAACAACTTCTGGTTCTGATAACGATTCATGATCACATTGAAATCCTTCGAAAAGTCCAAAAACTGAAATTTATTTGCAAATAAATCCTTCAAAAACTCAAATTTCAACAAATTTGATTGCCAAGAACATTCCATTGGACTACGACAATTAGAATTTTTGCCTAAATTAAGGTTATTTCCTATAACTTTAATAACCCGATCAGAAAAATTGATAAAAATTTGCTTTTCCTGTCCTGATAGCAGATAATTCACAATCAAATTAATGCCTAACTAGAAAATTTTTAATACCAAAAATAAAACGTTAATAATCGGAATTATCATCATCATCATTATGTATTGTTTGTTGTCATTTCCAAGGAGATATTATTAAAATTTCGATTTTTTTCATTTTATTTTGCAAACTGTTGAACTAATTTTAATTTTAAAATAAATACAACGATTGTTGAATGTATTCACACTCATTTTATGCTCATTTTATTGAGTTTGTATCATGCAATTCATTTGAACCTGTTAAACTACTTTGAATATTTATGCCATAAAAGGATAACAATGATTTACTATCTTTGTTCCTATGTTTCATTGAAATTTCATTGGATGTTCTCCTTTGTTTATGACTTTTTTTTTATCCATTTAATTTTTTTGTTCCCTGTAAAATCGATTTTTATAGTTGCTTTGTTTCGACTCATTAAATAGCTTCAAGCTTCAGTACGAGAATGCAAAAGTCAAAACATTACAATTTAGTGTAATATTCATAAAAAAAGGTCAGTTGCTTATTAGTACGGGATTGCATGACTCAACCAATTTTTTCCCTATTTCATTTTTTTTGTACACATTTTCATTGAGCTGTGTCATTCAAACAGCGAAAGTGTGTAATTACGAAAACAAGGGAGCAACAGCTAACTATCAGTTTTATGTCCCGATAATATCGATCGACTATTTGAGTGTCATTTATTTGCTTATTTGAGGGAATTCACAGTGTATTGATGTAATTTTATCATGAATCTTGTCTTCGTTTGCAATGGGAAACATAAATATTTTATTTTAAAATTCATTGACAGATAACAAAAAAAAAATTGTTATAATATAAAAATAACTTTACACAATTCTAGTTTGTAAATCAATCGGTCATTCATTCTATACATTTAAATGCAAAAAAAATAAATAAATATGTTTATATAGCATAGATTTTTCATCATATACACTGTGTGTGCTTAAACCGACATATTGTCTCGTCAAATAAAATAATGACCACCAAACAACATTTTATTTACAATAACAATTGATACAAAATATAAGTTGTATTAGAATTAAAGTCCAATAAATTGAATACTCGACTGAGGTGAGTTTCAGTTACTTTGATGATGATAATGATACACAACAATAGTTAATAATAATAATAATAAAAGAACAATAACTTTTTTTGTGTATATGTGTGTGTGTGTGGGCCATGTGATTGTAAGTGATGGCAAAGTGTGTGATTGAAAACATTGATAAAAATCGCGAATTATTATTGCAGTACACGTTCAGGGTTGAATAAACGATCGAATTCAAGACAAATTTAAATGATAATGAACCTAAATTGATGATTAAAGTGATTTTTTTAAAGTGATTACAAATTTTAAGTTAAAATTTCGATTTTTAGGATTGAACTCGTCTTGTTCCAGGTTTCAAGAACACAATAACATCCATTGATTGGTTCAGATATGGATCAGATCATATTTACAGGTGAACTATTAAGTCTGGACTCAGACCATCAGTCGGGCCCATTGTACATACCCGTTATCATCATCCGAAGGACTTAGCTTTTATTCTGTCATCCCAAGCAGTCGCCACATTTATCTAGCCTTTAACTCAAATTGAGTAGCCGGAAAAAGAGACATTTGAGATTGAAAAGTTAAATGGCCGGAGCGATTTTCTTTCAAGGTTCAGTCGGATAGAGGGTTGATATAAATCACACCCTTTCTTTTTCCAGTACACATTATGAGGGTATTTTTCCTTATATTATTTATATTCTTAGCTCTCACTGCCTCAGGACTTCTTTTAATGGAGTGAAAGATTCAAATTTTTTATCAAAATTTACTTTTTTAAATTTATTTCAACACAAGTTTTAAATATTTATTTTAGACGATGTTTTCAACCTCGCTGTCCAAACTAAACTGACCACGCCTACACTATATTTCTTATTCCCTGCCTATATTTCTTATTCCCTGTCCATATTTCATTTTCCCGGCGTTCCTTTTGTTTCCAAGCTTACAACATTTCAAAAACTAAGTCTACCTCACTGCTTATTCAATCTTGTAATATGAACCTTATGCCATTTTGTAGTTGTTGAAGCGATTACTACTTTTCCAATTTCGTCTTTAATGCCAGGACTTGCCAGCTAACTTTCTGGTGCTTCTATTTGGTTGTAATGAATTTATATTGTTTCAGCTGGGATAAGGCTTCTGACAATCGACGATGTATTGTTTGTCAAACTCTAGTCTCAACATCTCTCATAAAAATGGATTTGAAATTAAGTTGCTGATAAGGTTCAAGCGCCAGTCTTCACCGTGAGTCAACAGCTACAGCCTTACTTGAAAATAAAGAATGTAGCACAACGGTATTGATAAGAGCAAGACGGCGACGGATACAGACAACCACGAACAATTATGGTGAAAGTATGAATAAGAATGAAAATTGTTAGTCATTAAAATGATGATTCAAAACTCAATATGATAAAAAAAAGCAGTCTCCAACCTACTTCTTAATTGAAGACACTAGTCTCTATTTGATTTTGAACACTTGATAAAACATGACGACTCCTTGTAAGGACAAGACTTGAATCAAGGCCATACAGAGTCAGACTGCATTCATTTAAATCTGCTTCTATGGTCCAATGGTTAAGCTATCAGCTTTCTGAACTCGGAACAGACAGAAAATATCAAAATGTAAACGAAAAATTGAAGATCTCATAAACTGCAGGATACAGGACATAGTTGCATAGAAATTCTATGCACCATAGTAAAGACACCAAACCATATGATGGTGTATGTCTTGGATAAGACGTTTCAAGAATAAGTTTGTACTAAAATCATCTCGGCACCAGCAAGTTCGATGAGGTTGACCGTCAACTTATGAATCTTAATCTGAAATCCACAGCTAACATTTCAAGTATTCAATCCTAAAAATACCAGACCACTTTCACAATTCCTTTGAATCCACCATTTCATGATTCCACTGAAACAATTTAACATTTCCCAGACATTCAATTAACTATTCTGCGTAATAAATCAAGTTATCAAGAATGTCACTTGTTATTCAATCATAATTTCTAATCGTCAAGTTAACATTGTGCAATAACAATAAAAAAAAATCACTGCATCAATATTTATCCACCTTATGCATATTTATTCTTAGATAGAACCCCGACCACTGACTTATTGCAAAACTATAAAATAAAACATAGAAAAAAACTTCATGTTAATGTACGATAATAAGCAATAAAATTAAATAGTGTGATGAATTCTTTTTAGAACTTTGTACTCTTCAAAGGTGATTCTTGTAATGATTCAACAAAAAAAAATACATATACCATGATTAGATTATAATGGAAATGTAATTCAATTTTTTTACTCTAAACACGTGTTCTATGATTTTTTTTACTTTAAATTTAACAATTTGTCACTTCCTTACAAAAAATGTGAGTTATTAATTTTTTGGTATATCATAACATTTTTATTATTAAAAGTCCCATCAAATTCGCCCTCTAATGAATTTTACATGAGATTTAAACTCGTATTTTGTCATGGTCAAGCAATTTTAGTATTGTAGGGTCATGTTATTAATATTTTTTATACTATTCAGAGATGAGTTAAGTTAAAAATTGGGAGTAACACAAAATGTGAATCATTTTCAATGTGACAAATTTCGATTCATTTTAAATATCAAAGAAAAAAAATATTTATGCACTCACCTGTTTGTATTTACTCATACTCTTGAGCAACAATCGCAAACACTTATCATCATATTAGTATTAGATACTGATAAGAATTTGTGATAACAGTAAAAAAAAATACCATTAAAATTAGGCTAGGCTTTCGTTTACATCATGACTCGATTTGATAACATTCAATGATATGATAACTTATTTTTTATGGAACATCACCCTTTATATTTATATTTTCAAAAAAAAATTAAAATGAAACATATAACATAACCTTGAATACAAAGAATTTTACCTGTTGTTTGTTTGGATATTGATGCATGATGATAATTGATGTAATTTCATATCCAATTATTTACATTTAGATAAGTTTTGTGCATTAAATCATCAATTGTTGTGTGTTGTGTAATAAATTCGAACATTTTACTTTTTGAAATTGAAGATTAAATGGATTAGAATGCAATTATGGTGTCATTTATGCCATTATGCCAAGGTTCTTCATTGCACGACCTTTTCAACTCACCACTTATTGCATCACAGAGAATAAAAATAAAAACAATGGATGATGGTGAGCTTTCACTTAAATGCGATTACTCAACATGATGGTGCTTTTTGTGTGATAAAAATTATATTTTACTATTATTTTTATGAAATCAGTAAACGATTTAATTTAACTTTTCCGGTTTAGTTTTAAAATTTTGTGTTTATCCAGAAAAAAATGAGACACAAGTTCTTAATCACACATTACGATATAAAAAATTAAAGATTCATTTAAAAGAATATCAAATTAATTTTAATTCATGGGTTCTGTTCGTTTCTATCTCATGTCTGTCTTCAAATAGTTTTTTTTTATCTCATTGACTTGATAATATGTTAACAAAAAGATCTAATTGCTTTTATAACAAAAGTTTTCAAAACCGAAAAATTACATGTGGCCACCTTCACGCTCTAGTGCCCGATATGATTAGGATGAAAATAGTTAGTGCGCATAGATTTTGTATAACCTTTAAAACGACAGTGTAGCCGACAGTACATGAGTTAGATGATGCATTTAAAATGATATTTAAAATCAGACACGAATCAACCCCTCCTCGCTTAATTGAGGGGTAAAAGAGGGATAGGGAGGGGGGAGGTGTCTTTATGTTTTGATAGTTCTATGAAAAAACTTTGAGGGCAGTTAAACTTTTAATTTTTTTCATTTATGACAGTAGCTTACCCCTTCCCTAGGGGCGGATTGAAAATAACTAACGGCCCTGAAATTCTGTATAATTTTCTTTAAAATTTACGCTAAACTTAACTTTTACAAGACAGTCGACTACGAATGCCTTTCTGGCATTTGCCAAACTGCCTGTATAGCCAATCCGCCAATGGCACAATCCCCCTCCCTTTTACAATGTTTTTGGGTTCTGGAAACTCATTATATGGCAATGTGCCCGGTCTTAATGAAAAATCGAGCAAAAATTCAAATTAATTTTTAATTGCTATGTTAAGTCATTGAAACTGTTAAACAAAATCTTTAAAATCAGCATGAGCCTCTTCCCTACCTAATCTTAGTTAAATATGCCTTGGCACCCCTTCTCATTCCCCATATGAGTCATTTCGTATGACCGTTGTGAAGCCAGTTCACGTTTTTTTTAACATAAAACCAAAATGATAATAAAATCATTAAATTAATATTAAATAATGAGTAACAAAACCACATCTAAATTCAACATTAAACATTATTTATGACATAAAATTCCGACAAAACCCCACAGATTTTCAATATTTCAATTTATAGGTGATTGACCAAAAAAATCATCATATCATGTCGATTCGATACATCGATACAAGAAAATTTTAATTTCATTAAAAATCATAAAAATTTTATATTACAACACGGAAGTCTGAAGGACGCGTACTTCAAAATCACATATTCTGATAGAGGGATGGTGTTGTCACACGCATATTAATGAGACGTGATTTGAAATAGAGACCTATCAATAGTAAATAATAAAGAATTGAATATAAAATATTGAAATTAAACTCAAAAAAAAGAAGAGTAACTGACCTGACAATGCATGATTAATTATTAAAATTTTATAGCTACATAAATGGAAAACTGAATAAGTGTGTAAAGTAAATAAATAAAACATTTATATAAAGAAAAAGGAAATATTTTTGTATCATCAGTACAATGCCCTTCTTGATTCTATTTTTATAAGTTTGTATACAAGTGCTTCCTAATATTCAATTTAAAATATTCAATATTTATGGGTCAAATTTAAATTTACATGAGAAAATATGAAATTTTTGACAAGATGTCAAAAATAACGAAATTGTAATTTTTTTTTGTATTGAATAAGATTTTAAGTGAGCAAAATTCTCGTTTCTCGTAAAATAATAACAGTTAATAACCTACAAAAACTTTATTTTCCGCATGAATCAATCTATTACAATTTTTTTTTTTAAATTGATTCAATTTTAATTCATTTTTTTTTTTGAAAAGAACAACAACAAATAATAATAAAAATAATAATAGTAATGACCAGCTTCAAAATAAATAAATTACTGAGCAAATTTGAACGGTTTATAGAATTCAGGGCATTTGTCTATGCGTATTTGGTCTGAAACTGTGTTTAACATAATTTTTAATGAATTTTTTTTTTGTCTAGCTATGGTATAAGCTTACTTTAATTTTTTGTTTTTTTTGTTGAATGATTATTAGATATTCTGAAATTATTAAGGAAAATATAAGGAAATTGAGATCGGTTTGGTGTCCGATCAAGGGTTGAATTCAGTAAATCGTTAGACTAGAAGTAGCGAATCATATCATAAAATGAGCCAATCTTCCACTGCACTCAACTGTATTGATACGGAATTCTCTCTTCTAACGAATCTCATTGCGTGACGTTTACAGGTCGTATGCGGTTTTAAAGTTTTAGGGAATATCTTGCCAATTTTGAAATATATGCGGGTGTTGAAGTCTTTCTTGTTGTCTTTGTGAAGCAAATTTTCAATTCAAAGTTCAGGGGACATCATTATGGGTCAGGAATGCACTGCGAGTGGTTTGCGGGACGTATTCAATTAACTTTTTCAATGTAACGGAAATTTTTAATAGCACACACGATCACGATACTCTTTGACGGATTTCAATTAACCTCACCTCAAAAATTTCATTGACTTTTTTCTCTTTTTTTTGTTTTGATTTGGATCAATAGGGTCGAGTTACGACTATCGTTGCCTAAAGAACATCTATCAAATTTTCTTTATAAATTTAAATTTTCTGTACATTTGAACTAAAGTTCAATTCTTTTAGGGAACTGATTTCAATCGTTAAATTATAAAAAAAACCTGATGATTTTAGCAAAAATTTCAATAAATACACGATAGAAGGTTACAAACCCTATGTGAATTTTACGTACTCGGTTCTATCTTCTATCATATAAAATGACAATTAACTCTAAAAACTTACACCAAACCTGTAACATAAAAACGGAAATTTTCAATATCAACATATCGCATTTTTGACTCTCTCTTTATCGACTCCATTTCAAGTGAAACCCAAATGCGCTTACTCTAATTTTTTAAGATTACGTTTCAGTTTCAATTTCATTCTTACTTTTTTTTTGTTTTAATATAGTAAATTACTGATGTTGTGCCATTCGATTACATCACAAGCGATACAATTAAATTACTCTAATTAAATAAATAAAATTAAAAAAAAAATATTAAAATGTAAATTTATCTTTATTCAAAGCGATTTCTGATCACTTCCAGTCTTTCTCATATTTATTCATTTCAATTTGTCTCTTTATCATGTCATCAGACCTTTAATATTTCATTCAAAGGCAATTACTGTTCTAATATGTGATGCGAAAATGAGTGGGTGCAAGACAAAACAATTATAAATTTTTTAATGTAACTGACCTTTGTCATATCTGTTCCGTTAGTTTTCATTTCATTTCATATTCGTTTTATATGATAAATATTAAGATTATAACTAAAATTTATTATTTTATTATTTTTTTTTCAGATAATCCATTTTCTTTTCTTGTCATTTTCATTGAAAAAGAAAAGAAATACAATTTTTGAATATTTTAGTTTAAATTTTTAAGATAAGACAAATAAAAGCCATACAAAATGATTCCAAGCAGTATACCAGTAATTAGCAGCCTACTGTCAAAAAAAACAGAAGGAGTGATATTCCTATTGATGACCATTATTCTTAATATTAATTTAGTTTCATATAGTATAGCAGCTCCAGTAGTGTCAAAAACAACACAAGCACAGGTGAGTCATACAATTTAAATATTTGAATTTCATATCAGCATACAATTAAATTTTAATAAGTGAATAGATGAGAAATTTTCTATGTTATCCATTTAAAGAGGGCATTTAATCAATCAAATTGGACGTCACAACACAAGAAATAACACCAATTTAATTTATTTATTGCCTCTGCTACTATTTAAGGACAGTTAACTGGGTCAAGTTAGTTTTTTTTTTAGATCAATAACTCAGAATATTCATATCCAAAATGAATGAATATTTAAGTCTCGTCAAAGTTCATTTTCATTTATGTCACAATTCAAATATTTCATAGTTTTCGAGGATTTCTTGCATGTCAAAATCGAGTTCAACAACAAGAAAACATAACGATTCATGACCTTTTACCCCCTCAAATTATTCTGTTTTTGCTTTTAAACAACACACCGCGATTACACGACCGACACATTTCATTTCATTTAAATACAAAAAAAAATAAAAAATCAAGTTTTGTATGTTTTTAAAGTGAGTGAGAGAGAGAAGTCCTTATAAATGTAAACTGATGGACAGACGATGCAATGCGGTGTTTTTTATTTGATATGATTCTCACTCAGTGTGTTTTAAGGTTCCATAAGTTACTTTACTAATATAAGTGATTCATACATTTCAAATTTCTTCGCTTCTGGTTATAAATCGTTTATTATTGATTTGATTTGAATTAGAGATTGCCGTTCAATTTTTATATGATTGAATGTGAGCTCTGTTTCCCTTTTTCATTGTTATTGATATGAATTAAAAAAATGCTACGTTAAATTTTATTTTCACATTTTTTTTTATTATTTTAATAAGCAATCAGACTTAAGTACATAAAAAAAATAAAGTAATATGAAATGAAATGAAAATAGTAGAATTTATTATTAAAAGACAGACTGGCACGCGATCACCCACACAAAAGTAAAATTTTTTAGACTTCTAATAAAATTTCTTTGTTTATATTACTTGTGAACGGTTTTTGTGTGATAGTTCCTATTTTATTTTTTCTTTTTATTATTGTTATTATGAAAATTTTTATCAAGAAAAAAGGGTGACATGGAAAAATATCATATCAGAATTTTGAATCAACGAGAATTCAAGGTGTGAGTGAGTTACTTTCGGTATTTTAAGGCATTTTTCCTTGTTAACATTTTCATTTAGAACTGAAATTAATTTTTATTATTTAATTTTTTTTTTCAATTTCATTGTATGACCAGATTTGTATGATTTTGGGTGCATGACACAGCAAAATCTTAATCCAATATGGACGAATTTTTACAAAAATGAAACATTTGCCTTTAAATGTTAAAAATTTGAATTCAATTTTGTAGAAAAACATTATTTCTAGTCTTCACGTATGTAGAAGGCTTATTTAAAAGATTTTTTTCATTGAGAATTTTCGGCCGTTATGGGTTAATTTAATATTTCTTTCCTTTTTGACCTTTCATAGGTAAAGAAACTCAAAAAATCCCTCAATTTTTGTCAAAAAGTCAAGTTTTTTGCACTAAACCACCAAAAACAATGTTCAGCAAAGTTGAAGGTCTTTTAAAAGTCAACAACTTTCTCATACAAAATAAAACTCATTTTCATACAAATTTTTTCAGAAAAACCAGGTTAAGTTTAACAAAATAGCTGAAATCGATCTTCATCTCCATCGATGGGTTTAAAATACAAATAATTTGACTGTTAACTTATCACTTTTATTTAGATCATTACAAAATATGTCTTTTAATCAGAAAGCAAATGTCATGATGAATTTAGTGAAATAAAAAAATTAAACAAAATTGCGAGGGTTTTAATTCCGTTATTTTTTTTATTGTGGTTTATTGATTCATCATTATAATTGTAATTCATTGATATTTCTTTGTATTCACTGAAAATTTCTTTAGAATTTGCTCCATTTATGGCACAATTAACAATCACTCGGACATGCCTTGTCAAAATTTAATATGATCTGTTTTTATTCATATTGTTTTTTTTTTAAATTGAGTCATTGTACGCCTAAAAATAGAGGAAATTCTTTTATTTTTTGATTTTAATCTTTGAAGTGTCTTGATTAAAACATAAAATACTCAAAGAAATTGATGAATGTCAATTAAATTAAAAAAGATTTTTCTCAGTTGTCGTGTGTCTTTTGATATTAAATTGAGATAATGCATGTAAGACTGACATAATACAAAAATTTTATCCAAAACATGAAATTTCGATGATGAATCACAAAATTTACACATGAATGATAAAAATAACGCAAATAAGATATTTTTCTGTTAAACAACAAATTTGATAGTAATTCCATTCATAAATTTATTCCTAAAAACTGAAATGAATCACACTGAATCTGAATAATGACTTTAATGAACTGCACATATGTTGTCTTGGTTACGCCTAGACACAACTCGTTAAAACTATAAATTAGAAAATAGTCTGCCATATGGGTGTGTGCTTGTATCGCTACTGAAATGTCTCTATTAATATATTTTAAACTAGTTTCATGCCGGTGTTCAGTTAACTTGATGTTTATTTATTTACGTTTCAAAATCTATTCAATTATTACAAGTCATAAAAATCACAACAAAGAAATGCAGAGGCAGACAGTTCTCGGAATCGATTTGCATTTTTAAATTTAATATTTATTAATATCGAATTAGGAGAATGATTCACCTTTCATATTCAAGTCACATTTTTATTTTTGTCTCAGAAGAACAAACAAAACATTTTTTTGCAAACCATAATCAAGGTTCATTTTGCCTTACAAAAACAAAAAAAAAAATTACATAAACCACGAGTGTTTGTTCGAATTAAAAAAAAAAGTAAAAGAAGTATTTAAAAGGTAATTGAACTTTATCACACTTTTCATTTAGTCAATCTAAAGTACGAAATATAATTATAAGAAGTTCTTGATTAAATGAATAAAAATAACCCAAGTGTTTGGATAAATATTCAAAAGGCTGTCAACGGACATCAAATATTCGTGTTAAATATGAATATTTTTGCAGGTTTATATGAGTGATTGTTTTTGTGTTGCGTTGTTTGAAAAGTACCGGTCACTTTTGTACACAATATAAAGTGTCATTTAATGTTTAATCCTCTTTGTGTAGTCAAGTGTGTTATATGTGAAATATTGAATTAATGACTAAGCATTTCATGATGATCATATGAAATGGGAAATAAATAAAATTCGGCGAGGCTTTTAGGAAAAATTAATTTTCATTGAAAGTTCCTACATAGAAAAGGAATTTTCATGAGCTGAAGGAAATTTTTGAACCTGAAATCGATTTTTTGAGAGCTGAAGACGATTTTTTGAAAGCTCAAGACGATTTTTTGAACCTGAAGACGGTTTTTTGAGAGCTGAAGACGATTATTTGAAAGCTGAAGACGATTTTTTGAAAACTGAAGACTAAATTTTGAGAGCTGAAGACGATTATTTGAAAGCTGAAGTCGATTTTTTGAAAGCTGAAGATGATTTTTGAAAGCTGAAGGCGATTTTTAAGAGCTAAAGAAAATTTTTTTTGAGCTAAAGACGATTTTTTGAGAGCTGAGGACGATTTTTGAAAGGTGAAGACGATTTTTTGAAAGCTCAAGACGATTTTTTGAACCTGAAGACGGTTTTTTGAGAGCTGAAGACGATTATTTGAAAGCTGAAGACGATTTTTTGAAAACTGAAGACTAAATTTTAGAGCTGAAGACGATTATTTGAAAGCTGAAGTCGATTTTTTGAAAGCTGAAGATGATTTTTGAAAGCTGAAGACGATTTTTAAGAGCTAAAGAAAATTTTTTTTGAGCTAAAGACGATTTTTTGAGAGCTGAGGACGATTTTTGAAAGGTGAAGACGATTTTTTTAAACCTGAAGACGATTTAATGAAAGCTGAAAATAACTTTTCCATTAAAAGCCAGAATCCCTAAATCAGATCATAAAATTAAAACCGATCTGATCGAAACATATCAACCTACGACAATTCAAAATTCATTAAAAATCAACAAGTTCGTGCCGATTCCCTTGTAAAAATCCATCATTATATAAATTACAAAACCTCACTTACATTCTACCTCTAATAACTCACTTCTATTTTATGGTTGAACTCCTCATATAATAACTCGAACTAATCGAGATAAGACAATAGATACTCTAATTTTACCTTCACATGTCATAATAACTATGAAATGTAAGTAAATATTTTCTATCATCATCAGTAACGTAATGTAATTACTTCCATTACAAATAAATACATTAAACACATATAAGTAAACAATATTTTTAGATGAATGAACGTAAAATCTTTGAATGATTTGATGATGGGTGCGATTAAAAATTACATTGCAAAAATATTTTAAAGTTCTTTACCGTTCAGTCAGTTTAATTTCATTACATTTTATTTCATCGCATCTTATTAAAATTAATTATTTTTTATTAGAACTTATTCAATTGTGCATGTGTGTGTGTGTGTGTGAGTTAGACATTGCATGCTAAATTACATTGGAAAAATACTTGAGATTAAAATCAATTTTTTTTTCGTTGATGAATGAAATTCATGTACCAGTAAAATTATTATGATAATTATTATTGGTACTAGGCAACTACTGGTTTCAAATACAAATTAAAAAAAATTGAAAAAATTGACTTTTAAATGTCAGAAAATTGCCATTTTCATTCATCCATGACTGATAATATGCATCTGTCTTATCTTTGAATAAAGAGTCAAAAAAAATTCTTTTTTATATTTTTAATTTCAATACAGCTCAAATGACATGAGACACTTATCTATTTAAGATCACTCAACTCATGTCGTTATATGATGAAATTGAACTGTGAAAACTTTTGTAAGTTCATGTTGAAAGTATTTTTTTACAAGATTTCAATTCAAGTAAGAACTTGCATGTAAAATTTTAATACAATAATTAAATTGTTTTCGAAGTCATGAACTTGACTTCACCTTCTAATTTTCATACTCGTAATAATTTTGTTTTAAACGAATCATTCATTCATATTATAAAAGCAAACACTTTTAAGTACAGGTTTCATTCCAACGCGATGATCTATCAATTTATTATTATTATTGAATTTTGTAAGAAACTGGTTGTTTATTTTTGTCTCATTTACACAGAAATCGCTAAATAGCCGGTTTTTAGTTGATTTCAAAAGAACATTTGATAAGGTGATAATAAATAGATTAATATAAAATACAATCTTAAATGACACATCATACGTCATAAAATTTTATATGACCATTTCTGTTAATAATCATCACATTTCAATCGAACTCTCCTAATCAATTGAATTTGTAACGGAAATTTAACAAAATTGATGATTATTTAACTGTGTTTGCACCTGATATGATTAATTTTTGTTTAAAGCCCTTTTTACAATGTAATTTATTGTTGTTATGACTATGAATAATAATAAAAGTTATGAATTCACTTATGATAATTAATAATTAATTAAAAACAGGCAATAAATTATAAAATTTCTGATGATGATGAGCAGATAGTTTTATAATGTGAGATAAAAAAAACGTGCACGAAATCTCGATTTATTGTTTTTATTCATATTTTTTTTCAATCAATGAACGATGTCTGTTATTATTTACATTAAAGGTACAAAAAAGTATTTAACTAATTGATTAAAGATGTAAGTTGGCGTCATGACCGTTAATTACTAGGCTCGTCTCTGACATCAGAATAATTTAAAATTAATACAAAAAATCAATGAATTATTTGTATAGCATCATCATCAAACACCCTGTGAGCGTCAATCATAGATCTACATCTGCGGACCAAGTCAATTTATACTACGGACATTTTCAACTAAGAGTGTTGAAAAATCCGCGGTTTTCCGTCATTTAGAAAAACGTCGGCCTTTGTTATTTGGCCACAATCGGACGGTATGAACACCCATAATCCTTCCTATTTTCTATTATGATCTTTTTACAACAACCAACGGAATAGCTGAATATATCGTCGGGCCATATAACAAAGAAGAACAGTCTGTAAAAATCAAACGAGCGAAGAAATTCGAAACACACCCATCAAAAATCATCACAGAAGAAAATTATTATCGTGGCTTACTAAGTTTTGCAAAGATTGGAAAGGTTGGCTCTCATTTGAACAGATTGGGTCAGTTTCCATTCTTAGTGGCCAGCCCGGTCAACTAAACAAGTTCAAAGACACCACAACAAGTTTTATCATAATGCCAATACATTCAGATGGTCATTTAACTTTAGCAACTAAAACCTTAAACTATTTAATATTCTATTGGTCAAAAAAATTCAAGTTAACCCATTAACCGCCGCTGGTCGATTTTTCGACCAGTAACTTTGGAGCCAGATTTCTCCTAGAAGTTCTCAAAATATTTTCTTCAAATTTTCAATATAAATAATTAGACATGTTTCAAAGATGTCAGGCCAGGTATTTTGATTATTATCAGAAAATTATTAGCAGAAATAAGATGGAAAGTCATGTAATTGTTTCCTCTTCGTACAAGAATTCTGTACGTATTTCTGTGGTATTATACGAAACTTTCAAACGGCTCTCCTGTAAAATTTTTGTATGAAACTCAAAATTTTCATCGAAACGAAAAGTGATCCTTGTACCGCAAAGAACAAATCCTAGAAGAAATTTTGCTCTAAACTCAATATTTCTAGGAGAGGCGGTTAATGGGTTAAACTTCATTAAATCAAGAAATTTTACAGGACGAATTCCCAATATGAGACATTGACATTAAAAAAAATAACTCAGTGCTCCACTTCAGCGAATCAGCTTTGACGTATCAGTATCCTTATAGATATAGAAACAAATTGACATTATCGTCGTATATGTATAGACACAGAAAAAAATTACTTTTATCAAAATAAATGTAGCGTTTAAAGGAACTCGTTCTGTACTTATTTCAAATTATCCATTTCATAATCATATTAAAACAGTAGACAAATGACAAACGCTACCATGGAAACAATTTTATTGACATTTCATAATAAAATAAAAATGAATTTTATTTTCACTCACATTTACAACTCACAAGTTAAATTCTAGTATAAAAGTTCATTTTCATAATAAATAATAATTTCACACCTGATTCTTCACACTTCCTTCCTTCCTCATATTGTTCTTAGTTAACAATTTTTATCCTTGACCTTGGCAAATGAATTTTACATACACACACACACACATCACACAAGTACTTTATTTATAAAATGCCATGACTTTATCATGAAAACAAAAATTAAAACTATTGTTATAACAATTGAAAGGCAACAAAAAAAATTATATGAGATTTGCATGCATGATATCGACATTTACTGACTGAAACTTAATTTGTAAGTAAATGAAAGGCATCATATTGAATTTTAATTGATCTTGAACTTTAAAAGTAGTTTAACACATATCATAAAAGTGTGATAATATTTTTTTTGAGTCATAATGTGATTCATTCATTGACTTCAATAAATAAGTAACACAAAAAAAACAATTAAAACAATTCTCATTATCCGGAAGCTAATTGATTGTAGTGAGATATGCAAAATATTAGTGATAAAATTTGCATTGTTTGTTCTCTGTGTATTTTCTTTTGCTTTATATGATTTAATTTTTTATTTAATTTAATTATTATTTAAATAATTAATAATTTAATTTCAATAATGTACAATTGAACTTTGGTAATGTTAATGATGTTCTTCCGCAAATTTTATTGATTAATTTCAACAATGGGGAAAATTTGATTCAAATTTTTTAATGAACTTTTTTTTATTGGGTGTTGAATAGGAAAATTATTGTGAGATAAGAATTGTATTAAATTAAATCCATTATGGAATTTTCCAAAATTTTTATTAGAAAAAAAAAACGTAAATGACTCAAAAAATGTGACCTTTTGACTTCAAAATTTTGTTTAGCATAATTGATTGATAATTTAACTCATGCTGGTCTTGTTTTCGCTCAACATTTTTCCTCAAAGGATTGGATTTTTCATGGAATTTTCCTTGAAAATGCCTGACTATGAAGAAAATTTTTCATTTGATCATGGCACCTGAACAAATTTCTCTTTAATGGAACAGCTGTTTATTTTTTTTTTGTATCTTGTTGCCACCTAAACAATACTCATTTCTATGATCATACACATTTAATTTGATGATCAGTTCACTTTAAATACACACTTAGATCAAAAATTAGTATTCAGACGTTGTCCCAATATCAATAATGTTCGATGAATATCCGTGTGTTAATTTTATGTTTGACACAAGTAATTTCAAATAAAACACAAAATGTCTAGTTGGCATTTGAAACAAAACAAGTGGAAAAATACCTGTGGATTTAATTTCTGTTTTTTCTTTTAACTTTTATCAGTACTTTTCATCAATCTGGTTTTTGTTATTTAAAATATTATACTTTTTGTTTTATTTCCGTTTGAAAATTGTTATAAATAACGTTTTTAATTTAAAAACAGTTGGAAATGTTAAAGGTAAATGTTGCCATCAGTGGTGTGATGATTAAATTTAAACTACCGGTTTAGAGTAAATTTAGGAACCGAATTTCTTAATATTTGACTTGTGTCTTTTTCGATGGGATTCGAAAACATTTAAAAAATCTGTAAATCACTCACAAAGTTCACTGAATAAATTTGAAATTTAATCCATTAACCACCGCTGGTCAATTTTTCGACCAGTAACTTTTGAGCCGATTTTTTCTTAGAAGTTTTCAAAACAACAACCGGTTCTCCTGTAAAATTTTTGTATGAAACTCAAAAATTTCATCGAAACAAAAAGTATTCAGTTTTACACAAAGAAAAAATCCTAGAAGAAAGTTTTGCTCTAAACTCAATATTTCTAGTAGATTTCTAGGCGATTAATGGGTTTAGAGTATGTCTGATTGATTTCTAGCCACTTTACAGAGCTAAACCTAGTCAAGTTGGGCAACTTCTTATCTCATGAGGTATCTTAATATAATTAAAGGGTACAATTAACACACTTGTAGATTTGAGAGTAGGGTTTTCCTCGGCCACGACTCAAGGTTCATGATCTGATGTGCTTAAGCTGTCAGATAGCACTAGCGTTTGCAGCGGTAAAATCTACATATCAAATTTTCAGCTACCGGTTCTTCAGAGTCGGTACAAACTTAAAACTCATCCCTGATTCAACTTAAATAACCTATATTTAGTGTTTATTTTACATTTAAAAGGCCATTCTCGGACATTGGCTCAATTATTTTTCAATACAAAATTTAAATATATGGAAAAAGCGAAAATTGAAATTCTCTCAAAGAATACCAGGAATTAGCATTAAGTTTTGTTTAAAAAATAGTCCATCTAATTGAAATGTGTTATAAAATTACAAAATCATTACAAAAAATAAATAAAATATTTATAAATTTCAATGCTTCAATTTTATATAAAATTCACACATAATTAAAATTGATTCAATTTCATGCGCTTTCATTTTATTGCGATCTCATTATCACGTTATATAATTCAAATTGTTACTTACTCTCATTATAAAAACATTAATTTAGAATAATTCTAAGATTAATCTTTGATTTCATTCATTTCATTATTGCATCAGAGATAAGATTTAAAATTATTTTTAATTGTAACTGTATTCGAATTACAATGCAATGTAATTTTGTATTATTGCATAAAAATGCGTGTTATCAATAAATTAAATTTAATTAATAATTTTTTAGCGAATTAACTGGAATGTTCTCCTTGCTATCTTAATTAATGAAAGTAATGTGTTAGAATAAGAATTTGATGAAATGATTGAAATTCCTTGTTAACACTGCATATTTTTTAATGAAACATCTCTATTAAAAAGAATTTACTATCAGAAATTCTTTCACTTAACACTTGTGACATTTATTTATAGTATTAGATGAAATTTTAGATTCTGATGAAAATTTTTTACTTATCTGATGACTTTTGACTTAAAATCAGCTTGAATCATATATAAACGATGTATGATGATCATTTTTTACTGGAAAATTAGGTTTCAATGAGACCTTAAGCACAATGATGGCTTCAGTTGGAAAAATTGCTCACCCCTTAAACCTATCTAAGGTCATAGTGAAACGCGACAGTAAAATACAGCACAGTAAAGTAAAAAAGGCAGCAAAAGAGTCCAGTAAAATTTCTTCCATTAAATTTTAATGTCATTTCTCAATCATGTTAACGGATCCTCAAAAACACATTTTTTCCATATCATCAAATGACCTGCAATAATCCAATCCAAAATTACGTATTCTTTCCATATCACACACAATTCACCTGATTCTTAAAAAAAACCTTAACAAATAATTTAAATATTCCTTGTATACAAATAATCAAGCTCATTGATTGATTAATGTGCAATTCCACATAAAAAAAAAACATACGTTTATGTGTTTTTAATTTAAACTACATACATTTAAAATTAAACACATGGAATTTGAAAAGAAATAAATCAACATTAACACCGATAATCATGTCACGATACACAATTAACATGAATCATGAATGAATGATATTTAATTTAATCAAGCTTGATATATTTCATTCAAAATGTATAAATATAAATGTAAATAAATAAATGAAAATGAAAAAAAATTCATATTATGTAACATTTATAAAAAAAATATAAATTTTGCCTGTCCCTGAACATTTTTTTTTACTCTCTTGACCGTTTATCCAGAAAGAATATTAATAATATTGGCTGCTACATTTAAAATATTTTGAGTGTTTTCTTGCTTGAATTGTTATTTTTATTTCAAAAGAATGCAATAAGTGTCTCATTGTCTGGTGTGTGCGTTTTTGAGTAAATTTCTGTCTGAAATTTAATATTTTTCTCCTCTTTTTTGCAATTGTGCTTTAATGGATGAATGATTAAATTAAAGTGCGTTAAAATATTAGACAGGGACATTTTTTAATTGCTATGAGTGAAAAAAAATATTTTGTTTTTTTCAATTTTTCTTCAAAAGAACTGAAATTTCGATTAAAATCACAATTCAATTTCGATAAAAAATTATTTTGAATTTCATCGAAAAATGTCCCTGTCTAATTTTCTGATTTTCATTGTAATCACACTTCAATTCAAATTTTTTCTTTGAAAATCCAAAATTTTCCTTGAAAAAAAACGGATAAAGGAAAATTTCCATTTACAAGTCAACAGAAATTGCATGGAATGGCCCGGAATTTCCTTGCAAACAACAAACAAATGGAAATTCTATAAAAAAATAATATAAAACAACATAAACCATTACAATTTTTACTTATTTGAGCAATATTATTATTATTTCTAAATTGAATCAGTCACATGAATAAACTAAAATAAGAAAAAAAAATTGACTTAGTCTCTCTTGAATTGTTAAAGCATAAATGTCTCACGCGCGCAACAATAATTTAAATGGCAATCAAATATCTTTTGTTATTGATGCTCTCTTTCTTCATTGACGGTGCACCGATTGAAGATTCATTTTATTTGAATTTTGATTCAATTGAGGGGACTGATGATGTTGATGTGAAAAATTTACTTAATTTTTTTGTTTAATTGTAAATTAATTTGAAATTTATTTTCATTTTACAGTTATATCTTTCACAATTCGGCTACCTCAGTCCGTCACTTCGTAATCCAACGAGTGGAAATTTAATCGATGCCAATACCTGGGAACGCGCCATAATGGAATTCCAAAGTTTTGCCGGATTAAATGCCACAGGGGATTTGGATGAGGAAACAATGGAGTTGATGCAAACACCACGATGTGGTGTCAAGGATAAAGTTGGATTTGGTTCTGACACCAGATCAAAACGATATGCATTGCAAGGTAGTCGTTGGAAGGTCAAAGCACTCACATACAGAATCAGTAAATATCCAAAACGATTGAATCGCAAGGAGGTTGACGATGAAATTGCCAAGGCATTCAATGTATGGAGTGAATACACAGACTTGACATTTACAGCCAAAAAACAGAATCCAGTTCATATTGATATTAGGTAAAATTTCATTGCAATTTCATTTGAACAATAATTTTCATTTAAATTTCAATCCAGATTTGAAGAAAGCGAACATGGTGACGGTGATCCATTTGATGGCCCAGGTGGTACCTTAGCTCATGCCTATTTCCCCGTTTATGGTGGTGATGCTCATTTCGATGATGCCGAATACTGGACAATCAAGAGTTCACGTGGCACAAATTTATTCCAAGTAGCAGCACACGAATTCGGACATTCACTTGGATTAAGTCACTCAGATGTGAGATCGGCTTTGATGGCACCATTTTATCGTGGTTACGATTCAAATTTCAGATTAGATTCCGATGACATTCAAGTAAGAAAATTTTTTGGATGAAATTTGCATTGAAATTAATAACTTTTATGTATTTAACAGGGAATTCAAGCATTGTATGGACGTAAAACATCTGGAGGAGGTTCACAACAACCCACAATCAAAACAACAAAGAAACCGAATGTTGTCCAAAACGATAATTCAAATGAATTGTGTAAAAGCCCTAAAATTGATGCTGTTTTCAATACAGCTGATGGCAATACATATGTCTTTAAAGGCGACAAGTATTACAGACTAACAGAAAATGCAATTGCTGATGGGTATCCAAAGAAAATAAGCGAAGGATGGCCGGGATTGGAATGTAAATTATTTTTATCCTCGTAATTTTAAATGAAATTTCATTCATTTTTTCATTTTAGCTAACATTGATGCCGCATTCACATACAAAAATGGCAAAACATATTTCTTCAAGGGCACCAAATATTGGCGGTACAGTGGTCGTACAGTGGACGGTGATTATCCAAAGAAAATCAGTGATGGCTTCACTGGAATCCCCGATCATCTTGATGCCGCTTTGGTTTGGGGTGGAAATGGAAAAATCTACTTCTATAAAGGAAGTAAATTCTGGAGATTTGATCCATTGAAACGACCACCTGTCAAATCAACATATCCCAAACCAATTTCAAATTGGGAGGGCATTCCAAATGACATTGATGGTGCATTGCAATACACAAATGGATACACGTACTTCTTCAAAGGGGACAAGTATTACAGATTTAATGATAGAACATTTTCCGTGAGTATTCTCAATTTTTTATATTAAGCACAAATTGTTACAGTTCAATTTCAGATTGATCAAGCTGATCCTCCATTCCCACGACCTGTAGCTCACTGGTGGTACGGATGTTCGAACGTACCTGCTACATTTACTCAATCAGGTAACGTTAAGCAAGATCCTAATACCGATTTACGTGATACAAATCACAATGATGTTGATGGTTCAGTTTTTGATGCAGGTAAGTGAAACCGACGATGACAAGTCTTCAATTTACAACAACAACAACAATGAAAAAAAAACAGTTAAATCGTGCTTATTGCATTTAATTGCATTTAAAACGAAGCTTTTAGTTTGTTATGTGAATGAAAAGAATGCGCCTTTTAACATTTCAATCCCTTTAAATGCATTGCAGTATTGATGAGATTTTTATATTTATTTTCCTACAGAAAAATCTGAACTCCTTGAACTTCTACATGGTAATTGTTCAGAATGTTTGTAATAAGAATTAAGTGAAATTGTCCTGTCTAAAGATTTCACACAAAAATTGTGGAGAAGGCTAGTACTTTAAATTTTTGTTTTTTGTTCTTTTTCTCTATATTTTGTTTCAATTTATCATCCCATTTTTGTGTTGTCCCTTTCAAGTCATCAAATAATATACTTCAAAATATTTTCCATTGTCACTGAATTTCAATTTCAGTTTCAAGATCATGAAATTGACGTTTCAATTAATCAATCATTAAATATATGGTACAAAGGAATTTTAATTTTTAATACTAATTTTATTCAAAGCTAACTTTCTTAACTTCATTATTATCATTTATTTACTAACATCATCCTTAAGTTATATTTAAATTACATACTTTTAATATAAAATACAATAAAAAATTACATAAATATTGATAATAATTATCAATCTCATCGAATAATAATCAGTTCTAATAATATTTCCGCATTCAAATGAAATGTAAAATTTACATTAATTCATAACCAAAAGGCATCACGTTCTTTTAATAAATTAAAATTATTTATTTAATTTAAATCTTTTGATTAATGAATTGAATGAAAAAAAACTGTTCTTCCTTAACACCATTTTTTTTCTTCAAGCTTCTTTGAGTAACGATTTTTTCTATTAAAATTAACCCTTTAACCATCACATGGCTAAAATTTTTTAACAAAGTTTTGTTCTGAAATTTTTTTTTTTTTTAATTTTCGTAATAAAAAGTAAATTCAGGGCTTGAGTGTGAAATTTTTCACATTCGTACGAAATTCAATTCACGCATTTCTGATCGAGCTAAAAATGTTGGAAGGTCTCTCTCTGAAGAGCTTTCAGAGCCTAAAAACCGTTAAAAATGCTTAAAAATTAAAAAATTCCTTAATTTTTATGTTGAAACGGGGCTTACTTAAATGAACTTTACTTCATTAACATTAAGATTGGGCTTCAAAGCCCCAGAGCCTGAAAAGGGTCAAAAGTCCAAAAGCCCAAAATCCCAAATTTTCCGATTTTTCAAAAAAAATTTTATATAATTTTTTTTAAGTTTTTCAGAATGGTGGATGTTTTCAAAAGAATTTCAAAATGGCAAATTTTTTTTGAAAATCGGAAAATTTGGGATATTGAGCATTCGACCGTTTTCAGGCTCTGAAAGTTTTGAAGCCCAAAACTAATGCTTTTAAATTAAAGTTAATATAATTAAGTAATTTTTTTAATTTTTAAGCGTTTTTAACGGTTTTTAGACTCTGGAGCTCAATCCAAGCGGTCAATATCATAGCTAATGTGTTTAAACCCCAACCAGTATTCGATGAACCATTTCTTATATAATGCAGTAAAAAATTTAAAAAAAAAAAAAAAACTCAATTTTTACGAAATTAAATGCAAAAAAACAGATTTTTTTTATTTTTACCAAAATGTGCCAAAATTTGTCAAAGGGTTAAAAAATTTTAAACCTCCTGAATATTTTCTTAAATTTTTAATTATTTTAATATCAATAATATTAAGCATGACATGGTAAAAGGTGTAATAAAAAACGGTCAATTTTCCAAAAAAAAAAAAAAATTAAATAAAAAAAGTAAGTTGTGTAAATATTTGAAAATAAAATGTCGGTTTCACTAACTTGTCAAAGTGAAATATTTTTAAAGTTTCTTTTCGAAAACTTTTAAATTTAATTTTCGTACTAACTTTAATTTTAATTTCACTTAATTTGCACCACATTTATTAACTTATACTAATTTCAAAAAAAAGTATAAAAAAACCGTTAAATTTAAAAAAAAAAATTAATTCACTGAGCACGTTTGTTATAAATTTCACATTCAATGAAAATTTTATGTTATAATAAGCACTTTTTTAATGATTTTAATGGTAAAATGGCACAAAAATACTATTAAAAAATTATATAAAAAAATTAAGTTTTAAATTATTTTTTTTTTCTAAATTTTTTTCTATCAAAATTAATCAAAATAATTGGAATTGCCTCGAATTTTTTTTCCAAAATTGTAAGTTTAAATTAATTAAATGTATCAAAATCAAGCATTCAAATCACTTTTAATTGTATAAATTGCACCATAATACACAAATTTTAAATATAAATTTAGTAGTAAATGTCAAAAAAAAATTATACATAGAATCACGTAGAATGAAGCACATTTCAATGAATAACGATTTTTAAATAAAAATTTTTATCAATTTTTAATTAAGCTTTTAATTTCAATTTTTAATGATTTTTTGTATTTTTTTTTCTTTATTTTTTTCATGAATGTGTCACTACTACTCTACTTTAACTGCCATTTTACTACTGCATCCAACAATTAATAAATTTAACAGATAACTTAGAAGAAGAAGAAGATTTAGAATAACAATTAAATTAAATTTAAAAAATTTACAAACAAAAAATTGCATCTCTAAAATAATTTAATTAAGCATTAAAAAGTAAATAACATGCATCTCTTAATTTTTTTCTTAATTATAAAACCAAAAATCAAATTTTTAAGTTTAAAAATCCTAAAAAAATTTTCATTGTTATATTTTCCAGACCAAAGTTTCATCAGTAGTGTAAAGAAGTTTTTAAGTAGAATTTTTTAAATGAAATTAATTTTAAATGAAATCCCACGATTAAGTTAAAGGTTAATTTAAAAAAATTAAGACTTAAATTTCACATTTAAATTAAATAGTTAAATTTTCGGTGCTCAAATTAAAATTCAAGAAGAAGAAAAAAAACCAAGTCAAAGACTTGCCAAAAAAGAAATCAATGTAAATATTTTGCTGCCTTTCACTACAATTGTACTAGATTCGAATTTTAGTAGTAAATTATTAACAACAATAATTATAATTGAAGCCAGTGAGTGATAATTAGTGTAATTTATAACAAAAAAAAAGCCATGTTGTGTCCCCTTATGCTATAAAAAGTAAAAGTAAAAAATAACCATTTGCGTTGGATCATCAATGTGTCGTCAAATTCAAATCATCATCATGAAATTGTGCCAAAATGTATTCATTTTCGATGGCTTGGCCTTTATTAATTGAAAATAATATCATACCAAACAAGAACAAGAAGTGTATGTGGAAGTTCATTTTAATTTTATTTTTTTCATATTTTTTTTCCTTAGTTTAGAGTAGTTTTTGGGTTAGTTTGAGTATTTTTTTTTTCTTTTATACAACACATTTCAAGTCATTGCACGTGTAGAGTGATATGATAGTTAAAAAAAAAAATAGTGAAATTCACATGCAAATCATTAAGTCTGCACGAATGTATCATTTAAGTAAATTAGTTTTATTTTAGCTGTGTCTCACATTAAAGCGAAGAGTCTTCAGAGCTTTATTTGACATTATTTTATCAGGTCTGGGTGAGAAAGGAATCGTTGAGGAGCCTTCTTTCAAGTTAATTGTGCCTATTTTGCTTCAACGTATTAATTTTAATTTAGCCGTACGCTACCCTTTCATAGGCTTCAACAAACCGAAACTTGTCATTCAAATTAAACTTCATTCGTTCTCACATGAGAAGCTAAAATCAAATTTTTCAAACCAACGTCACTACTTGGCTTTGAACTATGGATAAAATGATCAAAGTTAATCACCGTGATCTCTATTTTCAGATAATTTTTTTTGTCCGATGCCTTGACGATTCTTAAAAACTTCAACTTCCTACTAAAACCCATTTAATGAGACGCAGCAGGCCTTATCACAATAAGGATGAAAAGAGACACAGCTACCAATTGCACGACATTCATTCAAAATCCATCACTTTCCACTTTCAAAAGCACGTCCTTTAAAATTCTATCTCAAATATTCAAAAAATTTATTATAATTCTAATTATTTTTTTTTATTTTCCTTTTAAATTTAGCTGGAAACGATTACCCATCACCAGCACACGATGAATATCCAGGTGGAGCTGCCAATACACATCAAATTGTCTTCAGTATTACATTACTTTCCATATTTCTATCAACACTTGTATCAAAAGTATTCCTATAATTTCCTATTTTTTATCTTACATAAAAATTTTTGTAAATTCCTTCAAATTATGACCAATTTTTAAACATTTAACTTGAAAATTGTATCACAATTTAAAAATTTTTCACTGTTAAATATTAATGCAACAATGTTTTTTTATTTTATCTAAAAAAAATTATGTAACTTTAATTGAAGTCAATTAAATGTACAGACTAAGGTGCTCCTATGGTATATGAATTTAAATTAAATTAAATAAAAAAAATTAAATGAACATTTTAACGCAAAACCCTTAATTTTAATAACAAATTACTATTAATTTATAATTTTAAAGATAAAATTTAATAATGACATATCATCGTCCAGAGAAAAAAAGCACGTTCCAAGAAGACTTTAAATTTAAATTTATATATTTAATGATAAGATGTTTAAATTTTAAGTTACATTTAAATTTTAAGATAAAAAATTTGATTTGAATAAAAAAAAATAAAATCAAAATAGTTTTGTAAGAAAATTGTTATTAAATCAACATTCTATGTAAATAATTTTTGGCTATTTAATTTTCTTTTTTTTTGAATAATCAATCTAGAGTTTAATTTCATAGTATAAGAAAATTCAAGAAAATATAAAATAAATGAAAAAAAATGTGATAAAATTTGTGTATTATTGATATCTTCACACAAGACACCACTTTGATAGCTTGAGTGCAAATTTTCCTCTGAAACAAAATACATCAGAACCGCCATTTTGAGCCTCAGATTTTTTTTCAATGGTTTTTGCCACATTTTTGACATTTTCACTGTCAGTCAATTAATCGTAAAGTAAGCAAGAAGTAATTCAAGATCATAATTCATATTTACACGACTCATATTAGCATCAACACCTGGGTAAAATAACGTTGCATCCCCAGCATGATGAGAAACATTCTGAGTGTCTTGTTTTGCTTCACTTGTAATTTTTACAAGTGTGTCACAGCTGCGTCAGAGAAAATTGGGCACGCATAAGTCAATATTGGCCTCAATGCCACTTTGTACAACAATATTTTATTACTTTGGTTAAGTCGGGATGGCCGATTAAGCAGTGGGTACTGGATTCTAACAGCTTTGTTAAATTTTTCACAAGCATATTAACTATGCGACCCAAAACTCAGCCTTTTATCAAGAAGCATTCCGAGTGTATTTGAAAACAAAAAGTGACATTTTGAAATAAATTTGGACATGATGAAATTTTAATAGTCACTTAAAAAAAATTAGAAATTCTACCTACTTTTAATATTTTCATCTCGATTTGTTTTGCAATCTGTTCAACACGTCTTGATATTGATTTGGCTGAGGTTGGCAGGCCTTTGATAAATTCATCCACATCTAGTTCGTTTAAATTGATGTAGGCCTGCTGAATCGCTTTCAATGCATCAGACAAAAACGGTACAATGACCTCCTGACACGCTTTATATGAAACTGCCTTTTTAACACTTTGCTGCGCGATTTGGGCTTTCAATTAATGTGCTCAGACGTGAAATTTTTTTTACATGATTTTCTGCCCATGAAGTATCGGTGTTTTGGATGCGCCGTAGTGGACGCTGTGGGATCTCTCTGCTGAGTCTTCAAGTGAAAAATATTGCTTATCTCTTGGATAAGTTCGTTTTATTTTTCCATTTATCAAAATAAGCGAGAAATATAATAAATATCATGAATAAGGTAGGTCTCAAAACAAATCTCGCTGTAACTCATGATTCAATAGGCCTTAAATCGCTAATGATTTCATTAACGGGTACTTTATATAGATATATTCTTAACTTAGCGTAGCTAAATCGTCATATACATTCACACAACATAAAATTTAGTACTAGTTAAAACTTGAAAAAGAGACATCCTTGTGATAAAATAAAACATTTCAATATTCGATTATTATTGATGACTTTTTATTTGTTTGTTATAATTTTAATTTTAAATTGTATCATATTTTCATACATGTTTCATTTACTTTTTTAATACTAGTCACCTTAAAGATATTTTCTTTTTAAACTGATTTCATGTCAACTGTTTACATGTTTAAATCAGCTCTCATCATGATTTTTTTTCCTTAATTGAATAATTTCATCATGTTTAAATTTCAATTTTTTTAATTTAATTTTTTATTTTATTTATAAATAATATTTACATTTAATCGCTTATTTAAACATTTTTTCATTAGAACTTAAATTAAATGTGTAATTTTTTTAAATTTAATTACTTATCTCATTAATTCTGATTTTTTTTAATATAATTTATCATTATTAATTTTTGTTTTTTTTATTTTAATTGTATATTAAAACATTTTTTTATCATCAAATTAAAATTTATATAAAAAAAAATATTGATACAAAATTAATTCTTTCTCTCTTAAAAAAAAATATAAAATATAAAATTTCCATCTAATTTTTTTTCATGATATTAGTTTTTTTTATTTTTATATTAAAAAATTGTTAAAATTCTCCTAAAATTGAATGCATCAAATGAATGTATCAAACATCATTTTTTTTTGTTAATTTTTTGATTTTAATGTGAACTTAAAAATTTAATACAAAAAAAAAATAAGTAAAATTGATTGACCAGTAATTTGATTTTGATTTTCATGTGAGTTAACGATTAATTTTAATGATTTTGTGTTAATGATTTTTTTTTTAATTTAAATTTAAATGTAAGCAATGAATTTGATGTTTCTTATAAGCTTATATTAAAATAATGAGTTATTTACAAAGCACAGGATATGACTGATCTTTAGCATTTTTAACGATAAATTTCTTATTTAAATATTTTTTGATTTACTTTTACATTTATTTTTTATGTATATTGGCGTTATTCGTGTTTTTTTTTTTTGAATAAAATTAAATTAATTTCATAATTGCTAATTTTTATTATTATTAGTAGAGTTTTGTAATTGAGACAAAAAGAATGTTATAAAAATAGAAGGGAAGAATAAATACAAGGAAATAAATAAATTTTCATTGAAACATTAAATTAGAAGTGATTTCATCAAAGTTTCCTATTAAATTTATATTATTTTATGATTAACAAAGCAAAGCAATGTAACAAATTTCACTAAGAATGTGCTATTTTTATTTTTTTTTAAATTTAATTTCATTTCATAGTAAAAAATAAAATTACTTTTTTTACAGCAAAATAGCGAGGAATTAAAATATCATTACAAGAAATGTGTTGACTTTACATTTAGATTTTTTTTATTTTTTTGACAATTGAGCCTCAATTTCACACATTGATTGACAGTGTTCTTATAAAAGTGAGCTTTTTCCATTTAAATTGAATTTAATTTGATTTTATTATTACATTTTCATAAAATTTTGTCGAAAAATATTAATTAATTTTTTTTTTTAGTCTTGTCAATTACAATTAAAAATTATCATCGTCATGTCGGAAGAACGAACATCGAGACATTTTAAATACAAATGATTTGTTTTTAAAGTATTTTTTTTTTTTCAATGAAACGAAACGAAATCATCTTTAATTCTTAAAATTTACGTATTTTATAGCCACTGGAAGCTAAATTTCAATTTTACTGTTGTTCTGCCTTACTTTCTATGTTCACATATAAGTGGTCAACACCCTCAACATCACTACATTACATGAAATTTTTAGTTTATGTTATTTTTGTGTCATTTCATTTAAATTTCGATGAAAAAGTCCACACAAATTTTGCAGCATGTGATAAAAATGTAAAATTAGAAGAAAAAGAAAGAAATGGAGAAGAGAAAACGAGACGAGATACGGTTAATATAACCTAGACATTACACTAATGATAATCTTAAAATAAAATTAAAGTGCACTACAAAAGACAAAGGACACCTACGCGTATAATGTGATTTCAATGTATGTTGTAGGAACAAAACCTTCGGTCCATTCATTCATTCGTCGAACTCGTGTCCAACCATCACCTTGATCTAATTCAATCACATGCAATTCCTCGCCATCCTTAATCGGAATACTGCCCTCACTGGAAGCTGAAACGGAAATTTAATTTAATTTTTTTAAATTCATATTAAAAGTTGCAATACAAACCATCAAATGGATACAGAGCTCTACACGTGCCCAATGGCTGAAGTGGTTCTGGATCATAAAAGTTATCATCGTTAATTTGCTCATTTGCACTTCCCTGTCCTGATCCCGGTAATGATGTGTGTGATGTTCCAAGTCCACTCTCAGGACTTGCTGAACTACTAAATATCGTAAAAATAAGAAAATTGATACATTTAATTTGAAATTTCATTGAAATATTGAATGAATTTAAAATAAATATAAAAGAAAATCAACAAAGAACGCAAAATCATATCAAAAAATGGCCATGCATGCATTTAATCAATGATGAGATAACAAAAATTACGTCTCTTGATTAAAATTTAAATTAAAATGAAAAAAAAAATGTTTATGATGCTTTTGTTTTGTTAAAGAGACATGACACACAAACATGTACCCGTTAATGTTAGATTCAGGTTGGTTATTTGATTCGATTCCATTTTGCGTCTTCGTCACACTAGTTTCAGATCCTGACCTGCTTAAACTACCGGCATCATCTGGATGGTCTTCGCCATTGTCATGATCACGATTACTGTGGTGGTGGTGGTGATGGTGATGTTCTCCACTACTATTGCCATTATTACTACCATTGGAATGTCTGCGGGATTTTAAATGAAAAAAATTTCAATTAAAATGAACATGAAAAAATACAAAAATCATCATACCTTGAGCCCCTCTGTCCATTTTGTCCCGCATGATTGTGTCTTGACGCCGATTTCGGACTTTGTTGCAGTATTGATTGATTTGTTGCTTGTTCAAGTAAATGTTGGTATTTCCTTAGTTCCTGTTTTAATTTCTCCAAATTGTGATTTGATTCATTCAATTGTTTTTCCACTGTCATTGGATCACCGAGCACGGAATTTGCCTCGTATACACCTTTCATCTTCATCAGACCATCGCGCGCGGCTTGTTCTTGTTGCACCTTGGTCGTTAGCTCTTGAACTTTGGCAGCCAGCTTCTTACGACGTTGTGTTGGCGGTAAATCACTAAAGTCCTCCTTCATTCCATCGGGTGTAAGTGAATTCTGGATGAAAATTGTAATGAAATTAAAATTAGCATCAGGGTTTTCAAATAAAATTACATCAAAATTTAAGTTAAAAAAAAACACAGAGAAAATGACACAATACAAACAATAATAGTAAAAGTGCATTAAAACTACTAACAGTGAACTAACAACATCAAAATGAAAGCTACACACATGAATCCCTAATTCCAATTCCAAAAATGAAATCCGTTAATTTAAAAAAAAAACACTCAAAAATTTTAATTGATGTTCAAATCAATGGAAAACAAAAATTACTTTTTTTTATTTTTTTTTTTAATTGAATTTTTAAAAAATCGAAAAAAAAAACACTCAGAATCAATTTAAAACCATTTTTTTAATTTAATGGAGAGTTAAAAAAAAACACAAAATCTCCTTCGCGTACCTTAACTGTGATACAGGCGTCAAGAATCTTCTGTACAATTCAAAGCGATGAATTTTATGAATCAAAATTAGAATGAAAAATGAAAGCAGTGTTAGATATTTTTTTTTTGAAGCATTTTTTGCAGCTAAATTTTAGTCACACGTGTTATTAAAACAATGAAAAATACAAAAAAAAAAATTCAAATCTTAGTTAAAACGGCTTTCAGTGGCCTTTTCTGTTAAAATTAAAGTAAAAATATACGAAAATATTCGAATTATGTTAAATTTGTCATAAAAATCGTTAAAAACCGTTGGAATTCAATTAAATTCATTGAAATCACCGGTGACAAGACACAATTTTTGTTCGCACTCAATTTCACGTTGAAATTAAATTGAAACAAAAACGAATTAAAATCTAAAAATTGTTTACAAAAGACAACAACAATGACTTTCTTAAATTATAAATATAAATATTTTTTTCACGTTACGACACATATTTTAAGTATTCTTTTTTTTTGCAATAAGCATCACACAATACAAAAAATAAAAAATATATTGATGGAAATTATTCAAAAGAGTGACAACATTCTATATGAGAGATGCATGATGAATATTAAATTTGTCTTTACTTTGACATAATTTTTACGAAAAAAAAAATTAAATGAAATTAAATAAAATAATGTAATGAAACAAAAAATAATTGAATTAATTGGATAAAGTAAAAAAATAAAAAAATTCATATATTAAAATTTAAATTAAATTAAATCAACAAAAAAAGAAAAAAGAGGTGAATAGAAAAGTGATGAAATACTAATTGAATTGAATTGCATGAATGAGGTTCAGGGGTAATTTAATGTGATTTTTTTCTATGATTTTCAATGAAATTTTAATTATCATGTGAATCTATTTAATTTACAGGAATTAATGAGTTAATGTGTGATCCTACACCATTTTAGTGATTTTAATTGTGATAAGGCACTGAACGAATATAACGCACAATAACAAGAAACATATGTGATGAGAAAAGTTCTTTTTACTTACAAAAATTGGGAAATTTCAATGGTGTGCGTTCATGGATTTACATTTTTTTCATTTTTTTTTTTTAAATTAGTCATGGAGCCATCACCATCGTATTTTTATGTAAATAATGAATAAAAGTGAAATAAAAAGAAAGAATGAAGGAAAAAGAAAAGAAAATTAGGATTTTATTATACATGAGAATTTTCTTTTACGTTGAAAGGCGTTACTTGTAATCTCCATATAAATGCTCAAAATTCAAGCAAAATTTTTACCTTGTTACTTCCAAAGATCCCGAAAATACCAACACGTTTCTTTAATTTATTTGCCGTCACTGTGCCTTTCGATGTCATAATATTTAATCCACTTCCACCGATCGTACTGCTTGAATGTTGACTATTTGTATCCATTTTCGATAAATCTTCAAAGGGCACATCGTTGGGTGGCATGAATCCAGATTGATACCTTTCAAATGAAAAAAAATTTCATGTGACGTTTTTCGATGTAAGAAAAACTTAAATTTACCTTTCTATCACTTTAATTGTATCCTCTTTTTCATTAATTGACTCCGAGGCTTTCACAATGCCTTCTAAACATCTGGCAATAATTGGGGCAACGGACGCTTCAACATCGGCAGCGCCTTTAACAAATTCCTTAATTCCTTTCGTACGCTTTTCGTCGATTTCTTGTAACCTATTAAATACCTACAAATGCAAGGAAAAAAATTGTATTAAGAGAAACCTCCTTGTAAGAACTTCAATTGACTCACATCTGGCAATGCTGTTTCAAAATGTACTTGTTGCAGTCGATTGAGTTTCTGTAACTGATTCGCATATTCATTTTTAGCGTCATCTGACTGCGCACACTTCATATTCATGTTATGTCTTTGTTTCTCGACCTATTGATTTTGAATTGAATTGAATTTAATTGCAATCAAAAAAAATTAAAATTAAATTCATAAAAATTGTAAAAAAAAAACTCACTTCTGCTCTACTTAGATTAAGATCAGCATCTGCTTTCTGATAATTTTCCACGGCTTTTTCCGCGTCTCGATATGCCTTTTCATAATTTCGCTTGGCACGCTCAAGAGCTCCATATTGTGCTTGTAAATTTTGTGTTAGCGTTTGACCTTCTTGTAACGCCTTTTTCCGTTCCTCTCGCAACGTCTTTGACAATAAACTAATTCCTGATAATACTTGTTGTTGTAAATTCTCGGCAACGACTTCCCGTTGTCCGGCTAAATCACCAGTTTCCCTCAAAACATTCCTGAATGCTTGAAATGATGTAAATCTGTAAAAAAAAATAAATTTAATTCAATTAATTGAATGTAAAAAATGACACTTGAATGTAATGTAAGTAAATGCGACAAATTGACCACTCTTATTTTTTTTTAATTTGATATAATTTTTATTATCATTACATTAAATTAATTTTGATTTTAAGTGAGGGGGGAATGAGCGCGTGCTGTAATGCTTTCAATGTAATTGAATCATGCATTGTATGGAATTGTAGTAAATTTTTTTTGAATGTGTGTGAAATCTGCATTCCAAAAAATTAACACAGAGATTTTAATTGAAATTCAGGTTCAGACAATCGTAATTTTACTTGAATCGCTGTATATTTGTGGAGAATTTTCATGATCATCGTTAAAACATTCACCTACACATGTTTATTTGTTTGGCACATGTCCAATACACAAAATGTGTGTTAAAAGTTAATTAGGCGAAGAGAAATTATTTTGTGATTAAAATTCATATCATGGGATGCTGTAAAAGGATTAGACTGCAATTAAATGGTCGGTCTTAAAATTACTCTTCTCATGGAATTTCGTGTCCGAGGTACTTTGAACCCTAACTTGCCCTTGAATGGATTTTTCTTTGTCTGTTCGATGAAGTTTGATGAAAACCAAACATTGAAATGGCCTTCTAAAATGTTATTTGTAACATTTTCGTCTTTACTACAATCAAAATACACACAATCTTGTCTAAATAAACGATTCTGCAATATTCTGATTTGCAAAGAGTTCGTAAACAAACATATGTTTCAATGGAAATTATTTTTTTATCAAAATAAACAGGAAATATCTGGGAATCAAATAACAAATTTTATGACTAAACAAATTAATTTGTAAACAAAGTCATTCATTTTTTTTAATTTAAATTTAAAATAGAGTTCGCAGGGCTTTCAACACCACAGAATTGTAAGGAAAATTGTAACATGTTGAAATTTCCGACAAATTTTTTAAGGCAACGCCTTAAATAAATGTCCCATTTTATTCACCTTTTTCCATATTTTACACTTTTTTCCTGAGCTCCTTGAACTTGATGATTTTTTGGAAATTTGACAGTCATTGGCCGAAAATTCGACTTAAAAAAAGTGGGAAACGGAAAAGAGGCAGGGGCGAATTGAAAATTACTTACAGCCCTGGCATTCTGTGTGATTTTCTTTGAAATTTACGCTAAGCCTTACTTTTACAAGACGATCGACTGCGGCCATTCTGGCATTTGCAAGATTGCCAATGGCCAATCCGCCTCTTTTAAAAAGGGATCTTAAGGGAAATTTTAAGGAGACTTTTTAAAACAACCCCTTAAAAATTCGTAGGAACTTTTTTTAATTCATAGGAAATTTCAACACAGTAAAAAATAACCGTCATATTCAAAAAATTCTCTGTTTTCTGAACTTGACTTAATTTGAAGCGAAGAAAATCTGCCATCGTATAGCTCCACAGCCCATCTATACACACACTTCCATGTCGTTTCCAAGTCCTTAAAGGCCAATCCTTAAATCAAGCATTTTCTGTCTCAGAATCAAATTAAATTGATACTCTTCGATACTCCAAGTAATTTGCATCATCAAATTTTCTCCATAATAATAATTTTAATTGGCCAATTTTTGCAGATGATACTTACTCTGAATCTTCCTCTTCTTTCTTTTTTGGCTGGTAATTTTTGACTAATCGCCTGAAATGAGAGTACAAAAAAAATGAAAGTATTCGTTAGTAAATTAATCAATTTAATTTTATTTTATTTGGACAAATTAAATTTATAAAAATAACGATTCAAAATCAATCATCGACTCATATCACATTTTTCAATCCATTTCAGCTGTTTAGTAACGTGAGACAACCTTTCATTAAATTTATTATTATTTTACATTTCAAATGTCTTTCTCTCACTCACTCACTCCGACTTATGGTAAGATGATGAGAACAAAAATGATGATGATGATTGATATAAATTTACACGAGAGTCAAATAAAATTATATGTAATTTGTTGTTTTTGTTTTTTTTTTAATTTTTTTTTTTTTTTGTACTATGTAATTGAAATGAGAAAGATGGGTATTGTTTCTATTAGATGAAAATGTTGTCACGATATATCAATAATGAAGCTCAAATTTGATCACGATTTGGCTTTTTTTGTACATTTCAAATCATATTTCGGATTTCAACTCCTAAAAACAGGTGAATTGCATACAAAAATATCCAAAGGGCTTGAAATTGAAATTTTGATTGTTATTTCTTCATTTCTCTTTAAATTTTTTTATTTTTTTTATTTTAATATTACACTCATGCTAATCAGTCATTTAAAACATATTTTTCGACTCGTTATGCATAACTAGCCAGCCAAACACTTATTATTTATGCAACTACTCGTCTATGAATTGTGTGTTATTATTATTATAATATTACTATCATTATAATTTTGAAATGAAAATTCGTTAAAAAATGAAAGAAATAGAGAAAGAAAAAAAGTAAGAATTGCCTTTCAAAACAATTGCACATTAAAACAATTAAATGAATTTTTTTTTTCAAATATGTCTATGATTTTAAATGTGAGTTGTATGTAAGAATTTACTAATGATGCATATAAATGTGAATTTTATTTTTTCTGTAATAATGGACATGAAATGGAGACACAAAAAATGTAAAAAAAAATTATACAAAGTTAATCATCCAAAACATTTAAAAATGTGTGTTTTAACAATGAAATTTAAAATTAAAGAAAGTGCGTTAATTTAATAATCAATATTTGTATTTTTTTTGTTGTTAAAGTGAAATTTTTGTGTCTGATTCATTGATTCGATATTTAAAGGGCCTGTAAAAGAACTTCTTTACTCACAACACTATTCAGCTGATTTGGGCACCAGGACATTGACAGAGTAGCGAAAGAAGCTGACAAACGCGCTCGAACAGACTTCGGCCGGAGAATTCCTGAGTGAGAAACTGAATGTTTCATAGCTAGATGGAGCTTAAGCAATCTCACATTCTCCTTTAAGGACCTGCAACCTTATCCTCCACTCAATCGATCTGATTGAATCTTTCGGAGCTCAGGCTGGATTATTTTGTATCTACATTTGATATTAGGACTATGAACTGAGGTAGTTGACCTTTGAGCAAGCAAAATGTCATTTTTAATTATTATTATTCCATTCTCAGCCTCTTTGCTTTTTCCATACTTTGAAAGAAAAGACCTGTACCCAGACACAGAATTGAACTTTCAATGACCTTACGTATGTACATATTCAATGATACAAACTCCGCATGACCAGTCGTCCACTAAGCAGATGATTTCCAACCTCTTCATGAAATTTGATCCACTTTTTTCTTGTTTTCAACTTCAATTCAAGTATTATTTAACGATTTTGCCAAAAAATAAAGCAAACTGAACCAGATTTTTGTTTACTCTCATGAAAAATATTACAATAACTTATACAAACACTCACACAAATAATCGTTATATACACACAAAATTTAATTGCAAATCATTGGCATGGATCATGGAATTTAACAGAAAGGTGTATTGTATTTTATTATAAAAAATATTTTTCTTATTTCATTTCTTCGAATAAATAAAAAAAAAAACAATTTAAGTGAGTAAGCGACAAAATCTTCTCATTGAAAAAAGGTGTCACAAAGTAAATTTTTCCGTTAAAATTAGTTCAAGAATAACCGAATTAATTAACGCATTCATGCACGCATTCCAAAGTATTGTCTAAATTCAAATGAAATTAAATAAGAGAGCTCCACCTACACTCATTAAAATAATATTAAATTATGTCTTAATGTCGTTGTCCTCCAATTCATTCAAAATCCAATTTAGTGTAAAATTTTATGAAATTTTTATGAATGAAATTAATCGTTGATCTTTGTAGTACGTCTACTATTTCTTCTGATAAATAGGAAATACAAATTTTATATTTAGATTGAATTATAAACTGTATCAAATGAGAACTATGTGTGTGTGTGTGTGTGTGTATATGTAAAAAAGTTGCAACATCCACATTAAAAAATTTATTTTGTTTTGTTTCTTATGTTACAATTTCTTTTATTCATTCAGCGTATATCAACAGAAAATTTCTCAAATTTCATTTCATTTCATTGTATGCAGTTTTTCTGCTTGTTTTTGTTTAACTGGAGACACTTAGACTCGTTTATCATCAAAAGCGAGTGTAAGTTGCTTCAATGTCGCTTAAAATGCTTTTAATAAACAGTCAAGTGTTTTTTTATTATATATGCGTTTTATATGCTGTTAACAGAGATTTGTAGTGATTTATGTAGTTCATCGTCTGTTTCCATTAGCAACTCATTCTGAATCCATATTATATTGTTTGTCATCACACATAATCGAGATATGAAATTTTATTTTAAATGTTGAATAAAGTGACATGAAAAAAGTTAGAGGTGACGATTTATGAAAGTGCATTTTGATGAAATTTCTATGATTTTACATTTTTGCATTGAAAATTAGGTAAATTTCTGATCAAATTGAAAAATTTGTGCGTAAAGGGCCTTGTTGCGGATCGAAAACGCCTGTCCTAGTCAAAATCAGAACTCTTTGGATCGAGAAAGACGAAAATTTCAATTAGATGGACTGAAAAAATTTGACAATAGATCGACATTTGACGTTTCCGTATGTGCATCTATAGAAAAAAACTGTCAATGACCTGTCAAATATTTTTTTTTTAAATTTTCTTTATTGAAATTGATTTGAAATTAAAATATTTTCCTCAGACTTTGGCTGAATATCATACCATCGTGATCTTGCTCATTTTAAAATAATCCAGACACTTAAAACCGACCCTTTAAGCGCATTTTCAATCAAAATTAAAATGCATTCAATTTCAACTACAGAAATGTAAAAAAATATATCTATTTATATTTTATGATGTTATTTCTATGATTATGATATCAAAAATTCAAGTGTGTATTTAAAAAATGACCCAAATTTAACGTGTTACATGAAATAATGTGAGAATTTTATCATTTTGACTTGAACATTTATTTAAGAATCAAAAAATGAAATAAATTTGTTTACAATTCAAAAAAATATCATTTGAATTCATTGCCTTTTGACTAAACCGGTATATGAAAAATTTGCAGTCCATTCCTGGATTTGCTTCATTCATTGCGTGGGCGATAAAAGTGGGCAAACAAGCAAAAATGATGATTAATCAAACCAGAATATGCGATGCGTCAGTGAATTAAATGTATAACATTTTAAAAAAATTAAATTTCATATAAGGAAAACAAAATTTAATTCTGAAATAATCGGTTAATCCAACGAAAAAATTAGCATTACGCCATTAATTCATGCTCATTTTTACTTCCTAATCATAAGTTAATCTTAATTGAAACTGATGAAGTGGCAAAAAAATTATATGTTCTTTAATCTTAGATTGACTGAGCAAATTTAAATTCCTTTTCAGATATATGTCAACACTGATTACAATCATTAAAAAATTTATATGAAAATTATATGGAAGTGAATAAATAAAAAAAGCATTGTTTCAATAATAATTTCAATTGTTATACATTGTTGTTCTTTTTATTTCTTATTTCTTAGCAGTACTGCATCAAGTACCGTATTTTTTTTATTTTTTAATGTTATGCACATAATCAATGAAATAATAATAATAATAATAATAATTCACATCAAATTATCAACATTTCTTAGGAAATTTCTTTTGGATATGAAATTGATTTAACAATGTTGCGATTTGTATGGTTTAAAAAACTGCTTCTGCATGATTAGATAAGTGCTGGCTGTCATTTGGATTGAATTTGAATGGAAATGTTAAGTTCAGTTTTAACAATGCTGATTATTTACGGTAAATTTTTGTAACGTTGCTTTTGAAATTATATTGAATACAGTTCTATATTTGGCAGTTCATTTTTTAAAGCTTTTAGCTGATAAAATTTTCAGTTTTCGACATTTTCAGCTTTTGATATTTTTAGCTTTTGACACTTTCAGCTTGTGAGATTTTCAGCTTTTGTCATTTCAGCTTTTGTCATTTTCAGCTTTTGTCATTTTCAGCTTTTGTCATTTTCAGCTTTTGACATTTTCAGCTTTAGACATTTTCAGCTTTTGAAATTTTCAGCTTTTGGAATTTTCAGTTTTTGACATTTTAAGCTTTTAACATTTTCAGCTTTTGACATTTTTAGCTTTTGACATTTTTAGCTTTTGACACTTTCAGCTTGTGAGATTTTCAGCTTTTGTCATTTTCAGCTTTTGTCATTTTCAGCTTTTGACGTTTTTAGCTTTTGTCATTTTCAGGTTTTAATTTTTTCAGCTTTTGATATTTTCAGCTTTTGACATTTTCAGCTTTTGATATTTTCAGCTTTTGACATTTTCAGCTTTTGATATCTTCAGCTTTTGATATTATTAGGTCTTGAAATTTTTAGCTTTTAATATTTTCATCCTTTGAATTTTTTAGGTTTTGGTACTTTCAGCTTTTGACGTTTTTAGCTTTTGTCATTTTCAGCTTTTGATATTTTCAGATTTTGATATTTTCAGCTTTTGGTATTTTCAGTTCTTGAAGTTTTTAGCTTTTGTCATTTTCAGCTTTTGAGATTTTCAGCTTTTGAAATTTTTAGCTTTTGTCATTTTCAGCTTTTGAGATTTTCATCTTTTGAAATTTCCAGCTTTGGTCATTTTCAGCTTTTGACATTTTCAACTTTTGACATTTTTAGCTTTTGATATATTCATCTTTTGGCACTTTTAGTTTTTGATATTTTCAGCTAAATTTCAACTTTTACCGTCAATCCATGAACAAGTCTTGATCATTTTACATATTATAACCTCAAGATTCACTGAAAATGAATTTCCTGTCGCAGTATTTACAGTGTACCATAAAATTTTGTATTGACTCTACGTACTTAAGCTTTCTTTTCATAAAACTGGTCCGTTATGTAATTTTTAACCTTTTTTTCGATGAAATATTATCACGGCAATCCAAACTAACAGTCATCGAATGTCAAGTCACAACAGGTTTCGAATATTTATATTTATTTATTTTAAAATCAAATTATCATAACAAAGTTCAAAGAAAATACATAAATAATAAATTAAAGTACCCCTAAGGGCACCATTTGATCGAATGCTACTTTTACATGGCATAAGATCGCTATAGAAATGAAATTATAATAATAAATAATAATAAAAATTCCTCTTAGTTTCCTCTACTGGTCTTCATACGTCTAGTGAAATAATTCTTTTTGTAAAAGCTATTTGATACTTTTATAAACTCAATCAAAAAAAACCAAAATTCGATTCGAATCTATTCAATTTCAATAAATTATTGATAGATTCTTTTTATTTATTTTTTTCTGTCGACTCATTCAAGACAAATAATAATAATAATAATAAAATGATAAACATAAAGAAAGAAGAAACCTTTCACACATTTGCTTTTTATTTTGACATTCAACGATTAAAAATCACCTGTGAGAGTCAATAATGATTTGGTAAGACCATAAAATGCCCATTAGGTGGCTTAAGTTGATGAATAATATTTTGATGAGTCGAAAATTTTACATTCATTCATTTTGTGTGTATATGGAAAAAAATCATTCAGATTCATATGTGGTAATAAAATTGTTAAAAAAAATCGAAATGAGTGTTGTTTGTGTAAAAGTAACACAGATGGTAATTTTTAATGTATTTTACAGAAAGTCTGAATAAATTCAACGCCCTTCATTTTATTTTAACATCAAATTATTAATAATTTTTCCAGAATTCTAAGAACAAAGACTCAAATGAATCACATCAAGACGGACAAAGGACGACAATAAACATGAATTTGTATAACCCAAATTTGACAAAAGTGACTGAAATTTCAAAAGTCCTGTTCTGAAATCGTCGTTGACCGCAAAAGGACTCATCAAAACTGCGCTGGTGCCTTGCCACTGTATTAAACGTCTTGAAAGGTGTGATTAAAATCACTTTTTAAATTAAATCAAATTTTTTTGTCAAATTTGGGTTAATGAAACTTAAACCATATAATAAATTTTTTTTAGAGACTTACCTTAATTTTGCAGCATATTCTAATTCAATGGCACACCTATCTCTAACAAATGATCCATATCTATCTAAAAACTCAATTCCTTTTTGTGTGTGAGAGGAAATGTTATCGTACTGATCCTATAAGCAAAAAAGACAAATAAAGAAATTTAATCCACTAATTAAATTAAATTAAAAACAAAATTGATTAACTTTTATTTGGATACACATTTAATGGCCTTGTATAAACATAATTAAATTTTTATTTCATACAATTTTTTGACTTTCACCCATATTAGCGAAAATTTCAATTTAAAAGTCATCATTCTTTTTTCTATTTTATTAGACACATGTATACACGCGTGACATTAATCATAAAAATTTGCTACTATTAATAACACATCACACACACCTTCAGGTCAATACACTTTCATAGGTCTTGTATGTTGTATTGGCGAAAAATTTCACATAAAATAAAAAATAATGCCAAAAACTTTTACTTGATATTAAACTTACATTAAAATTAAAAAAAAAATTACATCACGGCACTTTATTTTAAGCTAATTTGCATGCGGTCGTACTTCAAAAACAAAATTGAATTGTAAGTGTGTCGTACGTTAAATGATTACAAAAAGTGCACATACACATATTCAATTTTAATTTAAATTATAATAAGACAACTAAACATAATTACTATTCTTTCCTCATTCAATTCACAATATTTATAAAATTTTATAAACAATAAATATCTAAATTTATTTGTTATCAATTTGTGTGTGGCTCGTGTGTTTATTTTTTGTTTGAATATGCACAAAATGTAGTTATGCGAAAAAAATACTTTCATGTGACAGTTTTTTTAACATAATTTTAATAGAATAAAGTGAAATGGTATTAAAATTATATCAGGAATCAGGGAGTTATTCATTTTGACATAGTTTGAAATGAAATTCGTTCAAATTTAAATGCAACATTAACGTTAATAGAGTTCATTATGACATGACGAATAAAATTAAGACAGTTAAATATGAATTTAAGTTATATTAAGAGGAAGAAAAAAACGTCTTACACTTAAATTATATCGTCATACTACTGAGATATAAATTTAGAATCAAAAATGCAAAATGATATTAATCAAAATAGCGTAAGTATAAAACAAAGCCTACACGTTTATACATTGTTATATGCCCGGTTGGCAAAAAATTAAAGAAATTAAAATAAATTTATTGGGAATTTCTAAAGCAAAAATCTGACAAAAGGAACTTGAACAGAATTTAGCTATGAAAACCTGGAGAATCGTCAATTTGACTAAACACTCAAAATGGTAAAGAAAAACAGTGAAATATGGCAGTACTCATAATATAGCATATATATAGAGAAAATTCACTCAATATGAGCTCTTGATACAAAAAGGTATTTCTATTTAAGTCGGGGTCACCATACTCTTGTTAGCATTTTTTCAACTGGACTAGAACTTTTATTAACTGTTTGACTACGACTTGTTCCAAAAATTACCTAAGTCATTGGCGCACTAGCGACTTCTCAATTGTGAAACTTCACTAGGACTTTGACGAATTGTTTAACTCTGACTTTGACTTTTTGATTGTTGGACTGCACTAGGATTTTGACTTCTCAATTGTGGAATTTCACTAGGACTTTGACGAACTGTTTGACTCCGACTTTTTCGTACAAAATGCAATGTTACAAAGCAATCTATGTGTTTTTTGTTGTCTTATTATCATTGATTATTTCATATTTCTGTTTTTCATAATTGAAAATGAATATCATGCTATTTCAAAACATTAATTTTTTTTGAACCTGAAACTCAATATTTTAAAAAATAATGTCAACTTATAAGAAATATGACAAATTCACGGAAATGAATAATCACATTGACTCGTAAATAATATTTCCATATTTTTCTCATCGAAGTCTCACATCGCATTGTTTTAAATTTTATGATTAATTGTTCTGTTCGTCAATTCAATCAAGACAATTTATTGTAAGGCACAACTTCCATTATTATTTAGTTGTATTGCAAAAGAGACAAAAATACCTGTCCTCACCAAAAAAGTAAAACAAATTAGGTCAAATCAAATCAATTCATCATAAAATTCAGACAATTTGACCCTCAGTTCAAATCAAACGCATTACATGTAAAAAAACGCACAAAACATGTGACATGCATGTAAATACAATGAACACAATAAAAAAAAGATAATCGTTATAATTGATTTGATAGTTTACTTGTGATTTTTTGTGAGAGTCACAGTTAATATATTTAAAAGATTATTAAAACTTTAAATGGAATATTTTTATTATGTTATGTTTATGCACATATTTGTAAGAAATTGTTGAAAAAAAAACACAATAAATAACGAATTGACCTTCAAAATGTAAGATACTTTGATTATTATATGTTTTTTTTATTATTATTTTATTTTATGTGTATTACACATACTTGCTTCTATTTACTTTGATATTTTAATAATTTTACTACAATACATACACTGGATATAATCACTGTCATGTCAAGTCAATATAAGTCATTGTAAAATATGAGATTAAGTATGGTTATTATCTGTTTTTGTTTGTATTTTATATGAATTTAATTTTAAATTAAATTTGTATATTCTTTTAATACTTCTTAATACTAGTAGTTTGTTGGTAGAAAATCTGAAATTAATTGCAAACTTTGTCTGAAAGAAGTCTCGATATCAATTAAGAAAATCCTCATAGTCCAGTAGTTAAGGCATTCGTCTATTAAGTCCTTGGTGTGGGTTTCAATCCTGCAAAAATGATTTCAATTCAATTGTATCTTTTCGAACTGGTCTGATTAAGATGCTCCTACTCTCGGATGAAAGTTTAAATAGCTGAGGTCCATCCTTAGGCTAAGGCTAAAGGTGTGACGTTTACTATGGAGACTAAGATAGGCATAGTATGAACAAAATAAGGCGTTTTGGGACCGCGATGGAGCCCTCTTATCAATTCCTCGCCAATCGAGATCAAAAAGAGATTTCGTTTTGCCTTGAAGCCTTCTCTAGACTTTCTATATGACTAAATATCATCGAAATATCATTCAATCTCACAATTCTACCATAAAATTGTCATTTAACACCTTTTCTTATTTCATTCATTTCAAAAGTGATATAACTTCTAATATCAAAACGAGTTAATCCTGTTTAATTTGAACTGAAAAAAACCTTTTAAATGAACAAAACTACTTTATAATAAATAATTCCTCGATATCGATTTTATCTTAAAATGGAGATGAAATAATGCTTATTATAGATAAAGTTTCTATAATTTATATAAAGATAAGTAAACAGTATTATAATAATGAACAATATGACTACCTACATGATATTATCTGTATTGATATTAAGATAAGTATCAAACTGAAACTCAATTCAATGAATCGAGACGCGTCATATTAAAACTACTATGCTATAAAATAAAGCAAAATATTGAAATATAATGAGATGAAAAAATAAAAACAACGATGAGTCATACATTTTTTTGTTTTGTTATTGTATTATCACCGTTAACCTTGAACGTACTACGCATTTCAACCACCCTGGAAACTTTCACCACCATACCACCTCCCTTTACCCTGAATTTTCATCATATATATTTTTATTGAACGTCTCTACTGAATTGTGTGCTGTGCTCAGACGATATTATTTATGATTCCTGGTATGTCTGTGAATCAAAATGAAATGAAAAAGGGGATAAACTGAAGTTGTTGTTATGCAATCAGTTTTGAGAGGAAAATTTTATTATGAAATCATTTTGTTTGGCAGGTGATCTTTTTTTGATATTTCCTTTCAATGAAAGGAACTTCAAAAAATTTTATAAAGATTATCATAAAAACATCATAATTTGAAGTTGTTTATTTATTCTACTTTTGTGAAAGTTGAATTCTGGGAAAAACTAATATAACTTGAATTGATTTAATTTTTTGAGATATTTTATTTAAAACATCAAAGAACATGATTCAAAAGATTAAGTCTATAATTATTTTTGTTTTTTTTTTGATTGGAAATTCTTCATTTCAATTCGTTATGGGCATTTTAACTTCAAATATTACAATTACAAACAGAATACTAAACAGAAGCAACTATAATAAAAATAATAATTTATATTCCCTTGAGACATGTTCTGTGTACTAGGGAATACAATATTTTTTTTTTAAATATAAAACTGAATCAATCTTTTAAAATAAAATGATTTATAAAAATAACAGAAATTGGCGCCAAAACATTTAATTAAGCATTGATCTACTTTTACAGTAACTGAAAACGTTGAAAATTTGCTTGATGTGTTTTTAAATTTAAAATTTAAGTGCATTTTAAATTAAATTAAATTTTGCAATTAACGTACATCCTGTCTTTAGTACTAAATTTTATGTTGTGTGGATGTATACGACAATTTAGCTACGCTAAGTTAAGAATTTATCCATTTAAAGTTCCCGTTAAATTCTAATCTACTAATACTAAAATCAATTTTATCACAGGCTGCATTTAATTTCCTCATCACTCTACTCATAGGCTGGTAAAAAGTGTAATTGCTCCTTCTAGCTTTAACTTCGAACGAGCGGCGATGTCTTGTGGTCACAACTGGACAAAACAGGTTCAGAGAATATAGAAGCTCTAAACAGTCTAACTTAGAAGTCAAAATGTCAAAACCAAACATGAGTGTTGCTGTTGATCGACGACTTTCCAAAGATTCTAGGCTGAAAATTTGACACATTTGCTGATGGTTGATATTGTTGTGATCATGAAGGGTGGATTTTAAAATTCTTTTCTGGATCTTCTCAATTCCAGTGGTATATTGCTGGTAGTAAGGCGATCAAATCGAGAACCGAGTGCACGAAAGCATAAAAAAGAGTTTAAGGGGATTTCACATTCGAAAATGCGGTTACCTTAAATTTTCTGTATGAAACATATTCAGATGACAGTGTCTTGTTGAATTGAAGCACAAGATAAGAGTCGTCTAAGTGACTTGGGTGTCTAACTGTAACTGTAAATTTACTGAAATGTTCGCCATTTAAATCTGTGCCTTTTGAAGCTAAATCGTCACCTTAAGCGTAATTTTTCTTAAATTAATTCATCAAATTCAATCAAAAAACAGATAAAAACACATTATTTAATAATATTCATCATCATTTATAAACAAAATAGATTAGCACACAACGAAAAAAAAACGCCAGACATTATAATTATAAATTAATATATGCCGTTTTTTCCCTATAAAAATTCATATCATTCTATATTTAGTTGCGAATTTTGTTATCCAACTCACCATTTGTGTATAAATTTATTTCTGAGATTATTCAAATATTCTCATAAAAAAATACCAAATTTTTACAAAACAAGAGAGAGACGAGTGGCATAACACACATATATGTGTGATATTTTTTTGGTTGTTTTCTATTAAAATATTAATACTTGACCTTGAAAATAACAAAAAAAAAACATACGTTAATATGTAAATACAATAAAATGTTAAATGACATCATAAATTTTTTTTAAGAAATTTGAATTAAATTGGACACTTTTTAAATTTATTTCAAAAAAAATAAATACAATACTGCCCTTTTTACCTTTAAACGTAAATTATTGTCACAATTCTTTTTATATAATCGTAAAACGTGAATGAAGCCGGAAACCTTGAATGAAAACATTCAACTGTGTGTACTAAATTGACAAATGCATAAAGTTTTATTTTTTTTTACTATGCATCAGTGACTCATTCATGCATCTCTCTATGGATGACTTATATTGTTTCTTTGTACATTTAAATGGACACCACATCAATTTAAGTGTAATTTAGGTAAATTCACAACTTTTGTATACAAACATTGACGTTTTTATATGATATGATTCATTGAATAAACAACAATGATTATGTTGATAGAGTTCAAAATACACAAGTTTTACAGTGAAATCAATATAAATTAAATTTAAATTCAAGTGAATTTATAATGACTTGCATGTCTATGAAAAAAAATGATAAAAAAAAAATTGAATGAAATTAAATTTACTACAAATTACTCGAGTAAAAATTCGGTTATTGTAAACAAATCGGTTGGTGATTGTTTTTTGTTGTTTATTTTTATTATGTTAAGTCTTTCATGGAATTTAAATACACAAATTTGATGTGCATAGACATGAAATTTAACGGAATCTTTTACGATGATTTATAATTTAACAATGACCTGCATTGAACTCGTATTTATTTACATTACGATGTTAATTCTCATTGAACACAGTTTTTTTTTTAAAGAGATTTTGCATTACATTCTACAATGAAATTTCTTTTTTAATGGAAATTTCAAGGAAAATGCTCTATTGAGAGGACTTTGTTCGAAGGCTATTAGGCAGGACCTTGCTCGGAGTGATCACAATACGACTCATTGAGGCCACGTTGGTATCTATTTATGGCGACTTCAGCGAGGCTCTGCTTTGCAGAGTTTCATTGAAGCCATAAATGCACTTTTACATTCCATTTCATGTTACATTTGCCCGATTTTTTAATACCCATTAATTTATTTACACAATAAAAAATGTGTATGATTCGCGTTTAAGTTTCTTCTTATTTATTAACAAGTTACAAGAATAAACATTAAAGAAGAATTTGTTCACTTGATTTTCATGCTACATCAAAAGAGTAGCATTCAAGTTAGCCAGTTTGTCTGGTTTTAGTATCAAGAGATTACAGTTAGAATTGATAACTATTCACATTATTTAATTCTATTCAATATAAAAGTAAATTGTAAATAAAATACGTTATCACATTTAATGGAAGTATTTTTTCATAGAATTTTTATTGCATGGAAGCTTATTTACACAAAAAAAAAATGAGAATAAGAATATTTATCACACTTTTACTAATTTCAACACTTCCATCATAAGTTCAATTGAACAGCGGTATTTTTTTGTTACATATTAAAATATAATGTGCAAAAAAAGTAAACATGTTACTCAAAAATGATACAAAAAATATATATTTTTCACATTAATAGGTCGTTGTCTTTTCTCCAGAATGAATATTAACAGAACAAAATGTATTTTATTGGTATATGACAAAGTTATGATGACAAAAAATTATGAACCATGTGTGAAATTAACGAATATGGAAGAATAGTTTTCATTTAACTTTTGCAAATTGAGGTTGTTTTTGAAGATATATTAAAAAAGTATGACGAATTTGAGCTCATTGTTGAGCCTACTCAACTTAAATACGGCTGGCTAGCAGTGTCGGATTTGCCATGCAGGCAATTTAGCAAATGTCAGAACGGTCGCAGTTGATAGTCTTGTAAAAGTTAAGTTTAGCGTAAATTTTAAAGAAAATCATACTGAATACCAAGGCCGTTAATAATTTTCATTCCACCCCTGCTGGGTAGGGCTGGTGATTTCATGGAATCACATTTTTAGAGTTAAGAACTTCAGAAGTAAATACAAGGCTCCTTATAAGACCGACTAAGGTTATCACAGCAAGGTCCTATAGCCATCGTATTAATCACAATCCTGAAAATATACTGTGAGGCTCAATTCTTAGCCAGGTAATGTCAAAAAAAAGGTAAATCGACTTAACAAAGCTTCACAAAATGTCTTAAGACTGGTTTCTTACTTTTTTTTTAATTTCAAACTCCACTCAAATGACTTTCGTATTAAAATACAATTGAAATTCAATTAAAAGATAAATTCATAAACGAAAACTCAAATAATTAACCATAGAAAACGTGATAATCGACTATTAATATAAAAAATAATAAATTAAAAAAAGTAGTAACATAATCTCAATGATGAGCGTTACTATTGGTTTACTATTACCTAATAGCCTTGAATCAGATAAAAATAAAACTAAATATGTAATTGTACATAAACAACAATTACTTTCCACATCATAACAAGTATTTTTCTGATTTGATGATCAAGTTACATATCTCTAAGCTATATTTTTCTCATTAATATTAATCTATTACTAAAAGTTAAATCATTGCATAATTTAACTTTTTAAAGCAAAACAAAGGAAATTAATAATAAAAAAAATATACCGACCGTCAAAAAATCATTCAAATTGTGGTTTTTAAACGTAAAATTTGCGAATTTTGTATCATGATGACCGTTATAATAATGTTAAATTGTAACAAGTACGGGAAAAAGTAATCACCACAGAAAAAGTAGACAATAAATCATTCTAAATATACAATTGAACAGAGAGACCACCAATATGAAACGTCTTCGTCAATGTCACACATAATAAAGCATATCAACATATTTTTTTTGCTTTCTTTTTTTAATAAAACATCAACTGCATATTTTTCTTATCATCAATTTACTTCACTTTAGTCATAATGATGATAAATAAATAATAATAATAATAGAGTCAAAATGTACTCTATTTAACAGTACTTTATGCTTGGTATACATATTGTTAAGTGATATCAACATGTTGCATTGAATAGTTTAAATGAATTATATTGAACAAAAAAAAAAATTAAAAGGAAGTAAAGAAAGTCAACAACATTCCAAGTCAAGATACAACTTCTGACTTCTACTTGATTTTATATTATAATAAGAAGAAATTTCTTCATGTTCTTGTAAAAATGCAACAAAACTGTACTTTCTTGAATGAAATTTTTACTGTACATGCTGATTATGATACTCACGTACAATCATAGAGATCAAGTTAAAATAAAAAATGTAAATTGTTAATAAATTTATGAGAGTTGCATTTTTATTTAAGATTTTATTTTATATGAAAATTATGATGTTGAGATGATGACAGTACAGTTGAGGTTTTATATGGTTTTTAAAGAAATTTGACATTTAAAAAACGTTTGAATCAAATCAGCATCGATTCAGGACAAACAGGAAAATTGAATTTGTAAAGTTTAATGGCTGAAGCGAGAATTGAACTGGCAACCTTAAGATTGACAGTCCAACACGCTAACCACAGCACGGTATCATCCCCAAATACGAGCCTGAACTTAGTTAGGCTTCTTCGGTTTCATGAGAAAGCCTTAGCTTTTATCTGTCGTCAGGCACTTAAGGTTTGACAATCATGTGCAAATTTTTTGACGTTTCTGTATCTGTAGAAAGAAACTGTCGAACTGCACGTGTTTTAAACCTTCATTGAGCAACGTCGTTCAGCTCATTCATTTTCAATTAAATTTTTCGTGTTAGTATATCGGTCAGTATCCTTGCCATACTTACATACCTTGATGATCTTGTCTCTCTCCTATATTCATTATGACTTATATTTCAATATTTTTCACAATCACTAGCAATTTAAAATTCATCATTAACTGATTACACACTGAACAAGTGCTACTTAAAATGTATAAGTAAGTTATTTTTCTTTCAGCATTATAATAATAAAGTACCAGAAGTGCATTTAAAATGCAAATATATGCAAAATTTTAAAATAATATCAAAGAGTAGGAGTTTTCACTTGTTAAAAAGAAGTTGTCTTAAATAACTCTCTTCCTAAGCTAATATAACAATTTAACGCCTATTAAAAAAGCATTTTCTTTTGAAATATTTCAACTTTGATTTATAAAACAAAACAAAAAATGTAAAATTTATGGTAACATTATGTTAGAGGAAATAATTTCATTTACCTGAGACGTGAAGCATTACATTTTTATGGTGTAAGTCTCTCTTTTTCTTTACACTATTTTCAGTACTTTACAGCACAACAGCAAAAATTTAGTTTTAAATGAATATATTCATATAAAAAATTAAATTGGTTAAATATATACAAAATAATATATTAGCTTTTTTCTTCAGTTTTTAAAGAAATAGAGCGTAATATTTTGCATACACTTTCTTTATTTACATTTTAAGTTAATTTTTCGTTTCATATGAGGAGACCTTTTACTTTAAATCTCATATCAGATTTTAACTGAAATCTCCTCAGTTCAATTCAATCCAAGCAACATGGAATGAGTTTCAATGTCGAAATTAATTATTAATGATTTTTCTATCTAACATGAAAACAATGAGGGTGGATTTCATTAAAATACACGTAAAAAAAGACACATTGAGATGCTTGTGTTACAACCTACCTCAATAAGATACAATTTATCTTAATTTTTACCCCTGTAATGTGTCTTTTTTTTATTTATTTTAGTGAGAGAGAATACCCCAAATAGGTCATTTTACACATTGAAATGTGTCAGTAAATATAATTTAATCCATATCCACGCCTTTCACTTTTACAAAAATATTAATAATGATATTGCACAAGGAAAAATAACAGATAATTGAGTTCATATAAGTTTGTATGTTTTTTCAAATGAAAATAAAAGGGGGATAAATAGTTCATTTTCAGAGGGTGAAGGTTAAGTTGTGCATGTATACGAAATATGGGACTCCATTTTGTTGCTAAGATGTATGAAATGGAAAATTTTACGTGAGAGGTGAACGATTTTTGAATGTCACGTATTTGGAAATCGGGATTTTAAACTTAATTTGAAGTGAATGACAGTAAAATCGATGGAACACTGATAGAAATTTACGAAAATGAACCAAATATGATCAGAAATCTAAATAAAAAAGTATTTTTGAACAATTTCGGTTCTAATAATTCTTAAATTGAATCAAAAGCTCAGGCCTTGAATCCAAAGAATCAAAATAGACATTCAAGAGCCATAAAACCATTCTTGGATCAAGAGAAATCCATTTTAAGTCCGTTTGATTGAGTTCATGGTTAAATTTTCATTTTTTTTCTATTCTTTTTAAACTCGTATCCGTTCCATTTGAACAATTTATCACAAAAAACATGTCTTAAGACTTCCTTTCATGTATATTCATATAGACACACATTTAAGTGGAATATGTCACTTTATGGCTTCCCTTTATCCATCTCAACCTAAATATATTGAATTTAGTGTCACATAAAATTGTGTTCATGTTCTAAATAAACACAAATAACCAAACAATCATAAATAAATTTATAACTTTTAAGGTTTATCGCATATTTGTGGTCTTATTTCTATCAAAATCGATAAGATTAACATCACTAACATAGTTTTGTACTAATTCTAACATAATTCGATGAAAAAAACTATGAAGATTATCCAAATATTATGTTTTTAACTCATAATCCTCGTATTATGTAAGACGATAAATTAATAAAGGTTTTATTGAAAATTAATACAAAATTTACATTTATGATGATGATACTTTCTCTTCTTACTATGAAGAAAAAAATACATTAAATCATAATAGTTTTTAAAAAAAAAAATAAAATAAATAAATAAATAATACCTTTATTATTATTAATAATTGAATAACTCATCATCTTTACATGCATAAATAATAAAAAAAAATTAATTTGATTAAAAAGCATACAATCGTTCGTCGTGTTGTCAAAAAAAACTTTTTTTTTTGGCATTTCCCATCCATCCATAAATGAAAATACGTCAATTTTATATTCATTCATTCATTTTAAATTTATAAGTGATGGATCACATAACATTAATTTTATGTATAAACTATGATTATTATGATCATCATTAGCATACACACATTTTGAAGACACTTTTTTACATTTGATAATAATTATATTTAAATGCTCAGGTGATGAGGGCTCATTATGTGAATAAATGAATTAAATTTCACTGTAATATGAAATTATTATTATTTTATTATAATCATTAAAAAACCCGTAAAAGGGCAAGTGATGATATAAAAAGAAATATTTAAAAAAAATATGTTTCTAAATATGTACTTAATGAGTTAAAATTAAATTAAATTAAAAGTGAATCGAATTGAAATCAAATTGAAACGTAATTTGTGATTTGTTGATTGAATTTCAATTAAAATTTAAATTTAAAAAAAATAATAATAATAAACTGATAAAGATTATAAAATGTTTTTATCGTCACATAATATTTGAATGAGTCATTTTACGCAAGACTCGATTTCAAGGTCAAACATCTTAAGATATGACATGTCTCAAGAGCTTGTATTGTGACTCACATTAAAAGGCAAATGTTAATTTTCGATGTTGTATTTGGTGATTTCGATATATATTGAGAAATTTTTATTTGAATATAAAATGTCAGATACGATTCTGTCGCGTGTGTATCAAATGGTAGATCTAGGTGTCACTTTTAACGCAAAATTCGACTTTAACGATGATCACTCAACGCATTTAGATGAAGCTGAATCAATGCTTGGATTTGTCTTGAGATAGTCGTGGGAATTTCGGAATCCGAAAGTTCTTTTTTCGTTATACTTCGCGTCCGTACGATCTGTGTTGGAGTATTGTAGTGTGATCTGGTCGCTTCATTACCAACTTTTCAACACACAAATGGAGAAAGTTCAAAAAAGATTCCTACGTGCTGTTCTTCGAGATCATTCGAACCTTAACTACAAGCAGATGTGCCAGACATTTAACTTACTACCGCTCTTCATTCGTCAATCAAAGATCTCTGTCTGTGGGCCAAGTCACTTTGTACTGCGGGTGTTTTCAACTTTCAGTGTAGATTCTCGCCACATTAAATTTCAACTGCTCAGCACGAAACACGAGAAACAAAAAAAATTGAACTTGTGTAATCTTGACATGAGCTTGCCTGTCATTTTATGGGTATGCTTCCCTTTTAATGGATCATGTCCACCGTGTCTTTTCATCAGTGTGGGATTTTAAAAGAGCTTTCTTGTCTCATTTCATAATTTAATTAAGCTGTTAAAATCACATATAAGTCAATTAATTACCCAATTAAAACAAAAAATCTTCCATTAATAACAATTATCTTCAAAATTTCTTACAATCCAATCCAATTAAAACCAAAATTAAATGCACTATTGAACTCCTCATATCTCATTTTTCTTAACTTAAATCAGTAAATAAATAAAAAAATTGTAAATGACCTTTCATCATTATACCATGCGGGCAACTTACAACTTTATTATTATTTCTCATTTGTGATAAGAGAACCCGATAAAATGCTTTCTACGAATTCTGGTTTTATTTTAATGAATCATATCATTATATCAAAATTTTACTATTAAAACTGATATTATTTATTGTTATAAGTACATTCTTTGATTGGCAAACAAAAGATAAAAATAAAATAAAAAAATAAATAAATATTAAATTAAAAAAAAAAAATGAGGATAAGTAAATAATTTTGTATGATAAGTACTTTGATTAGATAACATTTTTCGTAGAAGAGAAAAAAAATGCATAAGTGTTGAAATATTGCAAAAGAACTAATAATAATTATCTTTTTATTTTATATTTTTTTTAATAATAACAAGAGATTGCATAAACAAACTAAATATGTTATTGTTGAGATGTTATTTCTTGCAACAGTCATCAACCTTTGCACACATTATTCAAATAAAATATTTTCACACCCATACAAATGTTTTTTTTTCTTATTTTTTTACATTTTTTACATACAGCAGCAACTGTTGCTTCTTCTTTTTTCTTCTTGATTTTTTTTTTTCATTTTTAATTTATGCAACAAACCATTTCCTTTTAAGATGATGATGATTTTTTTTTTGTATAGACACAGACTTTGGTCTCAGCAATTTGTTTGCATACAAGATGTGCACAGATTGAAATGCATAAAGCCACAAAAATGTATCTTGAGTTTCATTTCATTATTGTTTTGCATTTAATAGAAGTTTATGAGGAAAGTTACCTTAAAAATAACGTTTATGGGAGGATTTGCTCATGGGACGCAAAAAGGACTCATCGAGACTAAGGTGATCTTTTCAGAAATCTGAAATGAATAAATATTTTATGCTCCTTTCAATGAAAGGCATCCCAGGTGACATTGAATGAGTCTGAATGGTATTTGAAACCCAAATTGGATCATTTGAGCATAGAAAACACAAAACCAACTCGTCAATCTTTCAATGAGATCAATCCAAGCCCTTTAACCAGCCTTTTGAGGTCTCGTAACCACTAACGAACTTGAAACAGAAATTCAAAGTTACATTTTCCCATTTTTTTTGTATCTCTTCAACTTTTGTTTTTATATTCAATTTAAACGTGAATTCATTTTCAATTTTTTTTTCATAACATGGCATGGCATCGTTAATCGCATTATTTGTAAATATTAATATTAAAAAAAAATTTTAAACGACTTGCATAAATTACATGAGAAATTATGAATCAAAATATATAAATTTTCAATGAATAACCATTAGTTGAACGGTTGAACGTCAATTTTGTTGATAAAATATTTCATAAGTGTTTATTTTTATCGATATTATTTAATATTATTTGATCATAACACATTTAATCACTTTTAATTTGGAGATTTTTTTTATTTTGATATTAAACAGATTGAGAATTTTTGGAATGGAAGATGAGTGATTTGTAAAGTTGATTAAATGTGATTAATTTATTATTTTTTTTAACCCTTTGGCATGATACATTTAAGAATCAAGGCACAAATTCAGTTAAATTTTGCCCTCAGTTGAAAGGCTTTAAATCGTTTTTAAGGGATTTAAAATTCGAAAATGTCATTTATCTTAAATCTTCTGTATGAAATATACAAAGTTACAGGGACTAAAAAGTCCCTGGACAAGATGAACGTTAAGATATTGATCCTCGATGAAACTATCAACGAAATCACTTCAAAATAATCGACTGAATAAGCCCATGAATTCCATTAAAATGGACATTTTTGATCCCAGGCGCCTCTTAAAGAGTTAAACTACAAGTAAAATAAAAATTTTTTAACCAAAATATTTGAAGGGAAGAAAAAATCACGAAAAACCGTTATTTTTTGTTACATGTAACATCTCTCTCTCTCTCATTTAATCTTCTTATGATGAAATTTTTTAACTTCATTTAAATTGTGCGTTACCATGAATGATGACCAACAATCAGCTTCAATTCATTTTAATTTTTACAAACAAAAATTGTTATTATTAAAACAATAAGAGAAATTACACTGATTATGTTTTGTATCATCTTTCTCTGCTCCATGCATTGAAATAGCAAAATTCTTTTTAAAAAATTTTTTAGACATGCTACCGTTATACACGCACACTTACAAATGAAATGATTGCAAAGTAAAGTAAAGTTACAAATAGATATTTCGATGATTTCTGCGATAATTTTGACTTAATTACCTTTTTTTGTTTTGTTTTGGTAAAAATTAAATTGGAAGAAAAAATACAAAATAATAAGAAAATTATTAATTGTTAATGAAACTTTGTTTATTTCTCATTTCAATCTTTGATGCTCAATTCATTATTTAACCTTAATAATTTCATGTAATTCCTTTGTTGTTGTTGTTATTAAAAAGTTATAGATTTAATGAAAAGATTTTTAAAGTTTATTAAGGTTAATGACCAAAAATTGTGTTGTATTTACTTTTAATTTATTGTATCAATTATTTTTTATCAAATATTATATTTTCTGTTAGAATGAGCATAGATTACGATTGTGATTTTTTTATCTACGATTCTGATAAGTGTAAGCTTTTGAGTGATTTCTGATTGTATAGCACTCAGCATGACGCATCATGATGGAACAGAAATTCGGTTTATATCAAAACAATCAGGAGTTTGATCAATGACATTTTTATACGACTCTCAGTGTCTTTCTCTCTTTGAATAGCTCTCTCTCTCTCTCTCTTGAAGAGAAAAATAAATAATGAGAGAAAGAGCGAGAGAGAGATCATGAAAATGATATCATCTTAATCCCATCTGCGATTGCACTGAAAGATGAGAGAGTTTTAAAGAGAGCCAGAGAGAGAAAAAGATCGTTTAAGAGTCTGGCAACCCTAAATTACTCAATCCAGCCAAAATAAGCCATTTACCGTTATAATCTTTCATGGTCTACTCTTTCATGAACTACCCTACTACTAAATCGCCATCGTTCTCAAAGAAAAATAGCGCTTGAATAGAATTAGGTTGGTTTTGACACTGAGGTTTCATATTAAAAGCCATAAAATTTCACTTTTCTAGTCCTGAACATGACCTTTAAAAGCTTTGAGGACCCTCAAACTATATTGAGAGTGTAATTTCCACATAACATTAAAAATAAACACCAAAAGTCACGAATTTTCAAAAAAAAAACTACAATTTTTATTGAAATCATTGAAAAGAGGGTCCATGTAATTGAAAATTCCTGTTAAATTGAATCAACATCATAAAATTAATGAAACACGTGTCACTCATATTTGTTTTTTTCCGACCATTTTCACATGAATTTTATATTGTTTGTAGCATTCACTTCTAAACAAACAAGAAAAAAAAATACTTTTCCTTTCCTGCTCTAATTCAAACAAAATCTTCACGATCTGATCTGAAATGAAGTCAACATATAAAAAATATTAAAAAAAAACGGAAAAGTAAATGATTTGAAATGGAAAAGTATTATTTTTTTATTACTATTTTCATTTTCTAAACAATAGAAGTTTCTTTGAAGTTGAAGTTAATTCACTGTAAAACAAAACACACACACACACATGTGAAGGGAGTTATAAAAAAATCAATCATTAAAATAGTGCATCAAACACAGAAATAAAAAAAAACATACACAAAAGTTTCTGATGCATGTAAATGTTCTATTTAATTTTATGAATAAATTTCACTGTATTTTTTTTTCATTTTCACATAATTTCAAAGTGAGTTAATGAGAAACAATGTGAACTAATTCAATTTCTTATACAGATTCTTTTAATTATGTTCTTCACAATTTTCCCATGTCCGATCATTACCTATGTAAATTTAGCTCATTTAATATGCAAAATCGCCTTTCATGCATCAGAAGGTTGAAAATTGAATCATTTAAATCGCCATTCAACGTCCTCAGACTGATTTGAGCTCAAATTCACTTTAATTTTCATTGGATTTTTTTCAACTCCTTTAAATTTCAAGTTAAATCCCCGTCAATTTGAGAAGATTAATGATTGAATTTCAAAAAATTTTCACTTTTATTTTAATTTTAATAAAATTTGACCCCGACAAGTGTTTTTTTGAAGTACTTGATTAAAATATCTTACACTGACACAATACAGATGTAATAAAAATGTAGGAAAAAAATAATAATAAAAAAACTTCACACACAAATGGTGTCAAATTTCTCAATTAAACTTCATTCATGGAACACACACATATCACTTTCAACATTTTTTTTCTGATTATTTTTAATTTTATTTTAAATTTCAATTCAAGTAATAATAAAAAATATTTGTGTATGAAACACGCATCATGTACCATCATCATAACAGTTTTGTCTAAATTTTTTTACAGTTTTACAAGCGTAATTTCTTGTCAAAGGCCAAAACAAACATTTAATGAGATTTAAGCGAATTTGGATGGAAAAAAATCCCTGAGACATCTAAAATTGAAAGTAATATAATTTTTTTGGTATATATTTATGAATGAACTATGAAATGACACACGAAAACAGCCATAATATTTGGAATTTTTGTTGTTATTTTTTTCATTGTTGTGAAAACTTACAAAAAAAACTATCAAAGTGAAGACACAATACGTGTACGCGTTTAAAAAAACATTAAAAAAAATTAAAACAAACTCTAAATGAAATGAATGGAATACCAGCACAAAAAATTAAATTAATGCAATTTTGAATTAAATATATTTAACAACACACAACAAATTGTTTCAACTAAGAAAAGGAGGGAGTTTCACTGCCTTTTAATGTTAAATTTTGAATGTCTAACTAAAATAACTTTAAAAAAAATTATGATGAAATGAAATGAAATGGAATTGAAATTGAAATTGAATGAAGAAATCATAAAAATAATAATTTATGTGGGATTTTCTTGAATGGAAATAAAAAAAAAACTATAAATATTTCTCATTTTTCAGTGATCGTAAAGTTATTTGTTTAATTTTTGGTTTTTTTTTATTGATACAAATTGTTTAATTGACGATGTCATGACAACAACATTGACATTGATTTGAGCATTGAATCACCCTCATTTATTTTTTTAAGATTTTGGTTGAAAGTTCACTTTGGCTCACTTTTTTCATTGAAATATATGGAATTTGAATCAGTTCTCAATCAATTTACTTTATTTTTGAACTGAAGACTCTTGCAGTGATTTAATTGAATTCAATTAGAATTATTTGCATTTGAATTTCAATAGTGCCGATAAAATGCAGATAAAATTGAAAAAAAATATGACATTATTGCATGTGGTTGCACTTTGCGTTATAGTTATGAAATATAAATTCCATCAATTTTCATCCAATTTTATAAAATACATGTACTAAAGACTGAACTTTCCTCAAAAGCTCAATATTACTATGCGAGAATTAAAGGAAAATGTTGATTTTCCTCCTCGATTGAAATCAAGAGCCACCAGATCAGAAAACAGCATGGTATATCGATGTGAAGTCCTTGTAAAAGTTCTTGCGGTTCAAAATGGAAATTTTTTGTTTTGTTAAGGCCTTAAAAAGACTCAAAAAGGTTGGAAGGGGGGTAAAACCACTAAAAATACTTCTCCCATCGATCTACAGTCATTTATAAGGCCCTAGCTCACTACAGACTAATTAAAAACTACACGAATTGGAAATTTATCCAATTATGGGATAGCTGCTAACAATGACGGTTACTAGCATTCACAAGACCTCAAGTCCTGGAAATCTGAGTATCTGGCTTTAATTGTTGAGGGTACCCGGATGAGAAATTCTTTCAAATTATGATAAAAATTTCCATACATTGCCCAAATCTCATGGGTAGCCAAGCTATCCCTCGTAAAACGCCCCAGAGTCCAAATTTCAACAGCCGCAGCTGATTGACTTCGGCTTAAGGTCGTTTTCCAGTTCAGCTGCAGTGACAGTTGAGATATCGTAGCGGTATGTTACAGATCACAGATGTGGCTTTTCCACGGCGGTTTTGAGTGTCCGTCTTCTGTCCTTGCTTTCCTACAGATTTTAAGCAATCACGGGGTTAAAAATCGCATTTAAAGAGACAAAATTTGACTATAAGCCCATATCTCAAATATTTAACGCCTCCTCGTGAACAAAGATACCAGGTTTTCACCTTTTGCTTTAAAACTTCAATGCTGACTCTCGCAGGCAGTATTTCAAAAAGCACTTGATCAATTTTGTCATACAGAATTTCAATAAAATTACAACAAATCCAATAAAGTGCATTCAATTCAACTCAACATGACCTTTCAAAAAAAAAACCAAAAAAAAAATTAAATCAAGATTTTACTTAAAAAAAAATAACCATCTGTTTTTAATTCATTAAGCAATTTTTTTTTACAGATGCACATTTTCACACGAACAGATCGTTATCTATTACCTGCAATAATTTTAAATGCAACACAAACATTGCACTTCTATTGAAACTTCATTAAAACTAATTATATTTGTACTTAGAAGTAGAAATAAAAAAAAAAGAATTTTATTTATTTATTTTACAATTTGTCACACATTTCAACACAATTCAACACAATCGAGCACAACTCAAGTGAAATATTATCGAAAAAATTGGATTAAACGTTTTGAATTCTAATAAGAATGTTTTGTCCTTGCCATGTCCCAACAAATTATTATTTAAATGTTCCATATCATACACGCATGCACATGCACACACACACACACATATGCACAGTTGCATTTCAATTTGAATCGAACTGTACTTTTATTTTTTTTTTTTTCATTAAAACGAGAACATTTTTCAACAACGACCAGCTTTATGTTTATTTTTATTATTATTATTATTAAAGCTTTTAAATGAAAAAATAACTGGAGTTTGTTTTTTATTTTCATTTTATTTTTATTAGTATTGCAATATTGATTAAATTTTAAAATTGTTGAATTGCAATTATTATTAAATGTATGAGTTGAAGTATGAAGTTGAATGAAATAACAACAACTCGAATTTACCGAAAACAAAACTGGTTTGTTATACAATTTTTCACTTCTTTTAATCTGCAAGCTGTAAGCTGTGAGTTGGTTATATGCATTTTTGAATTGCAATTGAAATTTTTGATGAGTTGTGAAGATTTTGTCAATTCTTTGAGTTAAAATATGGCTTTAAATGGATTAAATCTTGGACGTTCGGTGTTGAAAATTATTCATAAGCTTAATTGTAAGTTAAAATTGTGAAACGACAGCTTTCAGCTGATTCATAATATTAAGTTAAGTGTGAACTTCCTTAGATTTGTGAGTCATTTTCTTTTCAATAGAAGTTTTATGATACATTTAAACACATTTTACGATTCATTGCTCATTTTGAAGTGACATTACTCGTTCTCTCATTCAATAACTAATCCATTTTTCAGCCACCTGCTCGAATTTGACCAATTTCTGTTCAAAAAATTCCTTTTATTCTCATTCAAGTTCATTTCAAGTCATGCAGACGACACATTTTTCTTATCAGACATCTTCCTGAACTTTAATCGAATAAGAATGAATTTTGTGCAACACAATCAATAATGAATTAAAAACGCATTTCAAGGAATATTTTCATTATTTTTTTTTTGAAATTTCAAACCATACATGAGATTTTTTTTCCTTTAAATTCAAACTAGTCGAATGTTTTCTGTGTATCTTATGTTGATATTAGAAAGGAATGCAAAAAAAACAGAAACAGACAAGAAGAAAAAGACTATGAACTGAACAAACTACTTTTATAAATATACTAAAATAAAAAAAAATTATAATCAGGTTTCTAATAATAAAAAAAAATAAAAAATATATACACAAAACACTATAAAAGCAGTTTTATTTGATTCACTTGTGCCTTTATATTGAATTTATATCTACATATAAACGTGTATGACTATGACTATGATACACGTATGATGATGTATATAAGCTCACACATATAACGTCTATTTAAAATGGAATTTTTCTTTTAATTTTTTTTTAAATTCAATAATTTTTTTCTTATAATTTTATTATACGAATATTTTCCAATAATTTTCTTTCTTTCTCTCATTTTCTTTTCATTTAATTTCACTTCTATTTTTCTTATTATTTTAATTTGATGCATATTTACTTCATTATTTGATTCATTTTAAGGCACTTTTAAATGCATTTTTTTAGCCATTTTATACAAGTTTACATATATGCCGTATGCGTATGCGAGTATGTATGTGTGTATCCAAATAGGGCGAGTCTGCTTCCAAAACTGGTCCATAATCTTTTGTACTTACCCATAATTCACTTCCCCACGACATTTTGATCCTTGTGTTTTAGTTTTATACGTTAAAATTTTACAGTTTTTTACTTTCCACACTTATTACAAGTATTTCATTGCTTTTAAAATCTTATATATTTTGATTTTTTTATGTATTTTTTCTTGTTATTATGATTAAAATTGCAGAGACGAATAAAATCAACCATTCGAACGCGATGTCTCAACTAAACTGAAGTGAAATAACGTTTGACGTTTATTTGACAGATTGCGAAATGGTGTGTGGAGAAAATGCATGGTGGGTGCTTGGAAGTTACGTACGTAAGCGGTAAATTATTTAAAATGACTGTTGAATGTAATTTTTTTATAAAATTTATTCATTTAAATAGAGAAATTTAGACAAGAAAAGTTTGAAATGCTATTTTTTTCAAATTTTTTGAAACCCTGTGATAAAAACAACACTGCACGACGAAAAAAGAACGATTCCATACTTTATCAGTTTTAAATTAAAATTGTAAATATTTTAAGGGTGTTTCGGAATTTCTTAGACGTTTAATGCCAACTTTTTTTGTAGAGCAGTGTTATTTAAAACGCTAACGACTAGAGATTTAGAAAAAAAGATCTTTAATAACGAATATTTTGAGCTCCAACTAACGGACTTCGTTTTCTAACAAAACAAACCTACCTCGATTCGATATTGACTTTATGAAATTCAAACTAAATTCACTTCACATCTCCGGATAACATCCATAAAAATTTTACAATTCAAATCCCCTGGTGGCAAGAATTTGAACTCATATTTCATTTGAAAATCAGTCACGTGTTCAGTGACCGTTAAAAATAGTTCTTGAAAAACGGTGCACTTTCGAAAAAGATAAAATTCGCCTTTTTTAGATTAAAGATTTTGACGCCTTCATAGCTTTTGAATGCTTTGGAATTAAAGAACTCAAAAACAGACAGAACTCACCATGAACTTAAAAACTTATAGGAAATGAAAACACCATTCTCATCATTTCTGATAAATATTCTATTAATTTTTATTTCTTTTCATATTTTTTTTCCAACTTAATTATTACATTTTAACATACTTTAATCATTATTTTATTTTTATAACAGGACAGGCTTCTCATGGAAAATGGTTTAGACATTTTTGAATTGAAACATCATCATAATTATAAAACGGCCAAGGAAGGAATGAAACGTGTCCTGTTTAACAGTCTTTATAGGCCGGGTCAACTACAAAATACATTTAACTGTATATTTATTTTTACTTTTCATCATTTATAATCTAATTTATTTTTATAATTTAACTATAGCTAATACTTTTATTTATTTTTTAAAGGCTTTATTTTTAAATCTACCTCAATTTTGTATGAAGACCAAATGAATTATGGGCTCGGTACATTAATTTTAATATCAAATTGTTCTATCTAATTTTAAGCAGCTATAAATTAAGTTTTATTTAGCATTATTTTTATTATAAGCTCGCATTTTTATTCTTTATTTTATATCTTAACACATTTTTTTGCTAATCATAATTTTATTATTATTATCAAATTAACTATTTACATCAAATTTACACTACTAAACATAAACTTCATTTCACAATCTTCGGTCATGTTGGTCTTGCCAACAGTCGGAAGGGGATGATGTCAATTTTTCACTGTGTTTAATTGGTGTTGCATCGTTTGATCTGTATGACGAGCGAGATTTTGGTGTTAAATTAACATTAAAATTCTTGGGGGATCGCATTGATGATGACGCTGAACTTTGTTGCCCGCTAGCATAATTGAATGTGGGAGAAGGACCTGAACTATGGTCATATGTTATCATAGTTAGAGGTGATGTATCACTAGATGTCTTGCCATTTATTTCTGTATTTAGGAAAACATCTTGAAGATTTTTTGTAAGGCGTTTATGGGCTTCCTGACTTTGGTCATTTGACGAGTATGGAATTGAGGCAACAAATGGACTTGGTTCATTATTGACGGTGTAAGGTGGATTTATTGGAGTTGCAGGTGATAAATCTGTGAAATCTGTTTTATCTCCAGTTGATGAATCTACAGAACACATACTTTGCCGTGAAATGTCTTTAGGGATGAGAGATGCACGTGGTGATACAACAGGAGATGGATCATAAATTTCAGGGATTTGTGGGAATGGTAAACGACTACGAACAGAAGGTTCACGTTTACCGAATCTCTGTGCCAAGTAATCATCGTCTTCTTTACTGAATGATTTATCGGATGAAGACGTATTTGGAGTTGATCGTTTATTTCGATGTCCTCCATTACTGCTACTATCATCATAAAAGTTGTCATTTTGAACCGAGATATTACAACAACTACTGACATCTCCAAAATACACCTCTGATTCGGCTGGTTCTTGTCCTTGTTTACAATGATCCGCATCCTGTCCAGGATTTTGTGCGTGTTCTTGAAAGCCAGTATTTTCAACACCTTTAGATGTCATTTTTGATCGTCGACTATGTCTCACATTGATATTTTGTTCCTCTTGCTGTAGCGAATCTGGTCTTGTACTAGTTCCAGGAGCATTGACAACGACTGATGGTTCATTATATTCATGTTCAACAACAGTAGTTTGATTTCTGAAGATTTCTTGTACAGTGACACGCTGTTGAGTTACATTATTAGCACCGGCTCCAATACTTTTCCCTCCTTGATTATAATCAATGTGACGTTTCTTTACTTTGCGAACAGGTAAGGTATTGGAAAACTTATCGCGTGACGGGCCATCACTATCTGATTGGGTATTCTCAAAATTTGATGAATCTTTATTATATTTGATGGCTTGTTGTTGCCTCTGTTTTCGCATTTGAGGAACTGCTGCCAAGAGTTGTGCTTGCGCTGATGGACTGTATGTGATAGGAGGTGTTTCGACAGATCTCTGATGATGCTCAATCGTTTGGACATTTTGCACGTTAGCTACTTGCATTTCACCTTGAATAAGAACAGTAGTTGGTTGCATTGCTTGCATTGGAACTGAACTTATATACTGATATCTTCCGTTATTGTTCATTCTCCTTGCTGGACTATTAGGATCACTATATGGTGGTGGAGGTCCCCACACTCCATATGGAGCATTAATTAGCGTGTAATTAGATTGAACAGTTGTCATAGCGGTTGCATTTGCACCATCAGGCACTGAATTATTCGAGAAACCATATTGAGAGTCAGGACTTGACGGAGTTTGACGGAAACCACGTTGATCATTTGCCCTTTGCCAAGGCATTCGTGGCCAACTCCATCCAGGACCTCTATTTCCTGTGTTGTTTGTATTTCGACCTTGTAATTGACGAGGTCCTTGTGTCATATCATCACTACCTGGATTTGGTGAATAAAAATTACCAGCTTGCCCTGGTATCCAAAAGCGACTTTCAGGTTCCCATGGATATGTGGCAGTTGCTAAAGCATTTCTATGTGCATGACATTGCTCACAACAACGACATGCCGTATTACGAGGAGTGCCTATAATTGGTCCAACTGTTGAAACAGATGGTGGTGGCTGAGTTGAATACAATGAACGACATCGTAATTCTAATTGTTCCCAATACATCTTTTTTCGTTCATGACTGTAAAATAATATGAAAAGAAATAAAATTACCATACATAATTTATTATGTTTTAAAATTAGGACATACCTCAACAATTGATAAACTAACATACAACTAAAAACGGCAACCAATACACCAGCTACTGACAATCCAAATACTGCACGCAAACATGAATATAATGCTCCATGTACAACACCACAATCTGCTGTGGAGTCAAATACAAAGCGTACACCCGGATCTTCAGTTACTAAATTGTCAGCTTGTGGTTGTGTGTAACAAGTACAGGTACGTGTCTTAACTTGGTAGTCACATTCGCGTAACGATTGTAAACGACTCATGTGCAAAACAGTGGTTGTTACAGTCACCAAGGCACATGTTAGTGCAGATGCTAATCCAAATGCACCAGATAATTTTATCTAAAACAGAAAATAAAACATTTTTATTTCATTTAAGAGGGAAAATTAACGTCACTCACCAAATAACTGTAACGATTCCTTCGACGAGCTAAACTCATGATACACAGTCCTGTTAATATCAGCTGTAAATAAAAATGAAATAATTAAAATGTGATCATAGGAAATAAGTAATGCAAAGCTTCAATGCTCATTTAAAAGGAAATGAGATGACAGTGTGACTCTTAATGTTCCATGTCAAAGTTCAATTAAATAAGTGGATTTGTTTCAAAAGTTTAATACACTTCAAAAAACTCACATTTAAAAATGCCACATCATTGACCCAAAAATTCACATAAAACAAATAGGAACAAAAATTATAATAAATAAAGTTATCTTTCTTTTATTTTTAACCACTGTTCTATTAACTCAGACACACAAACACACACACACACTTGCTTTCATTTTCTTTCTTTAGACCCAATTTTTATATTATTATTATATTGCTTATACAAAGTCCTAAGGCAACAAAAGTTAACAAGTTTTAACCTTTCTCCTTTTGTTTTTTTTACTTCTTTTTATTTAATTTTATCCCTATAACAACCATTTAAACATCATTGATATCAGTATTAAAAATGTTGAATGCTTGAAATGAAATATCAGCACTATAACCCCTTTTTCTCTTATATATAAATTTATATGTTGTACGATACAAGACCACAATGGATTTAAGGACATTAAAGTTGGAATATGATAATAAAAATACTAAAGAGTTCATTGTAAAGAGAAAGGAGAGAAAAAGGTTATCTTACAAGCTTATTTTATATTATTATTGCTTTTCACATTTAATAAAGGTTAGATTGTAAAATCAAAATCGCTTTCTTAAAATCTCTCATATAATTGGGAAAAGAAAACTATGGAATTGGATTGACAATTAACTTCGCATTTATTTGAAATTAAAAAAGGGATAAGACACATATGGGCTTAAATGAATTTTAAAATACCCAGCTAACAGAAACTATCAAGAACTTTTGCAGTCTCACAAAAATTGCTATATGGACACTTTTAACATTTCTCGATTCGTTCCAAGGTTATCAATGAGTAAAAGTCTGATTTGATTTTGCTTTTTTGAATTCGTTTTTCTGAGTATGAAACAAAATTGTTGCTTAGCGCAATCTACTGAGTCAAAATTGTCGCTCAGCACTATCTGCTGAGTCAAAATTGTCACTCAGCGCTATCTTCTGAGCCAAAATTGAAAACATTAAATGAAAGTATTTGCAGGTTTTCATTTTCTATTGATTTGTAAAGCCATCTGCGACTTGACTTTTGAAAACCTTTTCAGTAAAACTCAGATGAAGCAAAAATTAATCTTCAGCGCCATCTACAGGTCGAATAAACTCTGAATAGTGAATGGATGTCATTAAATCAGATTTAAACTTGTAACAAAAACTCTGAACTTCAATTTTCTTATCCAGGTCAAGAATCATGATAAATTAGACCTAAGACCATAAACCCATAATTTTTATCTCTACTTTTTAAAATTACTTTAACAATTATTGTGGTTTTTATACATGCCATTTATTCCTTTATCATATCAAATCATCATCATCATCATTTAACTAAATAGCCCAAAACAATCATTTTATTTTTGGTAATGTACATTTGCCAGTATTTAGACATGATGATTTTGATTCCAATTTTGAACGAATTTTCATTCAAATGATTTTATTTTGGATAAAAAAAATGGAAAAGTAAGCCAAGGAAGGTAAATGGAAAAGTTGAAAAAAGAGATAAAAAAGAACATTAAGAGGCTATTAATAAAAATACATAATAAAGCCATATAAGAAGGCCAGACCAGTAACATGAAAAAAAAACAACAACAAAAAATCTAGAAGATAACACAAAATGTAGCAAAATATTTTTCATTTTGAATGGTTTTCCTCATTTTTTTTGTTTTTTTTCTTCGTAATTCTTCATCACATTAAACAATTTTTAAAATTCAAAGTTTGTGAAACAAAAAAAAAATCATCTTCAAGGTATAAAAGGAAATAAAGTTATTATTAGTCATTTGTATGCATCTCATGTAAAATTACTCTTCTTGTTTTTTTTTCTTTTTTACTTTTATTGAAAAAATGAGGATATAAGACCTTTTTTTATGATGATCCAATGTTACAATAAAGAAAATCCTTTTATTTTATAGTAAAACAATGAGCTGAAATGGGAAAATAATTGGTGAAGTTAAAATAGGACTAACCTACATATTTATTTTCCCTCAATGTAGCAACTGATCAAACTTATCACGAATAAAATCCCATTCCAAAGGCAACAAAAAAGAACAAAAATATCCTCGACACAGGTAAAGTTATTTATTTTTATTTTTAAAAGTAATTAAAAACTTTGGTTTACCAACTTTTTTGTGTGTTTTTTTTTTGTTGTTGTCTTTTATTATTTAACAACACGATGAATAAACAGTTTGTGGGTATTACGTATAAAAATATTTATTTATAAATAAAATCAATAAATTTAATTTTTTTTTGTTTACCCAAATTAAAATCAAAATTAACGAGATTCTCTTGAGATGAATTAAAAAAAATATAAAATAAAAAGAACACAATTATGAATTTATTTTTAAAAATATTTCATTGAAATTTCATTGAAATAAAGTAAAAAAAAATTACTTTTTGTTCATTTTTTAAAACAAAACAAAAAAAATGCTTTTCAATGAAAAACAATTATGATGATGATAAAAATATTTAAATATCACACAATAATAGAATGTGCTGAAGTGAAAACTGTTGAAAATTGTATTCAGGTCAAATTTTTTTTTTGCATTTGCATTTGTTTTCAGTGCATTTCTTGTTGATATGGAATAAAATGCAAGTATTGTGGGCCGTCTGAGTCAGCAAAATGGCCGAATTTTCAAAATGGAAAAAATTTCCACAATCGTAGAAATTACCAGAACTGAGAAAGTTCAATGAAACTATAAAAATCGCAAAAATTCTTAAATTTAAAAAATAAAGGACGAATTTTGTGTGGTGAATTATTTTTGCGCTCGTCTACATCGCTCACGATAACGTTTTACAATTTTTTTACTTTAATTGTTTTCATTCATTGAGTGAAAATTAAAATTTAAATGAAGCGTCAGTTAAATTAAGTCGAAAAATCATATGAATTGAAATGAATTTGATTGGGATATGAATTTAAAATGAAAATTTTTGAAATATTAAAAATTCAACTGATTTTCGTTTAATTTGGGTGAAAATTTTTAAGTAGAGTTCACTGAAGAGACCTGGCAAAAGCTCTGTTTCTATAAATTCATGTACAAATATTTAGAGACCGATTTAAGGCATCATTTGGGCCCATATTTTGGCATCTCAAGAAACCGCCACATTTTTTAGTCTTGACTCAGCGCGTAACGAGGAAAATGCACATTTGAAATTCTAAAAATTCATATCCAAACAAATTTTCCTATAAAATGATAAAATATTTGAATAGACGAGTCATTCTACACATTTTATATTGCCTTTAAGTCATTTTCACACAAAAACATGAAAATAAATTGAATTTTAATTGTTACACAAATTTGATTCTATTGTAACCAAAAATGAATTTAATTGCTGTTTTTACTAAAAATGTTCGTTGCTAGGACACACAAAAAAAAATAAAAATATAGAGTGCTAACAAAAAAAAAGTCGATGCACTATCAAAAGTACTGGAAACCGACTTGATTCAATCGGATTCAAATCCTGTAAAATTCAACGAAACTCAAACATAAATAACACAATCAAAATGTGAACCAAAAAACAACGCAAACGACAATTGATAACACAATAAACAAATAAAATTCAACAAACAATGCAGATAAAATTGAATCGCTTCAATAATTTATTTTTCTTTGTAATTTATACAATTTATCGTTACTGTTACTGTATTCATCTTTATCATCTTACACGATGTGATACAAAAAATAAAAAATTATCATCCACATAGACACAAAACACAAATTGCAATGTACGTGTAATTTTATGCAGGACACAATAAATAAATAAACAAACAACAACAACAGCAGCAGATAAAATTGTGTAGCGAAGAAGCGGATGAATAACAAAATATATCGCAGTTCCAATGTAAAATTTGTAACATTACACAGTGTTGATGTTGTTGTTGTTGTTATTTTTATTTTTATTATTATTATGATTGTAGTATTTATCGGATATGGAAATGGAAATTTTATCGTTTCAATGAAATCGCATGGATATGCAATGGAAATTTTCTGGCTAAGTATACAATAAATATTATTTTGTTTTTTTTTTATTATTACTTTTAATGTATGACCTCCTTTGGGAAAAATATATAATAAGTGGAGTACGGAATATTACTGCCATATATCTGTCATTTTATATAAATTTATGATTATTTTTATTTTAAAATTGTTTCATCACTTCCTTTTTGATATTTATTTATTGATTAGAGTTTTTCCAATTTAGACTTTCAACATAAATTAAGTCAAAAACAAAATTCAAAGTAAGAAATCAAACAGTTTTCTCAATGGGAGTCTCCTTTTAAAATTCAATAAATATTATTTTTGTTTTCTTTGAAAAAGAAAATTTTTCTTCCCGTTAAGATCAAAATAAATTTTTATTGCGCTCCTTTTTGTTTTATTTTATTATATTTTTTTTTAACAATATAAAATTTATTATCATTCATTCCTATTTATTTTTCTCTTGCTGTTGAATTATGGATGGAAAAATACAATAAATATAAAAAAAGGACTTCAAAGCAAACATTGATTCCAATAAAAGAGTGTCTGGTTCAATAAAAAATAAATAAAGAACAAAACAAAGGAAAAAAATCAAAGCAAAATCACTGCAATTGAACATTATTTATGATTATTTTTTTATGTTTATAAAATGCCAGACGTTTCCATTATGTTTGAAATGAAATTTATTATTAAATTTAAAATAAAATACCAGGCGTTTCCATTAGATTTGAAATGAAATTTCATGTTAAATTTAATACTGCTCTTTGTGACCTTATTTTAACATCGCTGATGAACCTTAACCAGGCCTATAGAAAGGAAAGCTCAGACTTAATGAACACGAAGTATGTCTTGTCGCATAATTTTGATCTTTTATTATCTTTTGAGGTAGTTTGGAAAGAAGAAAACGTCATTCAAAATGATATGGAGGAAGCATGGTTCACTGATGGGTCTAAAACTGAAGAGGGAATTGGTTTTGGTATTTACGGGAGAGATACAAATTTGTCATTTTACGATAGTGTTGAACACTAAGCAACTGTTTTTCAGTCTGAGATGCAAGTCATTAAAGTATGCTGTGAATATATGTTGTCCAAAGAATACACAAACACAGACATAGTAATAGCGTCAGACAGTAAATCTTCTCCTGAGGCCTTATCCCAATCAAAAATAAAATCTGGTCAGACATGGAGATGTCTGATAGCACTTAATGACCTTGGTGAGTAAAATAATTTAAGAATCAATTGGGTTCCAGGTCACTGTGGGAAAGAAGAAAATGAAAGAGCAGATGAATTAGCTAGAAAACTATCTGCTAAAGCTCATAAAGCAGAAGATATTAAATGTGGTATTTCCATAGGTACTGTCAAGCCGATAAATAAACAATGGATACGAGACCAATCTCAAAAAATATTGGAATGAAACACCCAACTAAGACAATAAAAACGCTTCATTCATGGTCCATCTCCAAAAAGAGCAGAGAAACTGTTGAACTTATCAAAAATACAATTAAGGTGGACCATTGGAATATTCACAGGTCACTGGAAATTTAAATAACCTCTAAAAATCATTAACCTAACGGAGGATAATACCTACAGATATTGTGAGAAATCTTATCTTCGGAAATGGTCATCCGGATTCGAGTGATTTTCGAGGATATGAGCTAGAACTTCTGCTGATTTATTTAAAAACGATTGGACTGCTAGTAGAACAGACGCTTGCAATCAATAGGTCGTTGAAATAGGCTGACTTAATGGCACATATGTGCATGTTAGTCAGGTACGTACATAATAGGGCTTCCGTCCGAGCTGGACGGCTTTTCATATCTAATCTAATCTAAAACAAAATACCAGGCGTTTCCATAATATTTAAAATCAAATTTCTTATTAACTTAAACGTAAAATACCAGGCGTTTCCATTATGTTTGAAAAAATCTTATTAAATTTAATCAAAATTATAGAAAAAAGTTGAATTTCAAATTCAAACAAATTTTCCTATTCAAATACTACAGAAAAGTAATGGAAAAAGATAAATATCCTTTTCAATGGATACATTTTCATTTCATTTCATTTCATTTCATTTTATTTAAAATAAATATTGATTTCAATCAATGATGACATTTAAAAAAACTAAGTATATTACTTAGTACAACACTTATTATAACCCACATATAAAAAAAAATTGGTATCAGAGAAACTTTCATAATATCAAATGATGAAACTTAAAATAATTTTCAAACCGGAAATTTACATCCTTTATAAATAAATTGAATTTCTGTTTCAACATCAACTTCATAATATTTTATACACCATCATGCGAAATTTAACTCCTTCTTCCATTCATTATTTTATTTCATTTCACATATAAGTGTATATTTATTTTTTATATTTTATTTTGAGATATTAGTTTATCTTTGTACAATGTACATGAGAGACAGCTGCATGATCGGCAATATTTAAATAAAATTTTGTATGGAAACGTTTTGAAAATTTTACTTAGCTTTATGGGAAAAGCGATAACGAAATAAAATGAATTTATCTGTAGACGTAAAACTTGCCATCGGTATCAATTTATGTAAATTTTATTGTCTCTGATTTTGATTTTCGCAATACAAGTACAAAAAAAATGTTCTATATAAGTGCTGTATTGTATCGGAAAGTGTGTCAGTTGGTATGATTATATGCGATTTATTCATTTTAATGTAAATTGTGTAGTTTTTTTCATATAAAAGGAAATTACTGAAAAAAATATTAAATTTATATCCTAGAGTCAGAGAAATGTGAGAAATTGTTAAGTTTTGAAATGGAGATTTATGATTAAAATAAATATTTGACTTTAATGAAAGATATCCTTTTATTTTGAATTGAAATTTGATAAGTTCATGATTCGGTTGGTAGGTGTCGCTTTAAAATGAAGGTTTATCATCGACGGAACTACACTTTTAATGAACCTTTTAGTAGGATTGCAAGATCTTTTAATGATGTATCGACCTTGATTGAGGATAATCCTAGCAGAGCTGTTTTCATCCATAGATTAAAATTAAATTAAATAAATTTCTGTACTTAAAATTTTTTGTAAAAATTTTTGTAATAATTTTCTGCCAGTACTTGGCACTGAATAAATAAATAAAGTTTGTAAAGTTTAAAGTGAATCCCTCAATTTTGAACAAGCAAATTCGAAAGAAGGACATTTTCATGCAGTTTTTGATTAATTTTCTTATGGAAAATGAGATATTTTGTGATTTCGTCACCAGATGTCGCTTTACAATATTTTTTTTTAAATCACTGTCCAAATAATAACCTGTTCAGAACTTATTCGTGCCAAATTTGGACAATAAAGCAAGAATTGTGGCCACTCGAATTATCTACGAGCAAAGCGTATTTGGAAGCGTTTTGAAGTCACAGTTCAAATTTCGCTCACCAGATGTCATTGAAAAAAAATAATATTTTTATCAATAATTTACATCATAAAAATCATAATTCACTGTCAAAAACTTTACCCTAGACCTAGTTTTTTTTGTGTGTCACTTATAAAACAAATTTTTTATATCCTTTTACAAGAAAACCATTTACTGTAGGATGTCAATTATAGAGAAAGGCAATTAATCAATCACTTAATTGAATTTATTTTACTTTTTTCCTTTTCCTTCCTTTCATTCACAAGGTACAGCGCAAACTTTTTACTGTAAAAACGCTAAAGAAAAAGTTAAATTAAAGTCTTTAAAAGGAAACAAATCAATGTCAAATGAGACACGGAAAACTTTCACGCCTGGTTTTGAAATTTCATTTTTTTTGTGTTATGATTGATTTTCTTTTCCTGAACAATGATCATAAGTTATAATTTTCATTGACATTTATTTTTGCCTTTCTAAACGAGTTCTAGAGTTAAATGCAATTATTATCTGTCCAATTTCTTTACACATGACATCACTTAAAATAATAATAATAAAAAAGAATGAGCTTTGACCTAATTTCCTTTTCAAATTATCTGTCACAACAATCTCTACTCATTCATTTCATTTCAACATTTTAATTCACTTGAATAATTTTCTCTGTTTTTCATTATTTTACTGTTTTTTTTATTTCATTTTAATTCCTATTCCAACAAAAAAATATATAAATTGACACATTGCTGACACACTGAACTCCCATTTATTCATCAATTCATGGCATATCACAAACAAATCAATATCACAATATATAGAATTTCCCATTAACACTTGTTGATGTTCAGTTATTATTTTATTTTTTTTTTGTTATTCAATATAAAAATAATAATTGCTTTTCTATTTATTGGTATTCTGCAATAATAACAACAATAATAACACAAATGAAAAAAAAACGAAAATTAAAATATTTTATTGTGTTTTCATTTGTGTGTGTGTTTGTATGGATGGTTTTGGTTCAATATGGCAAACCTGAACAAAACATGTAAATAAATGAGAATTTTTTTTAGTCATTTTGGAATGAGATGTATTATTTAGGATTCAAATGTGTGATAAAGGTGTGTGTGTGTGTGGGTGTGTGTGTTGAAAATAAATATTAAGCAAACAAGAAGGAATGAGAAGCAATTATTGTTTCAGGGTTTCAAATGCTTAGGAAATCAACAAATAAAAAAAAAATATAGAAAAATAGAGGTAGAATGGAGAAAAGGTAGGATGATGATGATGACAAATGGAAAATAAACAGAACAGGTGAATGTTTACATCAAGATTAATTTTTTTGTTATTTTTGTTGTTGTTTATTTCGTATTTATATTTTTAAATGGAAAAAAATTACAAAGGAAAGTTAACATTTATATTATTCTCCTTTTTTTGTAGAAAAATGCAATGAAAACGAGAAGGTCGAATGTACAAAGAGGTTAAAAAAATCACGAAAATTACTCTCCCGTCGCAACCGCCATTTTGAAGATAATTCTCATTATGAAAATAACTGTCATTTTGAAAATAACCGTCATTTTGAAAATTGTCACCATTTTGAAAATTTTTGAAAAAAAATATTTGAAAAAATCGGTCATTTTAGGCCTAATTATTGAGCCCAATCCCTGAGCCCTATTCTTGACCCTACTTTCAGAGCTAATGAGTTAAGGTTCATTTTAGTAATCTTCTCTATCCAACAAAATAAATTAACATTGTTTTTAAATTTTTAACCGTTTTTAACGGTTTTTCATGTTTTGAAGGCTCTGGAGCCCAATCCATGAGCCCAATCTCAAAATTAATGAGTTTAAAATCATCCTATTAGACCTCCTCTGTCTAATAAAAAAACCGTTCCGATGGACCATTCCGGAATTATGAGTAAGTCAGACAGAGTAACGACGGACAAACCGTCTCTAATAGTGCATTTTTTCTTACGAAATGCACTAAAAACTTATGGTGTCAAATGTCCATTTAAGTAAAAATTTTATTGACATTGAAAAACTGGAAAATGGGTTAGGAAAATCACAAAGTTCGGAAAAAATCCTAAATTTTGAATCTTTGGACCTGACTAGAGTGCTCCAAATATTAAAATTTCTTTTGATTTTGTAGCTTTTCTTTGATTTGGTGAATTTTTTCTGGTCTCTTTGATGTTTTTCGCCATTCTAAAAATTTTTACTTAAATTTTCACCCAAATTTTTCTGGAAAATTTTCTTTTCACTGTCAGCATCAAAATGTTGATATCCTGTCATCCGAATCAGTCACCTATTTTTTTTATTATTATTGACATTAAAATCCATTTCCACTTTTCACATAAATTTTACATTTTATTTTCGCTTATCCTCACTTTTTTTTTGATCAACAAACTTCATCAAATTTGATTTTACGGTAATTGCTTGAATCGTTAAATTTATTCAAATAAACTGTAAAAACATTCTCAGCATTTTTCACGCAACAAAATGAAAATCCTTCACATCATCTGTCATTTTTCATTTCCATAATAAAAAAGTAGAAAATAAACGCCATAAAATGATCTGCTTTTCTACATTTCATCCCACTTTCTTGCAAATCCAACGCCAATACTTATCAATATCATGCCAAAATATTCGTCAATCTATCATAACATTAATCTCATCACTCTCTCTCGATATCTGTCTAAATTTTTCATGCAATCATTTAAATATAATATTTATTTTTTCGATTATTATTATTTTTTTATTGTATCGTATCGAAAAAAAAAAGTTTTTCTTTTCAAAGAAAAGCTGATTCACACACTCACGTATCTGATATCATTATTTTCATTTAAGTATTTTGTTTATTTGTCTATCTCTATTTGAGTCCTTTTTTATCACTTTAAGAGTACTCACATAAAAATAAAATAAAAAGGTATCTTTGTATACATAAAAAAAAATTTTATCAAGAAAATTTATAACTTTAACTATTTATTTATTTTATGTATCATTTTATGTATCAATGGCTGTATTTCATTTAATATCAAAGTGAGAAGATAATGATGATGCCATAATAATAAAAATGAAAATAATAATACCTGATGATGAAACGATGAAACAAAATCGATCTGACAAGAAAGAAAATACACAAAGAGTGTGTGCGATTATGGATAAGAAGTTCAAATTAGACATAAAAAATAATGGAAAAATTTCCGAACAAAATCATTAATACAGATAAATAAAGAGGAGAAAAAAAATTGGAAATCATATGAAAATGTGAGTGGGTGGATTTGATGGAGGCGTACATTGAAAATGAATTTAATAATAAAAAAATAATATTGATATGATAAGTAAACTGTTTGTCAAAATGAAGTAAATATTGATGATGTGTATTCATTTAAATATAATTATTAATCAAATGATGTCTATTCAATGGAGCACAATGAAGGTCACAATGGAATATCTCAAGATTTTTGGTAGGAGGGTGACCGTGAAATTTCATCATAGCCAGACACTGTTAAAAAAAACATTAGACTGAAGTAAGCAACGACTTGGAAAAATGTTCAAGACTTTATCCTTGGAAAATTTTTCAGGAAAGCCTAAATACGATCTAAATTACACTAAAAGCCCCCTCAGCACCCTCTGAAGGGTCCAATCGAAAAATCCAGATAAAAGTACCTGTATTTTTACACCCTCTAACTATCTGTATACTCATCAAAGGCTTTTTCATTGTAAAATTTTTCAGGAAAGCCCAAATACAACAAATATATAGGGCTGAGAGCAGAGCTCGGAAAAATGCAAAGCCAAAAAAGCCGTTTCATTTTGGCTAAGCTACAAGCCAAAGCCAAGCTAAAATAATAATTTGGCTTCGGCTATAGCAAAAGCCAAAGTAAATTTTCTTTTGGCTCTTGCTACAGCAAAAGCTAAAATAATTTTCTCATTTTGCTTTTGCTGCAGCCAAAGCCATATAGGAGGACTATAGCCTCCACGACTTTAAACATGTCGCATCTCTTGCCCAAGATTTCTTGGGCCGCCTTCTTACAAGCCGCTAACTCATTTTGCAGCTCTTCTTTCTCCTCTCCTGAAGCCAAATTAACTGTCTTCGACAACGATTGCATTCCAGGCTTTATCGTTTTTTCGTCCTTGAACACGGATTCGTACATTAACAAAATATTTTTCCCCATTGGCTCAATTTGACCAAGTTCATTCTTGCTCTTATTTATAATAGCATCATATGTAGCACGGTGTGCTAAGATTTGTTGTTGTAATGTTGTGCTGAAATATTCTCGAATTTTCCGATTTTTCCAATTTTCAAGTCCATTTTTCAGACTATTTTCCTATTTTCGCCTCCACTCTCCAATTTTGCATAAATAATGATAATAAGACACCCCAATTCTCCCGAATTTTTAAATCGACGATCATCGCTAATTGTAAAATTTGAGAGCTTTCACTTGAATTTTGGCACAATAAGCTCATATCAAAAATCCCTAGAATTTGATTGATGTAAGTAAGCCTAAAAAACTTTAATTAATCAGCAAAATAAATCCATAATCCAATCAAAATTCATATTTCCATTTGAAAATTTTCACATATCCTTTCAATGTTTACACATGCCACTAAAATTTAATCCTCAAACTATTTATTTTTCAATTGAAACGTAAATCAGCCTATTCAAGCACAACAACATTTTCATTTTAGCACACATTACATTACAGCAACTAATTACTTTCGTTAATTTTGTTCATTCTAATTTCTTATTAGATCCATAAATTTTTATACACACACATACGTGCATTGTACAGACAACACAGACAAGAAACGTAACACACAAAAAAGGGAGAGAGAGAAGCCTGTCAGCCACAAAAATGTAGATTTAACATTTAATCTGCAATACATTCAACTTCAAAAAGGCACTTTAATTTGTGTGTGTGAAGGAGGTTTTTCTGATGAAAGTAAATATTTTATGTAACATGAAAAAATTACATAAAGATAAAAATGAGGAACACTAATAATTAATGTCATCTGCATATAAAAGGTTGAAATTACATTGAAACAGGACTTGAACGTGAACGTGATATTCTTACAAAGGATTTTCTTTATTTTTTTCCTTGATATTGTTTTAAGACTTCATACAAACATAAAAATAACGAAAAAAAAGACAAACATCAAAAATTTTCATAGTTACACGTGTATTTTTCTTATTTTCTTGTAAAATAATAAATTTTACACATTTCTGCTGTTTATTTAAAAGTTATACCTTGAAAATGTTCATAAATTTCATTTATAATTTTCTTGTTAAACATTCATTCATCGTATTTTATTTTCAGCTTCATTCTTAATTTGCATTTCCCATGTTTTTCTTTCCCTATGCCAATGTTAATGTTGTCTCACTCATTTAATGTAAGACGATGGCAAAAGTAAATTTTGTATTAAAATAAAAATAAAATAATAATATCTAAGAGCTTTTAAAAGTAAATAAAACGTGAGAATTTCATGAAATACGTCATTATGGGTAATATAATTATCATTTTTTATTATCACACATTTTGTAGCTTTCTGTCCCTTAGCACAGAGAGTAGGAGCAGGCGCGTCTTTCAACAAAAAAAACATGAATAATGCATAATAATAATTCAGTGAATGTGATAACGATGAAAAAAATGATTAACATTACATGAATTTTCATAATTAACACGTGCTTTCAACTGAAGAAATTAAATTGAGGAGGGTAAGGGGAAAATTCCTCATTGAAATCAAATTAAAATGATACCAAGTCAAACTGGGTCACAGATAAATAAACAATCATTATTACATAACATTTGTGTCATAGTATGAATTCTTAAAGTCATGCCATGTTCACACAAAAGAAAGGATATCAAGATATCAAACAGCAATATAGGTGACCCATTTATATTCCTTCCTCATATTTACAAAGACGACAAGATACTACAAAATATTTGCCATAGTACATAAAATATTTTACAAAACAATGAAAGTTTCGTTTTTCTTCAAAAAAAAAATTACGATGAGAGAACAAGCCAAGAAACAATGATAATAATAAAAATAAAAATAAAAGAAAAAAAGGACGATGACATAAAATTTATACAAGACGAAACATGAGCTTTGCATATGAAAGTTTATGGAAATTTATGTGATAAAAAATAAAACTTACCAGTGTTGCGGGAACAAAACTAGGCACTGTTTCAAAATAGCTAACTGTACTTGTGTAGGATCTAATTAAAAAGTAAACTGCTAGAAATAGGAGACCCAGCACTAATGATGTACCGCCACATATTAAACACCAAATAACATATTTTCGAACGCCAGATGTGTGTGGTACTGTAAAAAAAAGAAAATGAAATTAAAAAAAGGAAAATTAATAATAATAACGCACAATGAAACACTTAAATTAAGGTTAAAATAGTAAAAATTAATGTCACGTAAAATGGTGCTAAAAAAAAAGATGAGATGATATCAGAAAAGAAAAAATTACACTGATTAAGGATTTACATGTGTAAATGTCGTGACTTCATTTAGAATGAAATTTTATTGTTTGATGAAATTTATTTCAAGTTTCGAACTTTTCGTTTAATTATTTTAAGCGAATTTCATGTCGATTTGTGCTTTGAAATCATACATACTTTTTGCTTTGATGTTTACTGAACGTTACGTTAAATGAACGTAAAGAAGTGCGAAATAAAATAAAATTATGTGGTGAGTGTCCTTAAAGATTTTGTATCCTGTAGTATTCTCACTCAGGGAAGTTTTATATTTCTTTCTCTTTTCTTGAAAAACAATATCTCCTTTTTCTGTTTCTTGTGCCAATTATGTCGAATAAAATTGATGGCGTATCCTTTCTACCAAAGTCTTCATGAGACAGAGGTACCTGATCCTCTTAAGTGAGCCTGTACTTACCCCTAAGGGCGTAACACGCACGTGCCATTAATTCACACTAAAAATTTCTTACAGCCGGGCGGATACGCACCCAGCAGGCAAAAAACTAGTAGGTGAACTTGCACTTAGAACTATCTTGCTATGTTCAAATTTCTACATTTTTAATGTCACACTAGGGACAATAGGACATGATTTGTTCAAAACCCTTAGATTTTAAGTTAATCTTGTCATATGAAGCACTTTCAGACTTAAAAAAGACGTATTTGAGTTGAAATTCACAAGAATTTTTAATATCCCAAATTTGATTGCTCAGACACGATTAACAAGAAGATCACGTACAAGTTACACCTTTGTTCCTTAAATTTCAAAAAAAAAAAATATGACACAAAGTTGTATAACAGACATGTCTCCCATACCATAAGACATGTTACGAAAATCAACTTTTCTTGAAATAATTTATGAAAATTTTCATTTTTCTAACACTGTTAGCTGAAAATGCACCGCAAATCACCCGCATTATATGCAAAGACTAAAAGAGTGCCCATAATATTCGAAATACTTATCCAAATTAACTGGAAATGCGATAAAAATTGCATTCATCAAACATCATGTAAGCGTCAATCGAAGATCTCCGTCTTCTAACAAAATCAATTTGTACTCCGGAGCGTTTTCAACTTACAGTGAAGCCAAATTAAGTTACCCTCATGGTCATGATAAATTAAATCACTCAATATCAAAAAAAATCATTTTAAATTAAATGCAATTACTAACCAGTTGATGGTGGTCGATATGGTTCAAGGTAATTACATGGTGGAGGTACACTGTATTGCACCACTTGCATTACCGGATATCCATGCATGATTACGAGAAAATTATACTTATTTTTTATTTTTTTTCACAATTTATCTGCGCCAATGAACATTTATTGACACTTTTTTATTATTATTATTCTTTTTCAATTTTTTTTGAATATTTTTTATTCTGAGTGTAATGCAGAACAAACACTTTTAAATCACTTATAATCTTTGTTTTTGTTATTTTTTTTGGTTTTTCAATATCAATTCTTATTTTTTTATATTTTTATGAGATGTTTGCCTTAAAAGAAATACATTTTCATTTTTATTCATCATGACTGTGTGTGTGTGTGTATCTAAATTTGATAAAGTAACATATCAAAATACACACACACGCACGAACAAAAACACACCGTGATTTATGTGTGCTTTGATTTCTTTGAACACTTCATTGAATATGAGAATTATGAGTGATTTAATGTTCTAAGATTTTTATATAAGAATTTTTAAGTGCATTTGGTAAGAAAAAATGCACTATTACAGACGGTTTTTCCACCGTCACACTGACACTCTGTCACACATTTAGCTCCATAACTTCGAAATGGTTCATCAAGCCAGATCGGGTTCTTTTTCTGTTAGATAGACGAGTTCATGAGGATAATTTATATCTCTTTAGTTTTGCGATTGGGTTCATAGATTGGACGACAGAGCCCTAAAACGGTCAAAAGCCCAAATTTTCCCAAAATGGAATCTGAATTTTTTCAATTTATTTAAATGTCGGAGTTTTGCTGTCACTTTCATTTACAAAAATTTTCCGATTTTATTTAAAACTTAATTTTATTCAATGAATCGAGTCCCAACGAAATGCACTTTTCTAAACTGCCCATAAGCTCTAATATTATTATTTATAAAGCTCTTATTATTTATTTATTTAGCGAAAGTGATATCCCGAAAATATTGTCACATAATTCTCAAAGGAAATGCTTGTTGACATTTTCTTTTAATTTGTTACATATTGTTCCATGTAACGTTAATACAAAATATAAAGGAAATTTTTTACATGTACTGTATTGTAAAGTAACCATAGACATTTTATATTGCTTTTGAAATAAAAGCTCAAAATTTCATTTAATTACTGAGCATTTAAAAGAACTTGAAGCAATTTAAAAGTTATTTCCCTTAAGTGAGATAAAAAAAATGTTGATTTTATGAGACAATTTATTGTAATATTAAGGAAAAAATATTTTTCATGGAAAATTTTTCTTTTCTCTTACTTTAAAAGAAAAATGTGTCAGTGAAATTTTTTTAATGAGTGACTTTTTGATCAGAAAACCCTGATTCCGATCAAATATCATCAGGTCCCCTTACCAATCTATCATTTTCTATCGCTTTTAGTCATTTTATTGCTAACGGAAGCAAGTGAACATGAAGAAAATTATTATTTATTTATTTATTGTCACTTGAGACAAGTACTGTAATAATAATAATACACCGTGTCTTCCTTCAAAATAAACACAAGAGCTAAATTATTTTATAGATACAAGGATACAAGCAAAATGTGTGTCTCTATGTCTTTTTTTATTTTTTTATTATTTTCTCAGTATTCAATTTTTTATAATACTTTTATATTAGGTCACATTGACAAAAAATTACTAAGCAAAAACGTCGCCACAGCCTTTCTGAGACGTCCAGGACCCATAGTTTCTTCTGAAACTATGCCTTATTTTCGTTGGCCGAGGTGCTCGCGTAAAAAAAAATTAGGGTTGCCATACAACTTTTAGTGAAAATTCAAAAAAATTCCACGAATTTTCCGGAAAATTCGGAAAAAAAATATATTTTCAGAATCCCCTCAACCTAAGCTACAACTTTGCCGAAGACACCAAAGACCTAACACGAACATGAAAAAAATTTTTTTTTACATACACATGAATTCTCTTATTATAATACTTTTATATTAGGTCACATTGACAAAAAATTACTAAGCAAAAACGTCGCCACAGCCTTTCTGAGACGTCCAGGACCCATAGTTTCTTCTGAAACTATGCCTTATTTTCGTTGGCCGAGGTGCTCGCGTAAAAAAAAATTAGGGTGTCCATATAAAAAAATAGGGTTGCCATACAACTTTTAGTGAAAATTCAAAAAAATTCCACGAATTTTCCGGAAAATTCGGAAAAAAAATATATTTTCAGAATCCCCTCAACCTAAGCTACAACTTTGCCGAAGACACCAAAGACCTAACACGAACATGAAAAAAATTTTTTTTTTACATACACATGAATTCTCTTAACAGAATGTGAACACATCGACTTGAAATTTAGAATTGTTAAAAAAAATTAACATTTAATAAAACTAAAAAGTAAAAAATAAAAAAATATATAAAAAAATTCAAATGAAAACAAAGTTCTGACCATTATTTAGGAAGTTATTAACTTCTAAAATAAACTTTTATAAAAGGTAGGTGGCTAACTAAAAAGTGAAAAACAAGAAGCTTTCAAGTAAAATAAAGTATTTGAGATTAAACACAAATTTGTTAAAAGTTGAATTTTGGGTATTAACAGAAAACCAATTTTTTAAGAATATTCACCTTCAAAATTCAACTTTTAACAAATTTGTGTTTAATCTCAAATACTTTATTTTACTTGAAAGCTTCTTGTTTTTCACTTTTTAGTTAGCCACCTACCTTTTATAAAAGTTTATTTTAGAAGTTAATAACTTCCTAAATAATGGTCAGAACTTTGTTTTCATTTGAATTTTTTTATATATTTTTTTATTTTTTACTTTTTAGTTTTATTAAATGTTAATTTTTTTTAACAATTCTAAATTTCAAGTCGATGTGTTCACATTCTGTTAAGAGAATTCATGTGTATGTAAAAAAAAAATTTTTTTTTACATACACATGAATTCTCTTATTATAATACTTTTATATTAGGTCACATTGACAAAAAATTACTAAGCAAAAACGTCGCCACAGCCTTTCTGAGACGTCCAGGACCCATAGTTTCTTCTGAAACTATGCCTTATTTTCGTTGGCCGAGGTGCTCGCGTAAAAAAAAATTAGGGTGTCCATATAAAAAAATAGGGTTGCCATACAACTTTTAGTGAAAATTCAAAAAAATTCCACGAATTTTCCGGAAAATTCGGAAAAAAAATATATTTTCAGAATCCCCTCAACCTAAGCTACAACTTTGCCGAAGACACCAAAGACCTAACACGAACATGAAAAAAATTTTTTTTTACATACACATGAATTCTCTTATTATAATACTTTTATATTAGGTCACATTGACAAAAAATTACTAAGCAAAAACGTCGCCACAGCCTTTCTGAGACGTCCAGGACCCATAGTTTCTTCTGAAACTATGCCTTATTTTCGTTGGCCGAGGTGCTCGCGTAAAAAAAAATTAGGGTGTCCATATAAAAAAATAGGGTTGCCATACAACTTTTAGTGAAAATTCAAAAAAATTCCACGAATTTTCCGGAAAATTCGGAAAAAAAATATATTTTCAGAATCCCCTCAACCTAAGCTACAACTTTGCCGAAGACACCAAAGACCTAACACGAACATGAAAAAATTTTTTTTTTTACATACACATGAATTCTCTTAACAGAATGTGAACACATCGACTTGAAATTTAGAATTGTTAAAAAAAATTAACATTTAATAAAACTAAAAAGTAAAAAATAAAAAAATATATAAAAAAATTCAAATGAAAACAAAGTTCTGACCATTATTTAGGAAGTTATTAACTTCTAAAATAAACTTTTATAAAAGGTAGGTGGCTAACTAAAAAGTGAAAAACAAGAAGCTTTAAAGTAAAATAAAGTATTTGAGATTAAACACAAATTTGTTAAAAGTTGAATTTTGGGTATTAACAGAAAACCAATTTTTTAAGAATATTCACCTTCAAAATTCAACTTTTAACAAATTTTTGTTTAATCTCAAATACTTTATTTTACTTGAAAGCTTCTTGTTTTTCACTTTTTAGTTAGCCACCTACCTTTTATAAAAGTTTATTTTAGAAGTTAATAACTTCCTAAATAATGGTCAGAACTTTGTTTTCATTTGAATTTTTTTATATATTTTTTTTTTCATTTTCTGTTGCTCTTACACAAAAGAAACATTCATCAGTGTGTATCATCATCATCATCATGATGAACAAGGAAAAAAAATGTTTGTAAATATTGTCGACGAATTTAATTTTAATTTTAAGCAATTTTCTTGAACACGAATTTGATGAGTTATACACTCATTTTAATATTTTTCGTGTACATACACTGTATGTGTGTGTCTGTGCATACGTAACACAATTCGTTAAAATTTATTTATCCTTCAGTCATGCATCCATCACATTATTATTATTATACGATATTATTCATTCAACGCTGTATATTCGCATTGAAATGATGGAAACACATATCACATAATTTTATTATTTTTCGTGTGTTGACTTTTCATATCAACGAAATCAGCGTCATCGTCATCATAATCATTTTGGGGCTGTTTGTCGTTTTCACTATTTTCAATATGTTTGTTGTACTTGTTCTATTTCAGTCCCCTTTTAATTTTTAAGTTTTGTATTTGACTTTAGAACTTTAAACTGAATTTTGTATTTAATTGGACTTCAATTCAATTTAACATAATTTTACTAATTTATATTTGAAATTTAGTACTTTTCATAAATCATAATGATGATTTTATAATATTTGCAATTTAAAATTTAATATGAATTATTTAAATTGAACACTAGTTGCTTTGGATTTTTCATTTTATGTTAATTTTCCAATTTGTTTATAAATTATTTTCTTTGAACTATTACGATATGAAAGCTGTTATATTCAAATATTATATTTTTTTTTTTTTATAATGTAGTATGAAGCGTGATGTGACAATTAATAAAATTTCACGACACCGATCGAAAATTTTGCTTTTAGTGTCCGTTTCCGATGAGACATGACGACAGACTACTTTTATAAAGAGATCATAAATTTTCCTTATTTCTTAGAAATTGTATTTTGATGATAACGAAAATGAGTGTGTTAATGTTATGTGTGTGTGTGTGTGTGTAAGCGTGTGTATACGAATGATGAGGGTGAATGGCATAAATTAAATGTGTATGTATGTAAAAGGAAAACTCTTTTAGGGGAATTTTATTTGTTTGAACAATGAGAGTGAAAATTAAACGAGAGAGGGAGAGAAAATTTAAAAAAAAATATGCAAGGATTGCTTTTCGAATCTCAGCGACTTTGTACGAGTTTTGTAAAACTCGCGATTTTCAGATTATTTTTTTATTTCTACGAGTTTTGAAAATCCAGTGATTTTTAACGAGTTTTGAAAATACAGCGATTTTCAACGAGTTTTGAAGATACAGCGATTTTCAACGAGTTTTAAAAATACAGCGATTTTCAACGAGTTTTAAAAATACAGAGATTTTCAACGAGTTTTGAAAACACATCGATTTTCAACGAGTTTTGAAAATACAGCAATTTTCAACGAGTTTTGAAAACACAGCGATTTTCAACGAGTTTTGAAAATTATGGCGATATTCAACGAGTTTTAAAAATTATGGCGATTTTCAACGAGTTTTGAAAACACAGCGATTTTCAACGAGTTTTGAAAATACAGTAATTTTCAACGAGTTTTGAAAACACAGCGATTTTCAACGAGTTTTGAAAACACAGCGATTTTCAACGAGTTTTGAAAATACAGCAATTTTCAACGAGTTTTGAAAACACAGCGATTTTCAACGAGTTTTGAAAATACAGCGATTTTCAACGAGTTTTGAAAACACAGCGATTTTCAACGAGTTTTGAAAATACAGCGATTTTCAACGAGTTTTGAAAATTCCATGATTTTCTGCGTTTTTTTACAACATTTTAAAACTCACCAATTTTGGAAAATCCACCATTTTAGAAATTTCATCATTTTAGAAAAAGCCGACCATTTTTTTTGACACAGATAGACGGACGATGCTGTCCATAATACTCGCATTTTTTTCAGCTTCGATCATAAATGCGCTAAAAACAACGCTCAAAGAATTTAAGGGCTAGAAGGCTTTTTTACAAGAAATTATCACACACACCACATACATCGTCCTAAACATATGACATGCGTATTTCATTGCAATCAATATAAATAATTTAACAACAACATACATGAATCCTAATTTACAAATGTATAACTTTATATAAATATTTGGATTTAGTATAATTTCATATCTATATAGATAAAAATCTGTGAGAGCACAAAATCATATGATAAATTTTCCCTGAGTCTCTCATCGTTACATTCGTTTTCTCTCACTCTCACATGGAAAAGGACATTTCGTATAATTGTTATAACGAAAAGAAAAATTATGTTTTGTTTATCATTCATTTCTGTAAAACACTCAAACAATTTTTTTTGCTGTCTATGCTTGGACTGAAACATTTCCATACATACTCCATAAGTAGGGATAATATTTTTTTTCTGCTATGTATGTTTAATGTTTATCCTCATAAGACAGTTATGATAGCCGTGTGTGTGTGTGTGCCCATATTACAGTTAAAAGTTTTTTTCATAGTCCATAAATGTTAGACCGATATACAATGTTTTTCATGTTCTTGAATATGAACGCAAAAGGAAAGAAGATGCAGAGTAAAGGCAATTTATTTATTGCGAAAATATGAGTGGATATCATGCGATATCATGCTACACATACAATGAAGTTAAACATAAAATGATTGTGTCGTTTAGGTATTTTTCAAAAAAAAAACAGCAAAATAAAATTCCAATACATCATGTATCTCAATGTGAGCGTATGTATGCCTTTGGACGTTATGCTGTGATGCTGCTGTGCGTGTCATGTTGTATTTGACTTTTATTTATTTATTTATTTTCCATGTACATTGAAGTTTGTATGTGTTCGTGTGTGTGACTTTTGCTTGTTATATTTTGCCGTATTAAAAAAAAACTTTTAGCAAAATCAAATGTTGAGAAAATGTGCGAAAAAGGGGTAACTATTATTTATATGCAAATTTACTTATTTTTTTGCTTACTGGTGCTTCTTCACTGTGTTTTCATGTCAAGTCAAATAAAAACATGTATATATCTTTTTTCCTTTCTTTTTTTGGGATTTGGTTTATGTTTGAACAAGGATGTGTGTTGCATGTATGTGTGTTGCATGTATGTGTGTTTTTTCTAAACGACTTTGAACAATAATCATTTAAATTGCTGTATTTAAAGTTAAATGATCCATAATTGTATATCCAATGAATATTTACATTTGGATGCTTTCTAAAGAGATGCCATGTCATGTGTGTGTCTGTAGAGGAATATTGAAGGGATTTTATCAATTTTCTTGGATTAAACATTGAAATTCAATGGATTAAATTCTTATGCATTGCAAAATTTCATCATCAAATTAAATTAAATCAGTTAGAAAAAGTGGAGCAGCCTGGTACTTTTTTTATTTGAATTTAGTTTTAATTTCAATAATGACAAGTCTTGTCTGACACATTAAGTACTTAAAAGGCGTTAAAATTGTATGATAAACATGCAAGGAAAAAAATATTAAATTCAAATACTCTATGAATGAAATGTTTTGTGTCAGACTATTTGCACAAAAATAAAAACTTTTCATTTTATTATCACACATTGCACATGTGTGTGTGTGTGTGTGTGTATATGTGTGTACTGAAATGCGTTTAATGTCTGAAAATGTGAAAATATTCTTTTTTTTATTGAAAAATGGTATATTTTCCAGCTTTTACACACACACACACTGACATACGAGGATTGTGAGTCTAGTTTTCATGTCTATACAAACAAAAAAAAACTAATAAAAGCTTTTTTGGCATGACTTCGTGTAGTGTGGTTTTGTATTGGAAGAAAAGGAACAATAAAGAATTGGAAACCAACATAAAAAAATAAAATATAATAAAAAAACTAAGTTCTGTCAGCACAATAAAATACACAAAATACCATGTGAGTCAGTATGAAATTTAGCGGTCTTGGAAATATTAGAATGGGTTAAGTCAATTTACAAATTTGTAGTCTCGAATATTCTTTGAATTTCATTCCAATGAATTTGAATCAAGTTCAAGGCTAGTGATATAGATGGAGCCACTTGAAACTGAAGTTTTAAACGACCTTGACAGTGTCATGAGAGGTTCTTTAAGCACTCTAGACCCCCCTCCGCCCTCTGGCAGGGTCCATGAGTCATCAGCGATTTACATCCTGACTTTTTTTTTGCTGTTTTTCAATATTTTCTCCATTTAATCACATTTTCTCTCTCAGCGCCATCTGTAGGGTCCGAATCAAGAGAATTTTCTGTTGAATAGAATTCTCAATCAATTTGAACACACAGAAACAGGCAATTTTAAATTTCCTCTAACCTCGTTTTCCCATTGTTTCATCATCATAAAATCAAAAATATAAGTGAATTCAAATTTAAACCAATTAAAAGTTCTATCTGCATTTCCAACATCTCAAATGAATTTAAAACGAACCACAAATAGAAGAGTGATTTTATTATTTATCCATTTGTATTTTTTTTTTGTTTTGTTATTCAAAATTAATTTATTTAGAATTTTCATTTTATGGTTCACTCTTTCTCCAAATAATTTGTTGTTTATCTGGTATTTTTGTTTATTTCCTCAAATTTGCCTTTATTGTTATAAATTTGTTGGTTTTCAAGAGCACTTGTGCATTATAAAATAATATAAATTTATTTATTTATTTATATTTCTCCCAAAAAATTACCGGTAAACATGAGAAAAGAATGAACATTGAACAAAGTTTTATTTTTATAGAAAACCACTTTTCATTTTCATTGAAAATTATTGCAATTCTCTTCTCTATCTTTTGACTGTACGACTTTATGGTTATTACCAAAAATAAAAGTGAACATTTTTGTGTGTAGGATGCATTCACAATTCTCAAATAATCAATGAAATTGATAAAATATTTTATGGTATTATCTTGAACAATATAAAATCTGTTTTATAAATGTTATTTTAAAAGTAAGACATGAATTCAGTTTGAAATTAGGGCTGTTGGCAGTTTTGGTTGGAATTGGTATCTTTTGGTCAGTTTTGGTTACTGGACGTAATTTAAGTGATTTTAAATTTAATTGTTAAATTTATTTTTTTCAAAATTTTATCTAATAGCATTCTTTTCAGATTTTAAAAATACATCTAAAAACATTCTTTTCAGATTTTCATCTAAAAGCATTCTTTTCAGATTTTAAAATTTCGTCTAAAAGCATTCTTTTCAGATTTTTGAATTCCATCTAAAAGCATTCTTTTCAGATTTTAAAATTTCATCTAAAAGCATTCTTTTCAGATTTTCGTCTAAAAGCATGCTTGAACCAAATATAAGTCAAAATATTTTAAAGTCCAAATTCATGCCTTTGCCAAATTTAACCATGAAATACCATAAAAATTTGTCTAAGAACCTTGTAAAAGCACATGAAAAAGATGTTTGTTTTCCTTAATATTTTATTATGAAATACGATTTCCTTCTTCTTTTTCTTCTTCTTCCTTTTAATTTTAAGACTTTTCATATAAACACAATTTTTTGGCTTCTTTTCTTCTTAATTCAACTTGATTGTAGTTAAAATGGCAAATCATGGTCCTTTTAAGGAAAATTTTTCATTTTAAATTTAGGGGGTAACTTTAAACCAAAGTCATTGTAAATGTTTTCATTTTAAATTTAAATCTCTTACCCTCCATCATTCATTCTAACAAATGAATTCCACTTGAAATAATAAACATTATCATACTCATAATTATAACACACACACACACATACACACACATAAATTTCATAAAAACAGTAAAAGAAAAGTTTAAACCCAAATTTCATTCAATTACCATTTTTGCTTTAATACCAAGTCATATTACAAAAAAATTTAAATTAAAATAACTGTTCCAAGTCCCATAAAACCCAGTCTTTTATTTTAAATTGCATATGATATGACTCAAAATGCAAAAAGTTTTTTAATTGCAATTCAAAATATTATTTAAAATAAAATGACGACGACAACGACTGTTAAAACCATATTGGAATTTTGTTCTTCTTCGTTAAATGCTTCTCTTTATGCTAAAAATGCATATGAAATGTTTTTTGACGTAGAGAAGCGCAATTAAGAGCATTTTGGTCTATTGTATTATTATTATTATTATGAAATATGAATTTAAATGGTAGTAAAAATAATAGTATACTAACAATAGTCGGGAAGCAATTTTTACTATTTTTTCTTTGTATATTGTAGTTTATTATACCAAAAATAAAGTTTTCTCTAAATATCAAAAATATGAATCATTTATGTGTAGAGTATTCATTTTGCCAGAAAAGAGGAATAAAATTATTATAATTTGAATAAAATTACAATTATGAGCCAACAAAATTTTAATAAAAAATATATAAAATTTTGTTATAGTAATATAGAGAGAAGGAAGAAGTGACTATATAATTTCCAGTGAAGACGAGAAATGATTAATTATTCTGACAATTATTATGTTTGTTTGTTATTTTTACTTGGTCTCATGTTTATTTTCGTTATTTGTAACAGTTTTTCTTAATTTTTTTTTGGCATGGAGCGTTAAATTGCTCACCAGATGGCGTTTTTTTATTTTGAGCTATTCAAAGATTGTCTTATCATTAATTTCAAGGGAAAAAATTCGTGGAAATTCATTTAAACAGTTTTTGCTATCAAAGTTTAGCTGTCAAATTTAAATTTTGATATCACAATGAATCCTGTAAAGATTAAAATTTAACTGTTTTTTTTTACTTTAAAAGGCATTCTCAATAATTTAACATCATAATCCTCCTTTTTCCTTTAACAAAATTAAACACCTGAGCCAATGGGGTAATAAAAATTTTATTGTTTTTACCCTAAAGTATACTTTAAATGGACACAAATCATCCTTTTAAACATATTTTTTGTATAAAACCAAAATTAAAGGATAAAAATTCCTTAAAAAATGATTTACTTTAATTGAGAAGAACTTTCAGGAAAAGAAATCATTTTAAAGTGCTAGAAAAGTCCAATTTCAAAATAAAATCAACAACTAAAATTTAATATAAACATGAAAAAAAATAATAAAGGACAAAAAAGAAATAGTTCTACCCTATTATTAACACATTCCTGATTTCTTATGAGTTTTTGTCTTCAATTTATATGAAATAAATGAAAAAATAATGAAAATTCTCATTTAATTCATAGTTGATATGGACACAGCTCATCTGATGCATTATTCATTAAGCTTTAAATTGATGTCTCTTTTTTCAAGGTGTTTCGATATAAAATTTATTTAATATTATTTTCGATACATTTCGTTCGATTGAAATATAACAGCTCTCTTGGAACCTCCAATTTTGGCCCAATCTAAAGGTGTTCAATTTTTCTGACCATTTTCTTGTTTTTCCTGACATATTTTTGTTTTGACAGTTGCACCGAGGACAAATGACCTCAAATTACATAGTTACAAGTACATAAAAAAAAATCCAGCTCAAACTCGTAGAGCGGATAAAGTTTGAAGCACTCTTGAATTAGTTTTTTTTGCATTTAATGCATTTAAGCCAATTTACAACAAAAACAATGTTTTTTCCGAATCTTTCGCAGTTCAAGTTGCAATTCATTTGATTGTTCTTGATTTTTACAACTATAAATGAAAAAAAAAACATATTTTCATACAAAACTTTTAAATATGATACAATACGTCGTAATAAAACTCCATTGAAAACTTTTCCCTTTTTTCTCGATACTACAACAAAAAAACTTGAACAAGATTAAATGAATGAAGAGTTGTTATGAATTTTCTCGCTTGGATTTTTACTGAAGTGTCAATTGAACATGGAGAGAAAAATAACAAAATAAAAAAAAAATCCTCAATTTCCCTTGTTGATTAAATTTATGAAAAATTTTTACCAAGCACTACTTAAGGTTTCATAAACCTTACAACAAAAAAACATAATAACATTATAAGTAACTATAAAATATTGAAGAAGAAGAAGAAGGGCCAAGGAAAAAATACAAATAGGGGAGTCACATGTGTTAATATTGAAATTTTTTGTGTTTATTGTTGATAAAAGAAACTTTCCATTTAGGGTGTGAAGGAATTTTGCTTTCCTTTCTTCGTACACGTGTTAGTAATTTTCAGTGTGTGTGTGATACAGAGATTGAATTACATTTAAAGGTAAATTTAAGTAAAATGAGTGAATTTTTAAATGGAAATGAAATGAAAGGAGTCGGGGGAGGAATTATCAAATGAAGGTTCATAAAAAATTTAATATTAAATAAAGCAAGAAAAATTGAAAAATAAAATAAAAAAAAAAAGGGAGGAAATGTAATACTTCCGGATTAAGACACTTTATTGGATTTTATTTGTATTGTATCCCAAAAAATATTCAAGGTTTTTACAGTTTTTTATAATATCATTAAATGATCAAACAAAAAAAAAAATAATGAGTGAGGAAAGACAAATAATGACAATTAAATCGATCCCCTTTTTAAAAGGAAAACAAAAAAAAATATAAAAGTGTGCCATTAATTGAGTAGAAAATAACCTATAATGACATTGTATATTTACATCACGCTTAATGACGATTAATTTTCATGATGATGATGATGATGAGGGAAAATAGAACTAAAACGTTCATTTGTTAAAATAATTATAATATTACACAAGATTTTATCGTCAAATCAATTTCAGTGCAAAAAATGTTGTAATTAAGGGAAATGATTATGACTTACTTGATCGATTTCGGTAATTCATGGCATTTCTTGGTCTCAATGGTGGTCTTGGTGGCAATGGAGGTCCTTGTATCTCCTCCTCCGATTGAATTATCTCATCAACTTTAATTCCTGTTCCGGTTCCGTTATTATACAAATTTTCAGATGAATGTCGACATGTTGAGTACTTTTGTTCATCCACAATTCGCTCTTGACTTGTAATTGGGGTGCTTTCCTGGTCATGTGACGGTTGTCGATGATGCTCAATGGGTGATTGTATTCTTTGGCTATGCATTGACTCGGTCTGAGATGCTCTGTAATGAAATTTAACATTAATTTGTATTTAAAATAAAAACTCATCAAAATTTACTGTTTACTGTGATGGCATCTTCTTCCTCCAACATCATCATTTTGTTGTATCATCTGTTGGACTGCACTACTTCGTCCACTCTGTAAACTACATGGACCACCTTGAATGCTGCTTCCACACTCACATGGCGCACTTTGACCATTAGTTAATTGTGAGTGTTCACTAATGCTAGATGACGATACAATGTAATGGTTTTCAACGGCCATTTGTTGATGTTGTGGTTCGTGTTGTGAAAAATTTTCATTTCTAAATGGTAATGTTGGTGCAGGTGGATTATTTGTGTGTGTACATTGACAATTATGTTCGCAGGTGTTATTAGGTTTTGTCATAAAACGATTTTGGATTGGGTGTCTTGGAATTGGCCGTCGTATTTTGTGTGAGGTGGGTTGTTGGGGTTGTGCTTCACGATCAATACAAATGTCATATGTGGACATTTTACTAGGATTTTTTAAGGTGAGTACCTAAAAAAAACAATGTAAAAAGGAGTGTTAAACATATAAATAATTACATAAAAACTTCACTAAAAGTAAGAAAAATTACATGATTGCATGATAACCGAACATGAATCAACCCTTATTCCATGTATAACTTTGTGAATCATCACACTCACATTAATTGTTCAAATCCGCAATTAAGACACCTAACTTGTACTTAAATCAAATTAATTCTCACTTTTCATTGAATATTTATTATGATCATCATCATTCAATCGCTGTTAACTATTAATAGCATATCATTAAAGAATCAATATCACAATGTTCAAGTAAAATAACAAAACAAAGACTTGATTTTATATGCGTATAATTAACTTTAAAAGCATCATCTTAATTAAATTATTTTATGACAAGTCAGACAACAAACACAAGAAAACAAGTCATTTACCTCGAACGAATAGATTGCAATTAGTATGATTCTGATTGCATGTCAATATCAAAGAGAAACAAAGTTTCAAATGTTTAACTTTTAAGTAAAATTTAAAGGATTCTTAAGGCAATAAGAAAATTATCATTTGGTATATTTGGATATGTCATTAGAAGAGCAGAATATGATTTCCAAGTGCTAGGAAAATTTAAAGGAGAGTCATGAAAAATAAAAGAAAGAGAGAGAGAGTGATAGTCGCTTTAAAACTGAAATACCTAAAAGCGAGAGAGAAGCATTTTTTAAGCAAAAGTGAGATGAAGAGAAAATTTCAAATCGTTTATAGAAAAAAGAGAAAAACTTCTTCTTTTAAAATGAGCTGAAAAAAGAGAAAGAGAAAGAATAGAGAGGGAGAAACTTTACAACCAATATAATTAAAAAAGAGATTGAGCCAAAATTTTTAAGATTTCTGTAAAAATGAGAATAAGAGAGAGATACGAAAACTTTTAGAGAGAGAAAGAAACCCAACAAAATGACAGGGAAATGAAATTCAAATTAAAAATTTTTAGAGAGAGACTTTAAGAGAGAGAAAGAAAGCCAACAAAATGACAGGGAAATGAAATTCAACGTAAAATTTTTAAAAAGAGAGACTTTAAGAGAGAGAGAAACAGAGCCAACAAAATGACAGAAAATTAAATCAACGTAAAAGTTTTTACAGAGAGACTTTAAGAGAAAAAACGAGAGCCAACAAAATGACAGGGAAATGAAATTCAAAGTAAAAGTTTTTAGAGAGAGAAAGAGAGCCAACAAAATGACAGGGAAATGAAATTCAACGCAAAAGTTTTTAGAGAGAGACTTTAAGAGAGAGAAAGAGAGCCAACAAAATGAAAGGGAATTGAAATTCAAAGTAAAAGTTTTTAGAGTGAGAAAGAGAGCCAACAAAATGACAGGGAAATGAAATTCAACGTTAAAGTTTTTAGAGAGAGACTTTAAGAGAGAGAAAGAGAGCCAACAAAATGACAGGGAAATGAAATTCTCTATAAAAGCTTTTAAAAGACACCAATGCAATAAAAAACAATCATTTTCAAAAATCCCACCAAGATTATGCAAATGAACCACTTAAAATAAGTCTCACCGTTCAAAATGATATCAAATTAATGTAACAAAACACTTACATCTTTCAATTTTGATGACATTCTGACGTCATAACACGAAATTACACATCCAAAACGTATCAGAATAGATTTTATTCAATTAATCCCTCATTAAATTCAAATAGAACCAAAAATAAATAAATTTTCTCAGAATTCAACATAAATTTTATATTTAAATCCGATATTCAATATCATATTATTTTATTTTAACATAAATTCAGTAGTAAATGTAAAATATTAATAATAATAATATAATTATGACAGTAACAAATTTTGTCACGGATTGAAAGACAATCATTCATTCATATTTAAATCCATTTCATTGAACTATGAAATGAAATGAAAGGTGATACACATTTAAATATTAATAATCCTCTATTTTTTTTAAATATTTAAATGTTTTAAGCATAATCTGATAATAATATTATTTGAATGAATGAATGAATGGAAACGTGACAGGCGCCTAAAAAATTGAATAATTTTTTTTTGTTTAAATGAATTTGAATGAATATTAAAAAAATGAATGGAAGTGTATTTCATTCAAATAATCACCGTGAAAATATAAAAATGAATATAATTCTATTTTTAAGGCATTTTAATTATCTTCGTCTGACACTAATTTAAATGATAATTAAAAAGTGCAAATCCACAATGTTTTTACGTGTTCTTTTCATAGACGATTTATTATCACCTTCTTTTCTAATTATTTTTTTTTGCATGTAAAAGGAGTGGAAAGAAAATTATGTTCTTTTTCACAGAAAAAAATGAAAAAAAAAGTTAATTTGTATTTAAATGGCATTTTAAATGTTTGTTGGTCACAAAGGAGAAAAATTATTTGCTCTTAGCAACAGAAATGCAATTTTCATTTAAACACACACACACACACACACACATACAACGTTGATCTTTGTCTTTTTTTTATTTTAATATTGTAATAAACTTAATCCTTGGCATCTATCTTGGTTTTAATCTAAGTTATAAACAGTTTTCTCTGTGTAACAGCACTTTAATTAAGTTGTTTCTTGTGTTTTATGACTTTTTCATCTTAAAATGAGAAAAAAAAGTCATTAAAAGTTTAACATGACAACAAAGTAATGCAATTAAGTGACCACATCGTACAATTTTTCCTTGAAATTTCAGTAAAAATATTTCTTAAGTCATTTAAAGTGTGAAAAAATTAGGTCATTTCAATTTAATTCAACCAAATCCAATCTGTCTAAGTGTTTTTTTCCTTTAAAAGCGCCACACAATTAGTCAAGTCAAGTCAAAAAAAATAAGTGTTGGACTCTTAACACAATAAGATCAGCAGGTGTTCACGTCCCATATACATATATTTTTAATATCAAATGTAAAAATTTTTCTTTGTGTTATTTATTGATTTTATTTTTACAATTCCACAGGTATTTGGTACTGAAATGTATGAAAGTTTTATGCATTATTATTTTTTTTTTACAATTCACATGGATTGAATATTTTTTCTTGAGATTTCTTGAGATGAAAAAGAAAATAATAATAATAATAAGATGAGAAAAAAATAAAATTTTTCCAAGAAATCGACCAAATAATCGATAAATAAAAGGAATGAATAGAAATAAATAACATTCCTATAAAGTCACACCTATTTAACCAGGAAATCAAATTTTATTTTATTTCTTTTTTTTTTTTGATTTAATGTTTGATATTTGAATAAAATGCGTTTTTGGGGTCGAACGGGCATTAGTTGTATGTGAGCTATTTTTAATTGCTTTCGTATGGTGATGAATTGAAGGCTCAATGCCACAAATTTGCTTCAATTTTTTCAAAATAATAACTAGAGTTTTGTAACAAGATTCTCAGATTAAAATTCAATCAATTTTTTGACAGAAATGTCAAAACAGTGAAAAGAAAAGACCTGAAATCCATATCCATGCTTTTAAAGGAATCGCGGTTCTCTAAATCTTGATTTGCACTATGAATTTGAAGATATGTTGGATTAAGAGTGTTGTCAAATTTAATTCATAGGTAAATTTTACCTTCAACTTATAGAAATATGATTTTTTACTCCCGCAAATCACGGGGTGATGCGGAGTGATTCACTGGGCGATTACGGGGCGTTTGCCGGATTAACTTTTTATTTTTTAAATGTTATTTTTTTCAAAAATGCCGGTATTGTGGTCAGTCGTGCTTTCGGTTTTGTCAAGGTCCGCGGTTTCTGGCGATCCACGTTTTTTACGATCCGCAGTTTTTTTGCGATGCGCGTTTTTTATACGATTCGTGACGGAAACACAGCACGACCGCCTGTAATACCGACCGAGTTATAAATAAATGCGCTATAAATATTATATTTAAAAAATACAAAATTAACCCCGCAGACGCCCCGTAATCGTGCTGCAAATCACCCTGCAAGCGGGGTTATTGCCAAGCACTACGGGGTGATTTTTGGGGCGTTTTCAACTTAAAGTGTATAAAATAGGAACATAAGATTACAAAAGTAAATAAAATTTTAAAATTTTAACCGTAATCGACCATGATCAACCAAAAACAGCCATTATCCGCCATTTTGACCATCGTTCGCTCGCCATGACGTACTCTCATTTAGGCGGAAATAAACAAAAAAATTATCATAAAAAGACATTTTTCGCAATTTTTTTATGTAAAATCAACTCAAACCAAAATGCACTTATAAATTTTCTCTTAAAATTACGTTCTCCCATAAAAATAAAACTTCATTGTTATTATTTTCTTTCAAAGTACATTTTTCTGCTCCTTTCATACTTTTGGCTAAGCATTTCAACAAATGTGAATATAAGAAGGAATATAATCGATTGTTTAGGATACTTTTTGTACGTGACTTGAAATCAAAAACAGGATAAATGTTAATCGAACTTCTAAATAACAAAACTAAACATTTTCTTGTTTATGTGCTTATTACGTGTGCGTACAATCATCACAATATTCATCCCATTAATATCAACTAACTCTTATAACTCACTTAAATTTATACCAATCAGGAATCATTTAATTAAATAAAATCAAAAAGGCATAAAAATTAAATAAAGATCCCTAATAATAATTACATGTGCACTTTACATTTTGTCGCTTAGTACCATTTTTTCCTCATTTTTATCATGGATGCGCACCGATACCGAAATTCATTAAATTTCACTCAAGGCCATAATTATGAATATCCTGTGCACTTTACATAACCACTCAACATCTAACATGACATTAAAATGATAAATTCTTATCAAAATATCGGGATATTGACACAAAATTGTGGTGTTTCATATCAAAATTTATATGCTAAAATTGTTTTGACATTTCATTGAGCAAATTTATTTTAAATGAAGTTAATTATAATTATAAATAACATCATTTAATTAGTGTTTTAAGGGAAATGTTTTGTTACAAAGAAAAGGTGAGTTGAATTTTGTTGTGATGAAATTGAAAAAAAAAATAAAATAAAAGAAATTTAAAAAGACGGTAGTTTATCGATAAATTTTTTTTACACTCAAATTATTTTGGATAAAGAGATTTGTGAACATTAAATGATCGTTAAAAGTCTCCACATTCATTTAAAACCTGTTTCTTTTATTTATATTTATTATTCTGATTCTTTATCCTTAAATTTGTTTCTATTTTTTAAAAAAAATATTTTAACACAAAAAAAATTTGTAAGGATTGTATTGACTTTGATTTGCAGGTAGATTCGTTTGTGTTCGAAATATTTGTCTTATAATTGTTGTTTTTGTGTGTTCTTCTTCTATTCTTTGATATTTTTTTTTGTATTATTTTCTGTTAAAAAAAATAAGATTTTATTTTCTTCTATTTGAACTATTCCTTAGTTAAAAATTTTTGAATCCAAGCATAACGCTTTTGTTAATCATATACCATTAATAATTTTTATCTTTTACACCCATTTGTCTGAGAGTGTTGGATGAATTAGGTATGGTTGAAAAATGATGATCATCTTTTTTTTGTTTCTTTCATCGTTTAATGACACATTTAAAGGAATAAAGTCATTAAATGTCATTAGAGCGCTAGATAAAGCAAGGGCTAAGCTTAAAATTGAATTGAAATAGGAGTCCAAACTGACAGTTTAAGTTCATGTATGTGTTTCTATACAAAATGATCTGTCAATGAAATGTCAAATATAAAATCATGAGGTCTCAGTATGTGTATCGATACAAAATGATCTGTCAATTTAGTGTCAAATACAAAAGAATGAGGTCTCTGTATGTGTATCGATACAAATTGATCTGTCAATGAACTGTCAAATTCAAAATCATGACGTTTCTGTATGTGTGTCGATTCAAAATGATCTGTCAATCGACTGTCAAATACAAAAGAATGAGGTTTCTGTATGTGTATCGATACAAAATGATCTGTCATATTTAAAATTATGAAATAAACGTCATACTCGTACCACTTACGAGGTAAGTCCCTTATTTTCACTATTTTTAGTACATAGCTAACAATTTCATTGATTTAATTCAAACATCACTAACATATGAAATGAATAACAATCCAAAGTCTCTCATCATCGGCTCATTAATTTTTGAAGATGTAACATTTAATAACTAGCAAAGACGAAAGAAATCTACCTGCTTTTAACTTTCATCAAGTAACATGTGTTGTTCTTACACCCGAATATGAAGAACATAATCAGTGCACCAAACATATTTCACTCACATTTATAAGAGAAGAAAGAAGGAAAAAAACAGTCATCATCATATGAAAGCACACATGAATTTATTTTTTGTGTGTGTGTTATCAGAAAAAAAATGAAAGAAAACAAAGAATGAACTTAAAGAAATGAAAAAAAAAGATCAGAAAATATTATAATAATAAAATACAGAGAGTGAACATAACAAATCACTCAAGTTTAAACAAATTTCTTTTAATAATACATGTGTGTATAAAATGTATACGTAAAATGTGCGTAAAATATGTTACATCTTTGTTATATTCTTTATTTTGGTAGGTAACATCTGAGCCTTTCACATGTATTGTGAGAGTAAATAACTTGCAACAACAAATTTTTTTATCACTTATTCAATACAATACAAGTTAAGAATAAAAATATTAAATTAAATTCTGTGCATGAAATTCAGTGAGTGGTTGTTTGGTAGCATTACATACACACACCCACACACACACATTACAAAAAAATTACATTCATATCATAGCAAAAAACGAGACTTATTTCTGTCTAAGTGAGTGGAGTCTCGTGCAAATAATAACATAAAATGTACTGGAAACAAGATACATATTATGCATTTTAAAATTTATACGTATAATAATAATAATAATAAGAAACAATTTTCAACAAATACACAGACATGCAATTTTTAACGGTCTTTTATGTTACAAAAAAATAATTTTTTTTCCTTTTATAAAGTTTTCTGACTTTTTTAATGTGTTGTGTGTACGTATCATTATTTATAAGTGTGTAATAACATACAACATAAATGTATCTTTTTTTTATTGTTATTATTTTATAACATGCATGAATTATATGCACAGCTCACATTCACATCATGCAACATTTGATAGAGTTTATAATAAATGTAATTAGAATACATGTCGTACATTTAACTTTAGGCGAACAAACAGTTTTATATGAATATTAACTTTAAAAAAGTGTGACATATGTTCAGGAATTGCACTAAAGTGACGATATAAAATTTTTATGATTAAATTAAAATTAATTAAAAACAAATATGAGAGGAATGATTTCAAGTGTGTGTGTGTGTGACTGTTTGATCATAATTAGGTCGTTGCTTTACATTACATACTAAAATCAAAAGTGCAAATTACTGAAATTTTGATTAAAATGCACGGTTAGTAGAAAACGTGCCGCAAATAGTGCCGCTAGCGGCACTCAGCGGCACTACTCCGGCACTGCTCCGGCACTACTTGCGGCACTACTGCGGCACTAAATTTTAATAAAATTTTTGTCTTTAAATTCAGATTTTCGTTAAAATAAATGTTTAAAGACCATAGAAGGTTGAAGTAAAATTAATAAACTCGAAAAAAATCATTTTTAAGCGTACAAAAAATATAAAGAAAAAAAATTTATTTTTTAAATTTTGTTAAATTTTTTTTTTTTGAAAAAAAAATACTGTGCTGAAGTTTGACTACGCTTCCTCGAGTTTTATACGCTTGCTCAAACTCGTGGAGGCCCTCATTTACATGACTCTGATTCGTGGAAATTAATATTCGAGCGGTTTCAACTCGTGGAAATGAATATTTGATTGCGTTTAACTCGTGGGAATGAAATTTTGAGTACTTTTATTTCCACCAATTGAACTTGCTCGAATTTTACTATCCACGAGTAGAAATCGCTCGAATTTTACAATCCACGAGTTGAAATCGCTCGAATTTTATTATCCACGAGTTTAAAAAAGTCAAATATTCATTTTCGCGAATTGAAATCGCTCAAAAATTCATTTCCACGAGTTGAAACCGCTCGAATATTAATTTAAACGAGTTGAAATCGCTTGAATTTTACAATCCACGAGTTGAAATCGCTCGAATATTAATTTCCACGAGTTGAAATTGCTTGAATTTTACAATCCACGAGTTGAAATCGCTCGAATATTAATTTCCACGAGTTGAAATTGCTTGAATTTTACAATCCACGAGTTGAAATCGCTTGAATTTTACAATCCACGAGTTAAAATCGCTCGAATATTAATGTCCACGAGTTTGAGTCATGTAAAAATAATACGGAAACATGGGATTTTTCGAAAAATAAAAATTTTTCTTGAAAAAAGTATGAGCTTTAAGCCTTTTCTAATTATTAAAATCTTAGTTTTAAGTTAAAAACTTCGATAAAAATGTAGTGCCGCTGGAGTGCCGTACAGTGCCGCACTCCGGCACTTTAGTGCCGCTAGCGGCACTAAATGCGGCACTCCAGCGGCACGTTTTCTTCTAACCGTGTGCAGTGATTTGAATGTTTAATGTTTTGATTAATTTGTGCATCCTGTTTGCATTATAAATTTAGTTTAATTGAATATCAACTTACAATGGTGTTCATTCAACTTTTGGTAAGTTGATTCATGGATTTAGTGGTGTGAATGGGAAATTTAAATTAATTTGATTAAATTTATGAAATTGAATATGAAACAAAAGGAAATGAAATTGTTGGCAAAAGAAGGCCTAGTATGTTTGAAGGATCGTGTTGGATCTAAGTCTATTTCTGTATGCTTGGCTTTTTTGTATTTAGGCATCTGTGATTCATTTGGCCCGGCCAACTCTCTTTTGGTCGTCTTCGTTTAGATATTCGCGTGATATTTTTGTTCATCATTTCAACAACTACATGGTCTACGTTGCACCTTTTTACATGTCCAAACCATCTATGTCTTCTTTGATCTACTGCTTCGTTGATTGTTTTTGTGACTCTAAGACTTTCCCTTTATAGATCTGTATTTAATCTTGACTAACAGGGTTACACCAGCAATCATGCGCAGCATTTTATTCTCAGTCACGGTCAATTTCCTTTTATATCTGGCATTAATAGCCCAGCATTCAGTTCCAAAGATTAGTGTTGGGCGTACAACAGATGTATAAAGCCTGCCTTTCAATTTTAATGGCATATTTTTGTCACTGAAAACAGCAGAGTTTGCTGCCACTTCATCTCATTATTAGCGCTGAAGGTACGTCCAAAGAACCAGCATCGTGTAACTCATGCGAGCCATCCTAACACAACCAACTCTGAGACGTCCTGAATTGATAGGTTAGGTTTTACAAGGGCATCACTCTCATCTTAATGATTTGTGGTCACCTCAATATAGATCCAGGAATGTTCAATGCTTAAAAATGAGTCCATTAAGAAAAAAAAATCATTCAAATACTGAGAAACATCATCTTTAAATTAAGGCAGTAAATTAATTATTGTACTAATGACTTTTCTATCATAAAATTCAAACTAAGATCATAAATTAACACTATTTGACTGGAATTTGTTCTTATAGACACATATAATGGATTCGTTTTTATTGTCATCACCTCTTTTCTTTTACTTTTTTCATTTATTTCTACTAATTGATAGTCGAAATATAAACTCATTTTGTTTTTTTATCATTTTAAAAGTAAAATCAATAGAAAACCGAAATTAAAACATAAAATCTATTAAAATGGAATGTATTCTCGATAAAATTCTTCAATTTTTTATTGAATTTAGAATAGAATCAAGGTGAGCGCTAATGAACTAATGACATTTACTTGAATCAACTATGACGAATTTTTCTCTCTAATTAATGATGCTTTAAGATGAATTCTCATTCATTGAATTCTAGTCAATTTTTCGATTTTGTTTTAATAAAAAAAAAAGAATCTTAAACTGGATTACTAACAATAAAACAATAAAAAAATGAATGAGATAAAAGTAAAAGACAGCGCCATTGAGACAATAAAAAAAAATACATCAATGAATTTGATGTTGAGTCATGAATGAAATGGAATTTAATCAATCTTTGTAACAACATAAGTCGATAAATTATTTTTAAACTTAAAGACAATAGAACTTGATTTCAAACTATTTTTAGGCTCAAATCCATTATTCAAATACAAATAATGAAAGGCTACCATAAAAAAAGTGACAAGTCATTCATGATTTATTTATTTTTTTCCTTCAATGATTCAATGATGAAGAAAGTCCACTAGACATTCTCTGAACTATTTTTGTGGTTTCATTTTTGGTTTCATCATCATCATCAATGTAATAAATAAAGCAATTTCATCTAAAGTGGGAGGCTCTCCATTTAATAATTAAAACTAATATTTCATTAAATATTTCTTATATCAATCAACATAATACATTTTTTTTGTAATGTGATGAAGATAAAAGTAAACATGTAAAAAATAAAAAAAAAATAGATAAAATTATTATTTATACAAGGAAAAAAAAGAAAGACAAAATTAACTTAATCATCTGTATGGTGAAAGCAAGCTATAATTTAGTGGCCAAAAAAAAATTAGACATAAAAAATTTCATTATGATCATACAATTTTAATTTTTTTTTTAATGTTCATTCTACAATTCAAATTAATTCATATGAAATTCACATATGATGACATGACATTATTTTGTTTTACTGTTTTTTTTGAGTTCAACTCAATTTTTTTTTTACTAAAATAAATGACCTATATGTCACATAAGTGCTTCCATTTAATTGACTGGTAACTGTTAAGGGCATAAAGTGGATTAAATTAATCAATTTTTTTTGTTGCTTTTATCGCCTGTGTGCGATTTTAGTCATGTTTTGTTAAATGGAATCAATTTATTTTATAATTTTACATGATTTTTTTTTTTGTAACTATCTGCGTTAAATTTATACAGGAGTTGAAATGAAATAGAATCTCCTTTTATAGATAAATCACGAAATAATTACAAGGAATACGGGTGTGTGATTGATTGGAGGTCATTAATTTCGATTTTTATATTTGAGAGTTTTGACTGCATTCATTTTGATATTATTGAAAATTTTTGATAGAGGCGCCCTTAATTTACATTTTGTGTTAAAATGAAAAAAAAACACATTTAATTGATTAAAATTGAGTTGAAGATGACTTTATGTTCTCTTTATGTTCTCTTCATCTTCCTTCTCTCAATTCACTTGCCATATTCTTTGAAATGAAGATTCGTTCAAATTACTAATAATCACACATCAATTTAGTCTACTAATATCTTTAACTTGCGGCTTTTTTTTCTCATCGCTCATCTTTTGAATTGCCTACTCAAAATTTTTTATTTCATATTATTTTTATTTAGTTTTGTTGTGTCAGAAGTGGCACTTAACATTTTTTTCTTGCCGTTATTATTTATTATTATATTCAGTTTGGAAATAACTTATAAATGGAAAGAAGAAAAAATGAAGTAGTTCAGTTATTATTTATTGTTCTTTGTTTAATTTTTTATTTTGTTAAAATTCAACTTCATTTTTGCAAAGTTAATACCAATTTTTAATTTGTCTTAATATAATTTGATGATTTTGTTTGCTCTCAAGTTAAAAGATGGGTAAAAATATTAATTTTCGAAGATTTATACTGTCAAAATGTGAGATAATAATTCATTATAGTTTGTTTTCAATCCAAGTGAATTTTGGATGTTTTTGAAATGGAACGTAAAATTAAGGGCAATCATGATGAGTTTTCAACCAAATTAGACGTGACTCCTTTTATTGGTTTGTTCAAGTACCCTTTTAACTGAATTCGCATTTTGAGATTTTATTTAATTTAGGAGACGTGATAAGGTGTGATAGAAACTTAATGATTCAATGCCAAATATAAATTTTATACTCTTATAGACAAGGCACATCAATAAAATACTATTTTCTTGATTTTCTGTTGAAAAAATGTAAATTTGAAATAGTGTTTTTTAATTCTTATAAGATGTCATCTTGTCGAAATCAATTTTTTTCAATCTTTTAGTCAAAAATATAAAATATATTATCACAGGATTTTTTCCGACACCATAATTCATTAAATCAAACGCCTTTTTTAAATCACCTGTACAAATTTACCACTCACAAAATTTAAGCTTTTAATTTCTCGGTCTTGTCACCAGCAAGGCTAGATTCAAAAAGAAAGTATTGTATCATGAACCTTACTAACATGATAAATTTAGCCCTTCACTTAACATTGATTGACGTTCAATTAAGATATTTGAATTCAAAATTATTTGATGTTAATAATTTTTAAACATCTGTCTGACGGTTTTGACGCAAATTGAATTAAAAGAAACTTCAAATATCTAAGCTAACTAAAACATAGCTTGTTGATTTGAAAAAAGTCATGGTATGGTAGCTTTAACTACAGAAGACTCATCCTTTAAAATTTTAAAGGCATCCTCTAAAGTTAGATAAGTGTCTTTTTCAATCTTTATAATTATTAATAGGATAAGGCCAATTGTTGTTTAGACGTTTCAATTTAATTAAAAATCATCATCAGTAAACTAGAAAAATTAATTTTTAACAAAATAATATTAATATCTAAATGTAAGTGACATGAATGATTCTTAAAGATATTGTTCAGAATTCAAATTGTGCACATTGATAATGTACAAGAATCCAACTGGTACTCTAGAACACGAGCTAAACAATCTGTATCACTTTTGTTATACTTTGCGTGATATAAGAACACTTGCCTAGTCTTAAACGAGCTAAATCTTGTTTAAAGGCGAACTTTTGACTCTCTTGAGGCATGTCCTTGAGCTATATATGTCATTAGTCAATAAAGTCAAACTGACGACGATGCAATTGTTCTAGAACTAGCCGACACTTGTTATTTTTATATTGACGTGCTTGTTATAAAAAACAGTTGCCTAGTCTTCCTAAAAAATAAATATGTCTGAAGGCGTACTTTCGACTCTTAAAAGGAGCACCCTTCAGCTATATCTGTCATAAGCCAATAATGTCAACTGACAATCAATTGATGTTCACTGATATTAAAGAAGAAACACCTTACATTCGCTATTTCAGATATTATATTACTCAAAATTCATTGAATTACTATTTAAACGACATTCTAATCCTTTTATTTCCTGTTATTCTAACTTTTTCATTCATTGATTCCCAAAAAAATATACGTTAAAACTCTTCTCAAAGCAAGATAAAAAACATATTTCATTGAATTGAATTTCAAATTACAACAAAAAAAGAAAAACGGAACAATATCTGACTAATTATTATACATATTTGTAATTTAATACACTTTCATTCATGTATTCTAGCGCACATACAGTAAAAAAAAATTATTATTGTTTTTCAAACAAAAATTTGAGTTGATGAGAACAATATGTTACTTCCCAAAACACAAAACAAATTTATTTGTGTGCTTTGATTTTTTTCGGATTTTTTTTATTTATGAAAGTTTTTTGTATTCCATATTTGAAAATGAGTATTGTGAAAGATTTCTATCAAAACAATAAGAAGAATTGAAAATAAATAAATAATAATAAGAAGAAATATTCGGCTATTAGTTTCAGATAAATATTATAAGTTAATAGTAAAACTGAATACAAATTAGGATGAACATAAAAAAAAGTTTATCTTGATACTCTTCAAAACAGTTAATCATATTGAAATTAATAACATTTAAAGTTGATTGAAGGGAATCGTAGTGATTTTCACTTCGGCCATGAATGAATAATAAAAATAAACAAGATCAAATCATACTCTAATAATATCGCAATAATAAATGAATATTTATGTGCAATTCAATAAAAAAATATATAACAAAACTAAGGCAAAATGTTAAAATCGATTTATATTACCTTGCAACTGAGATGTATTTGCTATAATGTAGTTCAAATCTGTATGTACTCAAGTTGAGTCACAATTCATAATAAAATAATGTACTATTTATTGAATATTTGCTAAGGAGTGGTGAAGTTTTTCCTTAATTTTAATTTTAAGTCGATTGACGTCTGTTTTTATTGAAATTAAATTAAATTGCTCAAAAATTTTCAATAAATATGTATCTTTAAAAAAATTTACTAAAATTTTTTTTTATTTAATTATTAAACATTTTCAACTTCACATCAGCCCAACTCCCATACTAAGGGGATCGAATCACTTCAAAAAATAAAATAAAAATGTATTATATTGATTTGGAATTAGAATATCATGATCAGAAGCAATATTAAATGTTAAATTGCATTGGAATGTGCTGTGCATTGCTTTCCTCCTCTTTTCTCTGTAGAATTCATTCACTTAGAAATGATTTTATTTTTTTTCTTATTTTTTATTTTCTATGCATTTTTTTCTTATTTTTCTATTTTTATTATTATAAAATTTTGCATTCATAAATGTATTTTTCTATAAAAATAACAACAACTCAAATGTATGATGCTGTAGTATAAGATCCCATGAGCACTGCACGAAGTCACTGTAATACTTTTATTTTGCTTTAATTTTTTTTATTTTTTATTGGATAAGTAAAGAAATATTTTTCTGACTTGTGGTATAAAATATGAAATATTTTTCTTGAATTTTTTGTTTTTTTTACTTATTTTGCAACATTAAAGAACATTTATGATGATATAAGTTAATGATGGGAGATGATGATGATCATGATGAGTGTGTGTGTCTCTTCTACATTTTTAAGGAAATATTTTTAACACATGCCTTGGAATGAAGAAATTTACTGTTGAATTCCCGAGTAAGTGATACTGTTGAAGTTTTGATTTTTTTTTATTTCACTTGTAAGTTATCTTCAGTAAATTGATATTCGATTTACATATTTTATTTTTAATTTTTTTGCTCGAATTATTTTAATTGAACTTATATTGAAATTATTAGTGATTTTTTAAATTTTATTTAAAAAATTATTTAAAATCAAATTCTTTGTTCTAGTACAATGTTAATGTTGAAATATTTTACTACAAATAATTTAAATTTTAATCTCTAATAGGAAAATCGAATCAATTCCGTTTAATGATCACGATATTGATGTAGTTCTTATTCCAGTCAAACACCGATCTGTACTAGCAATCCGGTTCTCTAAATAAATATCTTGAGTGTATATCTTTCTTTCATTAAAAAATAAATTAAATAAAGTAAAATAACTTACATTTGTGTGTGGACATGCTGTGTTTTTGTATGTTATTTTGTTCTTTTATGATCATTTGTGTAGATCTCATGAGTGAAAACATTTGTAGTTTTACACTAATACAAATGCAATTTATGTGAAGAAGAAGAAATGAATGAAAATTAAAGTATGAATTAAGGGATTGGAGTTAATAGGCTTACATGACATTCGATTATTCGGGTATTGATTCTTGAATTTACTCTGTGAACGTTTCTAGAATTGAAATTTACTCTTCGAAACGTTTCTTGAAAGCCAAAAATTTGAATTTTGAAATTTGGAGAAAGGCCTTACCTTCAATGATTTTTTACATATTTTCATGCTCCAACTTCCGAGTACCAAAATTACAAAATTTTTCAAAAGAATCCAAAATCGGTTGATTGCATCTCATCAGATAGACCCCAAAGCATCTTGAACCATTTCGACCAAACCTAGAATATTCTTAGATCAGCCAAAAATTTGAATTTTGAAATTTGGAGAAAGGCCTTACCATCAACGATTTTTTGCATATTTTCATGCTCCAACTTTCGAGTACCAAAATTTCAAAATTTTTCAAAGAAATCGAAAATCGGTTGATTGCATCTCATCAGGTAGACCCCAAACCATCTCGAACCGCTTCGACTCCACCTAGAATATTCTTAGATCAGCCAAAAATTTGAATTTTGAAATTTGGAGAAAGGCCTTACCATCAACGATTTTTTGCATATTTTCAAGCTCCAACTTCCGAGTACCAAAATTTCAAAATTTTTCAAAGAAATCCAAAATCGGTTGATTGCATCTCATCAGGTAGACCCCAAACCATCTCGAACCGCTTCGACCCCACCTAGAATATTCTTAGATCAGCTAAAAATTTGAATTTTGAAATTTGGAAAAAGGCCTTACCATCACTGATTTTTTTGCATATTTTCATGCTCCAACTTCCGAGTACCAAAATTTCAAAATTTTTCAAAGAAATCCAAAATCGGTTGATTGCATCTCATCAGATAGACCCCAAAGCATCTTGAACCATTTCGACCCAACCTAGAATATTCTTAGATCAGCCAAAAATTTGAATTTTGAAATTTGGAGAAAGGCCTTACCATCAACGATTTTTTGCATATTTTCAAGCTCCAACTTCCGAGTACCAAAATTTCAAAATTTTTCAAAAGAATCCAAAATCGGTTGATTGCATCTCATCAGATAGACCCCAAAGCATCTTGAACCGCTTCGACCCCACCTAGAATATTCTTAGATCAGCTAAAAATTTGAATTTTGAAATTTGGAAAAAGGCCTTACCATCACTGATTTTTTTGCATATTTTCATGCTCCAACTTCCGAGTACCAAAATTTCAAAATTTTTCAAAGAAATCCAAAATCGGTTGATTGCATCTCATCAGGTAGACCCCAAACCATCTCGAACCGCTTTGACCCAACCTAGAATATTCTTAGATCAGCCAAAAATATGAATTTTGAAATTTGGAGAAAGGTCTTACCATCACCGATTTTTTGCATATTTTTATGCTTCAACTTCCGAGTACCAAAATTTCAAAATTTTTCAAAGAAATCCAAAATCGGTTGATTGCATCTCATAAGGTAGACCACAAACCATCTCGAACCGCTTCGACCCAACCTAGAATATTCTTAGATCAGCCAAAAATTTGAAATTTGGAGAAAACCCTTACCATCACCGATTTTTTGCATATTTTCATGCTCCAACTTCCAAGAACCAAAATTTAAAAATTTTTCAAAGAAATCCAAAATCGGTTAATTGCATTTCATCAGGTAGACCCCAAACCATCTCGAACCGCTTTGACCCAACCTAGAATATTCTTAGATCAGCCAAAAATATGAATTTTGAAATTTGGAGAAAGGCCTTAGCATCACCGATTTTTTGCATATTTTCATGCTCCAACTTCCGAGTACCAAAATTTCAAAATTTTTAAAAGAAATCCAAAATCGGTTGATTGCATCTCATCAGGTAGACTCCAAACCATCTCGAACCGCTTCGTCCCCACCTAGAATATTCTTAGATCAGCCAGAAATTTGAATTTTGAAATTTAGAGAAAGGCCTTACCATCACCGATTTTTTGCATATTTTCATGCTCCAACTTCCGAGTACCAAAATTTCAAAATTTTTCAAAGAAATCCAAAATCGGTTGATTGCATCTCATCAGGTAGACCCCAAAGCATCTCAAACCACTTCGACCCAACCTAGAATATTCTTAGATGAGCCAAAAACTTAAATTTTGAAATTTAGAGAAAGGCCTTATCATCACCGATTTTTTGCATATTTTCATGCTCCAACTTCCGAGTACCAAAATTTCAAAATTTTTCAAAGAAGTCCAAAATCGGTTGATTGCATCTCATCAGGTAGACCATAAACCATCTTGAATCGCTTCGACCCCACCTAGAATATTACTTGATGAACTTTTCTTGAACTAAAATTTACTCTGCAGGACGTTTCCTGAACTGAAATTTACTCTTCAAGACGTTTCATTATGAGAAGATCAATCAGAAACCGCTATAAATTTCATATAAACGTCCGTTCCAAAGTCAAGAACCTCAAAACCAAAAATTACGATCATCCAGCAATTTTCCAATCAATTTCTAACAGACAAAATGACACTTACAGCTGTTGACTGGTAAAAGTTATAAATTATTTAACTTCAACCACCATAGACCATTGAATCGTCTTCTATTTCAATGTAAGTTCAATACATTGAAATATTTTACACAAATGTTGCATTTTTTTTTTGGCTTATACCTTAAACACACCAATTATTCTCTTTGTTATAAACGAATTTTCTTATTGATATTCTCTCCTACAAAGTTTTAAAATTGCAATTTGATATAATAAATTGATTCGATTTTAAACTACAGAGTTCCGTATTCTTACCAATTTGACACACTCTGTTGATTACCTTTTACCTTTATTTCTTTATGCATTATTATTTTATTTTTAACATGCCTTTGACATATCATGCGTTCAAACTTGTACGAAATTTTTGTTTCTGCACTTTTATTTTTTTGTGTGTGTGTTTTAATTGGAACTTGAAATTCTTATTGTATGTTGCATTTTTTTAAAACAAAAATATAACATTTATAATTATACATGTAATTTTGTGTCTATAAAGTGGAAACAATTCTAAGAATTAAAGGTAAAGGATAATTAAAATGTCCTTTTTAATGTGTATTGCATACTTTTCAGGATTATTCATTTAATTTGAACGAATTTGACAGTTTTTTTCAATGAAATTTATAAACATTATTCTTAAATTCCCTTACATTTCCTTGTCATGACCATACCCTCATCTCATCTCATCTCATCTTATTCTCATTAAAATTTATGAATCATCTGATATTTTTTTCATTTTTTACTGCAAAAATATCGTTTTTATTAATATTAATATCATAAGAAATATTTTTCTTCTTATGAAGTCCATGTTTAAAAACGTTTTCTGGGCAAATACACGTACAAACTATACCATGATATACAGCAACGGATATCCTTCCGGTTCTATCTTCCCCTTCATCGTTTATTCATAATTTTATTGAGTCGTGTACTAAAAATATATATAAAAAAGACACTATTTACTTTTAAAATATACATATGTTCAACACTTACTGCCAAAAAAAGAAAAAGAAACCAAATGAAAGGAAAGAAAAAAATATCAGAATCAGATGGTTTTGATATTATTAACGACTTTGATACGATTCAATGCAGAATTCATTTCATTCAAATTGTTATTTAAGGATGTGATGAGATCTCTTTCATCTGTCTCGAATTTATTTTTTTTTTATTAATGTTTAATATATTTATGACTTGGCAAACGAACTTCTTCCAGATAAAAAAAATGTTAAAAAATAAAATCTAATTTAAGTGGTGGATCATATGAATTGATATGAAATTAAGAAGGAAGAAAGTGTACATTTGATGTAATAATAAAAAAAATAAGATGAGATTGGGGGAATTTTTGTATACAGTACAATAAAATGTTTTTTTTTATAAAAAAATCAGCATGAATTATGTGGGTCTGATCCACCCTCGATGATTTTTTTTTTGTTGTCATGAAAAATACTAAATTAAATATAAATGTTTGTACAATTTCTAGTGTTAAGAAGGAAAAATATAAATCTTTTATTTGCTTGTGTTGCATTTCTATGCATTTTACATGGAATTTAAGAGTGATATTTTGAGTTTTTCATTCAAGTGATTTTTTTTCCTTTATTTTTCGTTCTGTTAATAAAATTTATGGATCTATCGGGTTTTCATGGTTGGTCCGGGTCTTTTTATTGATTTTTATTATATTTGGCTGTATTTGAAGAACTCTCTCAATACTGGTATCGTCCCGAATTTTCGTGTGTCTAACATGTCCCGTAAATCAGTGTTTTCTATTATTCCGAAATTTTTCAGTACTTCTTTTGTGTTGTCTCTGTAAAGTTGGGGACATGACCATATCCAGTGGTCTATTCGCATATTCAGGTGTGGTATAGTTCTGTTGTGGTTGAAAATCAATCGATTTCCCATTCTACCTTGGAAAGCTGCCTCAACAGAAGCCTGAAATCATTAAAATATGGGGACAGATTTTCCCTATCCTCTACAAGCGTACCTGTCTTTGTCAGACCATCTGCAATCTCAATGCCATGTAAACCACTATGTGAGGTTGTCCATAAGATAAAAACACGTACATCTGCATTGTTCAGATATCACGTACGATTGCAGTGCTTCGACCCTCATTTAAATCAAAAAATGACTCACATGTCAATTTGATTGCAACGATCTTGTAAGTAAATATGGATGCTGGCGGAGGGCAGACTTGTATTTTTAGTACTGGGATTAAATATTCCTAAACCAGCAACCTCATCTGATAGTGAACCATCTGTGTAGGCGACAAGATCAGGGCTCACATTTCCTTTACAGTGCAAAAAAGCGGGCTGAATTACTTACGGGTACAGTTCCTTCTCGATTGCTTGTAAGATTGTCTCGTCAATTACCGCTATAGACTTCAAACTCAAAGGGATACATGGACTTTTGTTGCATGGGTATTGGGAGCAGCGACTTCAACTACAAAAACTCCACAAGTTGGGGGTGATGCATATTAACACTGGCTAGCTCTTCGCATGACTCTAAGACCAAAGATATTTTCTTTGAATTTTCTACAGCGGCAAGTAAAGCAGCTCATTCGCGAGATCAATCGCAAAGCACTATGTGGTGATTTGTGGGGTGTTATCAACTTTGAAGTGAAACCAAAGAGAATTTAAAATCAATTAACTCAAAATAAAAAAATTTTATCTGAAAAACTCACACAACTGCTCTTGACTCATACAAAACACATAGACGAAAAAAAATATAATGTCTTCATGTCTTTAGAATATCTAAGAAGTACATTTTCGTCTACATTTTTATAAAAAGAAACATAATTTAATTTTTTTTTGCATTATAATACTATTATTATTACAGTCATTACTACAATTTTTGTACATAAAAAAGTAATAATTTGAATAAATTCTAAGAAATTTTTATTGCAAAAAAATTTTTTCCTCCATTCAACTTGAAACATGATGACATAAAATAAAAAAAAATTGGGGACATTGATTGCATACACACTCATTTTCATGAAGTTACATAGAAAAGTCACATTTAGAGGAATAAGTTAAGTTTTTGAACATGGAACAAAAGCTCTTACAATAAAATAAAACAGAATTATGTTTTAATATAAAAAAAAACCGAGTATAAAGTGAGTGAGTGTAGCAGCTGCAACATGTCCAGAATGAGTAAAAGAAAAAAAATTTCTGTATATTATTATTAAATATTATTATTTGCTAAAGGAAAGCGCCAATTCGTATTCTATTGTATTGTGTCTGTTACAGAATGTAAATAAAAACATAAATTGTAGTAAATAACGAATAAAATGTGTGAAGAATAGGGGGCACGTGGCTATTTTTTTGTCTGCTCTCAATGTATCTTGAATGTAAAAGGATTTAAATTTAAATAAGAGATATTTTCCTTGCATTTTAAGGAATATAATTTTTTTTCAATGAATTCCATTAAAACGAATGAAATTTCAAATTTATATTTTAACTGAAATTTATATTTACATGGCCAAGTTCAAAAATTTCCCCTCTTTAAATGTAATTTATGATGATAAAATTTAAATACCCAGAACTTTAAAACTAGACTTTGTGCTTCAGTGAATCATGTGCATACAATTTTACTATTCGTTCAATTGCAAAGGATCTGTACGAATACAATTTTAATTATTGAATAGGGTCGATTTGATCATGTATGTTTTTCAACGGTCGATGTTCGTCGGTTACATATCATGTATGTTAAAAAGCGCCAGATGCATGTTATTTTAATATGTGTGTTGTCTATGTATGAAATTTTAGTACATTTCATAATAAAAATTTTATATTTTTTGAAGGGGAATGATCAAAAGGTGTTTGACTGTGGCACGATCCACATCTGCGGGCGGTTAAAATTCAATATTTTTGTAACGACTTTTCTATATTATTTGTTAAAACGTAGTGTTAAGTGTGATAAGAAGAAGTGAAAATGTCGCGACATAATTATACAAATCCAGCATTTTGTCAACAAAATGAATTTTATGAGGAACGAAGTGATGGCACAATTGATATAATTAGCACAACACCATCGAAAATGCATCGAAGCGAATCGACAAGATCATTTCAAAAGCCACCATTGGCTGCACAGAGAAATGTCTTTCAACGAGTTCACAGTGAAAGACAACCAAAGCAATTACAATTTCAACAGAGAGAACTTCCACCGAAACCGGGTCCTAAACCGAGGATTGTGGAAGGAAGCTCAAATAATAATAATAATAATAATAATGCACCACGATATGGTTCAATCACCTCAATTTCAACGACTCAAACGACGAGTGGTAAATTCGCTCTAGTGCCTGTTGAAGAGTTGACCTCTAACAACAAAGGCCGTTATGCTGTGGTGCCTGAATCTGAAATTGAAATGATCTCCGCTGCTCGCATCGCTAGAAGTCAAGATCACTTGGACCGCATTGTGAGTTCACCGGTCGATGAATTGGATCGTCACAATTTATCAGCTGATCAATTTACGAGTCTGCCTCCAATGATTAACAATGCAAGTAGTACAGCTAATATCACAACACCAGGACGTCTTGTTTCAGCATTTTCAACGGATTTTGGAAGTAAATCATTCGTTTTGTACGATCAAAAAAGCATGCAGCGATACGAAGTTGTTCCGACCGAAGAAAATGAGGAACTTGTCGATCCCAATCATGAAATTATTCAAATGCAAAATGGACGTGCACATCGATATGCGATGATTCCGGCAGATGACCAGGAAGAAACTTCAATGAACAATCCACCATACGCCACAATTAAAGACAGAACTGGATCAAAGCAAAATATTAATCACAGATCACCAGTTCGCTACATTCCACCACCAAATTCAGGCAACATGACTCCAAGGAAAAATCCAATTGCAACACAGAAATTGCATGAACTCCTCTCAACACCACAAAAACAACTCATACGTCAACAAAGTACGACACCACGAAGTACTCCAGTCCGAGTAAGGGCACCACCCCAACCTGTCTTAAACACACCACAAAAAAAACATGAATTCACTCCACAAAAACTGGAATATGAGCAAGTACGAAGGACAACATCCCAAATGCACTTGGAAGCTAGGACAACAGCCGTCATTTCACCAAGACTCCAATCACAGTCAATTTACAGTGAAACAACAACAACAAATAATTCAATGTTCAATAAATCATGGAATAGCATTCAAACCACCAAAGCTGCTGGACCTGCAACTGTGGGTGCTATTTCACTCATGCTCGTGCTGTGTGGGATATTAAATGCAGGACTTTCATTGTATTTGACATCAAATGTAAGTCAATTTCATTAAATTTAATTGAAATTTTTAAATTTTACCGTTAATTTTCATTGTAGAATGGTCGCTCATATTTCTTAGACACCAGTTTCACAAATGGCTTAGCTTGCCTAGGTCTTGGATTACTTGGATTCAAGTCACGTCAATGTAGTTGGCTCCCAAATCGAAATTACATTTCAGGTAAGATAAAATTTCATTGATTTCGTTGTAAAATTTCTAATTAAATTTAAATTTTCTAGGATATTTGCTCGTAACAGTCTTTTCAATCCTCAATTGCTGTGGTCTCCTGGCCTTATTGATATTAAATCCATTTCCAGGATTTCCACAACACGATGTGATTTCTGGTATCATTCTAGGGTTATCAAGCATTACCTTAGTCTTTATCAGTTTAGGGGTCGTCAGTTCACGATGGTGTCGATCATATCCGCCAGATGCGAGAATTGAGCCAGTTTAAATGAAAAAAATTGTATCAATGAAATTCATTGTTGATAATTTTTTATTTCAATTTCAATGCAAAATTTGCTTGTTTATTTATTTATTTATCATTTAAATATATATAATAATTTTTTTTTAATTTATATTTATTTCATATCAAAAAATGCTTATTAAAATGATTTTATTGTAATATATTTTGAAAATAAAGAGACGAAATCGTGCTCACATTTCAAATTCGTATCAAAATTTATTTATCTTAAGCCTAAACAGTCTTTAAATTTCAATTCCAATTACTTGTAAGCCTTGCTAACACGTGCCAGTTTCTGCAAATTCTCGAACTTCTCAATTGCGGCCGTTACAAATTCAGCTGCACGCCTTATACGTTCAGTGGTGATTTCAGTGCCCATTTTATCGATAGCTTCCATTGTGTTATTTTTCAATGCTTGAACAGGCGTTTCCAGGAATGAAATGCGACAAAATGGTGTAAATGCACAAAATAGTGATGTAATTAATCCACCGAAGATTACAACGCCTGCAATTGAAAGCAAAGTCCCACCAATTTTTGATACAATTCCAAAAAGTGTTCGTATAACGGGACCTAATGCATCCAAAAGGCCTGAAAATGATGAGACTGGTTCTTGTTTCGTCTCTAATGCGGTTGCAGGGATAATGATACTCTCGAAACTGGGAATGAGAGCTTCAGTGTAAGTAGGGTAAGGACCTGCAGCAGGGTATGTTGGCCCACTTGAGTATTGACTCACATATTGTTGAACTGCATCTTGTGGCACGAAATTTTGGTACATTGATGGATCGAATGCGGGATTATTGTTAATTGGCTGTTACATTTCAATGGAAAAAAATTACATTAAATTCAACTAAAATGAATTAAAATCCAAAACTCACATGATTAGGCAACTCCTTCGATTTCTGTTCATCTTGAGTTTCATTGACATCCAATTTCGGTGGTGCAGGACTTGTAGGTGGTATCACTGTAGCTCCAAATATCGTTGGAATGACACAAGACAGCAAAAATATTTTCAATTTCATGATTTTAAGTTACACGTCTTAACCTGGCAAGATCACTTTTAGGAATGAAATTCAATTTAATTTTACTTTATTGAATCTTTTGTCCTTAAACTTAAAATTAAATGTAAAAAAAAAACATTAAATACCTTTTTTTATCTTAATCATTATGATCTTCCATTAATGTACTCACACATTACGGAATCATCTAAGAAAAAAATAAGGAGACAAAGAGAAATTTCTTTGTAATTCTAAATCTCATGTTTTTATTTTATTTTTTACAACTTTACCTGATCTTATTATTATTATTACCTATTGATAATTTTTATTACATATGAGTCATGTGCGTGTATGTGAGACAATAATAAAAGGGATCTCTTGTTTTCTCCGTTATCATATTTCACATATTTAAGGCGCCTGACAAATTAAAATTTATTTTAAAAAAACTTGAAATTTTAAGAAGAAAAATCAATATTGCAGAATATGATGAAATTAAAGAGAATTACCTGTGAATGGACCGTTTGGCAAAAGCAGGTGTAATTTCAATGTTCAATTACAGTTAGAACATGGCCGACAGTGGTCCACAGATCCGTGTCATAAAATGTTTACAGAAAAATTTGATTGTAAATATCAAAGAAAATCCAATCAGGAAAAATTCAGTGAAATCGGAACTTGACTGAAGTTATCAACGACCTTCGCTGTCTGAAGGAGGGGTTATTCTAACCCCTTGGCCCCTCATCGAAACGTTCCAGGTGTCATCAACGACTAAATGATGCAAGAAAAAAGCGAAAAATTCCAGAAAAATCAGGAAATGGGAAAACCGTTGGTCATGCCAACATTTTATGAGTCTTCCGACCAGTTTCAGATTATACCTGACATTTCAATGTCCATAAAAATCGGAATAAATTTAACCATGCATTGAAATTTAACGAATTTCATCACCATTTCACATTCAAACTATTATTTCAGCATATTCTGCATTTCAGCAGATCGATAAAACAGAAAATTTTTACCTTTTATAAACCAAAATATTATGTCTATTATTGAATTAAAACAAGACAAACAAGGCTGCATCTTGTAATGTCTAATTTTCATAATAAAAATACTTATTTTAATAATGCGTTTCACCATAAATTAGCAATTAATTATAAAACTCAGGCAAAGATACCTTTAACCTTTAATTAGGAATATAACATCAAAGTTAAGCAAAAAAACAAAACAAAAATAATTCCAAAAGAATGCAAAGCAATATCAAAGTTATAAATAATAATGAATCGTTTAAGTTGCTAAACTTTAGTGATGATGATAAAAGTTCAGATTTACCCGACTTGGATTTGCCAGAAATTTCATTGCAAAGGAAAAGGAAGGTGAAGAGGTATGTGATTGAATATTTCATTTGAAATGAGAGATAAGATAAGGGAAATTTATTGCGATTAATTGTAATTTTTTTACAAATTTTTTTCAGGAAAACACGGTCTCGGACGCCAGCAAAACATGTAAATGGTGGAAGGGAAGGGCCTTGTTTTCAATGTAAGAGTTTTGGATTGTGGGCTGCTGTTTTAATGATTTGCAGTTGGCTCCTGATAATTTCTTATATAAGTTCCGTTGTGCATGCCGAATATAGAAGGCTAGAAATTGAATTACAAAAAGGTGAGTTAAATGAAATCTTCTGAGAGGGGTTCTGTGAAGTTCGATTTGTGCTGACAGCGAATATCCGGTCAAATTTACAATGAAACTGATCTCTGAAAATTGAGCCAGGCATTGAACACTGAATATTTGTTCAAAAAATTATAATAAGTTAATGAAACGAGGAAAGCGAAAGTCTCAAAGAACTAACGGCCATCTGAAGTGGACTGAAATTCCTGACCTTGGATGCATACAAGAACATTGAAATAAGGCTCCAATCCTGAGAGCTATAAAAAAAAAACAACTTCTATGAAAATCGAACAGTCTTCTGTAATCAAATCGAAGTTATCTCATATCAAAAAACGTTCTATTGACGATGAATTTCAGATTTCTGATCATTTTTGTTCCATTGGACCTAGAAGAAATATCGCACAAATTCTAGAAGCTTTATTTCAGTTCACACCAAGCTAGTATTATGTCTCAGAATCGGTCTCAAAATCAATTTCTCTATTTCTATTTTTCCTTCATGACAACGACAGGCATTCATTGAATCATTCGATATGAATTTGCAAGTATTTCCTTAAGTCAGACCATAAATTCATATCAAAAATTAAAATCTTCCATGTAAAATCCACTCAAAACCCTTATCAGATATCAAATTTATCGCACCTCTTATAATCAAAATTTGAACCTATCTAACGTTATATTTGTGTTAGTATTGTTACGCTTGCGCTTTCCATCACCATCTCTTGCTAACCAATAACAAATATAGTAAAGCCCAAAATAACTTGGACATGCAACATCCAAAATCATCAAAAACTTGAAAACTTTGAATTTCATTCGAAACACCACTGACAACAGTATGACGTCACAAAGGTCATATAGGGGAAAATTTATTCACATGCACACACACACACACACACGATACACATTCAATACAATAAAGTCAAATTCACGTCCCTCTGTATATTAAAAATACACAACCTTAACATTTAGATTTTTCCACATTCTCCCTATTTTAGCTGTACAAAATACTTTTCTCGAGTCATGTTAATATACAGTGAGAGTACACACATAGAGATAAGAGGAAAATTTTTACGGTTGTGAAAATTTTCTTGTTTAAATTTAAATTTAAAATAACATAAAAGTAAAACGTTTTTTGGAATGAAATCGAAAAAAATTATTTGAATTGTGACAGGATTTTATATGAAACATTAAATTTACATTAAGGATAAGTGTAACTTTGTGATTTTTTTATAACAAAAAAAAAATATATGAAAGGATACAATCAAGATAAAGAGCAAAATTAATGAGAAGGCGTTTCTACTTCAATTTTACTGTAATTTGAAGGAAAAATGAAAATGAATGTGATCTAAATAACATTCCATCGATTTCATTTAATGTTGGTCAATACAATTAAAAGGAAAATTTCAATGAAAATAATTGTTGAGTAAAGAATAGAACAAAAAAAAAACATAGATTTCACTGAAAATCGATAAATGCCTTCATATATATAATAATGTAACTTTGCATATACATACATGTAATATATTGTGTACTTATTATAACACAAAGTGAAACATATTAAATAAATTATTAATATATATCGAGTTAAATTTGTTGGCGCAAAGTTGTGACATTCATTGTGTCCATCAATCATTCTGCGAAAAAAAATTATATTTATAAAAATAAACCTTAAATTATCTCTCTCTATCGCTGTTATCTTTGTGTGTGAAATATTTTTAATAAACATAAGTGAATAGAAAATGGAGTCGACAGGTCATATTGTTGTTCCCTTGAGAGGAGGTGGTGGTGGAAAGAAAATGCGTAAGCGACGGGAACTTGATGCCCTTGTTGCTCACTCGTCTCGTGGGAGTAGTGTGGGTAATCGTTCGGGTAACGGCATAAATTCACATGACCAACTTTTGTCACAGAGCACCGATGAGCAGGACGAATATGTTTGGACAAAAACTCAATCAAATTCACGTCGTCGTGCCAATAGAATTTCATTTTTGAGATCTTGTGGACCATTTTTACTCGTAACAAGTATGTTACTTTCATTGGGTTTCGTTTATTGGCTGTATTTTGATATTCGAGCACAAATTACTGATTATCGCATTAGAATCGAACAAGGTGATTGATATTAATCGATGAATTTTATCTCCTTCAATAAAAATTTTATCAATGAAATGATTTTAAAACAAAAAAAAATGTTTTTACAGTTTCAGCTACAAGTCAACATGTGCCTGAAGCACTACAAAAATGGCATGAAACTTCCAAAGCGTTAGAACAGAATCAAACTTCATTGTCAGAACACATTTTGGAGATACAAAAAGCTTTGAAAGCTGTTAATTTACAGGTAATTTTAATTATTTTCACCGTGTTGAAATTTCCTATGAATTAAAAAAATTTCTTCGAATTTTTAAGGCGATGACTTAAATAAATTTCCCATGAAATTGAATGATTTTTTTCCATTTACGTTCATTTATGCATTCGTTGTAACGATTTTAATTCTAAAAGTTGTCCAAATAAATGGATTTTCTAGCGATTGCAATGATTTTTACAAAAAAAAAACAAAAGGCTAGATAGATACACATTAAAAAAGGGGAAATTTAAAGGGAAATTTTAATAGAACAGATTTAAAGGACGACTATTAAGCCTCCACTCAGGCCATCAGTCGGGCTAATTGTGCATATCTCATCTAATTATCTGAGGGTCTTAGCTCAAATTGAGTAGCCAGGGACATTTGAGATTGTAAAGTTCCATGGCCGAAGTGACCAAATTACAGCAACGCCTTAAATTTCGCAGGAATTTTTTTATTCATAGAAAATTTTGAATACAGTTCTGTTTGAATTTAAACTCAAATCGTTTTTTCTTTGAAAATTTACACAGATAACTCAACTAACCGAGACAGTTGATCAAAAGAATGCAAATTCCCAGGAAAAGCAAATCCTAAGTCTCCAAAATAACATTGCAAACTTTGGATCACAAATTACGGCCTTTTCCGGGCAAATTGACAAACTAACGTCAGACTATGCCCAATTAAAGGAACACCAAAACCACTTCAATGATACCGTCCTTGAGATAAAAACAAATTTTGAAGCATCTAAAAACTTAACATTACCATCAGTGGCCGATAACACAACACGACTCAAACTCGATACCTTTATAAAATCAATTGAGGCACGTTTTAACAATCTATCACATATTGTTAGTTCGGAAAATGAGACACTTACAACATCACTCAAGTGGTTTGAGGATGACCTGAAAAATAAAACACTCAAATTAAATGAACTAAGTGATAATTATTTGAATATTTCGAGTCATGTGTTGTCCGTTGAAAATTTATACACAAGTAATTTGAGTAAACAGGTAATTTTTTTTTAAATTGACATTGAATTTATATTGAAGATTAAAATGAATCATTTTTTTCAGTTTGAATCACTTCAACTTCAATCATCTAACCTGAGTGGCATCATGGACAAACACGAGCAACTCTATCAAAGTCAATTTGAGAGTCTGATTCGTCAGATAACCGAAATCCAGAAACGGTTGGATGAAGCAACTGCAGCAACAGCTAAAATTGTAAAAAAATATAATATAAAAATTTAAATTGATAATGAATTTGATTTTATTTTTTCAATGAAATTTCCAGGAAAATGTTGTAAAACCAAATAAAGATGAGGAGAAAATCTTTAAAACTGATTCAAAAAGTTCCAGCTCTAGTAATAATAAGAACAACAATGAACCTGTGATTCCTTTAAACTCTAGTGGTAGTCAAAAACAATCTAGTGATAATATTGATAAGAATAACAATAATTTAAGTAACAATAATAATAATAATATTAAAATTGATACAGAACCATCCGCAAATAAAAAACTAGAAGCACCAACCAATACAACATTTCCAGCAGGATTAATGCAAAATTAAATTAAATATTTTTTCATATTAAATTTCAATCAGACAGAAAAATATATCATCAATTAATTTCATTTTTGTTAATTTTTAATTGTACAGATAATATTAGAAGCGGTTTTAAATGTAGAAAAAAGAAAAATTTACTTAACATCGAAGTTATTGAGGCTTAAAAGGATGATGAATAGATGGTTTAAAATTAAATTAAAATAATTGCACGTGTCCAAAAGTATTTCGATTAAATTTTAGCACTTAATTACCAAAAAAAAATATACAAAAATATTTTCTATCTAACTTTCATTGCAATTTCATTGAAAACAACCAGGCGTTTCCATTTCATAGACAGAATCTTAACAAAATGCCAGGCGTTTCCATTTAAATGAGTCAATGAATTGCAATGAAAATTAAATAGAGGTTTTTTTCACTAAAGAATTTAAAATATTAAATAAAATTAATTAAAAAAAATTAAGAAAAAGTGCCAAGACAAAAAAAATGAGAGAAGATGTGGTAGTGATTATAAAAAAAATTGGTTTAAATGAGTTAAAAACTTGTGTGTTACATCAATTAATTAAAAAATAGGACAATTATATTAAAATATAATGAAAAAACAGATTACTTTTAATTCTCCTAGAATTTAAAAATCTTCAAAAATATTCTTAGAAAGTTTAGGAAATAGATTTTAATTAAATCCCGATTCAAAAAAAAATAAATAAAAGTTATTTTAATTACAAAAAATATTAAGTAGAATAGAAGACACGTCACGATTTAAAAAAATTATATTAATGAAGTAGAAAAATTATTTTAGAGAAATTTATTTTCAAATTACGTTAATTAGCAATAATTTTTTTAATTTAATACTCTTATTTTTTTATTTTCATTGAAATTTCATAGAAATGTATCATAGAAAAACCTTAAAATAAAAAAAAAAATTTAGGCAATTAAATTTCAATTGAAAAAAAGAAAAAATTAGCTATTGTCGTCTTGCACCATATTTTGTTCAAAAAGTTCAGGTTTTTTTCCTCTCAAAGTTTTCAGTATTTTCTGTCACACACAAAAATTGCTAATAGAATTGTAAATTGAACACTTATGATGATAATAAATCAGTAAAATTAAAATAAAATGAAAAAAAATAAAATAAAATGAATTATGTCGGTAAAATTAAATAAATTTGTGTTTTAATTTTATGCGTTTAATTCTCCAAGGGTCTAAATTGAATTTTAAATTAGACTTTTCAAGTGTCGGAATTTTTTTTTTTACAAATCGCTTCAAACGGAATTTTAACGGTTTTTGGATTCAAATTCAAATTGTAACAAAATAATTTTGGCAACTCGGTAATAAATAAAGCAGGGTTGTCACTGTTGGACGCTGAAACGAGTTAAAAAAAAAGGTAAAAAACATCAGCAAGCTTTGTGGAAATTGAAAAATCTGGAATTACCTAAATAAAGATGGTCAAAAAAGGAGAAAGCTTGGGAATTGGGAGTCTGGTGTTTGCAAGACTCAAAGGATATCCACCATGGCCGGCAAAAATTGTGAAAGCGGAAAAGAAAAAATATTACGTTTATTTTTACGGGACTGGTGAGAAAAGTCCAGCAATGAAGCCCGAAGATCTCTACGAATACAACAAACACAAAGCCCAATTTGTTGTTGACAAGAATTTGAAGCGTAAATTTTACACTGAAGCAGTTGATCAAATTGAAGCTGCATTACGTGGTGAACAAGATGTAGCCTCAATTAATAACACAAGTGCGAATGATGATGTGTTGGATAATTCACAAGACGAATCTGAAGTAGTGGCAGCTGAAAATCAGGAAAATTCGATAACGGAAGGGGAAAGCAATGCAAATGAAACAGCGCCCACAGGTGTTGTTGAAGAAGAAGTTGAAAAAGTTGTTGTGCCCGTTAAAGAAAAACCTGCCAAAAAATCTGTCTCAAAAGCACCTCCAAGTGCTGTCACAGAATCTGAACCAAAAGATGATAAATCTGAAGTTGAGACTTCAGAGCCAGAAATAGTGAGTCGTAGTGGTCGTAAAATCAAGACAAAACGATATTTAATCGATGAATTAGAAGAAACAGTGACCCCCGTTCTGAAAAAGCGTGCTGTTGACGTTTCCGACAATAACAAAAATACGGAAAATTCAGTTCCAAAAGCGAAACCAGTGACTCCAGTGAAACAAGTTCCAAATCCAGAAAAAGATATGATACTTCAAATTGAGAGTCATTTAATTGAGTTGGATCATTTGATTAAGGCATCTGTTGGTCTTAAGAATGCAAATGCTGACAAGTGTCTAGAGCACCTCAACGAATACAAAACACTCAAAATTACACCGTTAATGTTGAAAAAACGTCCTGGTGTTGTGCAAACGATGAAACGTCTACGAAGATATGTCGGAAATGCAAACAAATGGGAAATGGACGAAAGTATGAAAGCAGACTTTGATGATAAAGCACAGAAGATCCGATTGAAAGCCGAAGAAATTTACAGTAGTTTCAAGTTAATGTTTCCACATAGTGAACAGAAAACATTTTGGGATCATTTTAGTGAACAGGTCGATCATTTTCAGAATAAAGTCAAAGGATTGACACAAGATCAAGTTAGTGATTTGTATGAGGAGCCAATTACACCACCATCATCCCCCAAATCGGACGTCCAAAATAATAATGGAAGCGAAATCGTATAGAAATCAATCGAAAACACACACATTTAAATTCTCATTATGAATTTTCATTTCACATGTTGACAAACGATCATTAATTAAATTTATATTCATTGATACATTGATTAAAAAAGGAAAAAAGAAAATCATGTTAATTTTTTCTTTGTCATTAAAGATTTTTATTCTTATTAATATTCTTCATTATTATTGTATAATGGTTATAATTGAAACAATAAATTGAAAAATTTCATTTTTTTTCTGACAAAATGTAAAAAACTTTTTATAAATTTGGCTAGATTATGTTATTTTTTTAGGATCCAGAGTAAATGTGGGTTAAAAATGTTGAACAAGTGTTTAAATTTAAATATTAACGAGTTAATTCAATGTTATTTTTTTCCTGTCACTAATAATGAGGACAGAATACGTAATTTTCCTACTTCCTAGTACAAGTCTCAATTTTTTTTTATTTAAAAAATGTCTACATAATTGCACATTGACCGGACGTTTCTTGATCAGATGAAGGCTCGTGTTGACCTTGGAATAACTGGGGTGACGAATCTACTTGTCGAATTCCTGGTCGTGTCTCCTCAACACTCGATTCACTTTTATTCGTTTTCATTGCAAACATTGCATCATTTTTCATGCTATTACTACTATTCATGGAAATTTTCCGTCCAGTTGCATCGAGGGAAGTGCTTCTCGTTAGAATGGGTGACTTTTCAATGCCATTCGGGTAAATGTTTGGAGGGAGGTCTGGAATGGATTCTTGTTGTGTAACGAAACGATCTAACAGGGCAATTTCTTCACTGCATCCCAACATGAACGAACGATATCCGAGGCATTCATTGAAACTCCATCGTGTTATATCTTTAAGTCCATTTTTCAGCTGACGACAAATTGAGAGGGAGGCTGACCGGATCGCTGCATGACACACACGTGACACTGAAGTCGAATCAAGCAGCAAGATTGAGAGTAAAAGTGAGAAATCAAGACAATTTGCCTCGGTGAATATTTGTAACATGTATCTCATTTGCACTTCAAGTTTCTTTGACTTTTTCGGCGGATTAATTGGAATTGGCGGATCTTGATGATTGAGTACAAGTTCATTTTCCCATACAGCTGTCATTTCTGACAAAACACTATCAATGTCATCTTCCGGCTTCTCGCGAATTGGCATTGATTCTCTCATCGTTAAATTGGCGGAATCGATTCCTTGTAAAAAGGTTGAACTGTATCCAGAATCGCGACTTTCCAACATGCTCGATTGATTTGAAGATTGAACAGTCTTGGAACCATTTGGTGATCCTGGACTATTTTCACGGCCATCTGTCATATCCATTTCTGGGTTGAGTTTCAAATTGAATGAGGGTTTCGGCCAATCAAGGGCGGTGTGTAATTTCTTAAGTGCCATCACAAAATCATCGATTTTTGGTAGTTTTTCCTTCTCTTTTGATAACCATGTGACCAATTGAATATCAAGGGCAGCACTCATATAACCCAAATTCTGAAAATCCATTTGTTCAAGCAGGATTTTCAGATGTCGAAATAGAATTGGATCTATAAACAAATCTTCGTATGTTCGATTTTTCTGATTTTTTGATGTAGGTGATGTGGCACCACCACTTTTTTCACGACTCTTCTCGTCATTCGTCTGTTGCATAATCAACGGTTTATTGCTGTCACTGCGTTTGAAATTCTTTTGGAAACTATTACGTGGAGTCATGTGAGTTAAAATGAGACTCAAGTCCTCTGCATCTGGATTGACCGGGGCAGATTGAGCATTTGAAAAGAGTTTTCCTCCGAGCACGAATGAGGTGCGAGGTGAATCCGATTCATTTGGATCAATCGCTTTGAGGAATCGAACTAAATCGTGTGATAAACTCCAGTTTTTCTGTTCCAATGAAGCATCTTGAAAAAAAATTTCATTAAATTAGATAACTTTCACTTTAAATTCCAACTCACCTAATAATAAAGTTGCGTATTGCTTACTGATCGTACTCGATTCTAAATTTTGAAGGATAATTAAATAATTCGTTGCTGTATGAAGTTGCTTATTAGCCATGCATTGTTGGAAGAGTTCTTTCGGTTTGCCTGCCGTTGCAAACAAATACGGCCATAATGCGATTTCCGTTTTCCGAGCACATTGCACCACAGTTTGCAGATAAACCGGAAATTCTTGTATGAATTCAATCACACTTGGAAGTAGCGCGTCTGGAATTGGCTCCTTACTCGTCGCCTCTTGTTCCAAAACCTCATGTAAAAGTAATTCAAGTGAGTGTGGAAAATATGGTAATGTTGAGCAGCTTCTTGCAATTTCCCATGCATTGTAACCCAAATTTCTCTTAATCAATTGCTTCAGAATTTGATGCAAATAAACTTGACTTGTTCGTTTCAATGTCGAAAATGGAAGTGAAAAATGTGAATTCTGATCATTTGTATAGAGAACGGTGTCAGTTTCAGCACCAAATATGATCGCTTCTTCAAATGAAATTGCAAGTGGGTAAATTTTTAATTCAAATGAGAGCATAATTCGTTTTGCCATGAAGGTGTGACGATGACTGCGATGTCCATCAAATTCACGGGGAAATACTGGAAGCCAAACACGCATTCCATGGCCGCCACAATACAACCATAGTGATTCCTTTAAATGGAGTTTCTTTGTGATAGCAGGAAAGTCGACAAAGAACCAAATGCATTCAACGCAGGACGCTAAACATGTGGTCATTAATTCACATGAATTACCGTTACTTTCCTTTTGTATCATTAGAACACGACCAGCTACGTTGAGAACGATGGTTTCAGCTGGAATCATCTGACTTCCAGTTTGATTGACCTTTGAAATGCTGTCATGTTTGAGATTTGTCAGGAAAATTGATGCCACAAAAGCGGGATGGATGCAAATGTTTTTAATGTCATATACCTGTGAAATACAAGAAAAATTTAAAATGTGATTAAGAACCGCTGTTTTTTTAAATTTAACGGTTTTCCGTGATTTTTTTAAATTTAACGGTTTTCCGTGTTTTTGAAAATTTTACGACCCGTGGGTTTTTATACAAAATCTAACTATACTCACTTGTAATCTCAATAATTCCAATGACCGATCATCTGCCACTAGCAGGCAAAAAACTGAAATACAGCTATCTGCTGTAAAAATGATCAACTGATCTTCGTAAATGTTAATCAGCATAACAGGTGCTGATACTTCAAAAATTTTAGCAAATTTATTGTCCAATTTTTGTTCTCTCGAATAAATCCTGATCTCATCATTTTGTCCCACCAAACTGTAATTCCCTAAAATTATGAATTCATTCCACCACACAAGTCCCCCAGTTACCACAAAATCCTTTTCTTGAGTTTCATTTCCAAACAACTTCCATTTCCGTGTTGTCAACGAATACAATGCAAGTCCTGTCCGACCAGCAACTGCAAGATTATTGCCCGATTTATCGAGAGCACTAAATCTAACGGGCCAATTCGCGTTTGTGTATGCCGTTGGCACCATGACCGATATCCAATGTTTTGATGCAGAAAGGAAACTTGTACTATAAATTGACTTAATTTCAAAATTATCTAATTGACTTATGTCTGTGTTGGTGGTGCCTGGTTGTTGTAAGTGAGACGGCGTCGCAGCAGGATCGTCACTGCCAAGCACCAAATCCTTGTATTGTGAATTGTGATGATAAATTGTTTCAAGGGTCTCATTGTGATTAATGAGGATTTTATCATCGCCTTGCAGCAACAAAAATGGATTTAAACTCACACAGGGATTCATTGATAGGGCACTTTTGATGAAATCGAGTTGGAGTAACTCAGTGCATGGACGATTTTCTTCCATGGTTTGACGAATTATCATTAGCTGATATCCCTCACATGACCAGTCCATACTTGAAATGTTAAAATATGCGCCGAGTGATGTCATTGACGAGACAAGTCCATAATCCCAGGCTAAACTGCATGTTAACATACTACCAAAAGTGCTCCAGAGTGAGAATCCACCTTTGTCCCATGAAATTATGACAGCACAACCGTCAGGAGTCCATTTTATTTGTCTCACACTGTCGGGACTCCCTGGAAAATCTTTGCTACTCAATACCATTGTGTGTGAAAGTTCAAGTGCTCCCGTCAAATCATCGATTGTGAAAACACAAACATGTGAATTTTTACGACCCACTGCAATCAATCGATATTTGTGATTGATTGACACACAACTTGCATCATCAATGCCTGGTGCCCATATTCCTTGCACTGAATTGGGATCAAATTTCAGATTTGGTGCTGTCAGGAATGCAGCACGACCATCATTGAGTGCAATTGCAAAGCCCCCAAGTAATGGTGAGTAATCAATTGACACAACAAATATTCCTGGATCAAATATGGGAGTTGCTGAACTAACTTGTTGATTGATACTAAATGGAGTCCGATTCAATTCAAGCGTATAATCACGTTCTTCCGTGCCATTCCAATTAAGTCTCACAATTTTGCCATCTTTAATTGCAACCATCATATGTGAAATTGTCACACACACCAAACATTTTATCGGAACAAACAACTGAACTTCCTTAGCCAAGGTCAATTTGAGTGATGGAACTTTTTCCTTGATAAACAATTCAGCACTGTCACGTCTCAAATTCGAAAACTGGGAATCAATTTGATTGTAAATCCCTTTCGCTGTCTCCACAAGTTCCAAATCATATATCAGCAGTGTCCCTCCAGTTGTTACAACGGCCAATTTCGTTGAGTCTGGTTTCCATTCCACCAAAATGTTTTCTCCATTGCGAGTCAAACACTTTGTACTACGTTTAATTGAAATAATTGGAACACATGGCTTATTTGAGTACCAAATTGTGAGTGTGTCTGTTGAAAGGACGGCAAAAAGGATTTTAACACGATCACAATTGATTTGAAGTAAATTTTGGGATGTGTTTAGTAGTTTACGTGGCCATCCAAGAGGAAAATACATTTTACTTGTCTGTTTTGTTGTTGTTTACAGGTTTACACTGAAATCATTTCGATAATTTGTATTATTATGAAGTTATTTTCATTTAAAATTTTATTTTCTCACATAATTTGGGTTTTTAAGACATTTCAAACGATTAAACATGCACATAAATCATTTAATTAAACTTTTTTTGTTCTATGAGAAAAATTTCATTTGGAATTTGCTTTTGTTTATGTTGACAATCGATGTCGATATGAAATTTGAATTTTGACAGTAATGACCGTTATATACAAAGAGATCGAAAATTGGCAATCACATGGCATGAGTCGTTAAAATTATGATTGGAAATTGACTTTTAAATTCAATAAAAAAGGTTTTTTGTTTTTTTTATCATTTTTATTCATGTTTTAAATACTTTTAATTCTATATATATTTTTTTCATTATAATAATTACTGTAGATAGACATTTATAATAAATCAATCTTATGTATGAGGAATAAAATTTTAAAATTAGGCTTAAAAATAAAATAAAAATTTTTAAGTGAAAATGTCATCAATTTTGAGATCAAAGATTAAGTTTTTGTCAGATTTTTTTGAAGCAAGTTAACAAGTTAAATTTGACAGTTCATTTTGTATAGATACACATACGAAAACTTCAGAAACTGTGATTGTCAAAACCTGCTAACCTCGGAATATTTTTATGTAAAATTTTTAAAAAAAATTAGTTAAAAAAACATTAAATTTGTATAATTCAAGGATAATTTTTGATATTAAATTTAAAAAATTTAATAAAATTCAATAAAATTTAAAAAAAAAACAGAAGAAATTTTTTTGACAGCTTAATTTTCGAATTTAACGATTTTTTTAAAACTCTAATGTGATATTTTTTTCAATGTTAGTCATTTAATTTTAAATATAACCTTTGGTCTTGTATCTAAAAGTACTGAGTTTAGCAAATTGTATAGCATAAATTTTGTAAAGTGGAAGGATTTGGTTTAATTTTCATCTTTTTTGTTGTTGTAATTTAAAAGCAGAACCATTTAAAAGTTTATAGGAAAAGGACGTAGAATTTTAGGTGGTTCAATTTTTTTTCTCTATTTTTTTTTTTTTTTTGAAATAAAATTTCATTGCAACGACCTCCTAATATTAAAAAAAGAAAATAAAACTTTAAAATGAAAATTCTTAAAATGTAATAAAAATAATACTTGTAAAAAAAATCAATTCAAGTGGTTTAAATGTCAAATTTAAAGAGATTCCGTTTTTTTGAAATGAAAATTTACTGCGCTGAAGTTTTTTCATGGTTTGAAATTCGTACAAGCAAATTCAAAGTCATGGAAAACTTCATCACAGTGAAAAATTTTACAGTATTTTCAATTTTAGTACATTTTTCTTAAATATAAACTTTTAAATTTAAATTGTAACATAAAATTTCTATCTTTTTATAATATAATTTTAAGCTCCTTAATTCTAAAAATTTTAAGCATAATATTCAGTGTTTGTATATATTTAATTTATAACCGTGTTGAAATTTCCTATGAAATTTTAAGGCGACGCTTTACTTTAAAATTTCCGTTAAATTTCATTTTCTTTACTTAAATTTGTTTTTGATCACTCGTGAACTTGAAATTTCATTTAAGTCGGTTCCTATGAAAATTCGTTGGAAATTTCAACACGGTATTTTTATAAATGGAATGATATTTTAATACAATATTAATTTTAAATGTCACTTTAAATTTTTTTTCCATTAAATACTTTTCGATATTTTTATGTTTTTTAAATTTTCACATACCATCACAATTTGTATCATATTTTAGTACACATTCGATATTTTTACTTTAAAACTATTTAAATGTAAATTTAAATTTAAAACAAAAAAAAAATGCTGAGTAGTATTTTATGGGGAGATTCTAATTAAAAAAACAAATTCCTTGATATTCCATATGTTTGAATGACTAGAAGAAGCTTCATATAATTGTTTATCTTATTCAATTGTGACCAGATCAGTAATGTCCGATGATTCCTTGCAAAATGTACTTGAGCGTTCAAGGCGTGATGACATTGAATAACTCAATTCTTCCGCAATTTCAACACTTTCATTGTCATCCTCGTAAATATTTGTATCTTGAAGTTGCTCTGGTGGCACTTCTTGACGTTTTTTTGCAATGTTATTTTTCTCGTTCTTGACTTTGGTCAAATCAATTTTTGCAGTGTCACTTGATTTTGTTGTATTTTTATTATAATTATGAATTGAGGACGATGGTCCAGTTGCTGATTTCCGAAGAGGATGCATTTTGGTGTTCCCTGTTGATGGAATGGGGAGTGGAACTGAAGCGATTCCCAATTGGGCACGTAATTTGTTGCGCTCTCGTGCTGATGTTGGAAGTTGAATTGGAGCAACTGGAACATTTTTTGTTGTTGTTGTAGTTGTAACGGCCTTTTGTTCTCGTTTTGTTAAAATGTTCCTGGAACGTGGTGTAAAGTAACTTTTAGGGCCATTATTACTTGGTGATGTGTCAGTGCTTTTGGATTTCAAACTTCGCACTGTCCGATTGGCAGCTGTCAAGGAACTTGAATGACTGGCAGATTGTGTGGAGCTTCCTGAGCCAATACGACTACGAGGATTCCTTGGAACACCAAGAGTTGTTTTCATATTTTTATCAATGTTTTCTTTTTGTCCCTTTTGATGATGATAATTGTTGAACTGACTTAAGGATTCTTTTGACGTTGTCTTACTTGAAATAATTGAACTTTTCTTGTGATGTGGCGATGAAAGACTATCCAATGAAATATTTGAATCTTGCGATGTTTTACTTTCAACCATTTTACGATTTCGAGCTACTGTTGGACTAGCAGTTCGACTTGATGCATTCGATTTATTGTTACCAATTTTGTAGATTTCTGGTGGTGGAGGCGCATAAACTTTTTTAGGCTCCAAATAACGAGGCTTCACATCAGCTAACCGTGATTTTGGCAATAAAGTGTGTTTAGTTTCAGAAATTCCACTCACATTGCTGCTTTTTCTTGAACTGGCATTTGACCCACCAGATCCATTCATGACTTTTAACCGCTCAACGGTGTCAACTTTTGGAGCGACTGCTGCTGTTGTTGTTGTGTTAGACATTGTTTTGGCAAAATTACCTGGATATGAATGGTATCGATGTTCATCAATGAATCGGTGTGTTGTCCGATTGATTCCCATTTTAGGGACACTTGGTTTCATGGATGAAGGAACTGTGTTGGTTGACTGTGATGGTTGCAATGGAACCGGAGCCGCTCGTACATGAGATTTATTGTTATGTGCTTGAATCGCCATACGAATTTGATTCAATCCACTATCACGAGACTGGTGTTGTACTAAAGGTGTGTAATTCGAGTTTATCTGCTCATTTTAAATGACATAATTCAATTAAAATTGATTTTAAATGAAATTTTAATTTAGATTTACCTTATTTCTGATACTCGTCAATTTCTTTTCCTCAATCACATCTGTAATACAAGCCAATTTCTGTATCTTACTTTTCAAATTTGTATCCATGCGTTGCCATGAACTGCATTTCATGGCACGTGAACACTGTCGAATGAGACATTGTTCGGTTGCCGTTAAAATTGCACTGATCAATCTGACAAAATCTTCGTTCCATGTCAGTGAATCGTCATCGGAATTCACACTCGTAACTTTCTTTCCACTATCAAATGACAATGAATTGGGGACTGTTAACAGAGTATTTAAACGCACTGCCCGAGGGTAACTTTTGCATGCCTGGTCTGGAGTCAAAGTACTCGCTGTACGTAAAAGTAAATCCTCTAAATGGGTAATTGCCCAACTCTTTCCATGTCCAAGGGACAAGAAACTGAAATAATTTTTTTTTTTTATTTTTTAATTCAGTTTGAATTTTTTTTCTTACCTATCACTTGCGAGAAGATTCGCAAAATGGTCTGCAATGTACATGTGAGCTGATTCCAACACCTCACGTACAACATTTTCAATTAAAACTGCCCAGCGTGACAATTCAAGGACCGATAACATTTGTTCACAGTCAATAATTGTATTGAGAACGGATTCAGAGCTCTGAAATTCCAAAAAAGGATTTTTATTAGAACACATTTCATGAAATTCAATTAAATTCCTCACCATATGTGATAAAATTGATTGCCTACACCTGTAAATGACATCAGTTGGAAGCAATGCAAAGGACCTTGTTGTCCAAATTTTACCCCAATATTTACAACTCCATTTCAAACATTTCCTGTAAAGATCATCAAGGCCATGGTTCAGTGTAACTGGAAAGACTTGCATGACTCCTTCAATGCATCCAGAGCATGGTTTATGAAAATTATGACAATAGTTTATTTTTAAGGCGTACGTCGTTACTTCTTTCAATCCCTCTAATCCAAGTAAATCACTCAGACTTGCCAATTCCATGAGGCTAATTCCTTCAGGGGGATACGAAGCTCCCGAATAAATATGACACAAGGCAAAGTGCACAGCAGCATATGAGTAACCAGATAAGGAAATGACATTTCCTGCATTTTGAACCCAATTTCCAGCCAGGATTGCAGCAAAGTATTGACATCGTGATCGTAAAATGCATTTATGAGCCCGCATACGCTTACTTCCAACTTCAACCGTGATGTCTGTTGCAATTTCTTGTAAGAACATTTTGAGTAAATCCTCACCAAGACGTCTGGGCTGACGACATGAAATCGATGACTCATCCGGTGAATCTGAAAGTGCAAAAAATGATACATTAATTATCGCATCATTGGTGTGAAAAATTACATGCTTACCTAAACCTGATGTCACACTCGAGGTTGTTGTGTTAGAAATTTCAGATTGAGCAATGTCACTCAAACAATTAGAATTACGATAATTATGGAAATCGACGTCATTTGGAAGACTCTTGCTAAAAACTGAAAAAAAAATTGAATTTCAATGAAAATTCTACCTTCAAATGCTTCAAACTCACCATCACCCAAATGCGGAAACAGCCTACTCAAGCTCTTTGAATTTTCCACAGATGATGCCAAAGGTATTGAATTCACATTTCCTTCAGATGGTGATAATTTTCCCAGGTCTGTACTTTGATTTGTCAATTCAGCCAACCAATTGTGTTTTTTGACGCCTCCTCCTCCGACAACACCAGCTGAAGTTGACATGCCTTTACTTCCATTTTTACTTGAAACATAATAATCCTCAACTCCACTCATCGATTTCGGTTGCTTATCCATGTCAGATAACTTTACAAAAGCACTCCCGCCATCACTTGTCGGCGTATCCAATAACTGCTGTTTTTGCTTTTCAATGCGTGCTTGCAGCGTATCCATTGCACTTTGCATTTCAGACTCCTGTGATTTGATTACAGATTGATGCGATTCATTATCCGATTTCTTTTGCGGAATGAAACTTCCGTCCGAATCCCGTTGAAATGTGTTATCATCCGTTTCTGTACTTGAAATTGGTGACAAATCCTTTGACAGAATTCCGTCTGTGAGGGAGCCAATACTGCTTTTATCGAAAGTTTCATTGATTTTTGCATCGTGACGCTTTTTACCACTACTACCAGGAACAACATTATTGGGGTCACTATGTGAATTGGTGTTTGATGTAAAGGAATCCGATGCAATTGAATGTTTATCAGTAATAGGACTTGGTGTAGCAACTTCTGGTATGCTTTGCTGTTTAAGGGATTCGATGGTGGTCTTGTGTTCTGGTAATGTGTTTGGTCTGACTGCTGTCACTTTAATACTTTCAACTTCCTTGTTATCTTTTGACGGATTTGTGGCCCCTAATTGACTAGAAGCGGTTTTAAAACTATTTTCAAGACTTTTGTTATTGTTAGATAAGGAACTGCTTAGTCGTGGTGTTGCCGATCTTGGTTTCTTATTTTCACCAAAATCAATGAACATTGAGAAGATATTTTTCGTGTCAGATTCTACTTCTGGTTTCTTGTTCGTTTCAGTTGTTTCTGGCACACTTGCTGCATCGACACTTTTCATTTTATCACCCGAGAGATCGATGAAAAATCCCGTTGATTTGGTCAGCTGTAACGATTTGGGATTCTCAAAATCTCTCAATTCCTTTGGTTTCTCCTTTTCCGGTTCAAAATTAACATAAAAACTGAGACTAGGCTTTGGTGAATTTGTATCCCGTACACTGTTGTATTTCAAACTGCTAAAATCATTCTTTGTCTCACACGAATTTTGACTATTTGAAGTTTTCAAGTCACTCACATCGACAATCCACGAAGCTGAAGTGACGGACGATGATCGTTTTTTTGGCTCTTTTGCAGGTTCACTGCTCACAAATAAATCTGTATCACGGAATCCACCTGACACAATGGGACACATTTCAGTGCGACGCTTAACCGAAGGACTATCCGTTATGGTTGGTTTGAAATCTGAAATTGCTGCACCCCCTGAGACGATTGGTGCTGATTCGTCATGTTTTTGTTGACGTTTACCTGATGTTGTTTTGCTGTAAATTTCACTTGCCATGAGAATTGGAGCAGCTTCCTCAACACGACCCCTGTCATCGTCGTGAGCTGCTGTTGGAATGTATGCCAAGGAATTTTGAGGTGTTGCATTTTGTTCCATCTCAGGGAAATCGAGAATTTCAAAATCTTCTGCATCTCGACTACTGGAATTCGTTTGAATTGGATGACCAGAATATTGATGAATGGAATTTTTGAATACTAAATATCCTTGTCGTTTTTCATTGTCTTGTTTGCTATCACAAGATCGTGCCTGACTAGAAGACGATGTTGTCGAACTAACACTTGACCGAAATGGTGATGATGATTCTGCATTACTTGTGCACTGTGTTACAGTCTGCATTGAATTCAATTCATTCTCATCGTATAAGGTGCTTGCATCAATGAAACATGATCGTTTTGGTGTAACTTCACTACTGTTAACACCATAATCAATATTAGTGTTTGTTGTAGAAAATCCGGAATCCGATGCATTCCTTATACGATCACTAGTACTAATTGTACTTTCACCTTCTTCATCATCATCATCATCGTTATTTAGTGATTCTATTGGATCTGTAATACTTGACGGTCCACTAAATCCCCCACTTCCACCACCACCATAACTAATCACTTCATTTTGACGTTCTTTCTCTTCCTTTGAATTACGTAAAGAACTATGTCCGGCTTTTGATAAAAATTCTTCTATCAAATTTATATTATTTGTTGTGGTTCCTGTAGCAGCAGTAGATGGTGGAGTTTCATTCTCATCCCTCCGTGATGAAAAATTATCTGAGTCACCTGTTCTTCGTATCATAACCGTCCGATTTTCTTACTTTTCCATAATTCTCCAATGAATTATCATTTCTTGTATGTTTTTCAAGGAAATTTAAGAACTTTTATGCACAAACTCGCTTAATTACGCATTCAAATAAAGAAAATACGGCGGAGAAACTTTTTTATTTTTCTTAAAAATCAATATTTGAGTACAGTCAAACTCGATCACTTTGGAGTCATGAATGGGAAGTGAAAAGAAAATGACCAAGTAAATTCCATTAAATCTAAATTAAATCAACATTTAATTGATATCATTTTAATTAAATTAAATTTAATCATCGAAAAATCATAAGAATTCAACAAAAATTATCATATTTCAAATATTTACCATACGAAAACCATGAAATTTCATGTTAAATCTTATTCATTTTTCTGGAAACTTTTGGTTTTATCGTAATTTTCTTCCAAAATTTACATTTTCTTACGATTTTGAATCCTTGAAATATCATTTCATTATTTAAATTTTACAAAACTTGTAATTTCAATTCATTTTTTTCATGAAAATTTTAAATTTGTGATCTTTTGTTTTGATCCAAATGTTAAATGTCACAATTTTGACATTTCATTGAATTGACAGAAAAATTGTAAACAACCGGAAAATCTATAAAATAATTTGAATTAAAAAAATGGAAAATAAATCTGAAAAAACTGAAAATCAAAACCAAACACCAGCAGCACCATCAATTTCGAGTAATCGTCCACCAAATAAAGGGCGTTACAATATTTTACGGGATCCAAATACTGCACCAGCCAGAATTTATATTGGGAATGTTAGGTAAAAACTATCACAGTTAATAAATTGCATTGAAATGATAAATTTAATATAAATTTTTGCAGTGAACAGACAACTGAAGAGGATTTGAAGAATAAGTTCGGGAAATATGGACAAATAGTTGGTAATTTATTTCAATTTCATTGAAAAAAATTTCCTTTTTACTATCAGAATCCGTTTACAGGAATCTCGGTTAATCGTGGATTTGCGTTTCTACAGTTCATGACAAAGGATTCAGCTCAAGCTGCCATTGAAAATGAGAATAAAACGCTGTTACATGATAAAATTATTGCTGTTCGAACAGCAGTGAAACGAAATGATGAAATTCCACCAGGATCTGGCTCCAATCAAGCTCAAACTTCACAATCCGGGAATATTCCTACTCCTTCACCTTCTTCTACTAGCATTGCATCAAATAATGGAACATTTTCATCACAATCAACCAATTCAAATAATAACAAATCAATTTATTCCAATTTTAATCGAACTTTTGAATCGAATGACGTTGAAATTATCGTAATGACACGTGAATTGACGATGTATGCTGAACGCATTGAAAGTTGTTTGCGAAATTTACGCTTCAAAGTTGATTTATTGTATCCCAATGTTCAAGTTCCTATGGCGAAAATTCTTTCGAATATCGCGTCACGTGGCACTTTATATGCCATTCAAATTAATCAGGAAAATATGAATCACCAATCTGTTACTTTGAATGTTTTGTATGGAGTTCCAATTGAACATCGCAATATGCCTGTTAAGTTAGCACTTGAATTTGTCGAAAAAGATATGAAGAAATATCTTGAAACCGAGAAATTGAAGGAAACAATGTCATCTGACTCTGGTTTTCAACAACAAATCAGTTTGGTGGATCCTGTCGCTGCAATCCAAAGTCTAACAGAACCAATTTCAGATCCAATTCGAAATCTCTTAAAGTTACTCATCGAAAATAAACCGTTGACAGTATTGCAGTATGATCGATTGATCGCCCATCTCAATGAACGAAGGACGTTACAAGTCAAAGCAGAATTAGGCGAAGACGGATTTGATCTTGTTCCGAAATTAAATGTCCCTGAAACGCCAATCATAAGCAAGGCCGAAGAAGAAATGCAGAAGAAAATTAAAGATATCATAAGTCAAGCAAATTATCTCGATACATTGGAAGCTAAACGTGGACCCTTCAAAATGACAGATGAAGTGTTAAAATTATTGCAAAATCCTAAAATAGAGAGAGCGCTTGATTCACTGCTGCACCCCGATGTTTTTCCTACACTTAAAATTGCATAGATTTTATATTTGAATTTTATTTTACAAAAAATAAGGACTTACATTAAAGAAATTCATTTAAATGATAATTTAATACTTTTTTTTCTAAAATATGTTTTAAATATGTTTATAAAGACAACAACAACAATAATTTTAATAATAAAAATGCATTTAAAATTCTATATAAAAAAAATTAAGTTTTCTATAAAAATAAGCGAAGTTTACTGTTGCTGATTTAGGTAAAATGTGATGAAATGCCATAAATTTTTTAAGGTTTTGGTAATTTGAATCCAACTCCTTTGCGTAGACTTCGATTTTCGGGCTGAAATTAAATGAAAATGGTTATGAGTGATTTTATTTTTTTTTTACCCTGAAGTTATCAAAGACTTTATCAACAACATTTGCGCCCTAAATGAGATTTTTAGCGCATTTCCCGTTGATTTGAAAATAATGCGAGTACTTTGATCATGTCGATCGTCCGTGCTTAGATAAAAATGGCTGCCATTTCCAAAATTGTTGACTTTTCTAAGCCCCCGGGTCGTGAAAAGCCGCAGATCACGAAAAGATACGCCGAATTTTCTAAAATGCCGAACTTTTTTAAATAACGGAATTTTTAACGACGGCATTTTTATGAAATTATTCCTTGGATGAAGCTCAAAAAATCACAATTTGAAGACACTAGATGGCGCTAGTGGGCACTTTTTTATCAGTTTTTACAGTTTCTTGAAAAAAAATCTATGGAAACAGTCGTTTATGGCCCATCTAGAGGCTGACCAAGACCTGCGGACCTGAGAGCTTTAAAACACCTCATGGACACTAGCGTAGTTGTTGATAAGGTCGTTGATCACTTTAGTTTAAATATCTAATTAAATTAATAAAAAAAGACAGAACATGACATCACAAATCTTTAACGGACATTAGACATGGATACAAATTTTTACCTTTTTTCCTTGCTTGCATGCATGAAAAATAAGTTAATTGTTAGTCTCATTCTTTTTACTAGTTTTTATGTCTTTTATGGAAAAACTGCGTCATTAATTTTTTTTTTTTAAATTGGGTTTTTTTTATAATTGACGGTTATTTATACAAGGAAATGGAGTTCATTCTTACCAAATGTCGATTTCCAAAGAGCATTTTTGCCTTGTCCTCTTCTTGAGGTGATTGCTTCTCGTCAACTAGTGCAAGAGGTGTCCTTAATTTAAGTTTTTGTTTGATTGCCTTGATTCGAATGAAATTTAAATTAAATTAAATTCAAATTTAATTTCGATGAATTTACCTGTGATAGTAAAACTTTCCTACTATCATTTTTCATGGATAGGAGCAAATCTAACCATGTCCATGTAACATTATGGTATTCAATTGTTGGAATGACTAGCGATAATTCGTTGATATCTTCTAAATTCTTTTCTTTGCTTCCTTTGTAACTGACACGAACAGGCACTTCCGGAATTTTGATATAAATGAAAAGTTTATTCTTCTCGGCACGTTCTTTCATCTTCTCAACGTCATCTTTTTCGATTTTGACATAAAAATTGGAGTCTTTCTTCTCCTTTTTCTGTTTAATTTGTTGTTTTTTCGTTGCTTTCAGCGATGACTGACTTCCAGTTGAGCGGTTTTCTTCGATATCATCAACAGCATCGCCGTCACTTGTATCACGATCGGGGAAACAAAATTTCAACATTTTCTGATAAAATTTCTTGGATATGCAAATTGTGATTGGCACAACGTTGATTTCAAAGTGTTCTTTAACGGATATTCCACCGACTGGAGGTTTTTCGCGACAAAATACACGCAGCACACGTAAATGGTCGATTGGAACATCGCGTTGCAGTTCAGTGGGGCATAAAACCTTATCGTATTGATCTTGTGGGATTAAATTGTTGATACGAATGTAACCGAGTTCGAGTAAGTGCTCAACACTATCGTCACTTTTTGAATTTTTCGTGTATAAAAAGTTGCTTAGGATTAAATCGGCGATTCCAATTTGACCGTCTGCCTCGGTAAGGCGCCATTGAGCGTGTTTAAAACAAATTTCATTTGTTCTCACAATCGTCAGTGGTTTATCTTTACGTACAGCTTGAAGTTTATTTGATGCAGAGAGCTGAGTCTCCTTGTAACAAGAAAGCATCATATCAAGTTCATCACCCCATGTTACAAGTCGATCTTTGTATTCCTTTATTTTTTGTTGAATTTCCTCATAATCCCGCAATAAATCTTCAGTTTTCTCCTCCATCAGTGCTTTTGTGATAAAATGAATATCTTTTTCGAGTGTCCGTATTTGTGACATTAAGTTACGAATTTGCGTCTGTAAATGTTGAATTGGCCGTTTCTGATCTTCACTGCTGTACAATTGAAGTTGAAATCGCATACGTGCAAGATTTTCGAGAGCTTTTTTTCGTTCCGGATCCACATAAAGCAGCAAATTATTTACAATATCGAGAATCATCGCATATTGCAAGGAATTTGTACAAACATCCAAATCGTGATGCATTAACGTGAATGCATCGACCATTTCGTCGGTTTTTTCCCATGGTGACATGGATTCTTCGACAGGTGGTGCTGGAACTTCCATCATTGCATTGGGATCGATTGAGGTGTCGCCATAACTCACATAGAAAAATTCACATTTACATCGTGATACGATGCGTTGGAGCTGAGCACCACCTCCACCTGAGTAGCCAGCTCCTGTGGCGCCGACACACTCTGATACAACTCCACCGACACTTTGACCACTCCCGACAAGATGAGGCAAATCTGGGAATTCATTGATTAGGGTGGCATCACGATCCTTTTCTTGGATGTTATCGACAGTGAGCCACATTATTTCAGACATTTCACGGGTATTTTCCTCGGCACTCACTGTGGCGTAGTATTGCATGCATTCCAAAGTCCCTACCCAACTGTTCTTGGAAACGAGAGTCCTGTCACGCCACACAGGTCGATGCAGTTTTTGCAAAATTTCTGCTTTGGCTGCACTTAAAATGACATATCCTGATGTTTCGCAGCCTTTTAACAGAACTTGCGAATTTACCAAGGAAATACTCCAATTATAGTGAATAATATCATCAGACTGCTTAGCACCGAGCAAGCCTTTCAAATTCTGTTCTCGCGTTTGAGTTGACATATCATCACTATAAGCCACATAATTGTTATCAGCTTCAGCAATGAGTTTGTGCAACATTGCCAGAGCATGTGGTGTTTGTTGTTTACTCGGAGCATTGGAAGATGACGGTCCACCCAGTGAAATTACATTTTCAGCTACAGGTGTGGCAACAACTGATGACGATAAGTCATTTGGTTTCCTTGATTTACTTGGAGTCGTATTTTCTTTACGGAAACTCTTCAATGCATCCGTACCCAAATTATCTTTCAATTTTTGTGCTTTCACAAAGGAATCAAATAAGGCAAATGCAACATCACGATTATTTTTTGTCCAGGCACCTTTCAAATCATGCACCACCAACTTGTGTATCGGTGTATTCCGTTCACTCTGATCACCTCCAATCACAACCTGATCACGTCCATATGACACTTTGGCAACACTCAAAAAGTAATCACGACAAATGTCACCACCCCAATTCAAATTATCCGTGCTTGAGGATGAATTTTTCTCATTCAATGTTGTCTTTAACCAGATTTCAGCGTCATTTAACTCACAATTCATGTAAACAATGTCCCAATCGGATCTGTTACGATGAATTAAACCATCATCAATTGGATTTAAAGCGAGAATGTGTTCAGAACTTAATGAGACACGACCCCCATTTAATTGGAATCCCCGATTCATTGCATGTGACATCCAGTAATAAATCTGAAATGTGTGCATACTCATTTGAAGATGACATTTCTTGTAGTGTCGACTTAATTGCTTTTTGCGAGGACGTAAGTTGTTGAAGACAGGTCCACGTCGTGTTGGTCTCGTTACACCGGATAAAATGAGTTTTAAGCTCTCAAACCAACGCAGTGTACTGCCATACAAAACCAGGTTTGGGATGTCACATTCATTTTCCATGTTTGGTTTAGTTTCAAATGAAATTGAAATATTTAGATTTTGTGATCGAAATGCCCGGTATGAGTCGTGAACTTGATTACTGGAGTACTCGGGAAGTTTATCAGGTGCACATGGAATAACAGCGTGATGATCATTGGGATTGGCCAGGCAAATCCAATTCAGTTTGCAGGTTAACCGTAAATTAGGAAGATGCAGCAATCGACAATCGTCGTAACGCGAGGCTGTCCGCACAGAAACATTCAATTCACCTTTAAACATAACTTTGGCGTTTGTCCAGACAATTCCACAATTACTCCAAGTCAATTCCATTTCTTCGGTCGTATTGTACGGATCGAGTGAGGCATGCAATAAAATTGTGTACTGTTTTGCAATCATTGTCATTCGTCCATGGAACAGGAATCTCATTTTATCCCAAAATGGTAACGGTGGTGATGGATCTTTGGATGGAGCTGATATTTTTTCAAAACTTAAATTACACTGGGCCATCACCGGTTCCCAACATGGTCCAAATGCATAGCACAAGTAATCCAATTCCCAGTCAAAATCATGGTAAAATTTCAATGCTGTCATACCACGTTGCAGGGTCTCCTTCCCAAATGGGTGTCCCAAGTCAATTTCAACATCTCTTCGAGCTCGTCTTGGTGGTGCTTGTTCTGCACCACACAAATATCCAAATAAATGCATTGCCTTCACATGAAACATTGGTTGCGGGTAATCACGTAACATGAATTTCCATTCAGTGCAACTCACACTCACAGCACGACACCAAAGCGTAACGAAATCAAGACCCTCTTCAGGCCAAGGACTTTCAGAATCGATTTCTTGCATCATACGAACGACATTTTCAGTGCCATGAATTGAGGGATCGGCCATTGTCATGACTTCTAAATCGGTTAAGACCCAACCAATGAGACGGGTGCGTGCTGGACCGGCTTCAGCGATTTTCTTTGAACGTTGAATGTAAATTTCTGAGTTCTTTTTGATTAGTGTTGCATTCAATTCAGCAACCATTCCTTGAATTTTAAATGAAAAAGTTGATATTAATCGTAAAATTTGATATAAATTTAAATTTCTTACCAGCTGGCAACAGTAATCGCTCCTTCCGAAGATCAGCCAATTTCTGATCAAACAGCTCTTTGCGTTTCAATGACTCGAAATATTCATCCATCAATAAAACGTAATTTTCCCTCAATTTAACTTCAAATGGATCATCTGACATTTCGAGCAGGAACTCTTTAACCTGTATTATGATATCCTTTGGCAGTGGCGAGTCAACAGTAAACGGTTTCTTCTGGTATTTGTGAACTTTCTTTAACCACTTAAATAACGTCACAAATTCACTTTGCATTGCATCCGAAAAATCAAAGTCATACGGAAAAATTCCCCGAAATTCATCCAAACAAACTGCCCACACTCCATTTGAGGGCATGACAAATGTCTCATAATTTTGTCGTTCATGTTGCAATATCTTCAATTCATGCATTGACTGTACCGTGATCCCTTTAACCGTCAATATTTGCATTCCATCAATAAAAATCAAAATTTGATCCATTTGAATCGTGTATCGATCTTTACGGGACACCAATAAATTACTCAACGAAATTTGCATTGAATGTGTCTCACAGATTTTAATGAAAAGATCAATATTGGAATTGGCATAAAAATCGAGGACGAAAATGTGTGGCGGGTCATCGACATTTTCCTTGACCGGTGATTCCTCTTTGACCTTTTTGGGTAGCAGATTTCCTTGAAATTCCTTGATTTCTTCAATTAACGACAAAATGTGCATATGTAGATTTGTATTCCAACTGCCTGATGTATTTTGGATGACCTGGCAAACGACTTTTGAGGATTTTGTTGCAACATTTTGGGAATATTCTAGTTTGAGACACTTCAAATCCATGAAAATGCAGTCTTTGTTGACACTCGTGATGGTGGTTGATGAAATTTTGTTTAAATCGATGATGCCAACTTCGAATCCAGTTATTTCCATTGCAGATCCTTGTTTTTGTTTATGGGTCACAAATTCATCGATATTGAACATGAGACAATTGTTGTGTTTATTGATGAGGAACATGCTTGCTTCTTTCACTTTAATACTGACAACTAAATCTTGGAGGGGATTCTCTTTCGAAGTTTTCGTGAATTTGAGTTTCTTCACCCGCGAAAATCGCAATTTCCTGTATTGGAGGATTGATTGTGTGACTTGTAACAGAAATGAGGCGAGGAGTGCACTGTATTCAGCTCGCATGACTTGAATTGAGGCTTCAAGTTTCGTTGTGTCACCATAACTGCTTAATTTTATAATGCTCCATCCCAAATAAAAGGGTGTCCCGCGCAGATGCTGTTTTCGACTTAAATTCAAATTTTCTGGAGTGATGCTGCCCAAACTCCACCACAATGATTCTGTCATTAATTCTGCTGTCCATTGACGATTCGAGAGTAGCATGTTAGCTAAATTACTGTTATAGGTGTTACTTCGTATTGTTCCATCTTCCTGAGTTAACGATAATTTTGTGTGACTGATACTGATTGACGCGATTTCTTCGTTTAATTTAAAAATACCCGAAATATTTGTAAATTCGGCAGTTCCTTTGATAATAATTCGTTTGAATATTGATTCCCATTGACTAGGTGTATGTTCAATTGTGGCACTTTTCTCCAAGGCCGTTAAACTGAGTGACTTTGAAGGTTTCAGCTGATTTGCAGAAAAGTTTTTCTGTATCCATCCATAGACCTCGTAGTGATTGTAATACATTTGAAGTGCCTTTAAATTCGAATAAATATTAACGACGTCATTTTTTACTTCACCTGCAACACTAAACTCCTCCACGTACAGTATTTTTTCATGCATTGTATCGATTTCTAGTTGCAATATTTGAACTTTAGCATTGAACATTGGCATAATGCAGGTTGTTGTCAAAGGATCATGCGGTTCAATTTTACCCGATATCTAAAAATATAATTTTAATTGAATTTTAAATGATAACTTTTGTTGAAACAATTTTTTTTACTCACCGATAACAAATGCAATTTAGAGAGAAAATCATTGGAGCTATTGTCACGCACAGCAGCAATAATTGTATCCTCAATTTTGATCATGAAATTCTTTGGTATGATAGGTGCAATTTTTTCATATGTGATTGAAGACAATGGTCCCTGTTCCTTTTTCTGTTGATAATTATACGATAAAACACTTTTCAGTTCCTTTTCATTCTGCACATCCAATATAAAGTCGTACAAGCCATTATGTAATATGGTTTTGGCGTTATTTGTTGATACCGATAACTTTTCAAGAGATAACGGACCTTGTGCCATCACAACCCCATCTAATGCAAGACCAAAACTTATCTCGATCATGCAAGGTTGAGCAGTTTGTTGGCCAAATGGGGTTTTTTTCGCTGGAACATGCCGCAAAACCTTTGCCTGAGTTTCCATCAATTCCAAGGAGACTAACAACGTTTTCTCATTATGTACAATACTGCCATCTAAATGCAATTCACTTGCTGTTCCATGGAGGAGCCATCCTGGTTCCATGTTGTTGTTCATTAGGACGATTGACAAGTTGTACATGTGGACGGCCATAAATTGGGCAAATGTGATAATACTGTGGGGAATTTTCTTATTTCTAAAATCCAATTCATAGTTTTTGTGACGTTTGGGTTGATCATCTGGATCATTATTGTCAACATCTTTATTGATACGAATATCATGGATGTTGATTGAAAGGAGTTTTGTCACTTCCGAGAAGAAACTACTTCGGATATTTATTTCATCGATTTGCTGTTCAATTATAAATAAATGATAAAAAAAAAATGTATTAATAAAACTTTATGATACATAAAATAAATTCAAAGGTCAAGGTTGTGTCACGTCATTTTTTCTTCTTCTTTACTTACAATGTTCCATCCATCCTTACAAATATTGACGTCACGCAATGAAAATGGTAAACTAAGTCGTCCGAATCTTAATTTTATATTAAACTTTCTAACTAAAAACCATCCAATTAGTTTTGGTAATAACCTGTAAAAATTAAAAAAATTAAAATCAATTTTCACTTTGACTTGAAATTTTACGCCCGGTCTTAGTCTTACCAAGTTATACAAATGTATATTCCGGCACAAAAAGTGGCCAGAAATATTATTGCACTCATCATTAAGTCGTCATTTCAACACAAATATTGCATTTAAACTGTTTTAATTTAATTGAAAAAGTGAAGAAATGTTCGTCGTATTTTATTGTCAAAAAACCTCCTAACTGTTTACGCGTCAATTATTTCCGTCGTGAAATTATTTCCGTCGCCCGTACGTCTATAGATAGAATATCAAACATTGCTGTATAGAATGAAGATAAGCTGAATCGCGTCCATACAGTTGTCAACTTTATTCACAATACACACAGTTGATTTTATTTTCAATAACAAACCATTTAACTCTTTACTGGACCACGGAGCGTTTGAATGTAAAATTGTGTAGCTCTCACATTCAATGTCGTAGTGAATCAAATTAATTTTCATCGTTTTTTGAATTTAATTCTTGGTTTTCACATTTTCTGGTTTAAATTTATTGAAAATTCATCCCAATTTCAATTGTAATTAAAATCTCATTGCATATAAATTTCAATCCTTGATGGGTTAAAAAAGCCGCATATTTAACTGTCAAATGTGTCACTCACAAAATCGCTGTCAAAACTTTTGTCTCAAAAGTTGAGGTTGCTTTTTTATTGAACAATTTTCAAAATATCCCTTAAAATGACGGAGGTAGAGGTAAGAAATGATTCCTTTCAAGAAAATTTACTTCAATTTCATGTCAACTTCATCAATCACATGAATTTCATTGAAGTTCTATTGAAAAATCAGTAAAAACTGGAAATGAAATCTCGTGATGTTAAAGTTTATCATTCCACGTCCCAATTTCATAAAAAATGTCTCAATCTGGTGAAATTTTTAATCATAATACCGAAATAAATTGAAAGAACATTTAACGGGATCTGCTAATTCCATGTGGTGATGCAAAGAAATTTAATTAAATTGATTAGAATTTTATGGAAATTGAATTTCTTATGAATTTTGAAGAGTTTTTATTTTTAGTAGGCGATTACATTTTTTTTAATAATTGGACTTGAATTTGGAATTTAATTGAAATATTTTTTAATTAAATTTTTTTTTTATTTTAATTTTCATTACAGAAAGAAACAACAGAAAATATCAATGAAATGACAGAAGAGGATCAGGAAAATTTAGATAGTAAATTTGTTAAGCATCCACTTCATCATGCATGGACTTTATGGTATTTGGAGGCTGACCGTTCAAAATCTTGGGAAGAAATGCAAAATATTGTGACAACTTTTCAAACAGTAGAGGATTTTTGGAGTCTGTTCAATCACATTAAACAACCTTCCGAAATTAAAATGGGAAATGATTATTCACTATTCAAAGAAGGAGTTCGGTAAGTTTTTAATGATAACGGGGTTCAGAAATTCTGCCCATACCGAAATCTGATTCAAAAAATGCCTTTCGGCTTTGATGTGAAATTACGAAGCTCTGTGAAACAAAAAATCAAATATTTTCTGACTTTTAATATTGATAATTAAATTTATTTTTGTCATTTCAGCCCCATGTGGGAAGATGACGCAAATAAACGTGGTGGTCGATGGATGTTAACCCTTCAACGCAACCAAAAGGATGAAGTCAATAAATTGTGGCTAGATACTGTACTGTGTTTAATTGGTGAAGCATTTGATCACTCTGATGAAATCTGTGGTGCAGTTGTTAATGTTCGTACTAAAGGCGATAAAATATGTAAGATAACACTCACATTCACAAGTCAAAGAAAAATTACTAAAATTCATCTCAATTTACAGCCGTTTGGACTGCCGATGGCAACAACCATGAAGCCATTCTTGAAATAGGTCGTAAATTAAAAGAACGCCTAGGTTTAGGAAATAAATGGCAAATACATTACAATCTACATTCAGATACACAAAATAAATCTGGATCGCAAGCCAAATCCATATTTGTATTGTAATGCAGCTCCAAGGCGAACACAATTTTATACACAGTTCATCCCATAATAAAATTCGTACCACGAAACGAACAATTCTCAATTTCACATACAAACGGAAGTCAAATCCTTACAATGAATTTAATACACATCAAAAAATTGTACGGGACCGATATATTTATATTTATTTAGTTCATTTTTCTTTTTGAGTTCATCTTCACATCTTAACCCTTAACCCCTCATAGTTATAGTGATTTTTAATCGCTTAATAAATGATGTTAATTAAAAAATTGAAAGAAAAAAAAATTAAAACGATGTAATAGAAAATCGTAAAATAATGAAGTCCGAAGAAAAATATTTAACTTATAGAATTATGTTTTGAAAACATGATTTAGTTGAATGCTATTCAAAAAATATTATTAATATAAAATTATGATTTTCTGTAATGAATTTCCTTGTTTTTGAATAGAATAAATGAATGAATCAAAAAAAATCAAATAATTTTCATCTTTAATTGAAATGAAATTCAAATGAATTTTGATGTAACGACTATTGTTCAAAGTGAGTTGGACAAAAACAATGAGATTATGCATGTGATTACAATTCAAAGGAAGGAAGACACCAACCGAAGAATTTTCCAGTGAATAACGTGATCATAAGTTATTTGCGCATGCGCAGAACTAATTTCATCTTTTCATCATAAAAATTTGACTTTTAATCCCCCTTAACATTAAAATTAAGGTGTGAAAATGTCACATTCATACTTAAATTCATAATTTAACAGTAGCAAATGACGCAATTAATCACAAATTTAATTTCCCCTCTTCATATCATAACTTAAAAAGTAACTCATCGTACTTTCTTGTCTTCTTTTCCTTCCATTTAACTGAAACCGCGATAACATCACGTATACTGTTATTTTTTTACTACAAAAGCAGTTACATTACATTTTTTTTACTCAATCAGCGTATGTATGAAAGACAGTGCGAACAATAAAATGAAATGGAATGAAATGAAAGAAAGAAGCACGAGTTGCATTGTTTTCATTTCATTTTCATTGCTTTCTCTTACTCTTGTACACAATCTTCTCCTCAGTGTTTCATACAATTACATACAATTTCATTTCATACAAAAAAAAATAAGTCTCTAAATCCAGTTTTTGTGTTAAAATTTTATAAATAAATGCTTTAATATACTGACCCACATTAATTCTTTTTATCTTATGAGTGTTGTTGTAAATAAATAAAACTGGTTTCATTGAAATGCTTTGGAAAAGAAAAGAAAAGTCAACAAAATTTGATTGTTTTACGGGATAAGAAAATTTTTTACATTAAAATTACAGGGAAAAAATCATTAAATGAAATTTAAACAAATATTTTGAAAGCGGAAAATAAACTGTTACCTTTTCATTTTTTGCATCATTGATTTTTATTTTTATTTCAATGTTATAATTTTAATTTGTCGTTTTCCTTTCTTTTTATCGTTTCACGGTATTAATCGGAACATTGTAACATTTTCATAACAGTTGATCGCCACAGTTACAATTACATTTATTTTTTTTTGAAGAGTTTCATGAATTATTTCGATCAACTTGATCAATATTCCACTTAAAAAAGTCTCAATGCCTTAATATTAAGTATATTAAATTAAAAATGATTCTCAGTTGAAATTGAAATTAAATTTACGTGCTAATTTGGATTCAGACACACATGTGATGAATAAATTTATGCAAAACTAGATATAAATTTAAATTGAAACCAGTATTCTTACGCCTAATGTTAGTTACTTTTTGTCAGTCTGTCTATAACGGTTTAGTGCAATGTTGTTATGTTTCAGGAGAGAAAGTGATGAATTATTGCAGATTATCCCAGATAATAGTTGTTTGACTTTGAATATTATGTATCATGTGTCATTGAACTTAAAATATCGAGAGTTGATTCTCTTCATGTAAGTAGAACTGTGTAATTATGAAAACAAGGACTGAGCCTTATATTCCATCTAATGAGCGCATGAGGGCGATTGCAAAGGGTTGCTTGCAGTCCCGCTCTTGAAACTTAAGAAGTTCAGGAACCGAAGATTCATAGTAATTGATTGAGTGTCAAATTTAGTTTTTTATAGGCATGGTTATCGAAGTCTGCACTCTTACGATCTGTTTAGCAGCAACACCTGGCTGAAACCCTTGGCTATTTGGAGATTTTATAGTCAGGCATGCACATTGGACCTGTTTGAGAGTATGACTGCTGTCTTTTCTTTTTAGAAGCCTTCTTTAAAATTTTCAGTTCAAAAAAATATTTTTCCCATATTGTCTAGTGGTAAGGATATTCGGCTTACCAAAAAATTGTAAGTACTACTTACCTGATTAACTAAGTATTTAGTGACTCACAAATTCTATATCTTGAGATCTTGAATGACGCTCAATGGACTTGCTTGAAAGTTTGACTGCTACTTCCTTTTTTTAGGAGCCTTATTTATACTGTAGCTTTTTTCGGTTAAAAAAAAAACAATTTCGCATATTGTCTAGTGGTAAGGATATTCAGCTTACCAAAAAATTATAAGTACTTACCTGGTTAAGTTAAACTGCAAGTGGCGGGTCTATTCAATAAATATTTAGTGACTCACCCATTCTCTATGCTTGACATATTGAAAGAAACATTTCCTAGAAATACTCAAAAGCTCAGGACAACTCATGGCATCATTAGGCTTATTGTGGTTATCCATTATCATCATCCAAAGCTCTTTTCCTAATATTTGAAACAGTGTCCACCTTCACTGGTACTTTGTCTCAAATTGAGTAGCAGAAAAGAAGAAAATTTGCGAAGTTTCAGTTACATAATTGAATCACGAGTCATCGCTTAAAAAATTCACGTTAATCAAATACAATTTCTTTTTTTTTGATTACCTTTTATCTAATCTTAATCCTCTCGCTCTGTAAACTTTATAACATTTTACTGTCACAATTCAGTTCCTCATTTAAATACCCTTAAAATTCATACTTAAATTCACTGTAACAACTCTTTAATTACTCTTCCAGTTAAGCAAATGTCACGTTTTAAGACCTCTCATAGATAATGTTAATATTTACTTGCTTAGTCAATATTTGATAACCCTTCAAAATACATCGAATCATCATATTAAAATTAAATTCATATTGCATCATGTTCCTAGAAACCCTAATCAAAGTACTAGAATTCATTGTATCGGCACTTACAATCAAAAACCTAACATTACGGTTATTGGTTGAAACGATGATGGGTATGATGCCTCCTCGGAAGCAAATTGTTCAGTATGTGACCGAATATGAGGGGTATTCAAGGGAAGATTAGTGATTTGTTAAAAAATTATTGTAAAATAAAATGAATTGAAAGTGTCATAATTAATTATTTAATTTAAAAGACTTATCAAAAAAATGTTACAAAAAAATAGTAAAAGTTTCAAAATTTTTAATTGAATTAGCACTTAATTTCCTAATTTTATTTTAATGTAACGTGAACTAATATCATTTTAAATGAAATCTGTGACGTTTCGACAAAAAAATTCAATAAAATTGCAATCACACTGACAAAAATAATCCGGTTTTAGTGAATGAATGTATATTAGTAATAAAAAAATGTAATTGGGACGCATAATTTGGGGTGTCAGTGTCACATGTTCTTGTTGCATTGATATAAAATTCAATTTACATAAAAAAATTTGATCGAGATTTTTCTTCATTGCACGAATGTGTGATCAAGTGAATGGAGGTAAGTTGATTTAATTTTAATCTATAATTTGGGTTGAAGAACCTCAAAGTAAATTTCCTGTAATTTCTTGTCATTTGAATAGAAACTCGTCTTTTTCCTTAAACCTTTGCATTTAAATCAAGCTAACCCCCAAACCCGGTTTGATTAGCGTCACATTTCAAATTACCGTATTTAAATTTTGTTATGGAAAAACCTTCATCACGATACATAACACAAAAAATTTCACCAACAAAAAAAAATTACTCACTTAAATTAGTTTCAAAGTGCAAAGATGTAAATGAGATTAATCGGTTCCCCAAAAAAAATAAAAAACGAGCATGGCTAAGCAATTATACAGTCTAATAATGAACCTTCATCTAATCGACATTGATTGCTACTACACATTTGTTTCAATACAGTTTTTTTTTATTTTTTTTTCATTTTTGATATCACTTACTCTGAAAATAAAAAAAAAATAAAATAAATTATTTACACATGCTCTCAAATCCCCACCACATTAAATTTACTTTTGAGTTACTCTTGCATACAAGCAATGGATACACGCTTATGATTATTTTAAAAAGTAAACATTTTAACTTGAAAAGTAACCGAGTCTCACTTCAGTTTGGTTTTCGTCGTCTCTAAATTAACACATAAGTTTAAGCTTCAAACATTTTTTAAATTAGTTTAATTTTTTTTATTTTTCGTCATTTAATTTGTAAATAAAAATCCTTTTAAACTAATCATCCCGCTATCGTGTCTGCTGGACGACGGATACGAAACTTTTATTATTGTGCAAAAGTTGTGTAAAGTAAGTAAATTTTTCCATAAAGTGAAATATCATTTAACGATCAAAAGATAATGATAGTGCGTAATAAATTCAATGTGAAATCACAGACAATTCAAAAAAAGCAAAAAAAAAAAATAAACAAGAAAATGTTGAACAATATGAAAAATTTCTCGATAACTTGATTGGTGCATAAAAGAAAATGTACATTCAATTACATTTAAAATTAAATTAAAATGTACATAGTCATACATTATAAAAGAAAGTTTTCACTTAAAACATTTTACTTATTCACTGAATTCATACCTGAAAATTATTTTAAATGTTAACTGTTGTGAAAGAGACTTGAAACATATGTTTTGTTTTAAATTTTATGTATTGTTGTAAAAGGGGAGTCATTTACAAAACTTTGGATAATGTTTTGCAAGAAATTTTAATATGAAATGTTTATTAAAATTATAATAATAATGGAAAATAAGGAAATTATACAAATTATGGTGGTTAGACAGTTAAAACAATCATAATAATTGTGTAATAAATTTTTCGAGCCTTTTAAATGTAAAATGTTGAGTAATTCAAAATTTTATTAGAAAGTTTAGGTTTTGTGATTATTTTAATGGAACATAAAGGTTTTTTTTTTTAAATTAAGGCTAATTTGAAAGTTAAAGGTTTTGATCATGACTTGAAAGTTTTGAGTTTATTTCAGATCAGTTTCCTTTTAAAAGGTGATCGTGAATCAGCTGTTTTTGTGATGAATTCACTTTAAATGATTAAAAAAATTTTTAAAAAAAGTTTTTAAAAAAGTTAAATTTCTTTTGTAAAGTAATTGAAAATCAATTTCTTATTTGATGAATGTAATGGAAAGTTTTAAAGAATTTTATTTGAGGAATTAAATTTTACAGTGAAACCTCTTTAATCTTCTCAAGTAAAAAGAACAGGAGTCAATTTTTTTTAAATTTATCATGAAATTCAAAGCTTACTTGATAAAAATTGTTTAAAATAAATTTTCAAATTTCATAAGAAAACACCTTAAACTAGCGGAAGATCCCGATTTTGTTGAAGAATCTCTTCAAGAAATTCTTGAAAAAAGATTTTTATACGACCGCGGGCATGCGGACTACAAATGCAAAAAAAGGCAGAGAAATGTTGCACATTACTCAAATCTTTCAATAGAATGTAAGTTATTTCATTGAGTGTGAGTTTGTGTTTTTTTTTCAGCAATTGAAGCTAAAAAAAATTTTGAAACTCTGAAAAGAAAACAAGCAAAAGCAGTTAAAGATGTAGAATCTATTTCAAGCAGTGGAAGTAGGGAAATTTTGTGTCGAGCACATACTTTACTTTGTAGGTGTGTATTGCGTGGAGCAACTTAAGACAAGAACATTACAATTCCATATATGTTTCGTTCCCTCAATTCATTAATTCAAAAATTTATAAAAGAAAAATTCCTGGATGAGATACACATTTTAGGAGAAATAATAACAATAAAAAAAGTTCTGGAAATACTAAGATTTTATAAATATCTAATAAACATTTAAATAATATCTAATCTGGCTATATCTAAATAATTCTATTTTGTCAGTACCATAAGCATATTTTTCGTTAAATTATAAATGAATGATCATGTATGATCATCGATGAGATTTCATTAAAAACTGTCAAATTTTTTAATTGAGCTTACAATTAGAGAATGTGTAGTGTATTTAAAAATTTTCAAAAATAATTTTTTTTTATTTTTTGGTTGTAAAATTCATTTAAAAATACAATAAAATTGACTTATTATGGATAATTTATTTTGATTGGAATTTCCTTTAAAATTTGTTGTAATCTATTCAAGCTAACGGCCTAAAATGTTTCTTTTTTTTGAATTCAAACACACTGAATTTAAACACTCATCACCGTTCATTTTAAAAATCAACTTTGCTTTACAAATTTACTTTATTTAACTACGACTTTCTGATAGGATTTTCATCGAGTAAAGTAGGTTCTCCGATTTAGTCGCCCTTTATAGGATATGATCTACTATAAAATACCTCCTCTTATTTAAAATTTCAGCCCAATCGGAATGGCTGACGAAAAGTTTTTTATTATGTAATTTTAGCTAAAAACATCATTTATATGATTATTGATATATTATGAAAATCAATAAGAAAATGATTGGATTGGTGTAAGAAACTTTAAAACATAAAAAAAATAACAAAAAAAAATAAAAAAAAATTTTTGATACAATTTTCCTGTGTAAATCATGATTATTATGATGTTTTTAGCTAAAATTACACAAAAAAAAACTTTTCGTCAGCCACTCCGATTGGGCTGAAATTTTAAATAAGAGGAGGTATTTTATAGTAGATCAAATCCTATAAAGGGCGACTTAATCGGAGAACCTACTTTACTCGATGAAAATCCTATCAGAAAGTCGTAGTTAAGTCAAATTAAATTTCATGATGTCACATTTTTACGTTTTTTTTTAACATGAATGTAAATGCTTGTAAGTCACACATGTTCAAAATGTAAAAAAAAAATTGTAATGTTGTTTGTACAAATTATTTGAAGGACATCAAGATTCTAAGTTAGGCAATTATTGGGATTTACATAAATTGAGTAAATTCAGCTGAAATTTAAAATTCAATATTATCAAAAACACCAATTTAAGAGATTAATTTAATTGGATTACATTATCAATAAAAAAACACCAAAGTCCTTAAAATGTCATAAAAGTTCGTCACTTTATGAAATGACATAAAACCAGGTCTTTTGTATGAAAATGTGTGAAAAATTATATCATAAAATTTTGTAACAGCACCATTGTGTTTACACCGCTTAAATAACATTTAAATTAAAATGATTGTCAACTTTAATGTGAATTTTATAACACTGATTTTTTTTTATAATTTTTTATTTTGGCATTACAATGAATGAAAATTTCTGTCTTTGTTTTCTTTGGTTATGAAGATTCAAATCAAAATACAAGTTCATTTAAATTTACACTGAAATAAAATTACTACAATTATTTTTGGGGAATATAAATTTCATATCAGTCGTAGTTCAACTCGATTGAAAACAGGTTACGTTTTTTTGTTTTAATACTAATAAAAAAAATACACGTGAGTTAAATATTTTTTTTTTGAATTTTATCTTTGAATCTCATTATCTGGAATTATCTATTAAATGAGTGAACTTTATTGTGTTAAATGTGTGTTAAATTTGATGTTACGTCATATTTGAGAAGTTTTGGCCCATATCAGTGTCACTCAGGCATCTTGGTCGATTAGATTTTGATAACCAAATTCGTTGGGTACCAAAAATTTTCCTGTTATCACTAAATGTCAAAATTGAAATATTTTGAAGAAAAATCAATGGAATTTAATGCCATTTTGAGAATTTCATCAAATTTTTATACTCTCACGGTCGAGTGAATTTTATATGAAATTAATTTTAAATGAGTACCATTACATGCTTCCTCTGATTGCTTTGAATACGGTTATTAAAGTTTAATTTTAAATTATATCTAATTTTTCTTTTAGAATTAATCAAAATGTTGGAAACCGAAGTCCTACCGAAACCAAATTTGGAAAAAGTTCCTGAAGAGTATGATCCGTATCAGTGTAATTTATCGGCACGTTATAAGCAGATAGCATCCGATGAGTTACGTGAAGATGATACAATTCGTGCACAGGCTTTGGCTCAAATGCGTGAATGGATTGCAAAACATCCCCATATTAAAAAGTGTAGAACAGGTGATTTAAATTTAATTTTTTGTACTTTAATAAAAAATTTAATTTCATTTTACATTTCAATTCAAGACGCCGTTTTTCTTCTTCGCTTCTTACGTACCAAAAAGTTTTCTATTCCCGCAGCATGTGAAATCCTCGAACGATACATGACAGTCCGTCAAATTTATCCACACTGGTTTCAAAAGCTCGACATCGAAGATCCCGACATTGAAGCAATCATCAAAAGTGGTTATCTCGTGCCCCTGCTTGAACGTGACGCAAATGGACGTCAAGTGATTTTGTCGTGTGCCGGCAAATTTGATGTTAATCGTTTTACATCAGCGCAAATGGCACGTGCCCACTCGTTAGTGTGCGAAGTGTTGTTGGACGATGAAGAAAGTCAAGTCGCGGGATATGCTCACGTTAATGACGAATCTGGCCTCACAATGGGCATTCTCAGTTTATGGTCTTTGGTTGATCTCAAAAATATGTTGAAATGCATACAAAATTCAACGCCAATGCGTCACCGTGAAACACATTTCATCAATTTACCACCATTTGCAATGAAATTCATTGAATTTGGCATGTCCGTGATAAGTGACAAGCTTAAAAATCGTGTTGTCTTGCACAAGAGTCTCGATGAACTGAAAGCAAAAGTTGATCCGAAAATTTTACCAAAAGAATATGGTGGCACAGTTCCAATGAGTGAAATGATTGATAAATTTGTGGTGAAATGTCGTCAAAATCGATTGAAAATCCTTGCATTAGACGATATGTTCATTGAAATTACAAAAAATAGTCCGTATTGGCAGGAGGTCGAAGATAATGAAATTGAGAGTGGAATGTGTGGTAGTTTCAGAAAATTACAAGTCGATTAAAATTATAAAATATTTTATTCGAGAATTGGTTTATTGATTTCATATTTTTTTATTAATAATTTGCACCAATGGTATAATAATAATGTTAATCAAACCACACCAAATTATAAATTTACAAATATATGTATTCATAATTATTTAAGTGCAATGTTCAAAAAAGAAGGAGAAAAAAACACACTGAAAACAGATGAAAACTCGATCAAGTTACTGTGATTAATTTTTTTATGTATATGATAAAAAGACGTTTTGTTGATCACGAATCAGTTTTATATTTTTTGCACAACCATTTTCAACACACAGATGATGAAAAAAAAATTTCGCAGCTTTTTGCACACACAACAACACAACATTCTCTTGCTCTAGTTTTAATACAATATATTGAAAATCGAAATCAGTGATATTCAACCTGTGGAAATTTGATATTTGACGATTCAAGGTCATTCATCCTCTTTGACCTATGAGTTCAAAATGCGATCAAAACCATCAAAGGGCTTTGGAGTTAGCAGCTCAAACTTGGAAGTGGTGCTAAATTGACATTTTTTATGTGAATTCTTCAATTTCAAGGTTGATTTAATTTTCAAGGTCATTCGTCGGACAATACCGGATTGGCCAGATGGACATTCTGGAAAATGCCAGAAGGGCCTTGACTGGTCGTCTTGTCAAAATGAAAGAAATTTAAGTTAAACCAAATTTAAAACAAAATCAACCAAAATTCCAGTTCATGAAATCAATCCCAATCCAACCCTGCATTGAAGCGAATTAGCCAGATGGGCATTGTGGAAAATACCAGAAAGGCCGCGGCTCACTGTCTTCTTAAAATGAATTAAAGTAAATAAAACTTGAAGAAAATCAAGAAGACATTGCTGTGAAAAAATTTCAATCCAGCCCTATTTATGTCCAAGAGACCGAGTCTCAGTTTGAATATCACTGCTTTCAATTTAAAAATATTGAAATCCCTACTTAAATAGTCATTAAGCAAATAAAAAAATTACAATATACAGCTTTTTTGTCACAAATATATATTGCAATTTTTGTTCTTTAACTAATTATAATAAGTAGAAGTAGCAATTTAGTTCCAAATGAAATTGTACATTAGTTGGTCAAAGATTACTTCCTTTGAATTCAAAAAATAAAAAATACTGTACAGAAAATCAGGAAGAAACTAATGTACACTAGAATTCAATAGAAATAGTAAATTAGGTGGTTAAACGTTACCTTAATGTTAAAAGAAAAAAAAAATTTCATTAATTCAATTACTTATGCATGATAATCATTTGTAATGAATTTCAACAGTGCTTCTCTCTAATCGTAAATGCTTGATCTATGTATTTAAATTTAATAATGTACGATGATTATTAAAAATTATAAAAAGTATTATCTTAGTTTAAATTTAGTTTATTATTGTTAGTATGAAATAAGAATTCCGTCAAAATTTATCTACTTTCTTATTAGTCGCATTTGAATATTAATAAAATTTATCTAATGGTGTATCAAATTGTTTTCATTTAAATTTTATTTTTCTTTGTAATTGTATCAAATTCAGTTAATTTTAGCTTTTAATTTAAAATTCTTCATGGAATGGGAAATTGACACAATCAGCGACCTCCGTAAATGCGACAGTTCTCTCGCCAGTATGGAATGTGTCGAGTATTTTCATGTCATCTTCAGTCAAGTTGAAATCAAAAATATCGATATTTTCTTCGATTCTCTTTGGATGAGATGACTTTGGAAGTGGGACAACACCCAATTCAACTAAATACCGAAGAGCAATTTGCGCTGGTGATTTCCAGTATTTTCGTGCGACATCAAGGATATCGTCACTGAAGAGAAATGCTGGTTTCTTGGCAGATGGAATTGGACGTGCTAATGGACAGTAACCAGTCACTAAAATACCTCTTTCCTTGCAAAATTTAATAAGCGGCTTCTGATTAATTTGCAATGAGCATTCAACTTGATTAACAACAGGTTTAATGGTGGCCGCATCAAACACTCGCTGCACTTGCTTCGAATTAAAATTTGAAATTCCAATACTTCGAACATATCCCAATTTCACACAGTCTTCCAGCTTTTTATAGACATCAACATAGTCACGATCTGTTGTTTCCCATTTACCATCATGTTTTTTTGGAATATATTCATCTTCACTGTAGTACTTGAATGCAAATGGCCAATGCATCAAATACAAATCAATGTAATCAAGTCCAAGTAATTCCAGAGATTTCTTGCATGCTTTTACGACTTGTTCCGGTTCATAGAATGTCGGCCAAATTTTTGTTGTAACAAAAAGTTCCTCACGCTTCACAACACCTTCAGCGATTTTTTCACGAATTGCCTTGCCAATTTCAGCTTCATTGAGATAAAAAAATGCTGTGTCAATGTGACGATATCCAATATCAATGGCACTCTTAACGGCATTGTAAGCATCATTTTCAAGAGACTAAATGTATATGATTTCAAGGTCATTGAAGGTGAGTTAAATTAAAATTTAAAGTAAATTTACCTTGTAAGTTCCCAGTCCAATTGCTGGAATTTCAAATCCGTTATTTAATTTTAGGTTTGGCACGTTATATTTCTTGGTTACAGTTGACATTTTGATCAAAATTGAGACCGAATAATTTTAAATTAAAAAATAAAATCGAACGATGTGATGCAAAGTTCGTTCTGGACTAGACTGAAATTGAATGGAAAAATGTGTGTATTTTAATCAACAGACATCTTTCTTTGTAGTTGTAAAATCACACATTAATTTTTTATTTTTACTAGAGATACCGTTTATCATATGTAAATGAAAACAAAAATAAACAAATTTAAATTGATAATTGTATGTTATCACATATGTGACTCCTATACACCTCTATGGAACGTGTATCTGTGTGTGTATATGATTTTTATACGTTCAATGATCAAAAATTAGATTTTAATTGAATTTTACAGATCTTACCAAATATAGAAAAAGTTTTGACGTTTATTTGACATCAATTTACAGGGTTGAACGAAGTAAAATATAAATGGACACCTTCCTTATGGCTGAATGATTGATAACGATTTTTTTTTTAATTTCGAATTGTTGAACGAATTTTTTTGTATTTTTATTTCAAAAACATATTTGTATGATAATAATAATTTAAAAAATGGGAAATTCTAACGACTGGACGGTTTAAAAAACAGCATTTCGTTGGGACTTGTTTCATTGAATAAAATTAAGTTCTAATTTATAAAAATAATTATAAAACAATCAATGGCTGAATGTTTCAAAAAATTTCAAAATGGAGGTTTTAAAAAAAAAATATAACGGCGGTTGTTTTTTAAAATGATGAAAAAACCTTAAATTTTAAATTTTTTGAAAATAACCGCCATTTTTCAAATAACCGCCATATTGAAAATTTTAGAAAAAAAATTTAAAAAATCTCCATCCAACAAAACAAGAATCAATTTTTTAAAATTTTTAACCGTTTTTGACGGTTTTTTAGGCTTTGGAGGTTCTGGAGCCTAAACCCCGAGCCCAATCTCAAAGCTAATGACTATCGATAAATTCTTATGACCTCCTCTATCTAATAAAAAAACCAACCTCACTCCGATGGAACATTTCGGAGTTATGGCTGGAACGGACAAACAGAGTGAAGGCGGGCAAACCGTTTGTAATAGTGTATTTTTTCTTTCGAAATGCACTAATAAGTAAAAAGATTTTCATCCATTTTTCTTGAGCAATGCTTATCTAATATATTTTACAACTAAATGTGCTTGCCTCTAAAAATTAAAAGATGTCCATAAAAATTTCCAAATCCGTCCCATGCTTTTTCTATATTTGGTACGATCTGTATGACAATTTTTTTTTATTACAGGCAAACTATTTGTCAAAAAAGGTTATTTGAACAGTTAGCCTTTAGTTGAACTTGAACCCGTCCAATGTACATTGCCATTGATAGACAGAAAATTGCTCTCTTAAGACTGGCAATATCTATTTGATATATGATACGCAATATCAAGAGGTCACGTTCGAGAAACACTTAGGTTGAGAATTGTTGGTACCGTTCATCACGCAAACTTCCTCAACAAAAAAAAATACATTGAGAGCCCTTCCTCGTACCCCTCTCGTTTGCAATGAAAAACAAAAATTTTAATTTAACATTCATTTTTAATCATTCATAGAAATTTCATTCACTTTTCAAAATTCAATACTGTACGGATAGTACTTGTGACTTGCATATTGTGGAAAAGCGTTGAGACGACTTCCGTTATTGAAAGATTCCATGAATTTTCTGTCCTCATCTGATAACTTGAAATCGAAAATGTTGATGTTTTCTGTCATGCGTCCCTTATTCGTTGATTTCGGTAGAGGGACAGTTTCAAGTTCATACTAAAAATGATTATAAATTAAATTCATTTTAAATTTAATTTAAATTAAACTCACAATATATCGCAAGACGACTTGAGCAGCACTCTTTCCATATTTCTTTCCAATTTCATGAACCTTTTCATCATACAAATACGAGGGTGTTTTTTTCTCTGCATTGTGTTGCCCGAGAGGTGAATAAGCCGTAACAATAATACCAAGTTTCTTACAAAATTCAATCATTTTTTTCTGATTCAATGTTGGAGAGCACTCAATTTGATTGCAGACTGGTTTGATTCGCGCATTATCATAAACTCTCTTGATTTGTTCACTATTGAAATTGCTGACACCAATGCTCTTGACAAGGCCTTGATCGACACACTCTTCCAATTTCTTGTATGTTTCAATGTAATCGACATCCAAGGTAGCAGGTGATCCGTCGGAATTCCTTGGAAACATATCTTTATCCTTGTTAAGTGGCATCGCAATTGAAGCATGCATGATATACAAATCAATGTATCCTAGGCCAAGTGCTTCATTTGACGCTTTACATGCATTAAGAACAAGACTTGGCTCGAAATATGTACACCAAAGTTTAGTAGTGACAAATATATCTTCACGCTTTACAACTCCTTCAGAAATTTTAGCACGAATTGCACGTCCAATTGGAGCTTCATTCTGATAGAGATGAGCTGTATCGAAATGACGGTAACCTACATCGATGGCGTCTTTAACGGCTTGTTCAATTTCAGCGTCTTTGGCCTTTGAATGAAATTGAATTTAAAAAATATCATAAAAAATTGTATAATTTTACTTAAAACTCACGAATAACGTTCCCAAGGCAAATGCTGGCATAGAGCGTCCATTATTCAAGGTCACGTTTGGTACTTTAGGTGTCATTTTGATTCAAGCACGTTCAATTCACAATGAGATCTTTAACTGACTAAATTAGTACTTTGACTTGTGACTACATTTATACAAAAATATTGACAATAAATTATGGAATAAAATACTTACCGGCTTAATGAGTTATAATTGTGTTGGTAAAAATACAGCACGGAACTACATGTAAATGTTCACTGATGAAACAGAAAAAATGGGAAATCGTAATAGTGAACCATAACACAAGCGGATTTCTATTATTCAAAAAAATCGTTCATTTATTAAAAGTTCGACAATTTTGAAAAAGTCGTCCATTTTGAAAAAATTCAACAGTTTTTGAAAATTCTGCTACTTAAGGAAATTTTATTGTGTTTAGAAAATTTTGCGATTTTTATAAAGCGGCTTCACTAAATTCCACGATGTTTTTGAAAATTCCACGGTGTTCTGAGATCGACGGGTGTGTCATGTATGGATTGTAAAGTTGACCATTCAGATGCCACACACGGACGGACATCAAACCGCCCACAATACTCGCATTTTTATGAAATCGACAAGATGTGCGTTTAAAATTGAATGGAAGTACTACAGTTCAAAGTTAAATCAAGCTTTCCAGTTCTATGTGTTTCATCTATAATAGATTAGATCATTACCAAAAATTCATCAATCATTTGCTATTCAAAATTTGATGTGTCATTCCTTCAAATGCCGGTGTTTGACTTGTAACGTTGCTATAGTGACATAAATTTGATCAACAGGTGTAAACGATACCAACAAATTTTGAATAAAAATAAACATTCAAATAAGGTTTTTCATGCCAAAAAATGTCTGTTTCATGAAAGTTTTGATTTATAAGACTACAGTTTGACTAGGAATTGATAACCAAAATAAAATTAAACGTCGCATGAATTTGATATCAGTTACTTATTTATTTTTGTACTCTTTATCATGATACTGATAGCTCACTATCAATTTTAATACTCAATATTGAATGGATAATTTTTGTGTGCCTTGTAATCACGAAAACCACAAATACGGTCTCCAGTATTAAAAGAATCCATGTATTGCCTTTCCTCTGAAGTCAATTCAAAATCGAAAATGTTGATGTTTTCTGTCATGCGTCCCTTATTGGATGATTTTGGTAGGGGAACGGTTCCCAATTCAACCTAAATGTGAAAAATTTGAATGAAATTAAAATAAACATTTAATAAGAAATTTCAAAATTAAACTCACAAGGTATCGCAGAGCAACTTGAGCCGGTGTTTTTCCATATTTCTTTGCAATTTCCTGGACTTTTGCATCGTACATGAATTTGGGTGACTTTTTCTCGGGCTTATGTTGGCCAAGTGGACAATAAGCAGTTACGATGATGCCATATTTTTTACAGAATTCAATGAGTTTCTTCTGATTTACAGTTGCTGAACACTCAACTTGATTGCAGACCGGTTTGATTCTTGCATTTTCGTAAACTCTCTTGATTTGTTCACTGTTGAAATTACTTACACCAATGCTCTTGACAAGTCCTTGATCGACACACTCTTCCAACTTTTTGTATGGCTCCAAGTAATCCAAATCCAATGTAGCTGATGATCCATCTGGATTTTTAGGGAAAAATGCTTTATCTGCTGTCAGTGGCATACCAACTGGAGTGTGGAGCAAATATAAATCAATGTATCCCAAGCCAAGTGCTTCATTTGACGCTTTACATGCATTAAGAACAAGACTTGGCTCGAAATATGTACACCAAAGTTTTGTTGTGATAAAGACATCTTCACGCTTTATCGTTCCCTCGGCAATCTTAGCACGAATTGCACGTCCGATTGGAGCCTCGTTTTGATAAATATGAGCTGTATCGAAATGACGGTAACCTGCTTCAATGGCATCTTTGACAGCTTGTTCCATTTCAGCGTCTTTGGCCTGTTTTGAGAGTAAATTTCAAGTAAAAAAAAAAAAAACAGATAAAAGATCATTTAAAACTTACAAATAAAGTTCCCAAAGCAAATGCCGGCATTGTACGACCATTATTCAAGGTCACATTAGGCACATTTGGTGTCATATTGAATTTATGCACGGTAAAAATACGTCAAATCACCACAAACTCTGAAAATTAAATGAATTCAATTTCATTGAAGGCAATATTTATACAAACTTTTATGGAATGAAATCGTTCCATTCAAAACAAAAACACTTCGCGGCTTTATCAATTGTGTTTGTATTTGTATGTACACAGAAACAAAAAACAGCTGATTTCGTATGTTGATTGAAATTCTTCGTTTTTATTTTTTTGAATGAATTTTCATGAATGAATCATAAAATGAATAAAATTAATTTTGTTCTCGAAACTGGGATCGTCTTATCTGTAATTTGTTAAGAAATTATTTTAATTCCGATAAGGAATTATTTGATTTAACGATTTTCGGCACTGATCGTTGTCATAGAGCTTCAAAAAGTACAAACACAATCTTGAAAAAAGTAACGACTCATCATGACAGTGTAAAATATTGCTTCAATACAAATGAAACTGTTGAATTTTAGATACAAAATTCCATTACATATACAATGAAATGATTGAATACTGGAAATTCATTCACGGAGAAGCTAGTGTGAGGCAAAGCGACTTTACATGAAAGTAAAATTTAGCACTTGGAATATTTTTTAAGGAGTTTTCGAAAAAGTGATCGTGACATGTCATGAAAAAGGCTGATTAATGATTTTCTGATCGAATTTCATGGTATCCAATGTTGAATCTGAATTTCGGTCTTTGAACTTCAAAAAAGATTGGCAATAAAAAGCCTTTCAAATTGATAAATGTTCTCGTCCAAGTACCAAGCCTTATCAAAAGTGTATTAAAATGAGTTCAATTCACCTTTAAATGATTTAATAAACACTTCAAGTTCACATCAATACTTAATTAACATACCCCCAAAAAAAAAATACAATTATAAATATGCATCCAAAAGATCAACCAACATATCAATTAAATTTGGAACTTTTTCACAGTAAACACAATTTAACCACCTACAAATCAAGATTCCAATTCGTTATATGTAATCAAATCATTCATTAAAAGGTTTGATGTATTGAGTAAAAATAATAGTAATAATGACAAAGTTAAATTATATTTACTGCCTCTCTTTAATTAATATAAAATGCCTGTTCATTGTATGTGACAACTCAAACAACAAAAAAAATGAAACAAGTTTAATTTCGCACATAGACAGCAAAAAAAATAATGTTTTTATTACTTTGAACTGGACACAAGCCTCCCCCACATGATATGTAAAATGATGCAGAATATTCATTCAAATTAAAATTATAATAAATATTGTTTGCAGAACGCGCCAGTGTGACCACCTTATGTTAAATTGTGATTTTTTTATAATCGCAATATCACATTGAATGTGAGTGTTACACGTTATAAGCCAAATACGAATGATATGAGCAAAAAATAAGAATTTTTAATTAAGGTTTTAAGATTTTAAGACGGTTAAGCTTAAAAAATATTTGTTTTAAACGTCCACCCCCACTACATTTGATAGCAAAATCAATTCTGATTGTCACAATACATTTATCAACTTTAAATCCCTAATAAAAAAAAAATTAGTTGGAAACCGAGCACGAGACATTTTTTGACCAGAATTTCACTTGAAGAGGTTGAAAGCCAATTCAATGAAAAATATTGATCAAATTGATGCAAAAAGTCTAATTGTTATTACATTCTTTGAAAATTTCTTAACAATTGAACTAATTGAATTGCAGAAAACTAAATAAATAAATAATATCAGTGAGATCACTTACACTTTACATATTCCGAAAAGTATCGGTGAATTTTGTTTTTAGCGCTTTTCAGAATACAAGTCAATTGTATTAACAATTCTCATGCTGAATGTCATCTCTAGTCTTCGGTTCCTTTTAAGTGAGTCATTCATAGATGCATGCATACATTTAAATTGGACAATACTCAAATAATAATAATAAAAACTTGCACTATTTTTAGAGAGATGCACTTGATATCGCAGTTCTTTCAATTCGAACAATTACCGTCCAATAATAATTGTTCGTTATTGTGATGCTGATTACATGTTTTCAATGATTTTCTATGATAAATGCGCTTTGGTCTGGATTTTGGTTGTACAAATAATGTACTGCAAGAAACAGTTAATTCACTGGACATGATGGATATAAAAATTGAGAAAGAGTTTGGTAAGTTTTTTAAAAGATTTTTAAATTTACTGTAAATTAATTAATGAAAGTTTTCCAAAAATACAGGGAGATTAATCAAGTTAACGCACACAGAAGCAAAAAAAGCTTGAATCAGAATATCGTGCGAATGGGGTACCGGATCAGTCGTCGCGCACTCTATTGGAACGCATTACCATGAGTTTCTTTCATAGTCTATGGTAAATTCATAGCTTTTTGCTAATAGAGTAGCTGGAGGTGACAAAATAATAAAAAATAATCTCGAAAATTCATCTTCAAAGGCTAAGTAAGGAAAACAACTCAAAATGAGCTAATCCTAGCCTGCAAAAAAGAAATACAGTCAGTTGTCATGAAACGGATTAAAGAATCTGGCTCCTTTTCAATTATCTTTGATAAAACTACAGATAAAAGTAACATTGAGCAAATGAGTCTCAGTATTAGATATATTTGAAAAGCAACGATAAGGGAAGACTTCATTTGTTTTATTGATGCATAACAAACATTAAATGTAATTAATGCCAGTGTTGAGGTGAAACTGACAGGTGATAATTTAAGAAAACAAGTTTTAGATTCAATGCAAAACGGAACTAACCTTTAAATGGAGTTTAGATTTTGGAGGCACTTCTTCCAAGCAGACACTGTACTGAAGTGGTTCGTTTGAGCTTATATTTGCAATTGTTTGAAGTCAGAGTGATGGCATCGGTCAGTTATCGTATTAATAATAAATTTGAAAATTATCAAAAATTTTATTTGTCCTACTTATATACAAAGTTTCTTTCTCTAAACTTAAAGCCATGAATTTGTAAATTTCAATTTTAAGCAAAAAACTTCCTGATGAATATGCGCTTACGTGTTCCATTTGCGATTACCGCTAAATTATTTTTTGAATCTATTCTCTTTAAATAACTAGAAAAGAATAGTGAAAAATTAAAATATTTCAAGTGCACACGATCGATGATATGACTTTTTGAATCTTGATAGTATTGAGAGCAATATAGTTGTCATTTCTATTGTATTCAATGGTCAAGTTCTTTCCTTTTATTGAATTTTAATTAGAATTCAATTCAAAAGTCTTGCACGTCATTTTGATGATACACTCTTATAAAAAATACATATAAAAAATATGCACAGGAAATTGGTTATATTTTTACCAAGTGTAGGAGGTGAAATATAACAAAAATAGAACATTATTTGTCATCAAAGATCAGATGAGTTCATTGATCCTCAAGATTGATTCAATTTTAAATGGATTTTTAATAAAATTTTGCTCAAAATGGTCATTTTAACTCTCTTACATTCTTAGTTCTTTCTTTTTTATGGTTTCTCACCTTATATTTAAACACAACAAAAAAAGTGATACAAATTTTATTTTAATATTTATGAGATTATATTTAAATTAGGATTGTTTTTGTTACCTACAAGGAAACTTGAAGCAATTCAAACTCAATTTATCGTTAATTCACCTGGCTTGATCAAAATATTTAATATACAAATGGAGTGTTATAAAATTTTTAAATGTTTTCTTTGATTACATTTTATTTACACAAAAACATATAAAAAATATAATAATAAAATAAAACAGAAATTGATATATTTTCATAATAATTTCAACGGTACTTGAATTAAATTAAATTAAATTAAATTTAATTGAAATTCGCCTTAATTGAGACCAAAAATGATTGAGTTAAGTGTCAAATCAAGTAGAAATTTTTCAAGTACATAACTGAAAAGGATAATTGGAGTAACTGGAATGTAATTCAGGGTCATTTAATTTAATTTGAATTTTGATTTTAATTTGAATAGAAATATTTGAATAAAGAGCATTATTTTAATAATAATGAGGTTAAATGAGTGTTGAAATTCACCAAAAAATCTAAATTTAAGCCAAATTTTTCTAATTTTAATAGTAAATCCAAATAAAATCACGTAAAATCAATAAATTTTTATTACAAATTGTTCCCTTTGTGTAAAAACTGTTAATTTTCTTGTAATTACATGAAACACATACAAATTGGTAAGTTGTAATTTTAAATCAATCGATCTTATGAAGGCGTTTTATTATTATCTTCCGTTAAAATTAAAAATCTAACTTGAATTATAAATTAAAAAAAATAAATGTATTAGAAGTTGAAATAATAATAATATTTTTCTGTTCTATTCATTTAAGATAATTGTTGAGTGGGATTTCCTTGAAAATAAAAAATAATATTTTAATAAAGATATCATTGTCTTGTTACCCTTAAAGTGAAGTTTAAATGAAAAATATTCAAAATTATGGCTACTTTTAATTTGGATTATTCAGAAACTTAGAAAATTTTCACTTTTAAGAGGGGCACTGAAGGGAGGGGGCTTAAAAGCGACTTTGAAGCTTAATTTTTGAGGTCGATTCCAAATGAGCTCCTCTTTTAATCAAAAAAAAAACTTTACCTTGATCAAAGTTTTCCTTGTAAATTGAGCCCTTTTCCCTTTAATACTTCAAAAAAAAAATTATCAATGAAAATAATCACAAAGAGAGACACACACACAACATATTTCTCTCTTAAAAGCTCTCCTAGCATGGCGCACGCACTCATACATAATTCATATATTAAAAATAAATAAATTTTTGCTCTTATGCGAAACAGGCAAAACAAAAATTTACCTACAATTGACGACAGTCGACAGCTATGCACATTATTGCTACTTTTTCATATATAATTATACCTTTTCTTAATATGATCACAGCTGTAGCACACACAAAAACACACAAACATAGCGAAAAATTCAGCTTAGAGTGGGAAAATTTATTCATACGCGATGTATATTAGCGTATATTTGTGTATATTGTTGAATATTTTTATTAAAAATTATAAGACTTTATTTTGAATTTTTGCAATGAAACATCAGTTAGTGGCGCTAAAGCTTTTGAGACGATCGGACGCGAATTTTCGACTTTTATTGTATAATTTTTATTTTATTTTTAAATAATTATAAAATTTAAAAAAAAAAATAATTTTAAAAATCAATAAATTTTTAATTAAAAAAAAATAATTTTTAAAATAAAATTATTACAATTTTTTTTTCATAAAAATTGAAAATTATCATGTGAAAAGTGTGTAAATTATTTTTTTTTGTTTCATTTCATTAATATTTTCATTATAATCTTAATGAAAAATACATTGAGCAAGAACACATTAAAAATATTTTATATGTGAAATATTCAAATTTTATATTCATTTACATAGCAAGAGAGAGAAATAAAACAAAAAATGAACTAAGAAAGAAAATTTTATCATCAAAACAAAATATTATGCAATTCAGATTCAGTTTTAACAATAAAATGAAATGAAAAATCAAAAATATAATGCAACTAATTTAATAATAGACTTAAAATAACAGTAAACATTGAATGAAATAAAAAAAAAAGTGATAAAGTAATTTTTTTGCATAATTTTAGCATTATCACACATACACACACAAATCATACATGAGTGTTGATTCGAAGAAAAATTACATTACACGCACGATTATTATTAATAATAATTAGACATTAAAAGTAAATTTGTAACAAAGATAAAAATAAAACATAAAAAAAAACACCGTGATAAAAATGTATCAACAAATAACGAGATTGTTATTATTGACTTTTATTTTGCTATCGGTGAGTTTCATAATAATTTTTAATATAATTTTTTTTTTTATGATATTTCATGTGATCACATATCAAATTGTGAGTTTAAAGGTCCGGATGAATAAAAATCATGTTAAAAAAAAAATTTGAATTTGTTATAAAATTTTGAGTGTGGTCGTTTTATGATTGAAATTTATTTCATTAATTTTTTGGGCTTTAAATTAGACACGTACATTAAAATCGATGTTTTGCTCTAAAATGTGAATAAGGGATTATGTGATTGAAATTGACCTTTTTTTTCTTGTGTAAGGTTCGTTGTTTAATTTAATTGAGTCACTTGTTGAACTATTTTTCTTCGAATTCAAAAAGTTCATATTGGAAAAATTTCATTCATTTCAGTGATGTCATCAATGTAAATACCTACTTTTACCATTTATAGCGAAAAAACAATTCAGAGTTTGTTTGTATTTATTATGTTGAGATAACAGAAAAAAAAACCGACAAAATGATGCTCTAATTTGTTTATTTTGGTTAAAATTAAATAAAATACGAGAGAAAAAAAAGTGTTTTAAATAATTATTATTCATAATATTATGGCTCACTTTTCCTAAAAAAGAGATAATAAAAAGAAACATGAATGAATTTCAACAGTTAATTTTGTTATGAATTTAATTAACAAATTAATCGTTGGGAATCTAAGTCAAGGTTACCGTGATTCATGGAAAGTAAGGAAAATGAAAGAAGGAAGACGTGAAATTTGGCTTGTTTAGCATTTTTGACAGTAAATTTTAAGGGATTGTGAATTTGAAAGCTCATCGGCTAATTAAGCCTACTAAATTCCTTAGCTGATTTGAGCCACTTTTAGCTCACATTAGCTACTCAATTTTAGAATGAATTTTTTAGATTTTCAGGATCATGATTTGTATAAAAATTTCAAAATTCTTAATGGTTATGACCTGAACGTCAGAAAGTAATTCAGAGGCATTATGGCTTTGACAGTTATGTCCCTATAGATACACATACAGAAACGTCAAAATATCGTACATGAATAGCGACTGTCAAATCTTAACTTGATTTAACAGATACAGCGTATGTATATCCATAGAAAATCAACTGTCAAATTTCATATCCCTAACCCTTTGCTAGGTCAGTAGGTAAAAGTTTGAAAATCCATGATCACGTACAAGACTTTCGACATTTCCATATTGAGCTGTCAAGTTCTAGCTTCCCCATTTCCTCGTTATTTATTTCCCCTTCATTTGACATATCAAATTCTGACGTTTCTTAAGGTCTGTCAGTTAAAATTTGACAGTTCATTTTGTACAGATACACACATGAAATTGTTCTGCTGATTTTTACAAGTTTTATATTGCAGTCGCTCCTTTTTTTTGGAACCTCTGTAACGTCCGAACGGTTCATCTGAAACCCAAAGTATGTTCTAGACTTATGTTCGTATTCAGTGTGGGAATGTTTATGCATCAAAAAAATATAGGGTGTCCATACAAAAAAATAGGGTGACCAGGTGGGATTTTCCAAAATTTTCCGGAAAATAGAAAATTTTAATGCCAAAATTTTCTTCTCATAATTCTGAACAACTTTGCCTAAGACACCCTATATCTAAATTGTACAGGAAAAATTTTTTTCTAACAACATAAAATTTTCATTCACATCACATTCATCTCTTAAAGGAATGTGCTTTATGTATTGCTTGATTTTGAGTGTTAGGAATCATAAATCAACACTCAAAAACAATAAATAAAAATCACAGTCCAAAATCTAATGAGCTGCAGTTAGTGAAGTTTATCAACTTCAAAAATACAAGTTTTCCAAATGTGAACACAAAAACATAAAACAAGGGAAAAAATTAAAATCTGAAACTTGTACAATTTTTGTTCTGATCAATAGCAAAATTTTCATTAACTTTTAACAAGATACCGTCATAATAACAAATTGTACAAGTTTAAGATTTGAATTTTTTCGCTTGTTTTATGTTTTTGTGTTCACATTTGGAAAACTTGTATTTTGAAGTTGATAAACTTCACTAACTGCAGCTCATTAGATTTTGGACTGTGATTTTTATTGACATTAACGAACAAGATTTTTGACATTTCTGCATACGTCTTAGTGAGATTTTGACGTTTAACTTTGACAGCACGTTGGCGTATTGGACTATCAATCTTAAGGTTGGCAGTCCGATTCTCGCTCCGGCCATTAAACTTTTCAATCTCAAATGTATACATTTCTGGTAACTCAAATAGAGTTTACGTCTAAATAAAGGTGGCGACTACTTGGGATGACAGGATTAAAGCTAAGTCTCTTGGATGATGATAACGAATATGCACAATGAGCCCGACTGATGGCATGAGTGCAGGCTTAATAGCCGCCCTACAAATCTAATCTTGATAGCTTGATCTAAATTTGACAAAAAACGTTTCTCAAGCAGGAAGTGACTTAATACCGAGAGACCTCACGATAAATAGACAAATTTAATTCATATCCATAAATTTTAATACAAAAATCAGTTTATTTTTCCGATAATGACATAAGATCACTTGATACAAATGATACTTAATCTTCATGAAAACAACTTAACGAATGAAATTGAATCCCATCACACAACTGTTATATTTTGCGTAACATTAACATCTAAATTATAATAAAAATAAAATAATTGTAATGTTTGTAAAAAAAATCAATTAAGATCATGTTAGATTTAAATTTTATTTTATTTATGTTATTTTTTTATCAGATTACCGAATCAGACACTTTCAAAGGCATTCACGCAACTTGAATTCAATACAATTTAAGTGCGTATTGCAATTGAGCCGCAGTTGACACTATTTCATCAATATTTCCTTGATTCTTATCGCTTTTTAATTGAAATATGACTTGAAAAGCATCCAGCACCTTGGATTCTTATTCAACCAAAAATAAAAAGAAACATAATTTCATGTCGCACTCATACAAGAGCACTTATGTAACACAAACAGTAACATATTCATTTCTTTTGATACCTTTAAAATTACATTTACATGTCTCATAAAATTTTTATTTATTTACATTATTATTTAATTTTGTCCCTTTTTTTTGCAAAATCATGCACAGCACAAGCTCATATACATACCACAACTTTCTTTTCATTTAAACTCTCAACTATTTTTTTTTTGTGAACACACGACCAACAACAAAGCAAAATTTTATAAAAACACGCAGCATCATGCATATAAAATATAAATATATAGCACAATCAACATGAAAACTGAAACAGACCAATATTAAAATTGTGAATTAAAATAAACTGAATGCAAATTTTTGTTCGACTCTTTATTTTTTGTTTGTTTTGTTTTGTGTACATATTAATATTGCATTTAAATTGCATACCGCAACAGACTGAATGGAAAATGTATGTTTGTGTTACAGTTCTTTTTTTTATTTTAATTTTATTATTTTTTTTATTAATGTGTTACATAATTATTGTTATTAATATTAATATTAATATTAATTTAGATGCAAATAAGAGGGTTTTAGCGTTTAAATTGAAGCCGGTGCAGATTTTTTGAGTAAATTTATTTGATTTCCATGACAATTAATCATATTTTGCATCCTCTCGTCTATTGTTTAATGTGATTAAATAAATGTGAGACTAATATGAAAAATCTTTTTAAAATTTGAAAAGAATCATCATTATTAGATAACATTTCCTTTTAAAAAGAGGTGATTTTGTGATGCAATCGTCATTATTACTAATAATAATTTTTATTAACAATAAAAGAAGAAAAAAAAAATAGATAAACGAACTCCGACTTACTTCTTAAAAAACACCAAAGTTTTAATCACGATTTATTGGTGAATATTAACAACAATAAAAAAATTGTATAAAATACAATAAAAAAAAATGTTTTTTTTTCTTTTTTTAAATAGAAGAAAAATGTTTACAATAAAAAGATAGAGAAAATAACACGCCCATATAATAATCAAAAAAATAATATCAATTTTTGTCTTGTTTTGAGTTTTGTTTAGGAGAAATGTTAAGCTTTATTGAAATTGAATTGAAATGTTTAACCCTTTGTTTGATGGTTGGGTTCAGTTTCTTCTTCATTTTAATTTTCTTTGCAAAATTTAGCAAAAAGCGTGAAAACTTTAAAAATTGTGGGTGGTCGAGGAAAGTACAAAAATCGTTGAAATTACTAAAAACGGGAATTCCAAAATCATGCAATTTTCAAAAAAAAACCCGCAAATTGCAAAACTCTCAGAAAATGAAAGCCGCAGTTGCTAGAAATTTAGCGATTCGCCGTTTTAAGTAAAACAATCTTTAGATAGAGATATTGAACTCTAACTGTCAAAATATGCTTCAAATTAATTGAAATTCGATTTTAGACTGTGTTTTTTCAAAGAATTGCTACTTAAGTTGAAAGGGTCCCGCAGACCACCCTTAGTCTTATGCGTCGAATAATTAGTGGCGAAAATAGACGAATGTTCCAAAAAACGTTCAAAAATGCCTTTGAAAATTTAACACCATTAAATATCTCTAAGCCACAAGGACCTGATTTGCGGGTTGAGTCACTCAGAACTTCACTGAAAATTGAAAACGCCCCGCAGTACAAAGTGATTTGGTCTGCAGACGGAAATTTTCGAATGACGCTTACAGGCGATTTGATGAATGATATTTTTATCGCATTTCCAGTTAATTTGGAACAAAAATTCGAGTATTATGGTCACTCTTTTAGTCTAAGCATATGATACGGGGTGATTGCGGGGCGTTTTCAACGTTCAGTGCATAGTGACCACATCCTGTTCATACCACTTTTGGTCAAGTTGAGTCCGTTATTTTTTTTTTAAATTTAGAAACAGCATGAAATTTCATTCAAAATTAATCCAAAATTGTTTTTAACGTTCAGACCCGTCATCAAGTGAAGGGTTAAAGACACAATAACAGTAATCATGCAACTAATTCTAATTTCTAATTCAAATTCAATCATGAAACATGACACATGTACATTCATTGATTGTTAAATTTCTTCACCAAATTCCTTAATTTACCCAAACAACGCAATAAAGATTAATTTTTATATCTCAAAAGGGCAAAACATAAATATTTCTCATTAATAGCCACAAATCACGCAATCATGTGTCAAGATTAATCAAGAAAAATGATTTAATTTTTTTTGCTTTAAACAGCAAAAAATTAATTTCACATTTAATTTTACTGTTCCAATAACCTGCATCTCTTTTCATATGCAAACAAAAAATATTAATAAAATAAAATTTAAATGAAAATGAAAACAAAGAGAAATGCCGAATAAGATAAAGTAGTAGGAGCACGATTCCAACATGATTTTATTCTCTTTTTTCATAATAATGATTAGTATGAGAGATTTGTAAACTAGTCTAATTTTTTCGCTTTATCTTCTTGAATGTGCATTCACACACACACATAAAAAAAGACAAATCCTACATGAAATAATTGCAACATAAGTAGGCGTGACATGAACATTAACGCAAATTTGTATCGAATTCGTGTGATCTAGTTACTGATTCTATGACATTTTTCCTATTCCAATTCCTCATTGCAATTATCTTGTGATCAGATTAGATATGGGATTTAAAATAACTCACATGGAGAATTTCAACATTAACTTTGGACTTTGAATGGACTCACACAATTCAATGCAACAGATAACATAGCCAATTATTACTCAGAAAACAACTCATTGAAAGATAAAGTCGTTTAAAGGAAATCCGAATATATTTTAAATGATAAATTCAATAGCAATGGCAAAAAATTGAGTTAAATGTGTATAAAATGATGCAATATCATTAACAACTTCCATACACATATTTATCGTATTTTAATCGAGTTCAAATGAAGAAGAAAAAAAAGAAACAAAAAAGCTGAATGAATGCTTTCTTACTGTTATTATTCAATATATTTTTACACTATACGATGTCCAACGCGTGCGTGAGTCATGTTTTTTCTTTTATTTCTTCTTCTTTTTACTTGTCTTCTCTTCATCCATCATCACTGTTTATTTATCTATTTAAAATATTACGATAAATAACAACAAGTTTGATACAAATCTTGAATATATCATTGTATGACCAAATATTGAAATGAAATGAAATGAAATGAAAGAAAAAAATACACACCGGTATTATTTCTACTTTCGATTTCAGTTTGAAGTGTATTATTATTTATGTTTATTTGTTTTTTTTCTGTTTTTTTTTATTTTAATTTAAATGTTAAACATGTTAGTGCAGGTTATGTTTTTTCTTTGAGTTGTTATGACTTTAATGTGGGAAATTATGTTTTTTTTTTAATTTTTTTGCAAATTAACCAGGCGTTTCCATTTTATTTTTTTTTGCATCATCTGATATTTTTTAATTGAGCAGTTATCTCATAAGTGATAAAATCTAATCAACAATCAAACAAATATGGAGTTGTACATTAATTTTCTCATTATTGTTTTGAGTGAAACGTCAAAACAAAGGGTTTTACTTTGCATATTTTTAACATATTTTAGTATATTGCATAGAACATTGTGTCCCACCCGATTTATTTTTCTTATTAAAAACGTTTTTTGTGAAAACTTACTTACGAATTGTAGAACACCTTTAAATGTTTTTATTTTTAATTACATTTTTCAATTACATCAATTGAATTGTTGAAAATATGAGATGAAAATATTATGAAAATGAACACGCACTCAAAACTATGGATTTGCTGCGGCAGCTAATTCCTTACTTTTTTGATTTGCACTTTCATCAATTTATCAAGTCGTCAGTTGATGGCATTTAAGATGATCTCCAGCTGTGTAATGAAGTGATGTTATGACTGATCAAATGATTTTGATTTTTAATGACATGATTAATTGGATAATTGTGGTGTTATGAGAAAAATGTCATCTCATTGATGATATGAAAAGAAATCGGAGGATGTCAAAGAGTTAAAGTTCTGAGCTAAATCGACCAGGATTGATAAAAATGATCATTTCTAGAGCTCACAGAATGAGAGTCAGCCTCAGCGGGCCTGTTCAACGGATCTAAGGTGCACTCTGTAAATTTTACCATCAGAATTCAGACTTTCGCTAAGTCTTTTGTTGACTTTCGATAAGTCTTTTGTTGACTTTCGCTAAGTTTTTTGATGACTTTCGTTAAGTTTATTGTTGACTTTCGCTAAGTCTTTTGTTGACTTTCGCTATGTCTTTTGTTGACTTTTGATAAGTCTTTTGTAGAGTTTCGCTAAGTCTTTTGTAGAGCTTCATCAAGAATTTTCTACTCTTTCGCTAAGTCGTTTGTTGACTTTCGATGATCTTTTGTAGACCTTCGCTAAGTCTTTTGTTGACTTTCGATAAGTTTTTTGATGAATTTCGTTAAATTATTTGTAGAGTTTCGCTAAGTCTTTTGTAGAGTTTTGCTAAGTCTTTTGTTGACTTTTGATAAGTCTTTTGTAGAGTTTCGCTAAGTCTTTTGTAGAGCTTCATCAAGAATTTTCTACACTTTCGCTAAGTCTTTTGTACACTTTCGTCAAGCCTTTAAGACTTTCGCTAAGGCTTTTGCAAACTTGCGTAACGTTTTTTTTAGTGTTTCGTTGAATTTTCTACAAATAAAATCCTCAGTAAAAATTAAATAAATTTTACATCAAATAAGATATTTTTATTCCATTTACGCCTTTTCAAACTAAAAACATCAACATATAATGAATTGAAATTCAATTGATGTAAAATAAATTCTTGCAATTTTTATCTCCTATGATTAATTTAGTAGCATAGAAACTTTTAACATGAAACATAGCTTAACCCATTATGACCTGAATTGTCAAAATATCAACTAAAATTTTTCCATCTATCTTTGTGACAATTAACTCATTTTTAAGTGGGTTTCCTTTCAAAATAAGGACCATTTCAATGAGATCAAAGCTCGCTTGACCTTAATTGGTTAATTTAATGCACAAATGTCTGGAATTCAAAAAATTTCTGTAACCACATAAAGTTTGAATTCAACCAAAATGCTTCTGTTACCACATAAGATTCAAATTCCATGTAACATAATTCTTCATAAAATTTTGATCCATTTAAACATTGTAACCGAATTCGAATTTGATCAAGAATTGGCATGAATCTGTCCACATGGCACACAATTTAATGAAGAAAAAATTAATGTCGTAATCGAATTAAATTTTTTCCGGTTATACATTTTTATTTTAATCTTTAAAATAGACGTGAAATTGATCTGAGTCGCGAGACGTGATTCAATTATTTTATTATTTATTTGGCATTACTTTGTCATTTATTAGCTACCAATTTTGTATGGATTGAAATTCATTTTTTATGAGAAACACGTACACAAAAATTTATAATAATAATGTCATTTTTATAAATGTTTTGATATTAATCTGATTAATCAAGGAATGTATTTCAAATAAATGGATTTTGTATTAATTTACACAAGATTTTATTGAAAATAGATATCGAAGGTTGAAATTTGATAGAAAATTCTTTGATTTTTGTACGCATGTTATTAATTTTTCATGAGAGATAGGTCAAGGAAGTTTAATGTCTTAATGTAATGCACACAATTTTGTTCAACAACAAAAGACAATTCGCATTACCTTTGTTTCAATTCATATATCAAAAACTCATATTTAATAATGATATGACTATTAAATTCATTATTACATTTTTTTGTTTATATTTTTCATTTGAATATTATTTTTACTTGTATTTGAATGCAAGAAACAAAATTGAATGCTATTGTTAAGAGTTGTAATAACAGAAATGTTTAACAAGCATTATTTATATGCAACAAGACAGAAAAACTACTAAAGAGTGTCACGTTTCATTGTTATGATTTTTTGTTTTACTTCTTATTACTTACTTACTTACTTTGATTTAATTTAATGCATTTTTTTATTATGGAAATTATTCAATAAAAATATTGTGTGTGATTAATTTGAAAAAAATCCTGAATTGTCGTCTTTTTTGAACTCGCACACTCTTAATCGCTTTACGCTTCCCTTCTTCTTCTAATTTTCTTCATTTAATGTAAAATTTTATTACTATTTCCATATTTAGATTAAAGTCATCAAAATCTTATGCTTATCTTTAATCAAATTTCATTCATCACACACCAGAATATTGCAAAATATTCGAACTTTGTTTCCATTTAACTCAAAAACAATCTTCCCACATTCAAAGTCAGACCTTAACTTAAAATTTTACATCAGTTTCATTTCAAATAACTGAATGCTACATCTAAATTGAAATAAATTGCATATTCATAACATTTGAAGTATTTTTAAGCATTCATAAAAATTGTAAATTTTATGTTGAATCGATTGTTTTGTGTCCATATTTGACGCCTACTTATGGAATATATTGAGAGAGCTCAAGTTTAGATTGAAATTGAAATCAAAATGAAAAGAATGTTGTAAATTTTTAACTGAAAATGAATTAAAATGATTTAGTTTGTTAAATTAAGATCAAATTTTATTTGAATGTAAGTGGATTTGTTTGTTGCTATGACGATCACTTTTAATTTTTTTTAATAAACAACTGTTTTGTTTGTTCAAGTTACAAAAATATTGGATTAAAATAAAAAAATTATTGATAAGTCATGTCCCAATTAAAAAAACCTCGAAGTCCTTATTATAAAATCAAGGCAAGTGAATTAGATCCAACACCGACTTTTCAAACACGGCAAACCTTGAATGATGTGGTCAAATTTAACATGCAAACAATTGGTCGTCAATTTTACTATCAAAGAATTGTTTTGTTAACACGCCACAATAACACAAGTGCTCCATTTCTGAAAGATGTGTTTGCCAAGCCAATTAATCGAAGTAAATGTACTGCAGCTGACGAGAAAATGACTGGACTTTTTATCCTATTTGATTCATTTACCGTTCAAATCCTTGAGGGACCTGAAGAGATGCTCAATTTGTATTTTCAAGCGCTAGCACCCCTTGAGCCAAAAACAATACGAAAATCGAAGATTGTGCTAAATTACACGAATATCAATCAAAGATTCTTTCGTCGCATTATCTGGAGAATTGCCGAATTTCCAAGCACAATTCATGAAACACCCAAAAACGTGCCAGATCCAAAGTTGTTTCAATGTCAAACATTGATACAGCGTGTCTATGAGCTAAGCAAGAAAATACGTGAAGAAGAGCTTGATGATAGTGCGGGATTTAAGTCATCATATTTGTCAACAGATTATAAAAACATTACACCAGACATGACCTTGTTGGAATCCATATTAGAAATGACGGAATTACAATCAATTACGGATTACAGTAATGTGATTAGCCAAATTCCAGCCTTTTTTGGATATGCAGAACGTGTTTGGCCAATTCCGAATGATCTTACACCCAATAACGTCTTTGATTGGAATGAATATGACATTAATTTGAATTTTTGGCAAAAGTAAATAAAGTTTGGCTTGAATTACATAACAACCACCTTCATTGTGATTTTAATTGAAATTCTATTGTACGAAACATTAAGAAGAATTTAAATTTAAATTCCATTCTTTTTCTCTCAGTTAAGAGAACTTATAATAATGAGCATTGCATAACATTACAAGAAATACTGCACGCGACACTCAGCACGACTAGTAGTTAAGATTAAAACAATGTTAATTTATGCCATTATAACATTTTTTAGGGTCAATTCAATTCATTTCAAGTAACTTTGTAAATAAAAAATGAACCTAATTATGAATAGAAATATGATTGAAGTGAGTCATAAAGATCAATCAAATTACTTTAATTGTTTGAAATTATTTTATTTTATTTTTTAAGAGATAGAATGTAATAAGACCTTGCTACAGTTCCAATTCGATCCTTTCATATATATTTTGAATTGAAACCTTCTAATAAAAAATAAACATTAATTACGCCTTCAAGAATTTTGACCTTTTCTTAATTGTCCGGTCTTTTTAAAAAAAAATTTCAACCGTATTGTGATTGAAATTAATTGATACTTTCAAATATCAACAAAAATAATGAAAAATTATTTCAAAAATAACGTAATTGAAACCCAAAATTATTTATTTCTATTATAATAGTTCTTTTTATTCATGATATTACAAATAATTGTATCACGGGGTGTGTCTCTTACCGTTAAAAGTAATGATACCTTAACTTGACCTTATCCAATGAATTATTTGGATATTTTTTAATTAGAAAAGGTCATGCCACTTTTTTGTATTTGATTTTATTTCAATTTTTCATTACAAATGATTGACATTTTTCATTTTGACTGAAAGAATCGGAAATAAGATCAATTTTGTATTGTTAGTCACGATTTTACTTATTAGCTCTCCTTTGTTGTCATATTGAAACTATTTTTGACTGTAAGCAATGCAATGCAATGCAAAAATGAATCATATTAATTTATGTATAAAAAATACAATAATTATTTACCATGCTTAATATGTAAAATTTTAATAATATCAATTAAAAGTGAATGAATATCTAATGCAATGATATTACCAGTACAATGAATTACAAAGAAAAAAATAAAACAATGTGGTAATTAAATTTTTTAAATACGCAATTCAAGGTGCAAGTGGTGACTACATTTATACGTTAATTTGAAGTTTAACAGTGTTTTTCTGGTGTTTAAATGATTAATTATTTGTTTCAAAGAGATGTTTCAATGTATTTCTTGTATGAATGAAATTTTATACGCATGTGCTTGAATTTTAAGTTTAAATTATTTGTTTAAGTAAGATGAAGTAAGTAATCCATCGAAACGTCATCAGATCTTCTATTTTATTCAAACTTAAAAATGACGTTAAGCTAGATTCTATTTAAAATCACATCATGACATGAAGCTTTTTAAAGGAATTCTGTTTCCATTCATCTTTTCTAATAAACATTGTTAAGTTAACCCACAGATCATTGGCTTTTTAAAAAAATCTCCCTGGTATTTTTAGATGTCATTAGTATTTATATCAACCTATTATTGATCTTGAATTTCGTTATCTTCTTTGAATTTGTTAGCATCACATAGGTGCTCCCATCCTTTTTCTCACTTTATTGCTAATTGAGTTAGATTGACAACAGCATGAAAACATTTTTCATGAAGAGATCTTTCATGACGAAATTTAGTCTTCAAAACATTAAAATGTCTAATCCGCTTATTGACAGTCTCATGACGACTCATAATAAGATTATGTCGAGCTCTATATTCATCCGTAGGATCCATATAGCCACGATATGCCATTGCCCTCTCATGTGCATCGAGAAAATGAACAAAACATTCTCGTGCTATTCGAAGGTCAGGATAGGCTCCACAAGGATATCCACCATGTGCCCACATTATCTCTCCAGTCCTCAAACAAAGAGCTATCTCATACCTAAGACCCGCAGACTTAAATTTATGAGAGAAGAATTGAGGATTGAATGGAATTGGCTCGCGTATCATAAAGTCAACTCCATCAATAGACGTGTAACATGTTTGACCAGGCACACTATTTCTTTTCCTGTCTTCCCATTTAATCTAATATTTCAATAAAAATTAAGTGAAGATAAATAATTGAATTTCAAGCAAATTCATTTAGTGTCAACTTACAACTTTTAACGATGATAGAGCATCAATAATTTTCCATATGCGACGTCTCGAAGTTTTTTCATCACATTTGAAAATAGAACGATTAATAGCTTCAGTATTATAAGTTTTTAAAAAAAAAAGAGCGCCCATAACAAGTGAACTTCGTTATAGTCAGATGTTAAATCTGGAGCTATCAATATCCACACTCTACTACAAATATTGATCTAATTTTTTTCATCAAGATGTAACCCAAGGTATTTGCATGGCCTAATTCTGTTAATTTGAGTTGCATTACTTTACCACCTGAAATGAAAAAAAAACTTAAAATATGATTAATCTTTAAATAATGTTAGAAGACTGCCAATCCTTTGAACCAGATGAGTTATTCCTATGAATTATCCTGATATTTATTTTACTTTCCTCATCAGCAACTCATTCCATTGCATCAAGATCATCAACGTCATACCACTGCTGTTTCATAATCCATTATATCAATTTTTCTTATCGTCTTAAATAATAAGCAATTTAAATTACTTAACATTAAAATTAAATTGAAAGACATTTAATATTAAAAAGATAATAATTTTCTCCGTAAATACAAAAAAAAACTGCATACGAGCATTATTGCGATTAATCAACTTTTTTTATTGTGTTTAACAAGTGCTTTAAGTAAATGAGGAAAATGCGATCATATCCTGTCAAGCAACTTTCACATAAAATATCGGTAGTAATTTCAATTTTAACTGTTATTGTCTGTGAATTTATCAGCTGGTTTATTATTTTATTATATTGTACTTGACTTTTACTATTAATAGTGAAATATGTTGTTATTTTTTATATGGATGATGAAACGTTATTCAAAGAAAATTCAAGCTCAAGTTTAACTTGCTATTTCTGGTAGTTGATTTTCAATTATTTTTAAAAGTGAAAGATTATCAGAGTTCAATTGAAGTTCAATCGCGTTTTCTCTTTATGACATTTTTGAGTGATTTTTATCGTGACATTTAAATTCATGCAGTTTCATGTAAGTTTTTGTAGTTTTTTAAGAAAAAATTAGATTTTTCAAGTCAAGTTAGTCACATTTTAATGTGACATCTAAAACACAATTTATTAGATTTATTGCTACTGAATATCATTGCCTATTATTTTTTTTAATTTAATTCCTGTCCACATGAGTAGCATACAAATTTCAGGTAAACACATTTTAATGGAGAATGTAGGCGCTGATTGATGTACTATTTTATTTTTGTTTACAATTTTTTACGTATCGTATACGCAAAATAGTTGTAATAAAAATTAAAATCAAATAAAAAAAATGTAAAGCAAGGTCATGTTTCCATTGTTAAAAACAAAGAAATAATAATAATTAAAATTCATTTCAAGTATTGGCTTGATTTGATCGGAGAGTGAGTGAGAGGCGATGCGATTGTCCGAATTGTGATTTGAATTGATGATTAAAATTATATTTCTTTTAAATGTCTTGTTGTATTAGTCATTAATTTGTAATTAAGTCATCAACACGATTTTTTTATCAAGATTGAAAATTCACACTTTTTCTTTTTTTTTTCTTTCAAATTTATTGAATTGCATAGACATTGGTGACACTTAATAGTGGATCATGGTCTGAACCACATTCAAAACAGTATCACATACAAACAGATGAGGGTCCAGAACGGTATTTTAAATATCAGACAGACAATGGACAATATCGAAAGGAGAAAAGGTTGCAGGATGGGACGGTTATAGGTAAGAAATTATTTTTTTTATTAAGTCTAGTCTGGGTCTAGTCAAATTTTTGTCTGTGATTGATTTGAATTTTTATACCTGATAATGATAATTTTTTTTTTTTAATTTTAAAGGTGTTGATGCTTGGATCGATGCTGCTGGATATTTGCGTCAAAAAGATTATATTGCAGACAATAAGGGATATCGCATTCTCAAGTCAAAGACTGTCTTTGTTGGTCAAGGGCGTCCAATTGATGTGTGTTCTCATTTAAATTATATTTTGTCTTGATTTTACGTTTAATGTCATTTTACTTATAGGAAGCCATGAATTTCGCAAAATACTCACCTGCTCCTGACAATGCAATTCCTGGAGTTGTTCGACAAGTTGTCAGTACTCCAGCTCCGATTGTCGTATCGAGTACAGCAGCTCCAATTGCTCTCACGGCAACTCCATCCCCAATCGCCATTACGACATATCGTCCAGCATTTTACAGCACAACCTCCACCACCACCACCACAACTCAATCTCCAATTTCATCCACAATCGGATACACGCCATCCGCTCATCATTACGTCAAAAATGTCTTTATTCGACCACACTCCGAACCACGAGATCACTTATACGATCATCACTTTAGTTTTATTGCACCAAATGACTTGAATAACAATTTATTAGATGTCACATCGCGCGAATATTCCACAGTTAAGCCGCCATCTCTCGAATTTGAGCTACCTCACAATGAAATTACATCAGGAAGCACTTTACATCCACCAATCGCCAAATATACAGACCGTCAATTTAGCACAACTGTAAGACCATTGCATTCCAGTCCCGTTGAAAGCACCACATACAGACCTTCGATTCGAGCCTCAATCGCTGACAGTTATCGTCCAACTCCGATTGGTGTCTCAACAGCACGACCTTTAATTGAAAGTGAGAGTGTTAGTAGGCCATTTTACAGTAACAATTACAAATATTACGCACCATCATACACCAAAAATGGAATTGACTCGTACAAGCCATATGATGGTGTTTCACTTACAAATAACGATGGATTTAAATACTATTTGCCACGACAATATCACGAGGAGGAGGGTCAAGACCAATATCGTGACGGAAGTTTTGGATATATTGATCCCTTTGGTATTCGTCGTGTCGTTTATTATAATGTGCGACCCGGAACTGGATTTGTTCATCGAAAAAATAATCGATATGTTGGTTTTAATGCAACGCCATATGATCCAAGGCCATCATCACTTAACACTATTCGTAAAAAGAAATAATATGAATAATAATTTTATTTTAATCATAATTCATTACTTTTTTCTACAATTCCTACAAATTATATTTTTTTTAAAGGCATACGTCACTCAAAAAAAAAACAGAGATAATATAAAACAATTGACTCACATTTTCCCATAATACCACCTTTGAAAATTATAATTTTTTCAACTTATTCCGCATAATTCAAAAAAATGAACCTACTTCATTATAATTATTATTATTATTAAAATATTTATTTATACATATAATTTTAAATTTATATTTATTTTTATAGCACATGACAAGAAAAATCATTGTAATTGTAGCATTTACAATTACATTTCATACAAACATTGATATTTTTAGGGAATTTAAAATCCAACTGAGAGAGTTCAAGGTCATATGAGGTCAAACTCCAAAAATTCATACAAATCATTTCCTTACAAGATCAAAATCAGTCAAATTTTGTTTTAATTGCTTAATTTTTGCAATTCTATGAATGAGTCACAATGCCATGTTTATTTAAATAACAGAAAAAATTATCTAATGAGAATGCAACCTTGCTCTCCTACATGAGACAATTTGGTCCGGAACTTGTTTATTTAAATCAAATTTGTTCTTTTAAATTTTTTTCTTTATTATTTTAGTTGTCTAAGCATTACAATGAAAAATTTAAAAGCGAATTTGAATCGAAGGAAATGAAACATGGTAAATTTCAGTTGAAATTTATCTCAGGTACAATAAATAGACGTCTGGTTCGTGAAATGTGTCATCTTTATTTGTCTAGGCTTGAAATTGATCATATTTTTTTCAATTCACTGTAATTCATATTTTTTTAATAATTTTATTTTTTACTTGAGTTAATGATCCGTGTCTATTCAAAATATTTTTAATGATTTGTATTGAGAGACATTGAACTCATTTCAAGGATATTTGGGTGAAGTTATGGCATTTTTGTGACATAGCAATTACATTTCTTTTCCTGAAATAGTTTTTTTATTAAATTGAAATTAAATTCATGCCATTACCCATATTTTTTTATATAGACGCCATAAAATCACATTGAACAGGAAGCCATCAAGAAAAAAAGTTTGATTTTAAGGAACCGAATTAAGTTTGCTTGCCATTAATTTTAAATGAAATGAAATTAAAATTTAAAGAAAAAGTATTAAATTTATTATTATTATTTGAAATGTATTTAAAAGGCATTTTCATGTCAGACGACGAATTCTCTGGCAATAGTTGATCATTTTTTATTGATTTTAAGACAGTACAGGGATGAATAATGATTTTCCGTTACAGAGAATATGAAATGTCGATTAATTTGATAGTTTTAAGAGCTAATTAATTATTAATTTCACATGCTTTAACATTTAATTTTAAGGAAACTAAAGATAATGTAACGAAATAATATGTAATGAAAATTAATTTTTTGCACAAATAAATGAAAATTTAAAATAAGTTGTGTCTTTTACTACATTTTTGGTTCTCAGAAGCCTTATGGTGGCGGAAACCTGGAAATTTTATGAGAATCAGAGCACTTCAAGCACTGGGCTTTAAATTTGTTGATTTTGGCTTCAATGTAAGTATTAAAATGACGTAAAAGACATTGAATATAGCGTTAATGTCATTAAAACTCAATTTATGGGCCTCTAAGACCCAGACGATGAAATTACTCTCTAAATTTTTTTTGATTGGAACTGAACAAATTTAAGAATTCTCTTGAATTTCATCATAAGTTTCAATATTTTAAAGGAGAGTATTAATTTACCACCAGTTTTTTGAAAGTCGATGGGTCTTGAAGACCCGATTTTCCTTGCTGAGTGTTAAAAATCACGCTAAAATCTTCTACTGGGTAAAAATGAAAAGTTATAAAAAAACACGCCAATATTTCTCATTTTTTGTCGTTTAACAAAAACCTGGAACGATATATCAGAAAGAAATATCACTGAAATGGCTTTGATTTTCGAGATTATGCCTAGTGGTCTTTGGAGATTAATTTTCAGTTTCATCAACAGCTTACCCAAGAGAAAATGCTGCCTCGTATCTCACTAAACAGGTAGTTATTCATAACCTTGTTTGCCACCTTTGACGAATCAGCCAGCCAGGTAATTTTCAAGACTCTCTAGATCATCTAAATTTTAAATAATTTTAATTTGTAATGTTTACTTAAGAAATATATTTGCATTTTATTAAAATTGAATTTGAAGTTCAGCAAAAAATAAACGACTAGACGAAATAAAAATAAAAACAAACATTCAAAAGGGTGCACTAGCTTTTGTATTGGTGAAAGCTTCTGTACATAGAATCCCATTCTCTTACGTGTTCTTTATCAATGTACATAATCTGTATCTATAGAATTCATGTATTGATAACACAAATACTCAAAGAACAGAGACAAGAAAAGGGATTAAGAAAAAAATCGTTTAAAAGGAAGACCAAATGTCCATTTCATCATCAGTCTTCAAGAGTTCTTTCAACCAAGAAGAACAAATCAAGTTAACATAAAAAAATACAAATTTACTTTAGAATCAAGTAAACGAATTTACAATCAACGATTAATTATTGTGATATTATTAATTTTAATTTAAAAAAAAAATACACAACAAAAGACAAGACAAATTTTAATTAAATTTTACTGTAAACGTATTGTTCTGAAACTGAAACTGCATTCGATTTCAATACAAAATGATCAAGTTTATGGTGCGTATCCACAAATTTTTTTATTATTCAATTTCTTTTTGAAAGAATATTCCTGGATCAGTTATAATAATTGTAATTTCCATTTCATTTACAGATATTTTTATTGTTGGCCATCAACGTAACTGGATCATTAGCAAATTATCAGGATCGAGGATTTCCTTATTTGAGGAAACATGCGGTTAAACGTGAGCATCACGATGAGCCGGTTGTTCATTGGACACCATTGGAAGACCATCATCAGGCTCCCAAGCATTTCAAAGAACCTGTCCATGTTGTGCATGAGGAAGTTAAGCACCATCCTGCTCCTGTTGTGCACTGGACACCTGTTGAGCATCATCATGAAGCGGTTAAGGTTAAAAATCATCATGTACCTGTTGTGCATGAGCCTGTAGTTGAATGGACTCCAGTCCAAGTGCATCATGATGAAAAAGTTCACAAAAAAGAGTGTGACAAACATAAGCATGAAAAAGTGCAACATGTACCGACAAATGCCAAATTGAACGGATATGTCCCAGTACAACATGAAAAAGTTCCAATGCATCATCATAAATCACATAATTTACACAAACGTAGTGCAACAAATTATTACAATAATTACAATCCATATGACAGTTATCCATCATATTACACTGATACCCCAAGTTATTCAAATTGGGAGCCATCCACTTATGACAATGATTATCAATCAAATTATCCCACATATGACAGTTATGATAATTATTACTATCCTCAATACACTTCTTATTATCCGTCATATGGACATCAGCATAACAAGCACTGTTTATGGAGCAAAAGCCCAGTCACAACCACAACGACTCAAAAACCAACAACTACAGCTGAAGTCACTTCAACAACAACAACAAAACCAGAAAAACAACCACAAACAACAGTGGCACCAGCTCCCAGCACAAAACCAAACAAAAAACTCACTAAAAAGCAACAACTTGCCCAAGTAGTTCAAGCCGTCGCCGATTCCGTCCTCGATGTCAAGGAATTACTCCTCAATCCCAACAATCCACAACGTCCTGGAAATCAAGTGCGACCAATCACTGTTTACGATCCAGAACGTCCAGAGTTGGGAGAACAAGAAGGTCTTTTCGTTCCAGTTAATCGCCCTAATGTAAGATCCCTTGTTAATGATACACTGAAAGATGACTTGGATCAAGAAGATGTCAATGAAGATGAATTGCCTGTCATTGAAGATCCAGTCAATTTGGATGCCTCGATTCTTTTGGATAAGTTGAGAATTGAACCAGGATCTGTCTTGAATGGTGAAACGAAATTCGTTGCTAATGAAGATGCAGAGGAAGAAAATGAGAAAAAAGACGCTGAAGAGACGAAACCTGAAAATAACGTTAATAAAGATCCAAAATCGCTGACGCTTGAAGACTTTGATATCAATGTTCGAAGTTTAACGGATACGGAAGAGTAATTTATAATAAGAATAATGTGAGTGATAAAAAAATTTAGATTTAAGTTAAAAATTGTATATGACGAATCAAAAAAAAAAATAAATGTTTTATGTGAAAGAAATTAAATGACTTCGATTTATTCAATTTCATATTCATTGAAATTTAAAATTCAGATTCCTCTTCAAACTGTAACACCGTTGTCACGTGTTCAGATCAAATTTCAAACAGTTAATCGCCGTCTCTCGTCTCGTTCACTTCGGTTGATGTCAATTTCAGGTAAACTATGAGGATCTAAAGAGTAAGATCTAATTTTGGGAGTTTACGGTGAAGTGAAAAGCCGCCCAATCATATAAGTTTTAAAAACCACAATAAAATAACGAATTTCATTAAATAAACATTTCAAAAAATCATTTTAAAGTGCGCAAAGAATTTTTTGAATTGCCTCACAATAATTTTCATTGAAAATTGAATCAATCGCTAGTTCACACACATACATTTTATTACATATCAGAAATTTAATCTTACTGCGCACGTATTTACGTTAGTACAGCGAATATGAAGATTAAAATAAAATGAGAATAACTAAAAACAACAATTAATACAATAACAACAATAAACATAAGAGTTTTTAGGTTGTTTACGACTAATTTAAAGTGATTTTATTATTTTTTTTAAAGGAATTTTGTTATTTAAGGCCATAAAGGTTGTAAATAAGATGGTAGTTTTATCCAAAAACTGCAGTCGTGGTACTTTTTTACTTGGAAAACATTGTCGGCATTTTGCTTCGACAACAAGTACACAAGAAATCTGTGAAAATGAGACGAAATTGAAGTAAAATTCATTGAATTTTTTGAATTTAAACGTAATTTAATTGAATATTAATATTACAGGACTCATATCACTTCAAATATCAAGTCCTTTGATGAAGTTCCCGGTCCAAAGGGTTTCCTTGGACTTGGAACTCTCTTTTCTTACATGACCGGTAAATATAGTTGGGATAAAATGCATGAAGGATGTATGAAAAAGTACAAAAAATTTGGCTCAATTGTCCGGGAAAGACTTTTACCGGGACGTGATGCAAGTATTGTGTTTCTCTTCGATCCAGATGACATTGCAAAAGTGCTCAATGAAAAGGGACCTGGACTGTTTCCATGTCGTCGGAGTCATTTGGCATTGAAAAAGTATAGAGATGATCGGCCTGATGTCTATAATACAGGGGGATTGCTTCCAACAAATGGCCAGGAATGGTATGATTTGAGATCCGAGTTCCAGAAAGGTTTAAGCTCACCACAAAATGTCAGACAATTTTTGCCCTTAGCTGATGAAGTTGTAAGGGAATTCATAAGTGAACAGAGATCTGGATTTATTTTGGATTATTTAAATGACATTGAGCGATTGAATCTTGAATGTAAGTTCATATCAATTGAATTTCAATATAATTTTAAATGAAATTTCATTTCAGTGGTTTGCTTAATGGCATTTGATATTAGACTGAATGCATTTTCCGAAGAAGAATTATCGCCACATTCCGTCAGTTCACGTCTCATTGAAGCAGCACGAATCTCGAATAGTCTCGTTCTCCCACTAGATCAAGGACTAAGATTATGGCGATGGTAAATTTTAACTTATAAATTCAAATAAAAAACCGTTAAAATTCAAATTTGGTAATTCCAGGTTCAAGACAGCTCCATACAAAAAATTCCATAAAGCACAAAGATTTATGGAAGATGTTGCAATTGATTTGGTCTCACAAAAATTAACGTACTACCACGAAGAATCTCAGGAAAAAACAAAATCAAAGTCACTCCTTGACAGTTACTTACAAAATCCGAATTTGAATTTACAGGATATTATCGGAATGGCTTGTGACCTCTTGTTAGCAGGTGTTGATACAAGTTCATACACCACGAGTTATGCTTTGTTCCATCTCAGTATGAATCCCAAAGTGCAAGCAAAATTGTTTGAAGAAGCAAAATTGATTTTACCTGACATTGAATCTGTGATTGATGGGACAACGATGAATAATCAAGTGACTTATGCGAGAGCTGTTCTCAAGGAAACATTGCGATTAAATCCAATCGCAATTGGGGTGGGAAGGATTTTGAACAATGATACTGTGTTAAGTGGGTATTTGATACCAAAAGGAGTGAGTTTGAATTGATTTGTAATTTTAATTTTTTTTTAATTATCATGAATTTTTAACTAGACCGTCGTTGTAACTCAGACCCAAGTTGCAAGTTTACTTGAAAAGAATTTTGAGAATCCTTTGGAATTTAACCCAGAACGATGGATACGAAACAAGGATGGAACGAAGCCAGACATCAATCCATACACGAGTCTTCCGTTTGGACATGGACCAAGATCTTGTATCGCACGTCGATTTGCTGAACAGAACATAATCCTTTTCCTGCTAAGGCTCATTCGTAAATTTGAAGTGAAATGGACTGGCAATCCAACAATGGAGTACTCAACAAAGCTGATAAACGTTCCTGATCAACCCATTTCCGTTGAATTAATTGAAAGAAAATCTTGATTTAAATGTAAAATTTAAAATTATTTACAATAAATACCACTTTTATATTTGAATTTTTTTGAATTATTTATTAGATTTTGCTGTTGTTGTTGCATTTTTGTTTTGAATTAATTAAACGATCGTCGTACAAATGGATTTATTTCTTGGCAACCTTCTTTGTCTTTTTGACGACCTTCTTTTTCTTGACCTTGTCGGGATTCTTCTTGGGCAAAGGTTTTGTTCCTTTAACTGGTTTTCCGAATAAGAATCCAGTACGAGCAGCTTCTTTCTTCAATTTGTAGAAGACTGGGGTGACCAAACGGTTACGTTGACGACGAGCAACACGGACCTTGAATCGATCGAAGTCAGTCAATGACACACGCTGAAATTTAAAATAAAATTAATAAAAAATTTGATCAAATTTAAAATGAAATTTAAATTCAAATTGAGTGATTTCAAATATTGTCAGATATGGTTTAAGCTTCATATGTGAATCAGACGGCACATTCCTATCAAAGATTATTAAACGGGATCATCATTTGAATATTTGCACTCAATTTCATTTCAACAAAAAAATAAAATCTTGAATACTCACAGCATGCTTAGCTTTAGCACGTTCAGCCCATTGTGTTGATGTCCATTTTTCTTTTAAATTGAATGCTTCAAGTGATTTACGGACAACTCGTGTTGGAGCAGTGTATGGAAATTTAACTCTGAATTTTGTCAAATACAAATGATTTACTGGATATTGTTGGCGTGGAACTCCACTTAAAGGACCATCAATCAATACCTGTTTAATTTAAAATGAAAAAAAAATTAATTTCAATTCAATTAAAATAAATCATGATTTTAGTGTGAAATTTCATTGTAATTTTTTCAGATAATGTTTAAATTTGGCTTCATGTGTGTGTCAGTCGGCCCTTCCTAAACTAGGAAGGATCATCATTGTATGAATTTATTTCACACTAATCACATTGAAATGCTTACCCTAGTTTGGTCAATGATATCAACGATGCTGACAAGTTTTCCCTTGAATTTGCCACGGGCACACCGGGCAATTCGGCCAGTTTGTACGAACTTCTTGAAGGCAGGCTGTGAAATTAAAATGAAATAACATTAGATATTATTTTTTTTTCAATTAAAAAAATATCTCAAAATGCTTGTGTTTCTATATACATGAGCAGGTACATGTAAATCATGCCAATATATGCCATGTGGCTACGGCAATAACATTTATTAATTTTCCATTTTCTAATTTAATATCAGACACATTTTGAGTTATTTTCATGAGAACTAACTTTAATTTTGATTTTTCACATAATTTTATATTAATTTTACAAGTAAAAACACTTTAAAATTAATATAAATTGGAGACACAAAATTCTACACTCACCATCTTGTTTGACAGATAACCGGAAAGAAAGAAAATGTCAAATGTAGTTCGGGTGGTCGACGTTTCAATTTGGCGGTTGAATTTCCTGTGTTTTGAATTTTGAATTTTTTGACCGTTAAATATCAAATGAAATTTTTTGAATTTAAATTGAAATTTATCAGCTACAGCTGCTGTGTCATTAAATCGACACTCATGAGGTAATTTATGTTTAATTTCAGGGTGGTTCAAAGAATTAATTTTAAATGTCATTCACAAAAATTGAAATTCATGAATGAAAAACGCCTTTCATTGAAAACGTCACGTTGACAGCTTCATTCAAGAGCACGGCAGCAATTTCATTTGCAGTTTTATTAGGTAAATTTTCATACAAAACTTTCACCATTTCAATTAAAATTTATTTGAATTGAAATCTCAGGATTCCATTTTTTATGTTAAATTAAAATTACCTTAAAAGTCGTCTTACTTTTCTGCTAATTTCTCTTTTCATTTTATCATCAATTTGTTCCCATGTGGATCAATATTCTTATGTCTGTATACGTGTGTATGTGTATACACAAAAAAATGGACACGCAATAAGAAAATTTTAATTTTTTTTCTTTGAATTGCAATTTAATTGAATATTTCCTTTAAATTATTGCAGATTCTTTTGTGAGAGATAAAACCAGGAAGGATATTTAACAATACAAAATGGCATGTCCTTTAGCAAGTGAACGGATCTGGACTGACAAACATCAGTATAATGCAGCAGAACGAAAATACTATGAGAGTCTATCCAAGGTGAATTTTCATTAAAAAATCTTGAAGTTTGACTTCTGATTTCAATGAAAAATGATTGCATTGACGATTTTTTGATGGAAATGACGTGTCATAACATTTATCTAGGAATGGTTGAAATTTTTTAATTCATGTATCGTTCAGTGCATAATCTGAACTAAGTTCCATTCAAGAGTTCTTAGAATAACATCAAAAAATCGTCCATACAATTTCGACTAAATGTAGTTTAAGTCACTAAAATCACGTTTCTCACGCGTCTTGTAATGAAAATAATCTTGTCTGATCCAAATTTTTGTATTCTTACTATCCCTTTAAACTTTACAAGCTACTCATTAAAGGAAATGATCAACAAGTTGACTCTTCGCCTGTTGTCGAGTCATCAAGTGGTGACAATTCGGTGACCACGAAAAAAAATAAGAAAAATAAAAATCAGAAAAACAAGCAATTGAACAAACAAAATACAAATGAATCTGAAAATAATTCGATTGTAACAGAGACACCGGTTGCAAAAACTTGTCCTGTTGCCGAAGCAACCAATGCTAGCAATAATAGTAAGAAGAATAAGAAAGATAAGAAAAAAGCAAAAACTGCTTCTTCCAATGAACAGGATTTGTCTTCTACTGACACTAACAAAGTGGAGCCGCCTTGTGTTGATACCACTTGCAAGACAAAAGAAATTAAAGAGAAGAAAAATAAAGCTGATAAGAAAAAAACTGTGGAAACCGTTGCCAATGCCACTAAGGTTAATCTTAATAGAAGATTTAGACCTGCTTGTTTATTTTGATATGATTTTTTTACTAGAATTTTTTTTAAACTTCACTTTTCATCGGGGACGGAATTGCATGGAGGGCAATGACCCCTTCAAAAGAAAAATTCTTAGTCCGCCCCTGACCTTTACACGTATTTTTCATTTTAATTTCGCCTTGTAATTTCATTCGATGATTATTTTTTTTTATTATTATTTTCAATTTGATTGATTGATCAAATTAGATTCGATTTCCTCCTTTTCATCATAATTTTTTTTTTTAAATTTTTTTTTGTATGTAGAAAAATTAGATTTTTTTTTAACTTATGCCTTACAATACTTATCCTGTTAATTTTTTTTTAACAACCTCATTCATATTCACTTTTAATAATTTTCATTGGTGTTAGGGAGCCGGTAATGCGGGTGGCTGTACTCTTGTAAGCGAAATCGCAAAAGCCCGTCAACATATTAAAGATTCACTTGAACGTGTGAGTTTTTCTAATCTTACCTTACTTATTAATTTATTAATTTTGTTTTTTAATTAATATTTGGACGTCGTTTTAAGTTTGTTGTTTTTTTGTTGATTTTAATTTTGAAATATTTTATTGACATAAATTTTTTCATTTACAGATGGATGGAATTGCTGCCTTGGCTTCAACTCCTGGTGCAGAATTGTTGGACCGTTTAGCTACAGTAGAAAAAGAGAACTCATCTCTACGTGAAAGTGAGAATTAAATTGAAATAATTTATTTAGGAAAATATTATAAAATTTTAATTTTCATTGAAACAGCTGTTAAAAAACTCGAAAATTTGGTCATCAGTCTCACCAGTCGTGTATCAAACTTGGAAGGTGGAAAAGGTCCAGCTTCAGCTCCAACAAAGGCAGCTCCAGTTAAAGCTGCTCCTGCTCCAGCAGCTAAGGATGACGAAGATGATGATGGTGGGTAATTTTTTTTTTTGACTTGAATAGAGATTGATTTTTAGCGTATTTCTGTCGATTTGAAAAAAATGTGATATTGTGGGCACTTCGGTGTTCGTCCTTCTGTCTGTGTCAAATTTAACTTTACCGTGAATCGCAACTGAATCGTTAATAGCAAAGAAAAAACGGTGAAATTTTCTAACATTGAAAAATGGCTGAATTTTATTGTCAAATTGAAATGCGCTTTTTTATAACGTTCACGATCACGTCTTCATTTTTTCCTTTTTTATTTTAAATTCAGATGTTGATCTCTTTGGTTCCGATGAAGAAGATGCCGAAGCCGACAAAATCCGTGAAGAACGTCTCAAGGCATATGCCGAGAAAAAATCAAAGAAACCCGCTTTGATTGCCAAATCAAGTATCATCCTCGAAGTGAAGCCATGGGACGATGAAACTGATATGAAGGAACTTGAACAAGGCGTTCGTAAAATCGAAATGGACGGTTTAATTTGGGGAGCAGCAAAATTAGTGCCAGTCGGTTATGGAATCAATAAATTACAAATTTGTTGTGTCATTGAAGACGACAAAGTTTCCGTTGATGAGTTACAAGAAAAAATCCAAGAAGATGAGGATCATGTCCAATCTGTGGATATTGCTGCTTTTAACAAAATCTAAAAAAAAAAATGTTCAAAAGACATACACAAAAAAAATGTCTCTCTGTTCGATTTTAAACCCAAAATTGGACGACATGTACTTGAAAAAAAAACCCAGTTAAATAAGAAAAGAGATGATGATTAACAAAAAAAAATATTAAGAATAAAATAAACTCAAACAATCTAATTAATATTATATATATACAAAATTAAATTGTGTCAAAATATCCTTTTATTGTTTCACGTGTAAATTTCCTAATTAACATCTAAATGAATGTAAAATCGATTTTGGTGCAAAAAAATGTGCGAGCAAATATGTTTCGAATGTAAAATGACTTGAGTATGATAAAATTCATTCTATGCCTTCTCATTTTTTATTATTAACATGACGCTTGTTGTGCCGGCTGCTGTTTTGTCGATTGAGGTTTTTGTATGGGTAAGAATAATTTGAATTCTGCCGGTAATTCGTCTTCAGAGTAGAGACGATCACTAAAATACACACGTCGAATGCGACAATTTGCATGAATCTGAACCCTCAATGTCTCCACATAGTTGGTTCCATAGGCACGTCTTGTGAAATCTGATAAATTAAATTGAATTTGATTCCATCCCTCGTCAAGTCGCATTGGCATGGTACAAATGAATGGCTTGACACGAGTCGTTGACTGATAATTGCTGGCTCGGAATCTACGACGTACATTTTTATCATCTAATACCTGGAAAATTTTTGCGTAACATTTAATTTAAAAGGGGGTTGCAAGTCAGTGTGATTGACATGTGTATAGAAATTTTATTTTTAGGTAAGTAGCACACACTCACATACGAACTCAATTATTGTTTGATTAATAATAAGTTTTTTTTTTGTATTAAGGACACCTTCATTCATGTCGTAGCCGGGTAACTAATGTAAACAAAATGCTTCAAGTAGTCACACAATACAGTATAATCAATTATATTGATTTTTGTCTATACACATGAAAATTCTAGACATTTCTTATTACTTACTTGGACCTCAAATGTAAAATATTTCTTTAAATTCTTGATAATCATAACTAAAAATGGTAATTTTATGCCCAACGTTTTCTGAAATGCAACAGTCATTTAGAGGTTATCTTAAATATTTCGCTTAATCTTACTTTTGGATCTGCTGGACATGTGATATATGTTGTTGAAACGTTTGTCCCAATTATTTCCAGGACAAGACTTTGAATATCATTATCGGTAATCCGCTTAATATGGCCATTCCGTACTTTTTTATCCCAAATTTGAAGTGGTTTACTGCCAATGCTATACAAAATTGACAAGAATCCTGATTGAAAGGTATTCTTAAACATTTTAATTTATTATTTTCAATTTCACTTCCAATAATTTTAATTTTATCGTTTTACAGTAAAAATTTAAAAAAGCAAAACCAACTTGTTCAAAAGATTGCAGTGTTTTGTTTGAATAATTGTGACAAGCACCGTAAAATTTGTAAATTTAACGGAATTTTGACAGTTAAATGTCAAATTTTACCGTCTTTTAGTTTTATTCCATTTTATGGTACTTTTAATCATAAATAATCGAATTCTGTGACATTTTTTGTAGCAGGCACACACTGCAAACTGTCAAAAAAATTTCAGTAGTGAATTGTGAAACAACAAACAACACGAAAATGACTTCAAAAAAGGTCAGTCGGTTTTAAATTGTCTAAATCGGATAAAAAATTAACAAAAACCAGGAAAAATCTTATCTTTTATCCATCTCAATTGAATTTGTAGTGTGTAAGTATTGAAATCTATGGAAAAACTAGGGTAAAATCAGTTTTTTCAAGCACTCATAAATGGCGATTTTCATTCACGTACACACTCACATACACACATTGCATGTACGTGAAAATATATGACATGGGCTTGTCATTTTTTTTCATTTCAAGTTAAAAAAAATACATTTTCAAAGTTTACTTTCAATTCAAATGTTAGTGGAAAGGAAACTCAATGAAATTTGAAGTGAAAAATCAGAGCAAAGAGGCATTAAATTGAAACGTGGATCTACCTGAAAAAAATACTAATCAAGACACACATAAATTTGTGTAATCAATTTTATTATTTTTTTTTTTGATGTTTCTTCCATCTAATGTTGATTTAATGATGCTTGAAATGCAAAAAAGTGATGTCATTTGTCGAATATTGTCGTTGTTTTTATTTTATTATTAAAAATTTTTTAAGTACTCTCTATTTGTTACGATAATTTGTGTGTGTGTACGTGTATGACTTTGATTGTTTATTATTATTATTATTATTACGATCAAATCAAGGCAAAGTACAAAAAAAAAATGAATTAAAATCTCATATTTATTATTCCTATTGTTTTATACATTTCACATATTGAATCGACTCATGTTTTTTTTTGTTATTGTAAATTTTTTTTTAAATACATTTTGCCGACATACGCGAGTGCAAATTTTTATTTCAATGCGTTATATTTAGTGATGCAGTCCCAGAGATTTCTCTTACACACACACTTCATTTTCTCATCAGAAGTCTAAAATAATAATAAAATACCATCCAAAAATAACTTTAAAACCACACATCACACACATAAAAAAACAATTAACAACATTTCCTTTTATTTTTTATTGTATTTCCAGGTGATTTGAGACTGTTTCAATTAAAATTGGATTAAAAATTTCAAACATAAGCAAAAAAAATAAAATTGGCCATCATTGAAGTGAATTATCATAGAAATAATTGAATGAAATCATAAATTTAAAAAAAAAAATATAATGGAGATGAAGAAATATCACATTTGAAAGGAAAAAAAATTAAAAATTAAAAAAAATTTAAAGAATCTCAAATTGAATGCAAGAATTCAAGGAAATTAAAGTCCAAAATAATAAAAGTCTGTAAATATTTAATTCATAATAATATTTCTTAAAAATAATTATAATTAATAATATTTTATTTAAAAAGTAAAGTGTACAAATAAAAGAAGAAGAAAAAGCAGAATCAATTTAATTGTAATTAAAAATAAAGTGAAAAAATCGTTCCTTGTATCAAAAGGTCAAAGTGAAGTCACCACGTTTAAGTTAAAGAAAAAATAAAAATATAAATTAATAATAATAAAAAATGGCATATCACAAGCCAATTGACCTTGATGGCTTTATTGAGCTCATGGGAAAAACTGATATGCGGATAAGAGCTCAATTAGCCGATGATTTAGTTGCATTTTTAAGTGATCAAGATAATTCCATTGAATGTATTGACCTTGGTCAACTAATTGATGGACTGGTGCTTTGGATGAATGGAAGTCATTTTAAGGTGAGTCGAATTGATTTTTAAGGTGAAATTCGAAACATTGAAAGTGCAAATTCAATGGAATGGAAACTTCAAAATTTTGTATGTGAAAATTTCAATTGTTAAATTCCAGTCCGTGACCTTTTCTCGTGAAATTGGAATTTCTCATGCTTAAAACTTATTTCAAGGTCCTCAAAAGCGTTTTCCCTTTTAAAGATTCTTGCATGTTAATCCAATTTCAATTTTGATCTAATGTTATTTTTTTTCCTTAGTGGATTGCACTGAAGCTCAGAGTTCGCACTTCGGCCTATAAGATTTTTTGTGCCTCTCCTAACACAGGGATCTTAGTTCTCCTTCAATACATCCAATTCGTCAAAGAATCTTAAGATGACTTAAGGATCTGTGTTAACTAAAGTAAAGGGAGATGCAAAGCCCTTTCTGAAGTAGCGAATCCTCACTCTAGCCAATGCTTCACACTCACAGAGAATGTGATTTAATGTTTCATCCTCTTCTAGGAAGAACCTGCAGGTGCTTGAATCTCTCCTTTCCTTCCTTTAAAAATGACTGCGCAAAAGACAGGGTCGTGTTAGGAGACCCGTCAGTTTTCTGATGTCATTTTCACAAAGTTCACAAAGTCTTTGGAATGTGAAGATGATGGTATACTTTGATGGTATAATTTCATCTGTTTTTCCACCCATTCCGAGATGAGTTTTTTGAAATAGCTCAGACTCACTCCGCAAAAGAGCTCAGGGCCCTTCAGTCCATCATGGATTGTATTTGCATAGAAATTACTCAAATTTGCGATGTTTTCATTCGTTTTTAGCTTCATTTTGAGGCCATCTATGACCTAGGACCTCAAAAAATGGGATAGGATCCCATTCTGCAAACCTCTTTTCAATACTTGAAATGACATTTTATCATATTTGAAGTGTGCTGATCAGTGTAATTTGCTAAGTCAAATGCTATCAGATTGAAGGTCTGCCAATTAAAGCAAAAACGTTAATTCATAAAATTTTTCATTGAGTCAAAGGAAAAAGAATTACAAATTTTAATCAAACACATGTGAAATGTCATTACAACCCATTTAAGGTCACAATTTTCATAATTCAAAGCATAACAAAAATTTATCAATCAACTTATCGTTTATTACCTTTAACTTATCTCTCATGGTTTAAAATTCCAATTATTAGATTAAGAGAGAACAATTTAAAAAAAAAAACAAAAATAATCACAATTATCATTGAATTGACACCATATCTCAGCTCAAATCTCTCTTCCTATAATCATAATTTTTTTGAATAGCAACTTTTGTCATTTTACTTGCATAACAACATTTTAAATGCCCACATTGAACTTCTTCTCATTACACACCAAAACAAAAATGTAAATGTAAAAAAACTCTAAAAATAGTACCCGGTCTTTTTCATTTCATTTTTCTGTTTAAATTGAGTTCAAATCTAAACAAACAAATTTTAATTTTCAAAACACCTCAACTTAACTCAATTAAATCTGTCATCACAGTCATTTTTTAGTTTTTTTTTATTTACACAATTTCTGGTTATATTCAATTCACTTATAACTGTTGATAATCCCATAATATTTTTTTTTTTTGATTACGTCAATTAGATTTCACTTACTTTGAAAAACTTACACAATGAAATGTAAAAAAATGTGAAAAAAATTAGTAGAAATAAACAAAATGAGTGATATGGCTTCCAATTCATCGAAAAATTGTGTGGTACTTTTGTAAATAGTTATGAATTAAATTAGAACTTGAAAAGACCTTTGAACAAGGTTGAAATGACTGCAGTTTTATGATACTCATTTACCGGTGATATTGATTTTTATTTGTTTTTTTGTTGATATTTTGTGGTGGTGATGGTCTTTTTTTCTTACCACAGTATTCATGTAAATGGAAATTTCATTGCAACATGAATTGTGAAACAAAATTTGATGTATTTTTATTATTTTATTAAATTTAATTTAAAAATATTAAAAATTACGATGAAAATTCAATGAATATTAAAATTGAATAAAATTAAATTCAAAAAAAAAAGAATTTTCCTGACAGCGGTGGGATTCGAACCCACGCCCTTTCAGACTGGTGCCTAAAACCAGCGCCTTAGACCACTCGGCCACGCTGCCTTATTCTCGAACATTGTCAAATGACATACAGCTTATCATACAGACTTAATACTCAATGCAACGTAATTGTACCGTGCAACGCTGTTGCAAGTCAAAATTTTATGAAATTTTTAATTTCAATTGCAATGAAAATTGAACAAAAATAAAAAAAAAATAGAAGGCAATGAAAATTGTCCATTTCACTGTACGCATATTCAAACACTTCCTGACCTTTCGATTCAGGTTTTATTCATGTTATGTCACAGTCAAAAAAATAAAATTAATATCCAAAATGAGAATCATGATCATCAGTTCTTGACAAATTAACTCATGCATATAATTTTTAGTATTATTTTTTAATATTTTTAAGTTTTCATTATCTAATGAGCATCTACCGTGATGTTATTTATAAATCAAGTAACACACCTATCTGGGTTTTTTAACTCAAAAAATAAAAAAAAATCGTTACAAGTCAAAAAAAATAAAACAAAAAGTTAGTGCATCGCGTTTTGGAGTCATAAAAATATCATAAAATTCGTTCTGATTCAAGTTAAAAACAAAATAGAACTAGATTTTTTTTTGTTTATTCATTACGATTACAGATATTACATTAAAAAAATACAGAAAAATATACAATTATTAGAGTTAAAAGGTGAATAATGTTTGTTTTTTATATTTATTTGTATTTGATGTTATTACGTTATAAGTATTTTTTTTGGTTTATCGTTCTTTTTTTCGCAAGTAACTTGTTTAAATTGTAACATAAACCACCTTTCACTCTTTTTTTTGTTTGTAAAATTTGACTTGAGCATGAATTTATTTATTTTAATGGGTAGTTCAAAGTACAGTAAATAAATGTTAATTTAATAATGTTATTTTTTTGGGTGCTGTGAAGATTGTGCTGGAACCATGTGATATTTAAAGTATTAAAGAGCCTTTGACCTTGAGACCTTTTCAACGTTTTACTGAGAAGGAAAATGGACGAAAAGGAATTTTTGTACAATCTCCTAGTGAATTACTTTGAAGAAATTGACACTTCAAGATTTTGTCGTTAGATGTCGTTTTTTCAGCGTTTTTTTGACCTTGAGACCTTTTGGAAGTTAAACTCAAAAAATTACGTCAATTTGAAGTTCTAGATGCAGAATGGCTCAAAGAAGAGAAAAATTTAGTTTTAATGGTTCAAAAGAGCAGCTCAAGAGCACTTTCTTTGACTTTTCAGTTTTATTTAAATATTCAAAAAAAAAACCGTTAAAATTCTAAGCTAACATTTTTAAAAGCGAAGTTCCAAAAATTTTTACATCAACAAAAAATAATATCATTTCAAATTCTCAAGCTACTAATTCCCATTCATTTAAAAAATTAAAAAATTCATACAAATTTAAATTAATTTAACAAGACAAAGACGATATCAAATTAAAGCAAACACCTCATCCACTATAATATACGCACATATTTTTCTTGTTATGTGCTCTTCGAGTTATGTCATCAAAATAAATGCCCACACATCCATTTTAGTCTTAACCAATATTGTACCGCTTAATTTTTTTATTTATTTTTTTTTGTGTGTTTACATTTCATACAAAGAAGCAAAAAAAAAATAAAAACACACATACTCACATGAACTTGTAAAATAAATTAGCATTAAAGTAACATACTCTAATGTGTTAATAATCGTACAATGACTATATCAAAATAAATTTTTCTTGTTAGTTTTATTAACTTAAAATTTTTATTCTTAAAGAATAAAATAAAATAATAATAAGATGAAAGATGATGATGATCAAGATTATTTTAATCATGGTTCAATTTACTAATCTAAGGTAATTTGATAGATTTCGTACAATGTATCACAAAAATAGACAAAACTCGATTCTTTCATGAATTTGTGTCTCGTAAAATGACATCATATTGCACTGAGTTCAAATTTATTCATTTGCAGATAAATATTTAATTGAAGTACTTTTTTTTAACTTCAATTTCATGTATGTTTCCTTAAAACAAGACGATAATAAATTTAAGTCAAATATGGATTGTTGTTCCGACTGCAGTTTAAAATGTTGAGAAAATCTGTAATTTTTTTTTTTTTACTGTTGTATTGAGATGTAGGAGTAGGTGTTACAAATATCGATGACATATTTCTTGTAAAGTTGAAAAAAAAGTTGTTTGAACTGATTTTTTTTTAGTTTTCAAGTAAAGACACTGAGTCACTTTGATTTTTATTGATCTAGATTAAAATTTAATTGAAATCGATTAATTTTTTTGACATATTTTTGAATTCAAAAAGAGAATTTTGATTTTCTTTATCATATTGAAATGGGTTTCATGTAGTAATATTAAAAATTTTGTTAGAAGTGATGAATATTTAAAAAAAATAAATGAAAAGGAACGATGAAATTTGAATGTAATCGCATTTTTGTATTTAATGGGTCAATGTCATTTTGAAAGTGATGTGTGATGTAATATTTTGGAAAAAAACTTTTTTTAATGGAATTCAATCAAAAAGTTTCTTGAAATTTAAGGATAAATTTTAGGCCAAGGGGGAAGGAGGTAAAATTTGACAGTTAAAACGTAAATTTCTAATGTCAAACTTCCCTGAACAAAATATTTGAACAAGCTCTTAATGCTCGTTTGGTAAATTTTTTGACCGTGACAAATTTTTTCACACCTTCGCAGTATGGATTCAGAAAAGATTTAAACACATCAAATGCGCTAATTGAAGTGATGGACTTTATATACAGAAGTCTTGATAATCGAAATATCAATGTAGTATCTGGGCTTTTCATCGATCTCTCTAAAGTATTCGACACTGTCGATCACAAAATTAATTTACAGAAATTAAATAGTGCTGATGTAAGAGTGGCCTCGCATGACCTCTTTAGATACTATTTGTTTGATCGAAAACAAACTGTATCAGTCAATGGATCGCTCAGTTCCACCAAGACTATTGACACCGGAGTGCCACAAGGCTCAGTTTTGGGCCCAACATTGTTTCTTCTCTTTTATTATTATTAATGACATAAAATCTCTAAATCTTCATGCGAAAATGTTCTTATATGCTGATGATTCAGCCCTGTTTAATTCTGGGTGTGACAACACTGTAACATACTCTCTTATGAATCAAGACCTTCGCAGGCTTGTTAATCCCGTAAATGTCTAAGTGTCACTGGGATAACATACTTGAAACAAAAATGGTATCTTTAGATCAATAAACATCCAATTAATTAATTAAAACTCATACCTGGTAAGCTAATAAGTGAATAATCAGATTAAACTTGAAAGTTCATTTTTGATAGATAGACATACGGAAACGTTAAAAATCTCGTACGTAATTGTCAAACTCTTACCTACTGACCTAATTAAAGTTATTTGGCATTTAAATAAAGTTTTTGGCAAAACTTTTACTTAAATGTCATATTTTACCTGCTATGCTAACTGTCAAATTTTTGCCTCAACGGACTAACCTAGGTGAAATTTTGACAATCTCGGTTTACGTTCAAACATTTGAAGCTTTCGTTTGTGTATCTATACAAAATAAACTGTCAAATTTACTTACTTACCCCTTAAGTCAATAGAACAGACTTTATTTTGACGTTTTAGATTTTCATATAAAATTTCCATGTGTTTCTATAAAAAATAAACGTCAAATGAAATGTCAATTGAAAATTTATCCTTTGGACTTTTCATGACATTTGTCAAAAAAATAAAAATTAATCAGCTCAATCTTCACAGTAACTTCTAGTCCATTTTAATTTGAAGTGACATACATTTCCACCAAATAACCCCAAAAGCGCATTTTTCCCTTGAAATTCCCTTACAAAACGCCACACTTGTTGTCAGAAGTACTGTTACAGTTTCACCTTTACAGTAAAAATGTAACACAAACAGTGTTAGGCTTAATTTTAGTCATAACAACAAAAAGCATTTGTTACATATTTAGTAAAAGATTGTCAGTCCATGTATTCACTTCTAATTTTGTGTGTATGTGAACAACAAGTTATGTGATTAAAAATTAATAATTGACTTATAAAGGTAATAATCAATAAATATCAAAAAAAATAAATACATCGGAAATTTTTCTGAAAAAAGTCGGTAATGGCGTAATTTGAATTGTATCATAAAACAAGGAAGTTACTCTTATTAAATTTATCAATTAATTGCGCTTCAATGATTTTTATATTGTTCAAATTTCGATTGGAATATAAAATGTAAAAATTATTACATGATTAAAATTCATTTTTTTTTTTCATTTCAGATTGCACAGAGAGCGTTAGAGTCATATATTGAGATAATTGAACGTCTTCAACACGATTTTATTGCATATGTTTCAACAGTTTTGCCACATGTGATCGATAGACTGGGTGATAACAAAGACACTGTCCGTGAAAAAGCTCAAGTATTCCTACAAAAGTTGCTCGAATGCAAAGTTCTCACACCCCAAACACTCATCGATAAAATTTCAACAAATTGCTTCAAACACAAAAACGCAAAAGTCCGCGAAGAATTCCTGCAAACCATTGTCAACACCTTAAACGAGTACGGAACTCAAGCACTTGTGGTCAAATCTTACATACCACCAATTGTGTTGTTGTTGGGAGATCCACACGTGTCTGTGCGTGAATGTGCATTACAAACATTAGTTGATATTTATAAACATGTTGGTGATAAATTGAGGGCTGATTTGAAGAAACGTGATGTGCCACCAGCAAAAATGGCAAGTTTAGAACAGAAATTCGACGAGGCGAGACAAGATGGACTATTGCTGCCATCTGCTTTTACAAATACCTTTGCAAATGATGAGGCTGATAATGTTGCAATGCCACGACCGACAAAACTCGTTAAGAGAACTGTTTCAGCAACGCCGGCAAGGAAATTCGGGGAAAGTGCGCAAACACCAAGTAATGTCGAGGCAGGTGCTGTCTCTGTGGAAGTATTTGAGGCATCATTTGAACAAGTACCTGTTTTAAATATTTTCACACAACGTGACATGGATGAACACATGAAACAGATTAACTTGATTGTTGGTGATAAGACACAGCATTGGGAGAAACGAGTGGAAGCGGTAACTTTATTCCTTGAAATTTAATCGATAAAGTAGAACTAATGACATTTAATTTACAGCTCAAAAAACTACGAACGATGTTGATGATGAATGTGCAAACAAATCCAAATTTTCCACAACAATTAAAAGATCTTTCAATATCATTCCTTGATATATTAAAAGAATTAAGATCTCAGGTAAATTCATTTCAAATTTTCAAGGTCATCCAATTTTAATTTCAATTTCACTTTCATCAGGTCATTCGTGAAGCTTGCATTACCCTTGCATACATGAGTAAAGTATTGAAAAATAAATTAGACCAATTTTGCATTTACATACTGCAAGAGCTGATAAATTTAATTCAAAATTCAGCAAAAGTCATCAGTAGTGCTGGCTTAATTGCTCTTGAATACATCGTCAGATACACACATGCACCAAAGCTTGTTCCCATAATCACCTCAAATCTGATGCAATCCAAGTCAAAGGACATCAGATCAGCGTTAAGTAAAATCTTGATGTTACTATTTGAGGAGTGGCCAACGAGGACATTGGAGAAGAGTTCAACATTGCTTCGAGATGCACTTAAAAAGGGGATTTCAGATGCTGATAGTGATGCAAGGAGATACAGTAGAATGTAAAAAAATTACATTTTTTATTTTAATATAAGATTTCATTTCAATTTTTTTTCAATTTAGTGCATTTTGGGGATTTCGACGACACTTTCCAGACCTGGCAGATAACTTATTCGGAAATTTAGATCCGTCAACGCAACGTAGTGTGGATAAAGAACGTGATGGAGGTAGTTCTGGTGTTGTTTCTATGAGTACAAGTCTTCGAGGAAGCAATTCAAGTCTTAATTCGATGCCTGGTGGTGTTTTAAGTATGTGTCCCTTGTCTTTCAATGTTTTGGTTATGGATTTTTTTTTCTCAAATTTTTTTTTTGATTTTTGAATTGAATTGAATTGAATTGAATTGGCTTTTAAATGAAATTTTGAAATTATTTCAACAAAATTTAGAATTTTATATAATTTTTGAACTTTAAATAAGCATTTTTTTCATATTAACAATTTAATAAAATTTAGAACGCAGAACCTCATCCGGATTAAGAAGTCCTGCATCCACACAACCTCCAGGTAAAATTTCATTCAATTTCGTAGAATCATCATCTCATATCAAATCATTCATCTCTCATCCATTAATCTTAAATGTCTCATTCATACAAAAATAATAAAAAAAATTTCCCATATTTTTTTTTCTGCTGCTCTGGATCGGTTAAATGTAAAATTTGTGTTATATAAATAAAAATAGCTTCAAATAGTACAAGTACAGAAAATTTAGCTGGAGCTCAAAGACTCACAAGAATTCCCTCACTTCCAAGAACTTACAATAGATTTCGTAGTGGAATTCCGGTTGCGCATCGTGACGCCATTAATGCAAGAGGTGGCTTTTAACTAACATTTGAATGTTGTGATTTTTGTTCCGTTAATTTTATTTTATTGTTTGTGTTGTCCCTGCCTAATACTAAAAAATTAAACTTATGATTAGATTTTTTACAATTTTTTATGTTTGTCTTTTGTTTAAATGTCATTGTTTTCATCCAAAAAGACTTGTTTTCCTCATTTTTTTCATCATTTAACTGCTGTGAAGATTGCATCGATTCTTAAATTTGTTTCATTAAAAAATGTTTCAATGCAATCTTCACTCTCATTATCATCATCATTTTTTTTTATTTATTATTTTTTTTTTAATTTAATCAATGTTTAGATTATCAAAATTATTTAAATTAGTTAAATTTTTTGATGAACTTAGTTGCTTATTTTTTTTTCATATGTATCAAAAATGAATTTTTTTAGCTGGATTTCGTAGTGTATCCGCTGTCGATACTGCTGCAGCTCAAAGGGCTCGTGCAAGAGCTCAATATTCAAATATGGCTAGAATGAAAATAAGTTCTGGAGCGGCTTCTTTGCGTAAGTAAACATTTTTTGTGGTATTGAATATGAATTTTTTGTTATTTGCTTTGATTTGACCTTGAAATGGTAAAATTTTAATTAAATTTAATTTAATTAAAAAAATGCATGAGTAAAAAAAAAAAATAAAACTAACATTAAAAATTATTGAATTAATTGACTAACATCGCGTGTGTTTTTTTTCTTTGATTTTTTTGTAACATGTTTGCTGATCAATTGCATCTCATGATAAATAAAAAACCGCATGAATCGTTTTTTGGGGGTGTGTATTTTAGAGGGTCAATATGCACAACAAGGTGATTAAATTTTTATAATAAATTAAATAAATTACTTTGATTTTTTGAAATGAAATTGAAATTAATATGATTTAATTTTGAATTCAAATACAGCTCGTGCTAAGAAAATTGCGACGTCTTCAGCAACTCCCACACAGGCATCACCTGAAAGACAAGTGAGATCCAGAGGTGTCTCACAATCACAACGTAAGTTAAAATTTGATTTTTTTTTTGAAATAAATGTTCAAATTTCCCTTTTATTTTCAGCAACATCACGAAGTACTTCACCATCATCACGACTTCACTCGGTGCATTCTGTGTATACAGCGTATCGTCAAACCGGTGCCATTCCAAAGAAGTCCTCAGGAATCCCGAGATCACTTGCAAATTCACGTGAAACTAGTCCAACGCGTACAAATCAATATGGTTCATTGCGACGCAACATGTACAGTACTGGAGCCGGAACACCGCGTCGCAATGAAAGACCTCCCATGAATCCAGGCCGACCAGTACTTGCACAAAAAATGCTTCAAGCAAGTCGTGAAGCTGAAAATGCCCTTGCTGATGCCCTCTCACCCACAGATGATCACGATATGTCGAGTGATTTCTCCCGATTGGCCATTCATCGTAAGCAGTCACGTGATGAGAGTGACGAAAGTGAGGCATCGTCTGTGTGTAGTGAACGTAGCTTTGATTCATATCGACGTGGAGGTGAGCCCTATTCTTGGAATGGATCCAGATCACGCCTGGACAGTTCTCGTGTGTTAATTGAAGATATCGATATGATTATTCAATATTGTGCATCAAATCACTGGTCTGAAAGGAAAGATGGTCTCATCAGTTTAACGGAATATCTGTCACAAGGTCGGATTTTGGACTCACAACAACTGCAATGCATTTTAGATTTATTCCGTAAAATGTTTATGGATCCCCACATCAAGGTCTATGCCCTATTTTTGGATACAGTAAACGAATTGATATTAGCTCACTCAAATGACTTGCATGATTGGCTTTTTATACTGCTTACACGCCTGTTCAATAAATTGGGCACAGATTTACTTGCCTCAATGCACAGTAAAATTTGGAAGACACTCCAACTCATTTACGAATATTTTCCGGCTGAATTACAAATGTCATGTGTATTTCGGATATTAGCTGATAATGCTCAGACACCAAATGTCAAGACGAAACATGCCACTGTCAAATTTTTATCTGACCTCGCACAAAAATACTGTAAATCTGAGCAATTTGTTAGCACGCATCCGGCGGATAAGGCAATGGTTAAAATAATTCAATTTGCTGTTGATCCAAAAAGTATGGAATTGAGAGCGACAGCACGACTTTGCATTGTACATCTATATAATTGTAATGCAGCAAGTGTAAGTGATTTGAAATTTAACTGAAAAAATTGACATTAAATTTACATTTCAAAAATTTCACAGATGACAATGCTTTTGAGTGGATTACCGAAACAATCTCAGGATACAGCTAAAAATATTATTTCTTCATCAATTCGAAGAAGCACGTCAGGTAAACGTTTTTCTTTATTTTAAATTGAATTTCACAATTCTAAATAAATTTCAATATTTACAGGAACGAACAGTCCATCATCACCTTTGTCATGTTCAAGTCCAAAACCAGTTCTAAGTCCATCACAGCAGACAGGTGGTCAATTTTTACTCAAAAGTCATCCTAGTAAGTCATGATGAATTTTAATTGATATGACATTTAAATTAAAAAAATAATTTCAGGTCCTCGATCATCTCGACAAACATCAGTCGAGACAGATTCAATCAACACAGAAGAGGTGTACAAACATCTACGCAAAACAACTGCAGAAATTCAGAATTACAGTTTCGAGAATAAGCTTGATCGGGATGCGAACAGTAAGGATTCTGGCATAAGTCAAATGGGTGATCATGGACATAATGAAAATAATCTGTTTTCGTTGCCAACTAACGGATATAATGGACATTTTGGGTAAGGATTTCAATTTAACATCTAAATTCATGAAAAATTTAATGTAAAATTACATTTCAACTTCAGTCTCGATGCCGGTGATTCATGCAATGGGTCAAAAACCCAATCAGCTACCACCACAGAATCGAATACACCTGAAAACACGGTGCGCATGGATGGAATTGACGGTCCCAGTCGATTACAACAGCCAAAGAAACACAATTTCATCATAAGTGATAACGGCGAATTGCTTTTAACTGACAGTGAGTTCCTCTTTCAATGAAAGTCAAATTCAAATTACATTAAAATGGTATTTTTTTCATAGAAAATTTAAAAGAAAGTGAAATAGTAAAAGCAGCCATTACATTAAAAATTGAAGATGATGGCGAATTTATCGTGCAAACCCTTTCAAATTTATCTGTTTGTATCAAATACGGAAATGGGCAAATTCCGTCAAAGAATTTTAAGTTAGTTTACATTCAAAATGCTTAAATTTAAATGTAAAATTCATGAAATTTTTTTTACAGAGCACTTTTAAAAATGATTTTAAGTTTAATTGAGTCAAAGAATTCCTTAATTGTGATTGCTGCACTTCAAACGCTTAGTAAAATACTGAGAAGTACTGATATGCAAGCGAGCTGGTCAAACTTTTTAGAACTAATTGTATTAAAATATATTGATAATTATAAAACGAGTAAAGAGGTGACTTGGAAATTAATTAATTGAATGAAATTTAAATTTAATTTAAACATAAAAAAAAATTTAAAGGTGCAACGTGAAATTGATTTGATGATACCACGCCTAGCTCGAGTTCTGCCAATGGAGCCGACAGTAGCAATTTTAAATCCGGTTATTGCAACTGGGGAATATCCATGTAATTTGTGTGCGCTTAAACTTTTAACTGAAATCGTTGATTATCAGGGTCAGGATATGAATGAAGGACAATTAGATTTATTAATGCCAAATATTGCAAGGGTAAGATTTTTTTTTTATTTAAAATGTTAACCTGAAATTTTTGCATTGCATTTTTACAGTTAACAGAGGACCAACAGTCAATGGTGCGAAAAGCGGCTGTATTTTGTATTGTAAAATTGTATGTCAAAATGGGGGAGGAAAAAGTGAAGCCAAAACTTCAATTATTGAATTCTAGCAAAATTAGGTAAAATTTCACCTTTTCTGTGAAGTTTACATTTGGTTTACATCGGTTTACATTGACATTTGTACCAGTGTAAACTTCACACTCAATTTCTTTTTTCAATTGAAAACATTTTAATTTCAAATTTTCCTCAGATTGTTAAATGTCTACATCCAAAAAGCATTAAGCGGGAATAAATCAACGTCATGATCAAGTGCCAAGTGATTACTTATGAAAGGACGACGATTTGCAAAGAAAATTCGAAAAGTAAAACTTAGTAGTAGTAAAAATAAAAAAATTCATGTCATTCCCGAGTGATATTTAATCAAACACATTATTTTTTAATTGATTTTCCATATAAATAGAAATTTTTTTTACTAAAAACTTTAAAAAATAAAATAAAACTGAAAGAATTTGTGTAATAAAATGTAAAGAGCAATCAAATGAAAGACAATTAATATTTTTTTTTTTGTATAATTCACATTTAAATGTAACATTTTTTGCAACATTCATTAAATTATTATAATTTTTTTAATTATCCCAGTAATTTATTTATTTTTTTTCCTTGAAAATTCCTTTGAAACATTTTTTTTTTATTTTGTTTTGTAAGAAAATTCAAAAAAAAAATGATAAAAAATTCAAAAAAAAACAAAATTAGGCTCGTAAGATAATGTAACAGTAATTTGTAAGGCTGTAATATGTAACAAACAAAAAACACTATTATTATTATTAATTATTATTACTTTTAAAAATAATATTTTAGTATTTAAATTTAAACAAACAAAAAAAAATATAATTAAAATGATGCTGAAAGCTGTTAAGTACATAAAAAAATGTATGCTTTAAATAAAAAAATAAAATTAATTTGTTAGCGCGCATATTTCAGCTTTCTCTGTTTTTTTTTTATTTAAATGTAAATTTAATGCAAATATTTATTATTATTACTGAACATTAAAATTTAATTTTAAGTGTTAAATTATTATTCGACCATTTTTATTACAATTAAATTTACATATTTAAATTTGAAAACTAAAAAAATTGAAAAAAAAATTAAAAAGATATTGTGAGAGTTCAATTAATCAGTTCACAGATAAATCACACGTGTAAAAGTGTCTTATGAAAGAAAAAAAAAATAATTTTTTATTGTTTTTGTATCATTTTTTTGATAAACTTTCATATTGTATTTATATTAAAAAGTAAAAATGTGGCTTTCACTTGTCATGTCCTAGAAATTCTATTGTGGAAATTAAATCGATATTGCACGAAGCATTAAATTAAAATGAATATGCAAAGTTGCTTCTGTACTTATCTCGTATAATCACTTGTTATATTATTATTAATTTTAATTGAAGTTTAAATTCCAAAGTCATGTAATCGTAAAAAGCATAGCTTCGTTCTTTATATAATTGTAATTGAAATTTGTACTAATATGAGGACGATGTGATTTGGAGGAGTGTTTCAATTCTATTTAAATTTCAATGTAATGAATGAATTTTTTGAGAATAAGCGCCATCTATCGTTTATGAAAAGAGAAAAAATAGCGCCAAGATTACATTACGGCAATTATATGAACTAATATGAATTTTTGGACTATTTTAATGTTTAGGATCAAACATGACCACGTAAAGCGTCAATACAACATTTTATACTGATTTTTTCGCGCGTATGGAATGTCGCATACGTGGCGCCATCTATCGTTTTCCAAATAAATTGACTATAAGCGCTTAAAATGTGAAATTTGAAAAAAAATTACATTGAGCTTCTTTACAAAGTCATATTCTTAATTAAAATTTGAAGTTTCAAGCTCCAGATTTTTTTTTCTCAAAAAACACGAGTCAGAAATTCATGAATTCGTATTAGAAATATTTTGAAAGATATTTTCTTCGGAAAAAATTTAACACTGTAAGTTGAAAACGCCCCGCAGTGCAAAGTGATTTGGTCCTGAGACGAAGATCTTTGATTGACGCTTACAAAATATTTGATGAATGCAATTTTTAACGCATTTCATTTAAATTGAAACACCTCTCGAAATTGCATCAGCCTTAAATGTTTCTCAAGTATATTAAACAAAAAACAAAAATTATAATAAAATGCGACTCTAAATTAATTGAAAAAGTTCAACTTTATAACAAAAATTATTAAAAAAATGTAGTCTATTATATTCATATTTACAAGAAAAAAAATATAGAACGAGAGAACTCAATCAATATTTATAAAAAAAAAATAATTAGGAAAAACTTTAAAAGTTATTATTTTTCGTTTGAATTGTAATCATAAAATTCACTTACCCACAAATTTTTAAGAGAAAATCAAAATGGTCATGAATAATAAAAAAAATAACAAAAAAAAATAATACAAATGAAAAAAAGTCAGCTTAGTCAGAAAATTTTACATATAAAACTGAAATAATGCATTTTTTTATAATTAATAATATTTAAATTTAAAATAATATAAAAATATTTATCCATTAAATTAAAAAAAAATAAAAGAAAAGTGATAATAAATTAATACAAAAAAATGACTAATAAACAAACAAACAGTACTACTAAAATTAATTAAATTAAATTAAATTTTATTATTATTATTTTTATTGTAACAAAACTATCATAATTGTTTTAATTAAAGAACATTTACATTTAAGCAAAGACATAAAGAAAAACATACACTTACACACACACACACACACATACAAATAAATACAATACATATTTAGAGATGGCAGGAGATAAAAATTAAAATACAAAAATAATGAAATACAAAAAAAAAACAGTTTAATGTATATTTCTAATAATTATTATGATTATTATTATTAAAACAACATACTTATAATAATAAAATAAAAATTGAATAATAAAAATTATGCAAAAATATTGATTTTTTTTTCATTAAAACGACATCTCTTGAAGCCAACCTAACCTCGCCTTCAAATTTTTTTCTCCTTCTTTTGATAGACACAACCAAAAATCCATCGTCATATCATATTTCTCTATTAAATTTCCATTTACACGCACAATACACGACTAATCTTGAAAAATTACAAACCGATAGGGAAGCAATAAATTAATATTCTGTGTTACGTAAAGCAAAGTACAGCCCCAGGCTTATTTTGACTGTTGTACAATTGAAAATTGGATAAATATAAAGAAAAAAAGTCATCAAGACACATGTTTTTCAGCTTAAAATAAACCTTGGTAACTGGAATGAAATTTTATGAAAAGGAGAAAAAAAAGGAAAATAAATAAAAAATACAAGTTTAGCATTCAGAAATAAGATCAACAACAATAATGATAATAAATGACAATTTACTTACGTTTCTATCAATTTATTTGAATTTCATTGGACTTTTATGCATACACACACACACACACATACACATATACGTAATATACAAAAGAGACATTATTATTCCAACTAGTAGGTGTTGGATTGCAAATTATCTCACCTCTGGCTTCCTTTAATACATAAAATAAAATCAAATGCTTCTACACAGAACTGGAAATGTTCTCGTTACATTGTATTAAAATTAATTCTCACTGCAATATAATTTATGTCTCCAACTTTTAGGGATATTGGACTTAAAGATTGTTCAAATTTTTTCAATTAAAAGGAGTTTTTTTTAATTTCATTTTTATTTTTAAAAGAAGTATTTGAATGAAAGTCGTATAAAAATAAGTGTTAATACCACGCAAATAAAAAATATTTGAATAAAAGTTCATTTTATGGATCTGTAATAATGAAATGTGTCACGTGAAGGTTTCCTCTCATCATCAGCTTGGTCAATTTCATCTTCAGCTGTTTTCAGGTCCTTATTGAGATGTATATCGATATCGAGATCCAATGAATTTGGGAGTTTTCTGTTTGGAATTGAATAGAAATCGTCAATTTCATTGTCATTTTGATTCATTTTCTGATTTTCTTGATGTGATTTTGAATTGGATTGTGGAAAATTTTCATTTTCACCTGTCATTTGATATGGTTCACAGTCGTAATCGATATTTCCCTCACTCTCTTTGTACTTTTTTAGAGCGAAATCGTACATTGAAGGTCTTCCTTCATTCTTTGACATCACTTGCTTCATTTCTCGTAGCTGTTGGTCGGCCATATTTCGTTGAATTGGATGTCTGTTTGTCATTCTCTCGGAAAAATCAGAATTTCTTTCCATTTGACGGTACCTTTTCCTTTCATCTGACTTCAAAGCATTGTCAGGACCATCATGTGATCGTTTCATTACCAAAACACCTTCATTGGCCACTTCTGGGTACATTTTAAGCATTGCTTCACTGATCAGTTTATTCAAGTCAGTCAAATTGACGTGATTTTCATGTAATTTTCCTTCTCTATGTGATTCATGGTGTAACATTTTACTTAAACGCGATTCAGGATGGACATTACTCGAATTTTGTCCTTGACATTCCTCAACAGTGCCTAAAATTATAAAAAAAATCATTAAATTAAGAGATTTTCGGACGACAAACTGACTTCATTTTCAATTCAATGTCACATTTTCGTTAAAGTGACCTTACACCAAAGAAAGAAAAATGTGATATGCATCAAAAATTTATATAATGATATCATCATTACTTACAATTAAAGGATACAATTTCATTTCCTGTATCGTTGCTTGGCAATTGAATGCATCTCAGTATAAAATTTGTATCATTATTATTGTGAAACATCTGTTTACTTGTTACGGTGTTTTCTTTATTTTTATTTTTCTTATGTAGATTTTCATGAAAGTGAGTTGAATTCAAATTTGCCTGCTTATTGTGAGGAGAAAAATGTGATCGGGAATGCTTTGGAGTTGGAATCGTCGGATCAGGACGTTTCTCGTGAATTGTTGGAACGGGATTTGATGAATTATTGACCGATTTTCGTAGACATGAAAGGAAATGTATTAAAATTTCCATATCACTTTCTGAAAGTTGATCCAAAGCCTTGGGATACTTTTCAAGGAATTTTGAGTCGAATTTGAAGGTTTCTGTTAAATTGAGAGGCAATTTTGTTGGGGTGACTGGTTTTTGTGTCGTACTTTGCTTAGAAAAATTGGATTTTCGTTTCATTACTTTTTCGTGACTCATCCCACGTTCAATCAGATTGTCAATTTCAGGATCAATCAATCTCGAATCAAAATCATTCAACGATGAATCGCTCTCAGTATCAAATAAACCGGATCCATACAGATTTTTAAATGCATTTTTAATTTTATCGAAAAACGATAAAGTTTTATTGGATTTTTCGTGTTGTGATTCTTCAATTGTATCAATTTCATTCTCATTTGAATCCAAATCCCCTAAATTTTTCTTATTTTCAGCAGAATTTTCACGGTCGTTCCATGAATCATCCTGATTATACTCAATAGCACGTTTTTCATTATCTATCATCGCCTTAGCTTTATTTTCAGTGTGCCTTTCATTAACGTGACTATGAAATTTTTTCGGTATGAATTGAGAAATATCCGAAAAATCATCATAATTGTAATTCAACCCCATTCCAATTGAGATTACATTGAAAATGAAAATTATTGACTTGAATCTGAAAAAAATTTAAATTTTGAATTGGAATTTCAATGAAAATGTTTTTGAAAAAATAAAATTCAGTACCTCGTAATACATTTCATTTTAAATGAAAATTAAATTCAAGTTATTTCCTTAAAACCTTAATAAAATATAAATGTGATCCAAATGCTTTTCTTTTCTATCTTCAACGTAAATGAAACATGTGGTTTGACAAATGTTTCAACGCCTTCTATTTATCCACAAAACAAAAAAAAATGTATTATCAGTGAAATGTTAAAATGAAAATGAAAATGGAAAAAAAACAACCAAGGCAATAAAAATAATTTAAATTTTTTTTTTCTAAAAATAAAATAAGGCTAATCCATGAAAAGTAATAAAGTTAATCCAGATATTTTACAATGCTCAAAGGTTTTAACACATTGCATCCATTTCTGGAAGAAACCTCGTTAAGGGAAAATGTACAGCAACAGATTGGAAAAATTATGGAAGTGCGCATGTTTTGCTCATTTTCCACCTGTTGCAATACAGAATTCAAGCTCAGCACAGACATCATACATCAGGACAGTCTTATCTCAGTTAAGTATTCTGTTGAATTGGATAAATGAATAGGCATTTTATGAATAAAAATGATGTGGATTGTGTGGAAATTGATGAAATTAGACTTCAGTTGGTTCAACTGCAAAAAAATTGATTTACGTTCTAAGACATTATTTAACGGAAAAAGTTTTCTATTCAATTTTGACTAAGCCGACTTTCAGAGACCTAAAATATGGACTGCACTGCATGTTGGGTGCATGAAATGCAAATTCAATTCATTTGAGTGTGAACATGAAAGCCAATAAAAACAACTCTCTTATGGCAAAATTGACCATCTCCTAAAACGTTAAGGTATTAGCACATTGTGCCACGTATAATCTATTAATAGAGAAAAGTCAGATTAAGATAGCTGAAATGAAGGAAATGTTGAAAAACGTTTCTAAAAAATTTCAATCGGTCTTCAGTTATGAAATAAGTATTTTTTTAACCTTACCTTTTACAAAAAGCCCAAAACAAAGTGGCTGAGGTGGGTAAACCCGCACTTTATCATCATCAACCTTACCTTTTCCCATACCTACTTTAACTTACCATTTAATTTTACTTACCTTATTTTTTTCTTCTTTCAGAAATATTTACGTTGACATACAATTACTCGCCAATTACCGTCGAGCTGTCATCTGGACAGGGAAAGAAGCAGCTCGAAAGAGCTCGCATCTTACAAGGAGGCCGCACAAGCTTGTTTGAACCAACGATGCGACCTCTTCAAAGTCATGGAGGCTATAGTCCCAGTTTACTCATTTACTTATTGGACAGATAAGTACCCGTTCTCCACCTGTCTAATACTCACCTGTCCAACCATTTCCCCATGCTTACCTGCCCAAGAATTGCCTGTTCGAAACTCATCTGTCCCATAATTGCTCAGTATCATTCTGCTAATTCCTGGCTAAAATGACCTTCTATAACCTTTAAATAGACGTTACATTGAGTATTGGATCCCAAAATGCCATTTGATAGAAATTTCTGCAGTTTTAAAATTTCCACGGTTTCTGAAAATTCCGCAGTTTTGTAAAAAAGGAAAATGCCCCTTTTTTGATATTCTACGTGAAACTCATCATTCCTTCGTAATACTACGATACACTGCTACAAAAAAAATGCTGCATCAAATAGATTCTTGTATAAAAGTGAGGAGTATTTACTGTTATGAGCTTAGTTTCATATTATCCTTGATACGTTACAGACTCATTTAAAACAAAAACGTGGGTTATTTAACGGTTATTTAAAAATAAATTCAAGCAAAAATAAAGTTCTTGAATAAGTAAAAAAATTTTACTTAAGTGAATAAGTGAATAAATCTCATTAAAACAAAAAAAAATAAACTATAATGAACTTTACAAAAAAATCCATCATAACCCTCATTTTCACTTTAATTGCACAAATTATCCCACTAATCACTTGTGCCAAGACAGTTCTCAGTCAAAATGAGACAAAATCATTATTGGAAAATCGAATACCAATTACAGCTGATTCAGTTAATGATTGGTTTATCACATTAAATGACCAATATAAAATTTTATCACAAATTACTGCAACAATTGCATGGGAATTAAGGTTAGATGAGTTATTTTCATGTGATCATCATCATCATTAAGTGATTAACTTTTTTTTTAAGTATTTATTTGCGTTTTGGATAAAAGAAAAAAAAATATTGATAATAAATTTTCCAACATATCGCACTAAATTAAATAATATGAGCAATAAAAGTTTTAGTAGTTTTTTTTTCTGTGTCAATATTTATCTTGGATGTCATAAAATTATTTTTTTCGTCAGCATTTTAATCAACATTGATTGCGCTAAATATGTTAAATTTCGAAAGGGTGTTTCAATGATGGTGCATTAAATGTGGTGAATTACAAATATTTTTTTATCAGTCATATTAAATGACAAATTTCCATGAACTCGGTAAAGGGATTTTATTTTTTTAAATAAATTACAAGTTTCAAAGAAATTAATTTAAAAATTTGGATTTGAAACACGATTTGAACTTAATTGAAATGCAGTACCAACAACAGTAATGGTTCAAATGGGAATTGAACTTTTTTTATTATTTATCTTATCACCTTGTTTTGTTATGAAAAAATGAAGCAAAACCCAACTTTTATTATTCTAATATTCTAATTTATTTCACTTTTTTTTTGGGGAGTTATTTATTGCATCAAAATAAATTATATGATGACGCTATTAAAATTTATTACCTTATGATTTTACGTGATAATTAAAATGATTTGAACGGTAGCTATGAGGAAATTTGTATTTGTATTTACACGAATTCTAAGAATTTATTGAAGTTGGAGGGTTTAATAAAAGTACATTGCATACTTTCAGGAAATATATTTTTTTTTGAATTATTAAAATGTATGCGGTTTTTGACCTTAAATTGCTTAGGGGCTGAAATTCTTGGAAGATTTTTAATAGTAAAATGTTAAAATTTGCTTTTTGCTCAATTTATGGATCTGAAATCTTAAATGAAATATTCATTGCATAATTTAAGGTCAAATTCAAAATAAATTTGAAACAACCAGGCGTTTCCATTTCAAAAGTCGTTTTACTATAAAATTTCCTTAAATTCCTTAAATAAATATTAATACAAAATTTTGATAATATAAAACCTGATTTCAAAAGTTTTTGATAACCAGACGCGTCCATAACCAGGCGTCTGCATTACAATTCTCAATTCATTTTGCTTTAAATTTCCTGTAACGGAACAGGATTTGGATTAAATGAAACTACAGCTTCTAAGAATTTATTCAAGTCGAAGGTTTTAATTAAAGTACATTGCATACTCTCAGGAGATGAAAAATCATTATTGAAAATAGTTAAACAATTAGTATACGGTTTTTGACCTTAGATTGCTGAGAGACCAGAATTCTTGGAATATTTTTAAAATTAAAAGGTTAATATCCATTTTTTTGCTCCATTTATAATCTGAAATCTTAAATTCAATATTCATTGCATAATTTAAGGTCAAATTCAAAATCACTCTTAAACAACCAGGCGTTTCTATTTTACTATAAAATTTCTTTAAAGGAACCAGGCGTTTCCATTATAAATTCAAATTAATTCAATAAATTTATTATTAAATTCGGCTTTCAATCATTTTGTTATACTGAAAAAACCCCTAAAAGTATGCAATTCTCTGTTTTTAAGACTTTTCAATAAGATACTTTTCTTTATCTTCCCATTAAATTTTCAATAAAATACAGATATTTTTAATATGATATTAGGCCGCAACAAATGAATTTCAAAAGTTTTGTCCGATGCCCCTTTTAAAAAGTCAAAAAAGACGTGGGGCAACTCCGAATATGTATTGCCTCGTTATAACATTAACAGAAATTGGTATTCACCAGTCTCATTTAATATTCATAAAAGCAAGAAAAAAATAACAATTTTATTGTTCTGTTTATTGTTAAAAGACGTTGAATGATATTAAACAAGAAGTAAATTATGTTTTGTTTTCCTAATTGTTTCTCACATTAGAAGAAATGTAAAAAAACAATATCATAATCCTTTCCTTATATTTTCATTTTATTTTTCATATCAAAAAGTGTCCATCCAAGTGAAGAATTAACACATAATGGCATTGATCTGACAATCATCAAATCTCAATGGAGAAATTTGCGATGTAATGAAGGTGAAATAATCAAATCACAATTTCAAGCTCAACTGACACGAGACGATGCACGTATGATTTTTCTTCTGTGTAGGGGTCCGAAATTCACTAATTTTCAAGCTAGGTTTGTTTTGGCCTTTGAAAAAAATTCAATGAAAATGTATTTTTTTTTAATGTAATCATAATTTCAGTGAATTAAACAAAATCCTCGGGAAAATATTCGAGATAAATACAGAGACCGAAATTTGTTTGCCAAAAAATTTCGATGTTTGTCATGAAACAAATCAATTGTGGGATAATACATTTGTAAGGTCAGCAAAAGGTGAATTTTTTCATATGGAAAGTAGGATAAACACACAAAAAGAACATCACCAACATGAGGATTTAAGGTATGAATACAATTTTTTTTTGATCTGCCTTGAAGCTTGCACATGTTTTTTTTCTATTTTTAAATATGAATGTAATTTCAATTTGAATTCAATTCAACTTCTTTTTCTGTTCTTATCAAATATTAAAAGGAATGGAAATGAGATGACAAATGCATTTAGATGCTTTAAAAATGAACCAGACATGGAAAAAATTATAAGTGGAGGTAATTTTACGTGGTCGTAAAACGTCGTTTGCGGGACATTTTCGACTTACAGTGCATAAAATTAAAGTTTTTTATTTCTTTTTCCATGAAATTTTAACAGATTTCACCGTTATCGGAAATTTAAAGTGTGTTCTCCCTCGAAATGTAATTTTTCGATGGGCATGGGAGTCGTCACGATTAGCAATTGGACCTGCAATCGGAATGTTATTTCCTGATGCTGTTCAACTGATGAATGTTGGTGCTCAAAATAATGGTATTTTATTAATTAACTTAATTTTTTGATTCAAACATTAACGTTTTTTTTATTTTTTAAATTTAAAGGCTATCACGACATAGGCGAGGTTTGGAGAGAAGAGCTCGAAGTGCCATATCTTACAAGTCTTGTTAAAAGTCTAATGTCCGATCTAAAACCGTTATACACGAAACTTCATGCAATTGCAAGACACGTGCTACTCGATAAATATCCAAATATGAAAGGATTCGTTCGAAATGGCTTAATCCCAGCTGATTTATTTGGAAATATGTTTGCTCAAGACTGGTCATCGCTAATTCCTGATTTGATTCTCCCATTTGCTGAAGTTGACTTGAATGAACGTGTAAAGGCGAAAAATTGGTCACCCCTTGATATGGTGAAACGAGCTGAAGATTTCTACTCATCAATGGACCTTTTTCCCATGACACAGGATTTCTGGGATCGCAGTGTCTTTGAACAGAGTTCTAATGTTTCGAAATGTCACGGATCTGCCGCTAATATGTTCGAAGGTGGTGATTATCGGATGATTGTTTGTGCTGAAAATAGTTTAAATGACTTTTATACGATTGTGCATGAGATGGGACACATTGAATATTATATGGCGTATAACATGCAACCAGCGATATTTCAAGATGGAACCACGACAGCATTCCAAGAAGCGATTGGAGATGCAATTTTTTCAGCTGTTATGACACCACAACATTTATCAAGATTAGGATTAATTGAAGACAAGTATCTGTACCCAGAGTTACATGAAAAATTTGATCATGACTATTTGTGTGGGATTTTTTGCAATGAAGACGATCAATCACAAATCGTTGAAACAATAAAAAATGAATTAGGAGACGACTTTTTCTCAGATATTGAATTCATTGGAAACGCAATGCCTGATTTCACTAAAATCAATGAAAAAGTAAGGGAAACATACGATTCAAGGACAAATGAAGATCAAACAAGTGCATTTGACATCACACTTTTATTACACATGGCATTGTCAAAAATACCTCAAATCCCATTCGCATACATCATGGATAAGTTACGATGGGATTTATTTGATGGAAATGTCAAATTCAGTGACGCCAACGATTATTACTGGACATTGACAGAGCAGGAAATGGGAATTAAGGCTCCTGGTCCTCATGGATCACGATCCGAATTATTTGATGCAGGTGTTAAATTTCATTTTGCTGATAATATTCCAATGATTCGATATTTTCTTGCAAGTTTTCTCCAAGCCCAGATTTTCAAAGGACTTTGCGAGGTCACGATGTACAGCAAAATAACGGGACAACAAAAACTACCAATGGCGTTACATCGATGCGATATCTATGGATCAAAAAAGGCGGGCAAAATTTTGAAGTGAGTAATTTAAATTGAAATTTCATCATAAAAGTTACATTTTTTTTTCAATTTAAATTTTTCATTTCACAGGAAAGCACTTTCATTGGGTTCATCTCAACATTGGTCGGAAATTCTGTACATTTTGACTGGAGATCGCGAAATCAAATCAGATGCTTTACTTGAATACTATCAACCATTAAATGACTGGCTCGAAAATTTGATACTGAAATATAATATTCCATACAGTTGGTTAGAGCCAATGTAAAATTACAGTACAATGAAGTTAAAATGAGAATAAAATTAAAATAAAATGAAAATAAAAAAAAAAATATTATTCAATTACAATTTGAATGCATTTTTTAATGTTAAAATATCAACGAAGTAACCACGTGATTGCATAAATAACGGTAAAAATAATTTAAATTTAAAAAAATCTTGTTGCAATTTAAAGCGCCTCTAATGGAAGCCGATTGAAATACAATTTTGTGTCATTCATGTGTGTTTATTTATTTACATTTTTATTTTAATCTCAATTTCTTTGAATGTGAATCAAAAAAAAATCTATTTTACACTTAAATTGATGTTAATTTTCCATAATAAACAGAAATTCTTTTAAACAAAATGCTAAGGTAATAAAATTGATTCAAGTTTATTCAAAATAATTTTTAAAGACACGTAAAATAATAAAATTCAATTTATAGCGGCAAAGAGTTGATTGACCTCTCCGAGAAAGTTCACACAAAATTGTTAGCAACAGGTTACAAATTAGTTGAAGTTGAAAAGAATCCTGCAAAACTTCAAAATCTAGTGAAAGTTCAAGGTATGTCCTTTTTCCCTCATTTTAACGACATTTATTTGAATTTTAATAATTTTATTTGCAGAAAATTACAAAGAAGTTTGTTCACTTGAAAGAATCGCTCGTTCCGATTCACGTATGATCGGAAATTATTACCCTGAAAGAAATGAAGTCATCGTTGAACGATTAAAAGGAAGCATTCATCGCACCTTTGGATACACCGATCGCAATGGAACCCATTTAAGACCATATGAAGCGCTGTATTTAATTGAAATCGTAATTTTCGTGTATTATTATTTAAATTTTAATTTCAAAATTCAATTTTTACTTTCAGAACGATCTCATCGTATATTACAATGAAGTAATTGTATCAATTGAGCAAGCTTACATCCTCTTTCTCGGTTCCGATTCCTCTCACATGTGCTTTGAACAGTATTCGGCTTACAAGACGTTACTTCAATCCGGTTTAGTTGTGACGAAACACACAAAAATGTACCAAAATGAAATTAATCATCACGGAAATCAATCGAATTCGGACATGTCACATGTCAATTTCACGAAAAAAGAAAAAATCTTTGATTATCTCAGATCAAAAGTGCATTTCCTGAATTGGGACCAAATAAAATGCAATGAAATCGATGAAGAACTTGAACGGAAATTCAATGAAACATGTGATGCAATTAAGGGTCCTTATTCGAGTTCCAATCAATGTGAGGGTCCACAACCAAAAAAATTAAAATTAGAGAGCGTCAATTTACCTCAACAGAACAATTCAAATAATACATTTTTAGATTCAAATGAAAAATATGGATATGAAAAAATATATTCTCAATTAGATGTCATTGAGACAATGAAATTAAATGAAAGTGAAATCCTTGAAATGTTTAACGAGGAAGATTTGAAATTCGATTTCGATATATTTAATGCTGAAGATGCAAAGAAGCAGAAATTGAGTCAAAGTAACATTTGTAAGCCGAATTATTATGGAAAAGTCATTAAATTTGACTCACCGATCGAATATTCGCTCATAAATGCATTGAAAAGACATGCAGAGCCAATACCAGTGATGTTGATTATTGTTTATGATAATTTATCGATATCGTCTTTTATTTGTTGATATTGTATTTTTTTTTATAATAAAATTTTTTACATCATTTTAAGCTTAAACTATCAAAATTTACATCCAAACACTCATTTTTAAGGGCTTCATTACTCAATACATTGAATTTCTGTAGGTTTTGTGTACTGAGACTATATTTACGGGCTGGCTCTGACTTTGACGTGTCTTCCAGTCGATTTTTCCTTAATTTGTCGATCACTCTTGCATATAAAGCTTCAAATTGAGCACCACTTAACGGTTTCTCAGCATCTTGAAAATTGTACGTTTCATTCGTTTTTGGTTTTAAGAGTAAATTCAAGTTATCTGTTGACTTTGAAGTCATATGAGTATTTTGAAGGGTAGCTCGCGGTCGATGAAGGGACCTATTTATCATTTTAAAATAAATAATTGTAATTTTAATCAAAATTATCAAATACAAACCTATGTCTCTTTGGAAGGACACCCATTGGAATACACGACGATGCAATCACATATCCACTGTGATCAACTTTGCCTGGTAATTGAATGTAAATCCAGTCTTGCACACTAAAAATCCCTTTCACTAAAGTGCCTAAGGGTAAAAATATTTCAGTTTGGTATCCAATTCGTGTTTGATACATAATCGTATCAGAAACTAGCACCATGGGTAAATTTGCCGGGCATAGCAATGAACATTTTCTCAAAAAATCGTCAAATTCTGAGGTGTCACAATCAATTCCAGGAAATTGAATTGAATTTTCATTCTTCAACACTTCCCTACTTTCATATGAATTTTCATTTTTGTCATTTCCTGTTTCAGTACTTAGCGTATTTGTGTCACTTATTAATTTTGATCTACTTCTATATCGTTTCTTTTTCAAGTTTGTGGCTTTATCGACACATTTACTAATCGATGTTGTTGTTTCAGCTGTGGATAAACTTAAACAGTCAATATCAATATTCTTTGAATTATGTTTTTTACAACTTCGATTAATATTATTATTCGTATTATTGTTATTATTACTCGTTGATTCAAGTAAGGCTTTACGCACAATTCGATAATCATCTAAATCACTCCCTTTCAGATTCTTTTCATTGAACAGATGGTGTTTATTTCGATTTTTGCATTGTTGTCTCTTATCCCATGTAATGAAATTCCGTGAAACTGAAGAATGTTGGTAGAGTGACGATGAACAGCTGGACGATGAATTCGTCGACGACGATGAAGTGCTTTGACCGCCACGCAGCACCCATGCAAATGAAATATTTGGTTTTTGTGTTTGTGAGGTGCGTTGTCCCATGATTTTATTTTCTGGTATTGATTCAATTTCATTCACATCTGAAACATTTTCATTAATATTTTTATCGTTATTTTCAGGATTATTTTGAATGACTTCATTTTGTGCTTCAACAACATTTTCAGTTAAATTTTCGTTTTTTTCTGCTACAATTTTTGCATTGTAACGTCGAAATCCACTTAAAATACTATCACACACGATATCAGGTAAAATATTTCGTTGTATATTCCGTCGAGTACGAAAATCTAAGCGGACTGCTGCATTGCCACGATCTTCCAAGGAATTTCTTTCATTATTTGTGTCAGATGATGACCGTAACCGATGATTTGCTGATTGGTTTACTTCCACAAATGGATAATCCGGTAATGGAACAACTAAATTGTGATAAGGAAAAATAAAATAAAATGAAAATTAATTTTATTTTAAATGATCGATCTGAATATCGTAACGGTTTGATAAGAACTGAAGAGAAAAGATCAAAAATAATATTTTCCTACCTCAGGATACATGCAAACATACTTACAAACACACACACATACACACACACGGAGTGTTTACCTACATTGCAGTTTATGCTACATTCCAACGTTAATAAATTGATGCAATCTTTAGTTCACATGCTTTATGATCTTATTTTTTTGCACAATGGACGAAAATGTAACGTTTTAGGTCAAAAAAATTTGATGGTAAGGAAAATAAAAATGTAAAACGTGATCGTCACTACATCGTAATCACTACAGAAAATTCGTCCATTTTGAAAATTTCCGCGAAACTGGAAAATTTCGTGAATTTGGAAAACTATGCGGGTTTTTTTGCGATTTTGGGAATTCCGCGTTTTACCGCAAATTTAGAAATTTCTACGGCTTTTCAAAAAAAATCGATTTCTTGGAAAAATTCCATGATTTACCGCGACTTCGGAAATTAAAAGACGCACCATTTGTAACCTGTGGTTTCTAAAGCCAGCCATTTTTGAAAATTCCCCCATTTTGGAAAATTTGGTTAATTTTTTCAATCAACGAGAAATGCGTTAAAAAAATTTATTGGAAAAAAAATTCTCTTCATTTTTCCATAAATTTTAAAATTCAAATAAATTTTCCGTTAAATTTCAGTTAATTTGTGATCAAGGTAATCACTCATCAGCCCACTGTGCATAATCACCTTAGAACAGAAGATAAAAACAAAGATTAATAGCATTGATGAGACTGTGTGTTAAATTTACGCACGTTTTATGTTTGTATACTTTTATTTTATGATTGATCGATATTTCATTTTTCCTTAAAGCATTGAATTACAATGAAAAAAAATTATTAGAACAAATTTTTCTTATTAACAAAATCTGGACCACGTGATCTTGTCTTACAGTTAAAATTTTATAAACGAAAAATAATCACAGGATAATTACAAGATTAAATTTGATTTGATTTATATTTTTATTTTTATCATAACTCGATCGCTGTTAAAAATTGTATTATGACGATAAAATTGGTGTTCAAATTATTATTATAATTTTTTTTATTTTATTTTATATCTTAAAAAAGCGCCTCAAATTAAATTGGTTGACCTTTTATCTTGCACTTTGTGCTGTATACCGATAAATTTTTTTGTTGTGTTATTCCCTTTTTTTGTTATGCTAAATTACATGTTTTGGTGTGTTTTTTTTTTTTTAATTTAATTTTCTGGAATGAGATGTAAGGAAAAAATGCACACATATGTTCCATTTCTTAGATATAAATTCAGTTAAGTGAAACGAACAGTGAAGATATGTATTTTTGCTTGTCTGTAATTATTATTGTTGTTCAAAAAAAGAAAAAAAAAATGTTAACATAACCATAACGCACTTAAGAATTTGAGTGAATTGAAAGCTCATATCATGTAATATGTAAAAATTATAAAGAAAATACCGTTTTTTTACCGTGTGTTGTTTTTCATTGTGTTTTGTGACAAGTCAAATGAAATTTTATATTATTATTTTGGGTAATAAATCTACATACATAACGGAGCATTCTCTCAGAAATAAAAAAAAAAACCTTGAGGCTTTTCACGGTTTTCTTGAAAAATATAAACACACACATACCATGTCTCGTTATTCTGATAATTATACACGAAGTGCGATTTATGGATTGTTTTTATAGACATTGAAAAAAGTCAAGAGTGTGGGATATTTTATGATGAATTTATTTGTTTGTATGGTCGAATGTTTTAAAACAAAACAGAAAAAAAATAAGAGTCAAATACAAATATAAATTTTTATGAGATAAAATTGATGATGGATCAGCTTTTTAAATTCTTTTCATTCTATCTTTATTTTTTTTTTGTATTAAATGGATATATGGACTATGTAATTTTTGTTTGTATTAGACAAGACTACTGATCGGCAATTTGTGAAGATCTCTGTTTTCATTCTCATATGACCATTCATGGAGACTTGGCTGTAATTCTGTAATATTGAATGCCTCAGTCCAAAACCTTACATTGAGACCGATCAACCAATAGGAATGGAAAAATTCTGCCTAATATTTTTTTAAATGCATTTTCATGTGCTATTATTCGTATTGTAATTCGTATTAATCGTCATCATCGAGCTCACTTGAGACAGATCCACTACAGGCACAGGAGGGTTGGGTCATCTGTTGCGCTCAGCAACACTCTTAAGGCTACGTGATTGATTTTTGCTGTGGCGTAAATATACACCAAATTATGTACTAAAATATATGGCATATGCAGTCTGACTGTTTAACTAATTCAATTTATGTATAATCTGTTGCTGAATCATCAAAAGCTGGAATTAGATTGAAATGCCTGATCATCAAGACCATAATTCGAAAAGAAAAAATACATTTCCCACAGTTATTACCAGAATGATGCGTGTTAAAGGTGATCCATGTCGATTCTGTAAAAATTCAACTGTGTCAGGAGGGAATGTTAACAATGTTGAAGCTGCGGTAGTCTGTTCAACGTGTGCTAATCCTTTCCATATTTCTTGTGCTGGTGTATCAGCTGATTTTTATGATTTTTATATTCAAACGAAAAAAACACCCTGGTATTGTTACCTATCTAAAAACGAATTAAAATTGGAAAAGAGAGAAAGCATTTCAACAATTAAAACAATTGAAAATGTGGTGTCTAATATGAATAATGAAGTACGAACAATTGAAGAGGAAGTCATTAAAATAAATCAAAGTAATGGATCTTGGCGACAATAATTTGGGTTAATATTGGACTGGTTTCATTCCTATTTGGTTGGTCGGTCTTAATTTGCTGACGATTTAACAATTTTCTATCCAATTCGAACCTACGATGATTGCTTGTTTCTTCAATCAGTTCTAAATAAATTTTATAATTTGTTTTTTAGCATACGACTCGAACTAAGCTTGCACAAGTGTAAAGTGAAGACTATATCAAAGGTCAAGATCTCCCTTTATATTCGAATATAAATTATCAGATACGATTCTGTCGCCTGTGTATCAAATATTAGATCTTAGTGTCACTTTTAACTCAAAATTCGGCTTTAACGATGATCACTCGACGCGTTTAGCGATGCTTGCATTTATCTTAAGATAGTCGTCGGAATTTCGGAATCCGAAAATTTTTCTTTTTTTATACTTCGCGTTCGTACGATCTGTGTTGCAGTATTGTAATGTGATCTGGTCGCCTCACTACCAACTTTTAAGCACACAAATGAACGAAGTTCAAAAAAGATTCCTACGTGCTGTACTTCGTGATCATTCGAACCTTAACTACAAGCAGATGTGCCACTCATTCAACTTACAACCGCTCTTCGTTCTATTGCAGAAGTTGTAGTTGTACATGACTTACACTCTGGCAAACAAGACTGTCATCATATTCTCGCTACATTAAATTTAAATTGCCCAGCACGAAACACGAGAAACAGTCACTTTTACTTAAAACTTACAAAAACATGATTTTTTTACTCAAAAACGTAATTCCTGTCGCATTTTCCGTCGTAAATTCTCATCGCCTGCGCTAGCGATAGCAAAATTTCTGTGCATGGTAAAAGCCTTTTTTTTAATATACTAAATCTAATTTAATCATTTTTTTCACACATTTCAGATTTTTTTCTCAATGTGAAGATAAAAATTCATTTCAGTGCCAATAAGACCATTAAAAGTCCTTCTAGAATAAAATTCCTTGATTTATGATAAACGAATCCAGTTATTCCAGCCTAATATTTCACACAAAAGGGAAGAGGATTGCAATCACGCATATCACGATTAAACTATTAAATTGTTGTTATTTTGTTTCACCATCATCATATCTTTGTTAATTTTTTTGTACGTTAAAATCCATACACATACACAAAAATCTTCCTAAACCAGATTATTGGAGGTTTCCCTTTTTTATTATGTTTTATTTATTTATATTCATATTTATATTAATGTTTTTTTTTATTATGATTATCTTTAAATCTTCTCACTATTCATTATTATTATTTTAATTTAATTTGATATTATTTTATCCATATAAAAAAATAAAAATACCTCGATTACTTCTAACAGTGTCTTGTGATTTTAATGTCCTTTGAATCATTTTATTTAACAATTTGAATTTTAATTACAATTTTTTTTTATATAAATTTAACTTCTTGTCTCGCTAAAATTTTAACTAAAACTAACTTTCTTTGAATGAAAAATTAAATGAATTCACTTTAAAATTCAAAAAAAAAAAAAGTTACACGGTGAAATATTGGAATAAAAATCTCGAATTATAGAGCGTATCATTTTTATTTACGGTAACATAGACTCTCGACTCATTCATTGTAATTGCAATATAAAATAAAAATGTGTGTGTACATACAGAGGCTAAAAAAATAAAAAATAATAATTATTGTTATTTATTTTTATACATGAAATGGAATGGAAGAGATATTGCATGTAATAGAACATATTGGTGCTTTTGTTTCAATTTAATTTTTTTACATTTTTATATGAGAGTTAATTTGCATTTTTCATGCAAGAGAGACCCCATCACTGTTACGTTATTGAAACGTATTTTTAATTAAATGAAATGAAATGAAATTGCATCAGGTCATTGTATTTTCAGTCAAAAATTGGATTGAAATGTAACTGTTGCAAATTTTTGAATTGAATTTCCACCCTAGAACTGCGCATTACATAAAACACGCAATGACAGCAAAATTTCCACCACCCAAATTGAATACAACAAAAACAAGACTCCTACACACACACACACACACACACGCCCATATACATGAAATAGCGTATGTAGAGGGGGAAATTTCCCAGGATGTATATAATATCTAATGAAAAACATAAAAACACACACATACACACACAAATTCAAATCGTCTGCCTACATTTTCAATACAAACATCGCATAACAGCTGATTTTTGTTGCAAATATAATAAAAAAAAACACCAAAGAAAAATGTTCTAGAGTAAATATGTGTGTCATACAAAATGGCTTTAGTCTCATTTTGTCAGTGTTTTCCTTCTTTATTTTGAAACATTTAACAAGCAGCAGCAGTGTTTTTATCTGTGTGTGTGCTTAAATATCAACCATTTATTGTGTATTTATCTTAAATATCAACAAAATACATCAAAATTCCTTCAAATTTTTGTAATTAAAGGTAAAGTAAAATTTCCAAAAATTTTTAATTACAATTTGAAAGAAAAAAAAAACACAATAAAAAAAATTAAATCAAAAATGGTGTGACAATTCAAAGTCTTATCAAATCAAAATAAATAACATTAATAATCATGTTAATTTGAAATACTACATTTGACAAATTTCGCTCTCTTATCAATGTGAATAGGAATAAAAATAAAAAAAAAATTGAGCTACTGTAACATCAATTAATTTCAAGGCATCTTCATTTTAATTGGACAATTTTTCGTAATAAAGCGTTTTTTATTGTTGTTTATGATTAAATGTGTATTTTAATAGAATAACATACAAAAAAATGTCAATTCAATCAATATGAAGTAAGGTTTTTATTGTGTAATTTGAAACTTCACTATCGCAAGTCAGTCAAAGGTTTCTTTCATAAAAATAACAAAAAAATTATCAAATTTAAGGTGATACATTTAATTTAATGAAAATTAAAAAAAATTTCAATACACATGTTTAAAAGGACGTCATTCATCAATAAATGTTGTTGTTGTTGTTATTTGAAATGAATTTGAATTTGTAAGTTTCGATTACAATGTTTGCCGATTTTGATAAGAGTGTTTGCATAGTATTTTGAGATTATCAAGGTCCTACTTGAAATTGTTCAATTTCTTTTAAATTTGATTAAATTATTTATGTATTCAATTGAATTGGCGCTTGTTCGATTTTTTTTGACTTGGAACAGTGAATCCCTTTACATTTAAAAAAGAAAAAAACTTAATCATCAAAAATGAATTGATAAGCACCTGTGTTTCCGTTCTACTGATAATGTGTGTGCAAAAAAACATTAAATGACGCAATTCTATGCAAAGTTTACGAATGAATTAAAAGTTTTTATGAAAACTTTCACTTAGTCACATGGAATTGAAATTGAATCGGAAAATTTAACGTCAATATAAAATATTGGGCATTTTGCTTGGAAATGATGGGAGTCAATGTAACGCAAATGAAAATATCAACAAACACTTAATTTATTTAATTACTTTAATAATTACTGTTAATTTGAAATTTGATTAATACCAAAAAATTGTATAAAAAGTAACAAATTGAACATTGATTGTGAGATTATGCTGATAAGAGAGCCAATAATAGATTTTATTTACTGAGAGATTCACGTGTAATCAGAAAATTAAAGGAAAACCAAGAATCTATCGTTAAGGTGAATGGACTTTTAATACGAAGGTCACTCAGTGTGAGTAGTTCAAAGCTGATGGTTTCTTATAATTTTGAGATGTGATTGATAGGGTCATTATGGTAATGAACGTTTATGAGTCTGTTAAAGAGGAGCTTTAAGGGAGCTGAGAGTAAAATAAGAGAAATTTTAATCTCAGGACAGTTCATTTATAGGTACAAGGATCCATCGCAGTCCCAAAGGGTCCTATTGTGCTCATACCATTTTCACCGTAGTTTTCATAGAAAACGCCAATCCTTAAGCCTTAGCCTAAGGGTGGACTTTAACTTTTATACTGTCAGCCGAGAGCAGTCGCGCTCTAATCGGACCAGAATACTTATTTAGTCCGAAAAAGACACAATTGAGTTGAAATAATTTGTTCCAAATATCCAATCGTTCTAGCCATAGCTTTGCCTCTTCTATTGTTTTGTTTAATTCTTTTGAACCTCCTACACATCGTCCTAATGAACATGTATTAACAATGTGATTCATAGTTTGATTGATTCCACAATCACTTAAGGGTGTTTGAGCTAAGTTTCATATATGTAACAATTAACCGCATCTTCCACAGCCAATACGAAATCTATTCAGTTTTGCCCAGAGAGATCTTGGTAAATAAAATCCATTCAGAATTGGTTACTGATGACGAGTTCCATTCATTAAAGAAATTGGTAAGCTCTTCATTGAAGACATTATGAGGGTTTTTTTCCCTTTAGAATGTATTAGCTTACTTCTGAATCACTTATGGCCTCTTTTTGGTAAAAGGAAAGATTTAATTTTTAATGAAATTGACTTTTAATTTATTCATCAAAGTTTTAGTTAATTTTATTTAGATGTTACCACCTTCAAAGTTTATTTCTGACTGACCACGCCCACACACAATTGTCACTCCCTCCCTTATTTCATTTTCTATGTGTTCCCTCGACTCCCAGCTTACAACTTAGCCTAAAAAACAACTCGTGCCAACTCAAAAAAACTAGACCTTGAACCAATGAACCATCCTAAATTTATAGATTGAGGCTTCAGACTAGAGCTGTCAAGAGAAAAATAACTCCACCCATCTTTCACTGCACTGTGTTAAAGCTTCTCATGACTTTTAATACATTGATGCATTTAACACAATCAAAAAAAGGCTTTAAATTTAATTTGAATACAGTTGTGTCTGTGTTTGTGCATTTTTTTATTGATAATCGAATGAATGAATGAATGAAAAAATGATCAGTTATATGAATGAAACATGGTGCGATACCTCAATCAAAAAAGAGGCAAAACAAAAAACAATTAAACGTGCGATACCTATAAAAATAATAATAAATAAAAATTTATACAAAAAAATTATAATAATACAATATTAGTGAATTAAATATTCATGACAACACACTTTCATGTCGCGTATTTAAATGAGGCGTCAAAAAAATACAGACACAACTACACACACAGCAAGGCTCTCATCATCATCATCAGTTCCAGAGACACGAGAATAAGACAAATAAAACAAATTGATATAAAACTCATAATAACGCAGATAATAATTAGAAATGTATATTCATTTAATTTACTCTCAAACTCAACTCAATTCTACACAATATTCCGTTTTCAGATTGAAAATTTTTCTGTAGCCTCTCGTCGTTGTACTAACTTTAGTTTTATTTATTTACTTAAATTATTAAATTGTGTGTCGTATGAAATTAAAAAAAAAAAAATTTAACACAATTTTATGTTAAACAAAAATGTTTTTGAGTTAGTATGAAACCGAATACGGCACTGAACAGTAGTAGGTTATTGTGGAAGTGACTTGTTCCGTTGAATTTGTCAAATATTAAAAATTGTATGTCTCGTGAATTTGATTTTAAATATTTTTTTAATAGAATTAAAATTAAATTTCAGTTCAAATTAAATTCAAATTAAGTAAGCAATTTTTTTTTTAATATTTTACGATTTAAAATTATTTTAAATTTTTTGTGTCAAATGAGCATCAACATAAATTAATTGTGTTATAAATTGTTATCAATGTGAATGAATCAGAGCAATTTCATAAAGTTCAGAACTTTAAAAAAAATTCAGATTAAAGTAAAATAAAAAAAAAATAATTACGTGACATACATTCAAAAACATATGTGAACTGATAGTGAAAGACCTTGAAAATTAACACAAAAAAAAGGCAAAATTCCAATTTTAAAGTTAAAATTGATATGATAAGGCTAAAAATAAATATTTGAACAGAACTTTAAATATTTCAAAAAAAATTTTCACTTTTGATATAAATTTATTATAATTTTAAGTGAAATAACGTTCAATTTTGACAAAATTCTTTACAGTAATAATTTTGTTTCAGTTAAATGTGTTTTTTTTTTATTATTTCAATAAAATTGATCAAAAACTGTGTTATATCATACAAAAAAATATCAATAATCATATGAATCAATTATTTGAAAAAAACCTGTTCATCTTAAAAAACTCATTTTATTTTAAGTGTCTCAATGACACCTTGTTTGCTGTAGATTTTTTTACTTCTTAATGATTTGTTGATGTTTAGTTTTTTTTTTATTTTAATGAATTAGAATTCTTAGCTGAAAACAATAAAAAAAACATGAATGATATGCAAAGTTTTGTGTTTTTTATAGAATCAATCAAGAATGAAAATAATGGGAACTCGTTAATAATGAGCGATGGTGCATGTTTAAAATGAAATGAAAAAAAATTGGGAAAAAATTAACAGGTTTATTCTTGTTTATCGATTTTTATCTTACTGGAATTTGATTCCTTTTTGGGAATTTAAATGTTTATTTACAAAAATTTGGCAAAAACACGTGGGATTTAAATTTTTTTTCATACACAAAAAGTTACGTTCACTTTACACTTTTTGCGCTCATCAGATGGCTTTGAGTGATTTGCATTGCAAATCTCTCATTTTTTTAGGGAAGTGCATTTGGATCGGATCAAAACGAGTGAAAAATGGCTTTTAGTACTCTACCCCGTGAGGTCTTACAGATGATATTTTTCATTAGTCATTTCGTTTATCTGTTTAACATCTGGGGTCAGGCTTCGTCTAGCTATATCAGACCTTTACAGACTCTTCAGAATAGAGCACTAAAAATTGTTCATGGTCTACTCCCACTTACCTCAACTGTTTCATTATATAGTGAACATATACAAAATTTACTTCCCATTAAGGGTATTCACGAACTTCAAATAGTTAAGATTGTGCGCCAAATCATGAATGATGAAAGCTTTTATCATACAAACTTCATTTTTCGGAATGCTCATTTGAATTTAAGGGATGTTTTCAAGTTAGGATCACCGAATGTCAGGACTACCTTGGGCAACAGACAGATCTCATATACAGGCCAATTACTCTTTAAAAAATAAACGTATAAAGTGAGAAGTATTTCCGTCGCAACGAGATTCATTGCCCTTGTGAAACGCCACCTATCGGAAACATTTTCAATTGAACGTCTCTTGAACTGATAAATCCATACCAACTTCAAGACTCAACAACTTCAACAACTATATTTCATCATCAACAAGAGGATTGGCGCCAACTTCATACCGTGCCCAAAAAAATGAAAAAAGTGTTTTTCTTTATCAGACGAATATTTTTTTCCTCGGAACTTCAACCCTTATCGGTTCCTTTCCTATACATTTTAATTTTTTTCAATGAATCACCACATCACAAGAAATTCCTTTAATCAAAAAGTTTTGTCACAATTCACGCATAATCATTATTTATGTTCATTGATCAAATATTTTATGCTAAATTTATTACAAAACTAAAAATTTTTAATCAAACAACATTGAAATTAATTTTTATTAATATATTAAACTTTTATGAGAATACAAATAATATATTTCATCATCATTATTAAAATGATTGTACACACATATTATATTTTAATTGAATGTAATTGAGTCAAATGAAACGCGTATGAAATGGGTATTTAGCAATTTTATTGAAACACATATAAATTTGAGAATTAAATGGAATTGCCACACAATTTTATTATATTTGCGGTTTTGATCTCTTTTTATTTATTTATTTATTTACAATCTTGAAATATATTGAAAGAAAATAAAAACAAATAAAAACAAAATTGAGTAATCAAAGAAAGGAAAATTGAAGAATGGAACGTGACAGATCGATGTAAGAATTACAAAAGAAAGGAACAAAGAATTCATTTTGTATTGTAAGTGATCTTTGTTCTCATGATTTTTTTTCTGTTATCTGTGGTTAATGATTCAGGAATTTTATTTTATCAATTTTTATTCCTATTTATTCATTCATTCATTGAGAAATAGAAAAAATTTATAGAAAATGAATATTTTGAATTTTAACGGTTTTTTTTAAATATTTTAAATTTTATTTGTGACCATGTGCTTACATTCGTTGAAGTTTTTTTGAATGAATTATTTTGATTTATTTGAAATGCATTGATAACAATTAATTTTGATTCAATTAAATATTGATTTATTTATTTACAAATAACATGACTTTTTTGGGTTATTGATTAGGAAGTCGTATGATTTTATTGTTATTGTTTTCATTTTTGTGTTATCTGATTCTTGACATAATCTTTGTTTGAAAATGAAAGTAAATTAAATAAGGAGAAAACAATAAATTTAGATTTGAGTGAACAAGAATTGCATATTGTGATAGAAGAATTGAGTTTTTTAAGTCATCTAAGTCATTTAAGTCAGAGGAAAAATAGAGGTGAAGAATAAGAGAGAGAAGACCCGATAATGAGAGTAAGAGAGCTTAAGAAATGAATAGAGCAAGAAGTTTGAGTGAGGGAACATGAGAAAGAAAAGTAGGAAGTACTTTGATGGAAAAGTGAGAGGACTAAATAGAAAGAACGATAAAGAGAGGGAGAAAGCAAGACAGGGATAGAAAGAGAGCATATGAGATAAATTATGAGATAGTTTGAGAGCTGTGAGAAATTTCGATAGAGATAAGAGAGAGAAAACCCTATAAAAAAGTAAGAGAACTTAAGAAAGAAATAGAGCAAAACGATTGAGAGAAAAAAGGAGATAAAAATAAAGAGAACGAACGATGAAGAGAGTGAGAGAGCGTTAGAAAGAGAGAAAGAAAGAGAGGAAGTACTTTGATAGACTAGGGAGAGGACCTATAAGAGAGAAATAATGATAAAGAGAGAGAGAGAGAGCGAAATTGTAAAAGAAAGAGAGAATATGACGAATAGTAAGAGATAGCGTGAGAGCGAAGAGAAAGTTTGATAGATATAATAGAGGAACAACAGATAGAAAGAACGATTAAGCCAGAGAAAATAAATTCTTTCTCTCAATTTTTTTAAACCAATTTAACGTCACCTACATTTTTTATGAATATGCTTAATCGATCCTTATCATTTTTCACGACCCCTTCAATTAAAAAATGTCACATAACCAATTACTAAATTTTTACATTTCCATTATTCCAGATGTGGCTTGTTGCATTCAACAATTAAAATTGTAAAGGTTACTGACTTTGAGCAAAACGCCGACACGACACCATTTAATTGAAAAAAATAATCCATCTGACAACATACAGATACAACAATTATCATCAGAATATGTAAAGAGTCATATCTCTCTTCAATAATCATATATAATAAAATAAATAATAAATTCAGTTCTCTCTCTCATGGTGATAAGAAGACAAACAAGCATAAAAAGTCTGTGCTAATTATATTAGTTTTATATCAATATGACATGGAACTTAAAATTACTATGAAATAAAATTAAAAAAAAATGTAGAGATTACACGATAAATTAACAACAGTATTTAACTTAAAAATATATTTACAATTTAATGGTATCAGAAAACTTGCACACACACGCTTACTGGCTATCAGTTACATTGAGTCAATTGTTAATCGTCATTTAATCATAATATTACATGAAAGCAAATAAATTGATGAATTCCACGTGATGACACAAATATTTGAAATACTCAACTAATCCAATGAATTTGTTTGTATGGTAGCAACATCCCAGCCAGGATTCTCAAAGTGATTTAAATGAAAAATGATTGTTTAAAGTTCGATTATAAGAAGGAAATTCATTGCGATAACATTGAAATAAAAAATCTTGAACACACATAGTTACTACAAATATAATAATAATAATAATTTTACGCCAACGTCCGAACTAATTGTACTTAATCGCCAATTAGAACGATAAATAAGAGACGAGATTTGATATTGATATTTGGTATTATCGCAAAATATTTTAAATTTCAATTCAAATTCAATTATTGGTGTTGTTGTGTCGTCTCACCATCATCATCGTCATCATCATCATCATCGATAAATAATTGAATTTATTATCAAATCATACAGACATTTATAAGAAAAGATATACAACAATTTGATAGTTGATCGCGCTTCAGATTTTTAAATTTTTATGTGATACAATTTTTAGTCGTGTTCTGATAGCTGGTCTGAATTGAACAGATAAAATATATAAAATAATAATTTTATTTGTGGTGTGGCGATAACTCGTGATACGACGACACACCCGATAAATTTGAAATTAAAATGACAGACGTGGAACATAATACGGAGGAGGCGACAAGACTCACAATCGAGAATGAGGATTACCAGGATGAAGACGAGTATCCGCAAGAATTGCCACCGCCACCTGATGGTAAGATTAAATTTCTTATATAAGACTTGATTTAATTCTCACCTTTAATTATGATTTTTTCTTTTCATTTTAATTTCAAGGTGGCTACGGTTGGGTGATATGCTTTGCAAGTTTTATGTGTAATATGGTAGTTGACGGTATCGCCTACACATTCGGTCTATTTTTAATGGAATTTGTCAACTACTTTGAACAGCCAAAGGGCACAGTGGCATGGGTGGGTAGTTTACTGTGTGGCATGTATTTGTTAGCAGGTCCAGTTGTGTCAGCTCTTTCAAATAAATTTGGATGTCGTGCTGTTTGCATAGCTGGCAGTTTCTTAGCATCATTTGCCTTTGTACTGAGTATCTTTAGTACTTCAATTACTATGCTAATGTTAACATATGGTGTGATGGGTGGATTAGGATTTGGTATGATATATTTACCAGCTGTAGTTGCGGTGGGATATTACTTTGAGACGAAACGATCACTTGCAACGGGAATTGCTGTGTGTGGTTCTGGTGTTGGTACGTTTGCCTTTGCACCATTAGCTAGATATTTATTGAGTATGTTTGACTGGAAAAATGCAAATTTGATATTAGCTGGTATTATATTGAATTGTGCTGTATTTGGAGCTCTTATGAGACCACTCACGTATCCCAAGCCAAAGAAAAGGAAACCGTTGATGCAACGGATGTATGAAGAGAAACGAATGCATTTACAACGTGGTTCAATTAGTGGTTCCTATTTCAAGGTGCACTTACCTGATGGTACTGTAGAGAAACGATTGAAGATGCCTGTTAATGCAGATCCTGGCGTTCATTCAAGTTTAGCTTTAGATCAATTAGCACAACCAAATTTGCCTTCGGTGCCAACACTTCCCACAATTACAGAATCAAAAGTGCAGGAAAATCAAAATAACGGACATGCGAATCACAGAAATCGCAATAGCAATTCCGAATCTGAAAATAATGAAGTTGTTGATGCATCAAAAATACCACGCAACTCCTCACAACCTGCTTTTGCAACACAACAACCTGGGCTTCCAAAGAACACATCTGTACCCGTATTTGATCGTGTTCGCAAATTATCGTCTAGTGAAAAATTCAAACCGTCTCTCACAGCAATTCGAAATCATTCTAAAAACGAACTGAGACCTGACATGGGTGAATTTGATACACCTTATACTACATCAAAAATGTCCTTGTCAGCACAACATGGCGAGAGATTGATGGTCCGACCAATGTCTCGTAAGGACATTTTCTATTCTGGATCTGTCACTAATCTCAAAGAATTCCAATCACAAAAATCCCTTACAAATTATCGTCAATCTGTACTTTCATTAACACAATATGAAAAAGATCAGAGAGCAAGAGATACCACAGATCCCTATGATCCAAGTCAAGAAGCATGTTCATGCTTACCACCCAGTTTCCGTACAGCACTTGGATCGATGATGGATGTGAGCTTATTGAAAAATGGAGCATTTTTGTTTATCGGCATTTCAAATATTTTCGGCATGGCTGGCATTTATGTGCCATTTGTGTATATCGTTGATATGGCAATTCAGGATGGAATTGATGCATCTTCTGCTACCTTCTTGCTCTCAATCATTGGTATTGTGAATACATTTTGCAGGATCATATTGGGATATGTCGCTGATTTCCCGAGTGTTGATGCACTTTTTATGAATAACATTTGTTTAATTCTTGCAACGATTTCTGTTGGAGCGACACCCATGTTCAGCACTTATGGAGGATATGTGGCCATAGCAATTGTCTTCGGTATTGCAATTTCCGGTTACATTTCATTAACATCAATCATTTTGGTCGATTTACTTGGACTTGATAAACTTACAAATGCCTTTGGATTGCTGATTTTGTTCAGGGGTTGTGCTACAATTGTAGGCTCACCACTAGCTGGTGGCCTATATGATGCAACACAATCTTATGCCATTCCATTTTTCGTAGCTGGTGGTCTTTTTGGCCTTTCAGCTGTGTTTAGCTTCCTTGCACCACTGCTCAAACGTTGCCAAAAAGAAACACCAATTTCAATTCAAATCGATGACGCCCTAACACCAATCGAGGAAGATGAAGAGGACGATGATCAACCAATTAAATTTGGTGCTAAGCCAACACCGACAATTGTTGCTAAAGGTGACAATAGTACGGCATTAAAACGACAAGATGAGTCCCAACTTTAAATATATATATATGTGATTTAGTTAATTTTTTTTCTGTATATTTTTACATTTAATATGATAATGGTAAAATAAAATTATTAGGTCGCTTCAAGTATTCAAGTAACAAAAAAAATATTTGAAAAGTCATAAACCTTTGAAAAATGCTTTAAAGTTTGATGCAATATAAAAGTTATAAAATAAAATTGTACCTTATCAATAATAATTAAAGTTAAAAAAAATGTGCTTCTGTTTGAGAAAAAAAAATATTTCAATTTAATCCAACACTTATAGATTAGAAGCCTCTTGATAAAATATTGACTTGAAACGTAAATTCCCCGTTCATATCATACACAATTTTTTGAAATTTTTTTCATCCTCTTCCTATTGGAAATTAAAATTTTTCGAGAATTTTTTTTTATACCTAAAATTTTTTATTAAAAAAAAAATTAATAAGTCAATTAAATTTTTGAAAAAATATTTTTTAAATTTTATTTTAAAAATTTATAAAAATTGACACCTTTCATCACACTTCATGTCATCAAGTACTCAATTTATGATAAATACAAAATTAAAATCACTTAAAATTAAAAATTTTAGACTGAAAGAGCTTAAAAGTGTGGCGACATTTAAAAATATTGTGTAAAATAGTAATGATAACAACATGTAAATTGACAGATTATGATAATTTTTGTGTGTGTTAATAAAGAAGAAAAAAAAATTATATTAAATTAGATAATAATTATTATGTTATTAAAAAATATATATAAAAATACTAAATATGAGATAAGTATAAGTGTTCGTTATAGTTATGTATAAAAAAAATGATTTTTACGTTAAATTTTTTGATATCAAATTTTCTTTGGGAACCAAAATTTGACTATTACTGACACGTGACTTGTTGTAACGGTGAACGGTCGATTTTTGTCAGAAATAACGATATTTTGATGATTTAAGACATTTTTGCATATTTGAAAATGATCTACGAAGTTTTATTTTTTGAAAATTTTGTTATGAAAGTTTTAATTATTCAAATTCTCGATTTCATTATAAAAAAAATAAGAACGGAATCGTGAATGATACACACGAGCGCATTTTTACGTATCAGAATTCGCCATTTTGGGGTAGTCGGCCATTTTGACCGCCCACAATACCGGTATTTTTATGAAATGCGCTAAAAACAATAGGAACGTAATCTTCAATGAAATACATTAGCGCATTTTCGTTATCTGATTCACCATTTTTATGGTGGTTTTACACGAATGGACAAGAACTCCTCAATTTCATAGCAATGATGCTCGAAAATCCACACACTTTTTTCAAACATTCAATCACTTAAAAAAAAATTTGATTTGGCTTATAACTTTCTCATACAAACTTTTGTATCAATACGTGCACGGACCGAGTGACCTCAATACACTCAGTTTTTTATGTTGACGAGTAAATCTGTATATCTTGTAAAATTATAGAATTTTGAGAATCGACTCACGAGATTTTTTCAATTTAACATAAAAATTGAGACAGACAGACAAAACGATCCCAAAAGAACATTTTAAGTGTATTCTTTAAAATGCCAGTATTCTAGGCGGTCGTACTGTCTGTCCGTCCGTCTATGTCAATGTCAAAATTGCCGATTAACCCAAAATAGCTGAATTACCCAAAATGGCCGAATAACCCAAAATGGCTGACTAACCCAAAATAGCTGAATAACCTAAAATGGCCGAATAACCCAAAATTTCCGAATAATCCAAAATGGCTGACTAAAAAACGATATAAACGATATTTTCACCTTAATAACGATAAAGCTCAAATTTGAAGATTTCTTTTAGATCAGTGTTAAATTTTTGATAAAATCAGCGAATTCTTTTCATAGAAATTCTCACAATAACTTTCTCATACAAACTTTTGTATCAATATTTGCACGGACAAAGTAACCTCAATATTTGCAGTTTTTCATGTTGCCGTGTAAATCTGTAAATCTTGTAAGATTATCGAATTTTAAGGATGGACCAACGAAGATTTTTCAATTGCACAAAAATTGAGTCGTTCAGACAAAACGATCCCTAAAGAGTATTTTTTTTAACTTTCCGCTTAAAATTCAAATTCCAAAAAATTTAACGTAAAAATCATCATAATTTTAATTTTAATATTAAATTTGTACTTTAATTGACCAAGTCAACTTTAATTTCTATTTTCATACAAATAATAAAAATAATTTTTTTAATGTATTTAAAAAAAAAAATTCAGTAGGTTCGAGCTGATAATATTGATAAGATAAGGAAATGTGTAATAAAACATTAAATTAAGACATAAAATTGTCATAAGACATCAAAAAAAAAAAAATTTAAAAATAAACAGAAGAGAAAAAGACACTAAAATTAAAATGAAAAGTAAAAAAAAAACATGCAAATCAACAAACAAACAAACAAAAAATAAAGTCATTAAAAATTTAATTCAAGCACAAAGACATGTAAGAAGAAAAAAAAACAAAATAATTGCCATAATTTTTTTTGCCATATATGTAATTTATACTGATAATAAAATAATTAAAAAAAAAAATAAATCATTAAAATTATTGCTTATTTTAGGCAATTAAATGGATCAGCCTGGCATTTTACACAAATAAATACTCAAAAAAAAGCACATTTACAATTTCCCACCAGTTTAAACGTAAATTTCAACTCAAATACAAACTGAGCAATTACTGAAAAAAAATCACTTCTTATTATAAAATAATAATAATAATTGTACCTGCCGATTTAGAAATTTACTCCAAAAATTACATTGAATAGACGTAAAATTGCTTGAAATTAACATTCCAGCCATTTAAATGAAGATTTGCTACAATAAAAACAAAAACAATAAAAAAAATGTCATTTTAATCTACAATTCTTTAAAATTTAATGAAATTTATGTTGTTATTTTAATTTTTTGAATAAATTTTAAATTTAAATTTAAAAAATTTAACGGTTTAACATTTGATGTTAGATTATAAAAAAATGAGATAGTTCATGTAAAAAAAATAAAATTAAATTATGAAAATTATACATGAAAGTTCATTGTTAGTTTGTTCCGAAAATTTAAAATTAAAAAAAAATTGTTGATTCATTTGATGTTTAATTACAAATAATTTTAAGCTAAGCTAAATCTATGTCAAAAATGAAAAAAATAATATTTTAATGATTGTGATAAAATGATATAAAAATATTAAATTGAGAAAAAAACTATGAAATGAAATGAAATAAAATTAAAAAAAAACTAAATAAAGGTAAATGAAATTACACGAAAAAACTGAATTTTATTTATTTTTTTTAAATATTTTACTTTATTTGATTTGATTTGTAATTTAATTGAATATAAATATGTATTTTTTTGTTAAATTATTTTATTTATTATTTTACTGTTGCCCTGGGGTATGTGGTTGACCTTGGGGTGTGTGAGGAGCTGCCATGGGAGATGAGTGCATTGCATTTGGATTAGGGCTTGAAACTTGGGTTTGTAGTGGTCCCATTGCTTGAATCGGATTTATTGGATATCCCTGTGAAAAAAAAATTTTCATTAAAATTTGATACTTAAAATGCCTTGCAATCTTTTACCGTATTCATTTGTTGTGGTGGTTCATTTTGCATCATCAAATTCATGAGTAAATCTCGTACAGCCGGGAAAATTGAACATTCCTGTTGTCCACTGATTTGTTGTTGTTGCTGAAATTCCGTTGAAAATCGTCGTAATTGCATACTAGCCGATGCCATTGCCATCGATTGAGGTGCTTCACGTCTCTCAGCCAATTGAGTTAAATTTGTTTGAACGTCATACACCATCGGGAGAATCAGTGTAGGGAAGTTTTTCCAATCTTGTCCGGGCATTTGGATTCGACTTAATTGTAACTGTAAAAAGATTTAAAGTTTTTGATTTATTTCCAAATATTTTGAAGAAAAAATTTAACACTCACGAAAAACAAGGCTTTATTTCTAAACAAAACACCAGGATTTCCCATCGGTATAATTGGAGCTGCTGACGGTGGTACGCGCAAACAAAATTGAACACTCCACCTACATCCTTGTGTTAATTCAGGTATCAGTTCATACCGCATTATCTGAATAAAATCTTTCAAGACATGTGTCGGCGCACTAAACATTCGCGTAAATCCATTTAATTCATTGAAACGATACGGTGGACCAGCAACTTTAGTATCAAAAAACTGTTCCAAAATTTGCAGTTCATCTGGAGTCCATTGAAATCGCTGTCCATCAACCGATGGAACTTGTGTCACTTTCATGTGAAGTGATTGCATGTGATTTGGATTGAAAAATACTTGACATTGCAATGTATCAACTTTAAACATAATTTTCCCGGGCTCATTTGAAGTGATTGGTGTTAACCAGTCTTCGGTATTAATCAATCGCTGTAATTGACGTCTAATGAAAACACATCCAAGGAATCTCTCAAGGGGACTCATTTCGATGTTTGATATTTCCTTTTGTGGATGTGGGCCTGGGCGACACAATTGATCTAATGCTTCATGTGTAAGGAGAGTTGGAACAGACCCGGCATATGTTCGTGTTGCAGGTAGGACTCGCATATGTGATGTCATTGGAAGTTGTGGTCGATGCTCGGGGCTTTGACCTGGACGTGGTGAAGGTCGTGGCATACCTGGTGAGCCAGGCCATGCAGCTGGTGATAACGCTGCAAAGGGACTGTCAGTGTGTCCTTGCATGTAAGATAGTGCATTTGGTCCAGGTGAGTGTGCTGCTAATGGACTTGGTTGTGGATTCAATGGAGATGCTGGCATCATGTTACCTGGCGATGGATGGGCCAAGTGTGTTGGTGCAGCTGGTGGAGATGTTAAATTGAAATTTGGATGCGCTTGATTCATTGAGTGTTGTTGTCCTTGTGACATTGGACTTGCCGGAGTATGTGGATTTGAACCTGAAGGTGGGGTCATTGGAGCTGTAAATCTTGGATCTCTCGGTGATTGCGGTCCTCGTAAACTAGAAGAAGATAAAAATGAAGATCCAACAGAATGTGGACCCCCTTGAACTTCCTCAAGAGTTGGTGATGGAGGATTATCATCTTCCGATTGAGAACGTCGACGATAAACTGCATTTTCATCAACGTATTTCGAGAGGAAACCTTTCAAGCCTCCAATTACAAGCCATTCACCGACAACATTACTTCCAGCAAAACGACTGTAAGCTCCATCACGTATCGACACTAAACCACTATTCCTAAAACGAATTTCAAGACAATACTGCTCTTGATACGATAATCTTATCATCGTAGGCGACTGAGCAATGATACAAAAACTCAAAACAGCGATCTTTGCATTTGAAGTGATACCCAAATGTGGTAAAATTGGCAGCTTCGCAATTGAACTGAGTGGATGATATGTCTCATGCAGTGTATGAACAATCTGTGCCAAATTATAGTGATGATTCAAATGTGCCTGTAACTGATCACGCATAATACTGTGTGCATTGATCGCCAAACTACCACCATGGAACATAATTTTGAACTCCTTGCTACGAGTACACCAGAAAATATTTAATTTTATATCCTTGTTAGGACCATATGCCAATAACAAATTCGTGTAATTGTAGGATTTAATTGCAACGATATTTTTCAAATTAAATTTATCAGCATTATACAGCTCGGCGAAATCGTGCACAATCGAGTACAGATACACAATTTTACTCCAATCATTTAGAAATGCATCCACAGTATCAGAGATGGCCGAAGCAGGAAGCATATCGTATTGTAAGAAGACAGCACGGCGTTTGCTCTGTTCCTTGTGATGTAAACTTTGCAATGGTGTGCTATGAAATATCAATTCAATTGTCCACAAGCGTGTTGGGTTATTTTTGTTCACTTGAGCACGCACCGATACAGACAGCAGTCGTTTAGTGAGATCATCCCAAATGTGACTATCAATTATTGGTACTGGAGGTGCGGATTTTGTCTCATTTGTGTTTGTATGCACAATTGGAAGTGGTGGAATCGGCTGAGGTAATGATAAGATTTTCATTACAAGAGACGTTGCATTTGCCTCGACCTGTAAACCACAATGCGGGATCTTACGATTCGACAATTCTTGTCCAAGTGCCACAAAGGGCAATTTCTCATCACACATTGCAACGACATGTGCAAGTTCTGGTATGAAATATGCGGGATATCGTTTGATTTGTTTTTGTGGAGCACCATCTGGCCCTGAAGATTTTCGTTTATGAGGATTTCCCGTTTCAATTGACGTGCCAGGACCGTGCGTTGCGGCAAAAGTATCAAATTCAATCATTGTCATCACCTTTAAAAACATTTTTGGTACTTCTGGTTCTGGATTATCTGAGCTTGTTGTCTGCTTATCTGATTGTTCATTTCCAGTGGATCTCACAACAGATACAAGATAAAATGTGTATTCCATTTCTGATGGATTATCGGGTTTTTCTGTCAATTCAACGATAAGTACAACATTGGGATGTCGATGCATTTGCAAATACGCCCTATGTTTACCTATTTTACTCACAGGACTGTCAGGTGAATAAATTAAAGGTAATTTTTCATGGATTGTTGCAGGTAAATGTTGCAACGTTTTCTCACATCGACGTTTTGTGATCCAATACCTTAATTCTGACACTAAGTGCGGTAATTTACTTGTATCATTATTCAGAGCTGTTTGCATTTCCGTCATAAATGGACAATCCAGGTGTTTTGGTACATGACAATGCAATCTCCCTGAATGCGTATCAACTGTAATGTGAATTTGTTCGGCCCTCAAACATGGATACAGTACAGGAATCGTCAAAATTGCTGGTGTTCCCTTCAATTGACAATCCATGTCTTTCATGAACATCTGAAATTCAGCTTTCAAGTCATTTAAACGGGCTAAACTTCGAATGTACACCGTATGGACAAGTAAGCGTTCCATTGATAGCATATCAGAACGGACAGCTCGATCTGCGACTTCACTTTCTTTGGTGCCACCGATCGATGGAACGTGATATACCGCAAGAGGCTTGGCACCATCAATTGGATCCGCTTGAACAGTCAATTTATATCCAACTTCAGATTTGGGGTCACGATTACTCAATTCACGCCAATATGAGACAGTGATTTTGTTACCGGGAACATAATCATCAACATGAATATGATCGTCAAGACGATCACGACACAATCGGAGGGTTTGAGTGTACATGACTTCCAATTGCAGTGATTGACAAAAATAATGAAGGACTTTGTAGACTTCAGTTAATGCATTTTGATTGTCAATTAATCGAGCCTTAAAAAAATTATTTCATTTAAAAACTTTTTCATTTAAATTATTTTTTTTAACTTACTTGTACTAGCTGATGAATGTAATTGACTTGCAAAGGATGTACAAGTGCTTTTCCATCACCAGTTTGTCTATCTTCGACCAAAATATCAATGTCTAGCAATCGCCACGGAATATTTGGGCCATCTCCCATCACAGTCAGTGCAACACGGAATTCATGATCGACCGTAAACGTAACTCGACCATTTTCCACTTTGAATTTTCTCATTTGTGGAATTAAATTTCCAGTTACGAGTCGATGTTGAATGACTTGATCCAAGCGATTCAATGTTAATTTTTCTTCCGATGCGGTTATCGGATCAGCTGGAACAATTTTTTCCTTGATACAAGCTGGAAGTTTGTTATAAGTACCAGTTGTTAACACTTCAATAGCCGCTGGAATATGAAAATTCGGTAATCGAGCATTCACCAAAATTTCACGAGCCATTCTCGCCAACATATCAGCAGTTTCGACAAATAACATACTCTGCTTATCCAGGAAACTCATGATATGTGAACATTTGTCGACTTTGGAAGCTGAGTTTGCCCATTTTACGAGTGCCAGTAATCGAATGAATAACTGACGTGTTCTAGCACTAAAGTTGTAGATCTCAATTTTACGTTCCAAATCTGTTTTGCGAGGTAATCTAAAAAAAAAATTAAATTCATTTAAAATTCAATCACTTTACATTGAATTTCCACTCACAATTCAGCTAAGACAGTCAAATCATGGTAAGTTCGTTGCACAATAAAGTCAATGAGAACTCCCAGTGATATTGAGCCTTGCCGACTTCCATCCTGGCCATTTGTCGGTCCAGTATAATTCACTACGGCACCTTCTAATGGAGTTGGAGCCATTTTTGCACTGTTTTATTAAATTATTTTTATTTTAATCGAATCACCGGTACACAAAGTCAATTAATTAATATTTTTATCAATTTAAAACCGGAAATTGTGTTTGAAAATTAAAAATTGAAAATATTATTTTTTTACAGACGCTTTTATTTTCATTGCCACATATTTATCTGTCAAAATAGTTTTTGTTTTGGTGCTAAATGACGGCAAAAATTTGATCACACATGGAATTTAAATTTAGCACCGTTTTTGATTATTTTGAATACAAATTCAGGATTGTTATTAAAATTTAATGAAATTAATCATTAATTAAGATTTTTAGTGAATTTTCATTCGAATTATTGGAAATCAAATTCAAATTCATTGAAAAAGTGGTGTAAAATGCCTTTAACTCCAATTTATTAGGGCGCCATCTATTAAAGTGCTAAGGAACTGTAGAATTTGAAGTAAGTGCTTAAATTTACTCGAATTTTCATTTCATTCAATTTTTCATGATTCAGGTTCCTAGTGCTCAAAATCAATATTTTTCATGAAAAATCAAAAAACTAATGATTGGATTGGATTCAGAGGACCTTAATTGACCTAAAAACACTTCGTCCCAACCTAGAATATTCTTGAATCAACTCCGTTCATCAATTTTAGAATTTGAAGTAAGTGCTTAAAATTACTCGAATTTTTATTTTTATTCAATTTTTAATGATTCAGGTTTTTGAAAGAAAATACTTGAATTTTTTATAATTTTATTCAAGAAATTCATTTATTTTAATATATTTCAAATTTTCACATAATTATATTTTGTTATTTTTTTTATTATACTCATAATAATTATTATTATAATAATATTACAGTTACATATTCATTTTGATTCATTTTTTTATTTTCATTAACGTTTCATTTATTTTAATTTTTTGTTTTGTTTTAATTTAATAATTATTCTAATAATTCACAGTTATAATTTTATTTTATACGTTAATTTTCATAGATATTCAATAATAATAATAATTTTAATGTATAATATGAATATAAAGATTAGTTATTTTTTTCCTTGTGTATTTTTTTAAATTTAAAATGTTTTTTATTTAATTTTTTGTTTTGTTTTGTTAATCGAAAATGTTAAAAAGTTTTATAAAAATTTTGTTTTTTTTTTATTTGACTTGAAAACGTGAAATATCCTACGAAATTATAACAGAATTGGAAAAAAAATATGAAATAATTTTAAATTAGTAGTTTGTAGAAAAAAAAATCATGATTATTTAAAAAAAATTCAATTAAGGCACATATTATTAAAAATTTCTAAATGTTTGATTTCATTTAACCTTAAATTTTTTTGTGGGGTTATGTCAATTTTGAATATTGATAATAATCATAATTTTTTTATAATATTCAATTTAATTTGGGACACTAACAAATATTTTACTATTTTTTTTTTAAATTTTTATCATAAAAATTTAATTATTGATATATTTTTTTTTACTTTTTCAATAAATGTGAAACCATTTTATGTTTTTTGCTTTTCGTTTGGGATTATTAATTTTTGTTTTCACATGAATTTTATTTTTTAAAATATATTTTAACTACATATGATACGAAAATATCGTTAAATTTAATGTTTAAATACAAATTTTGATTAAAATGTTAAATATTTGTAAATGTTTGATTATTAAGATTTTTATTAATAAATATTTTTTTAATTTATATTTTTTGTAAATTTTACGAGTATTTTACACATTTGAGACAAAATTTCTCTTTAAGAGATACATTAAGGGTATTTTATTTATTCATGAAATTAACGTTGAAATATGTATAAAATTAAAAAAAAAACAACATTAATTTATCTAACAATATTTTACGATATTTTTATAATTAATATCAAATTTGGTCCATTTAGGTTTTTATAATTTTTTTTTATTACAAATATTTTTACTGTTAATTTTTGCATGTTAATATTTTAATAAAATTTATCTAAAATTTGATTAACTTTTCACTAATTTTTTTTATGAAAATAAAAAAAAAATAATTTAACATTAAAATTCGTTACACGATAATTCACTAAAGTAATTGTCTAGAGGTGAGCCATCAACACTGTAATTGTCATAAACTGGAGTAAAAGATGCACCAACTTGCAAGTTAAAGTGCGGTCCTTCTAGCGAATCTCCCGTTTCCCATGGCTGTGGACTCAGGGTATCAATGTCAGATTCATTGTTTGGCTCATAATATGGACTGGAATTGAGTACGTTGAAAAATGCATCTGAAAATCTACCGATCTCCGTAGAGCCGAAAGCTTCTTGGAAGCCCGGTAATGGTGTGACGGATGGCTAAATTGAGATTTTTTTGAATTTTAAATTTCATTTGTGTATTTGAGATTAAAATTACCTGTGGTGGCTTTCTTTCAATTTTCTCTTCATACTTTTGATTCATAATCTCACTTGGGTTCTCTCGTCGTCGTCGCTTCGTTCTCTTTACTGGTGGCATTTCATTAGGACCGTCCTGTTAAAATGAAATTTTAAATTAAAATGAGATATAAAAATGTAAAAAAAAGTGAAACTCTTACATTTATAAAATGTTTTTCATGGATTTTCCTGTTCATCCGATAATATTCACTATTACTAAGGTTATTATTGTTGTTGTAATGAAAATTGTTGTTGTTGTTATTATAAAATCCATGTTCAAACGAAGACTGAAGTAGTTCAAGATCAGACATGGGAAGCCCTTTCTTATTATTGTGATGGTCTCGCATCCATTTGTGCGTGCTCTGAAATGAATCAAAATCTAATGATCAGTTGAGGTTCTGGAGCTACCGCAGGTCAAAATGATTGTGGACGATAGACCCCTCGAAAAAAATTAGAATCAGAAAGAGAGTTACAGAGTATAAATAAGAGGAAGTTATGCGGCAACTGACTTCTGGGAACCCGGGGTTGGTGTTCAAAAAATTTAGGATTCTAAATAAAAAATTGCTCGACAACAACTTTTGTCTAGTCACTCTTGAGGTCGACAAAGAAGCGCTTGGGAGCATGATGTTAAAAGGAGGGAGAGGCAAATATGACAAACGGGCAGCCGGATGAGTGACCTCCTCAAACTCGTTTTTTTTCCAAATTAACGAAAAATGCACTAAAATAATAATAATAATATATTCTTTATTGTCGTGTTTTTTCTTTTTTAATGTGTGTTACATTGATTTGACTATTTAATGCTTTACCAAGGGGGGCTTTAAGCAAATTTTTTGGGAATTAATTTGTTAATTACAGTATTGATTATTATTGTTTTAAATTTTTAAGAGGAAAATCTCTACAAAAACCTCTACTGTCTAAAATGCACTAAAAATTGTTATATTCGATACTCACTTGTCCACCTTGATGCATCCATGCTTGTGAACTACAATCAGTATTTGGCACTCTTGATTCCGTATTATTATTACTATTATGGGGTGATGCTGAATTATGTTCATCCGTAAATTCATATGGATCATTAAGCTGAAATAATGATAAGAGAATGAATATGTGTCATTTTTACTGTAAATAACCAGGCGTTTCCATCCAAAGTATGAATTTCCTTGTGATTTTCACACTTCATAAAATTCATTCACTCATTTCAGTTCATTTAATGTGAGTTTCAACTGGAAATAGCGCGCCAAAATTATTTCATCTAATAAAGTTTCAGTGAGTGAGTCAAATTTCCCCATTTCATTGAACTTTCATTGATCATGCGCTAATTTTTGTTTGTGTGTGTGTGTGTGTGTGATGAAATAACATTCTAAGTTTTGTTTCATTGTGAGAATGAGAAATTCTAGCATGAAACATAATAATTAGAATCATGAGAATGAAGGAAAAGAACATTAAGCACTTGAACTGCTTCGCGTATGTGCACAAAATAAGAATTAATGTAATCTAGAAAATGTCAATATTGATTTAGGACGAATTTTTTTGTTCATTTTATGAATTTTTATCCGAAATTTTTGTAAACATAAAAGGAATTCAAATTAAAATTATCTGTCAATTTCCAGATTCACTGATCCTGAATCATTCTTAGCATTACTAGGGCTTCAATGTGAGTTGAATATACATAGAACATAATTCCTCGTACATACACACACACACACACACACACACACAAACACGTCGTGTACGTGTACGTGAAAGATACAGAACATAACTTTACTGTATAGTGACGAATTATATTTATTCCAATTCAACAAGTGGCATTCAAATTTATAAAATATGGATTTTATGTTTGCCACCCTTCTTCTTCGTCTCCTTATATAAACATACACACACACACATACATTTTCGTACGTATGAATGGAAAACTCCCACGCAATTGTCTGTGTATAGGTATGTAACAAATTTTTATATATTTGTATTTGTGTCTCATATTGTTATCATTTTATCAAAGTATCTTTATTCTAGGCAACAGCACCTATCTCTCCGTAAGCTCCATACACACACATATTATAAACAATTTTCACACTCTCGTGTCTGATAAATGGAAAAATGATATATAATATACTGATATTTAATGGATGCAAAAATAATAATAATAACAAAATATGTACACAGTGTACACATGACATTACATAACTCAAATGAAATGTCACTTTTACGTATATCTATAGATACACAGAGATGATGGTATGCGTAGTACAGTAATAGAAGGATGTAAATGTTAAAATAATAATAAAAAAAAGGATCTCTCTGGCACCATCACTTGAAAATGAATGACGTAAATTCTTTACTTTTGCACATACATACACACACAAACACACACATCATATACACGTACAAATCATCATCTCGTGTTGATTTTTGATATTGTTTACAAAAAATTCCAGGGATATTCTATAAATTTAGGCATAAAACGTGAATAAACACTTTGATGACTTCATTTCTTCTTATGAAATATTACTTTAACTGATTACATCAAAAGTAAATATTGGCCTGAATATTCTTAGTCTTGGTGTTATTTTAATTTAACTATTAGAGAAGAGAGCATCAAATAGTGTCGGTATATTTATTGATTGATAATCAACGAGTTATTTTATTTTATATGCATGCATGTAGATTGAAACATAAACATATTCAATTCAATTCGATTCAAATTCACACACACGTATTGTATTTGGATACGATATAAGGAGGTTTGTTGTTATTTTTGCTATTTTATCGATTTTACCAACCAAGCAGAATATTTTATTATTATTATTATGTTTTATGTAGTATATAAGTGTGGTATGTATAACATTTTTTTTTCATGTATATAAAAATGTGTAGTAACATTTTGTTGTTGTATGTAAACATAGGAGAGCTTTTGAAGTTTGTACGGCAGCTACTTTTTGGGTATTGTGTGGCAAAATAAAGAAGGAATTTGAGTTGTATTTTTGGGATAATTGGATGAAAATGAAAATAATGAGAGCTTTGGATTGTAATTTTAAGTTAAATTCATGGTGAGTGTGAAGTTTACGCCGGTGAAGGAAAAAATTTAAAGGGGTCGTCTTATGACATTATGACTCATTAGACCTTGGTCTCGTTATTTTTTTTGAAGAAGTCGCCGGACAAACCTCCGAAAGCCACCTTCAGATTCGTGGAAGGGAACTGGAATTCAATGGCAGATGAAGACGCCAGTCCCAACGCAAGAGCCAGGGAGCTGCAAAAAGGAGGAAGATACGTCAGAATCGCACCAACCAACCCAAACGATAAGTTCGCCAATCACTCTGTAATAGAAATTAACAACTTCTTGAAGAGGGAGTTTAATGGAATCACAGACATGCGGTCAATGAGAGGAGAGGCCATTATTCTGAAGACTAAATGTCCAGAACAAACCTCGAAACAAGCCTGTAAAGACCTTAAGCTCTCAAAAAAGTCAATCCCCGTGGAGATTACCTACGCCACCTAGCTTAATGAGTCAATTGGTTTGATTTGGGCACCAGATCTTCAAGGAACAACCACGGAAAAGATGGAGAACACCAACCAGATGATCAACAAAGTTGAGCAGCTGACCCGGTATGATCAGAACTGTGAAGAAAGAGTGCCACTTCCTCTATACAAGAAGGATAGCCAAACTCTCCCCGCCACAGTAAACACTGGGTTCCTCAGATTCAATGTACGGACGTGGTACGCCCGACCACGAGCCTGTGCCAAATACCTTACCTCGCAATTGAGTGACAATGGTTCATAGAGGATCGTTTTTAGATCTAGTGAATATTTTTTACATTTAACTTTTTACTGTGAATGTAGAGTCAGTGTTAGATCACCAAATTTGATTTTATCTGAAAGAATTAGTAGACAAAGAACCGCACACATAACACACATACACTCGGAGAATCGTTTGTGTAGTTATTAAATTTTATGCAAATCAAAATCAATAGTGCGTCAAGTGTCTCATTGTTAGATCTTATTGAAAGAAAGATTAAACCTCGCCTTATACCCGTAACTTTATACCAATCCTTATACGTTGTAACTCACATAGTTTAAGAAGTAACATTGTTTGAACTGTATGTGAATAGAAAAGCTCCTTCAAAAAATTGTACAAAAACGCAAATTGAGATCACCCCTTTCAAAATTAAATAATGAATTTAAGTTTAAGTTTTTAGGAAAATTTGGAGTCGTCCTTTGAACAAAGTGGTACCGACAGTTAATGACTCAAAATGACTACAGAGTCCTTTAATATCCTAATTCAATCGATTTTCATTGAAAATTCGGTTACTTCCTCCCGTTGGTCTAGAATTCTGTTCAATCGAAACTTCACTCTCATTCTTCTTGAGCAATTAATATTTTGAAATGACTTTCACTTCAACTACAGCAATTTTTTCATTGAAACACTGAATTTTTTAAATAAATTGTTGTAAATTAATATGAAATTCATTCAAATCCTCCAGTATTCCATTAAAAAAGAAGAAATTTTGAACTGGGTTGAATTATTTGTCTGTATATAAAACGTTAGTACATAACAATTATATATAACATCTAACTACCAAACTCGCATACACACAGTAGCGGTTATGTGAAAAATCTTGCTTCTGTATATAAATATTATATACGTATTTATACATAAATATCTATGTATTTATATTCCTCTTTTATATAATATAAAAATAATATAGTAGACACATGATATGAAACAAGGCAAGGCATGGCATGCTTTTTTTTATTCATTTTTTTTCCTTTTGTTGTTATTTGAATCTTTCTGACACATAAAATCGATATAGCAAGGGAAAAATATGGTTTGTGTACTTGTATCTTATATATAAATGTATACAAAACATACAGAGAGTTAGTAAAAAAATGCGATTATGTGTAAATTTTTTTTTTGCTTCTTTTTTTTAGGGTATCCTAGAAATATTTTTTTGTACACATTCATGACAAAAGACGTGAGTTGTGTGTGTGTTTGTGTATGTTGTGGGTGAAATGGAGCTGGAAAATCAATGAAAAGGAATAAAAGCCAAATAAGAGCTCATTGGAATTGAAAGGAAAAGGAAAAATAAAATAAAATCTTTTGTGTATTTTTGAATGTTAATCCGGTGAATTTACTGAAGAAGACATGCGTACACTCATAGATAGAATTAAATCATTTTTTTGATAATTAACTTTTTCAAGTTAATAATTTTCATCGAAAAAATTTCTTAAATGTATTTTTGTTTCAGATTCAACAAGTGTTTTGATTTGACTTTTGTTTTATTGTATTGCCATCATAAGAAAATATTCATATCTTTAAAAGTTTGGCACAGACAAACACTTTCAATATCCACACACACACACACACACACACATACACGATTATATACGTGCCACATACAGTTCGTATCAATCCGAACTAAATAAATGGAGACGCCTGGTTAATGACAAGGAACTAATTTATTTTATAACTTTTTTTTCTTTAACTTACCAGTACATTTGTGCTATTTTTTCGATTTAATCTCTGATTCGATTTCCGTGATTTATTCAATTTAATATTATTGCATGGACTATCGCTTGTACTATGGTTGAGTTCTGAAACACAATAAAATTCAAATATTAGTTGATAATTTGTTGCATTTCTATTTGTCCACAATAAATACAAATAAATATAAATAAATTGAATATTAAACCAATAAAAATACAAAAAAAATTATAAAGAGAAAGTTATGAATTATTTATATTCAAGACAAGAAAACTTGTTGAATAGATGTTATTTTTTTTCTTTATTTATTGTAATGTTACACCCAAACAAGGAGAAAGAAAAAAAAACACATACAATTTATGCAAAATTTTCTGTTCTAAGCTATAAATGGCATCTAATAGAAAAAAAATATGTATTTTTATTTGGCAAAGAACGATGACAACACATTATTTATGATGGAGTTTAAGTTTCCATGAAATTAAATGAAAAATGCTCTTATGAGACGGGTTTCTTGGATGTCTGAATATCATCTGATATGAAATTTTGGAGGGTTTTAGAAAATTTCAAAGAATTTCATTTTAATTCCGAAAATTTTAAAGCAACGAATTTTTAAATATCGCAGAATTTTAAAAAAAACCAAGGAATTTAAAAAATCGGTTAATTTTTTAAACTGACGAAGTTTTCAAATTTTAAAAAACCCAAAGAATTTAAAAAAATCGGGAAAATTTTCAAAATGGCGAAGTTTTTTCCCAAACGGCCTAGTTCTCTTTATAAAAATGCGCTCGTGTATATATTCACGATCAAGTTACTCATTTCCTTTAAAAGCTTAATAGAAATTGAAATTTATTTATTTTTTATTTAAATTTAAATATTTTTTTTTCAATTCATACCTGTTGAGTGAGGTGATGATGGTGAAATGTTATTTTGATCCAAGCCGGGTGTTACCCGATCACTTTTATATCCATTTTCTGCGCAATTTTCATGTTCTTTCTCACTCTTTGTAATCGGAGACGAAGGAAATTCATCTGACACTGCACTTTTTGGTGTTCCCGAAGGTGTATTTGTCATACTTTGTTGCATCCCAGCTGATGAAGTCGAATAACTATCATAAAACGTATCTGAATTATAATAATTATTGTTATTATTTCGATGATATGCCATTGGATGATGATGATGGTAGCTCATTTGTCGATAATTCTCATATGAATTCATGCCAGGTGTATGTGGGACATTTCCCGGTGTCATTGGTGATCCATATGGCGAATATGAGCTGTATGAATTTGAATAATCTGAACTACCACTGAAACCTTCACGTAAATTTGCATAATTATTGTAATGTGGTGGTAAATTTTGATGTGGTGATGTCATTGGTGCCGCGTGATGGCTATATGGATGATTTGACATGTATTGATGGTGGTAACGGTAAGTTGGATCATAATAATTTTGATATCCACTACCATAACTACTGCTATTTCGTGATGCAAATGGATGGTGTGATGGATGATGTGATGACGAATACCGTAATGCACTTGGATGCATTGATGAGTGATGGTAAGGATGCATATACGGATTTGATCCGTTACGATAATCAATATAATTGTTGTAGCAATCCATGTTTCTTTTTTTTGCAATTTAAATCGATTTGACAACAGAATTTAATTCAACATAAATTTATTTTTGTACTTCATTGTAGCTAATTTTCTATTTTTAGATTGTTTGTATTCAAAAATAAACCAAAAATTTCCTAATCACGTTCTAAATGTAATCAATAGTTATGTCACGTGTCATAATTTCTTGCTTGTTTTTTTACTTGTATTGTTCAGATGCGTGCTATTTTGTCGTTACATATTGATTAATTTTTAATCCTCATCCTGGTGTAGTGAAAATTTCCTGTGTACGAGTAAAATATTGATTTAATTTTTTTTTTGAAACTCAAATTTCATACAAATTCAGTCATAAAAGTAACGTTAAAGCCATGAAAACCCATTCAAATTCAAATCAGAGACCTTTCATACGTTCGCATTCATTCATTATGTTGAATGTGTCGTAGACCGATCAATATTCCGGAAACTTTTTCACATTTAAAAGAGTTTTTTTCCCTGTTACATTAAAACAAAAAGAAACAAGAATATTACATAAAAAAGAAAGTTAAACAGAAGCCCTTCAATTTCAAAAAACGGGAAGTCATCAAACTTATCAACTGTATAAGTATTGTATTTCACGTGTCATGTGTATGACTTGTGATGTGGTCAAATAAATGTATGGGCGTTAGTTACTTGGAGAAAAAGCACACACAAAAAATGTATCCTTCTCCAAGATTTATTTCCGGGAATATTCATTGTCGTATCCCATATCACACAGTAATTTATTCAATGTTTTAACTTTCATGTACACAGAAACTCACACAGGAATTTGTAACAAGTAATATGTGCAATGCTCAAACACACACACACAATTTTTTTTTTGTTTAATAAAATGATATATACAAACATATATCACAAAAATATACACGTGATGCGCGACAAATGTAATCGAGGATGCGTAGAAAATGTCAATAATTCTACCCCGAAAGTACGCATACAAAAGGCTCCTTATACCATTTTACAACATACATAATGTATATTTACTTTCACATAGGACTCATTCTCTCTAACGTTCCCAGTGTACATGTAGAATTTCATGATGCAAAGTAGCCTTTTTTTTAGACTTGTTCAAATTTTCAGTACAGAGAAAGTCTGTATGATAATGACGATGATGATGATTATTATGCAGCACAACGCAACGCAGTCAGTAGTCATTCATTCATATTGTGTTTTATTTTTTATTATTATTATTTTTTGTGTGTGTGTGTACATACATTGCATGTACGAGCACGCTTACTAATAATAATAAAAAGGAGCAACAACAACAAAAAATTCTCATAGGAGCTGTTTCGGAGACTTAGATTTATATAATAATAATAATAATATGTAGTTATATGGTTGGAATCCCTGCTGTGTGTGTGTGTGTGTATGAATGTGTGTAATTTTATAAATAATATTAAAAAAATGTATGTTATAATAAAAAAAAGGAATCGCTGGGCTTGTCATCTACACGCAATGTAATTTTTTTGCGTTACTTATATTTTTTTTTCTTCTTTACAATATAATACAATACAATTTTCATGTATATAAGTGATAATAGGGTTCATACTCCCATTTTATATACAAAATTGTAGTATATATGGAATATTTTTGTATTGTAGGTCAATTACATACATAAATATGTATTTATGTAAGAATTTTTGTTTTTATACATGATAAAATGATTGGTGTTAATATTTTCTTGTTTAATTTAAAAGGAAAAAAATTGGCAAATTCAAATTTGCATGTAAAAAGAAAAATAACTTGGTTGAATCGAAACAGTACTTAGAGAAGAGAAAAAGAACATGAAATTATAATATTTGTGGTAATTCTTTGAAGTTGTATTGAAAATGGGAGTGCCTGGTAGTTATTGAGGTTGGTTTTTAAATTTCTCAGAAGAAAAACGAAGCTGAAGACATTTCAGTTTGGTAGAGTTGACATCTTGGCTTTGATTGAATCATAATTTGGCATAATATCAGATGCCAAAAAAATACAACCCCGTTGAAGGCGCAGCGATTTGGGATAAGTCACATCCAAAAAGTGAAAAATTTTGATTCAGAAAACATTTTAATTTATTTTTTTTTTATTTTTAGGATTAAAAAGATGAGCCCAGAGGTTAACATTTGACGCACTTGAAACAGCATTATTCAAACTTCATCCTATTCAGGGACTTTAAAATGTAAATTTTTAGTCGTTATTTTTTTTATTTGACTCTTGCTTCAATTCAATAAGACACTGTCATCTGAATATGTTTCATACAGAAAATTTAAGGTAACCGACATTTTTGAATGTTTAGAACCCTAAAATCGAACTAAGCTTTCAACTGAGGACAGGATGAAGGTTAAAGTTGGCTTCAGTTGATGTGCCCCGACTTCTACCATGTACGTCAGTTGACTATGTACCATGGAGTAACACAGTACACTCTTACGTTAAATCTGATGGGGCATGAGTAGTGTCAACTTTATTCAGCATAATCAGGACAACATTTTTGCAAAATGTACTAAACACTTTTTTGTAACTAATCTAATAGAAAGTAGAGCAAGAAGCTCAAAATTAGCGTAATTTTGTATCAAATTATAGGTTTTTTTTTGATGAAAACTAATTTTTTTTTGTATGAAAACCATTCAAGCCACCCAAGAAAAAGTTAAAGAACTATTAATTTTCTACAACTTTGCTGAATACACCATTGGTGTATTTCTTTGGTAAATGCTTTTAAAATCAACAAGTCAGAAATAACAGATATTGGCATGTGTTCGTTAGCATTGTTTAAATATTACATACAGTTCATTTTTCACTCAAAAACCATTTTTTTTTGTATGAAAAGGGCAAAAGTGATGTATGGCAACTTTGTTCAGGATAAATAGGACAACATTTTTGTAGAATATTTCAAGATCAAAAATCGTATGTAACTGGATCAAAATTGCCTGAAACGTCAATAAAACGCTTCGTGTGAGGGTTTTTCACCGAAAACTCATGTTTTTTGTCCTAAATTTGGTAAAATGATGTATGGCAATGTTGAAGATCTTGAATAGGTCTATAAGTTGGCTGAATATTTTATTTACCTCCAATGAATCGTTAAAGAGTTATTGAGCATTTTCCTGAAAGGATAAGGAAAAAGCCTACAAAGTTTCACTGATTTATCTGAATGGGATCACCAAAATCGATTTTCGTTTCCAAAACTGTACCGTTTACCGGTAAAGAACGGCTTCTTAAAGTCATATTTTAGTAAATATATTTCTAAGTTCATTTCAGTGGAGTCATCTAGTAGCACCGTGGAGCATCTTACGGAATAATACAAAATTTTCAGTGTACATGTTGTCACATTAGGTCAAGTTTTACAAGGACACCACCGCGGTCTCAATGAACCCTTATGTGGTCAGTTCAATCTGTTTCGAGGAATATCCAAGAGCTGTAAGCTACTAGTTTAACAACTAATGCATATATAAATCATTTCATCATTGTTACATGAAGGGTTAATTCATGTGGCATCCTTGTAAATAGACAGAATAATCGATAAACATTTATTTTGTTTCCATATAACACATAATCATAATTACAAAAAAAAAACATTTCATTCAACATTCCTACAAGAAACATAAGAAGAAAAACCTAAAATAAAAAATCAATCATCATTACTTTGCCACAATATTTCCTTCTTTCTAGGTCAAATATCATCACTTTTTTTTCATTTCTTGTTCAAATTTCGATTTTTATAATACATTCCACACACACAAATATTAAATTTTATGACATCAAACACAACACCAAGTTTACATTCATAACAAACATCAACAATCATTATTATTATTATTATTATTAGTATTTTATGATTGTTTTTGTTTTGTTTTTGTATACAAACAATACAAGAAAAAAAAAATTATGATTGATTTCATATTTTTTTTTTATTCTCATTTTCCTTTTTTTCCTCATTTTCTTACATTTCTTGACTTTAACTTTTTTATTTTCACTTATAGTTAAATGCACATTCATCATACGTGAAATATGTACATAAAATTTTTGTATAACTTACACTAATAGGATATATAAATAAACATAATTTTGTTTTGTGTTATGTATACGCGTATTTTTTTTTCGTATTATGTGTCTGAAAAGTAATCACTTATCGATTATTGTATTTTGTTATATTTTATTTTTTTATTACATGTACAACACTATTATAATATAATAACCAAAATAACACTTATAGATTAGTTTTTTATACATAAATTGTTGGAAAATATAAAATTATGAAATTTTTTGAGTGGAAGTTTATTGTTATTTTATTTAATTTTTTTAAATTGAATACGTTTTAGCTTCTCAATTCAGAATTTTAAGCCTTTTGATTATAATTCACTTTAATTATATTTTTTTCACTTATTCTATTTTTTTTTTAAATTATTTCAATTAAAAAGGATCAGGAGCGAGAGACAGATGAGTAAAAAACAAGCACATATGTTCCTTTAATTATTATTTTTATCAGTTTATTAATTTTTTCATATAAAATTTTGTGAAGAGGGAAATTTTTGTAGTGTAAAGTGCCGCTACTGATATAATATCATTATTTATTTTTATTTTATTATTATTTATTATGATTACCGGAACTTTTAACTTATAACGTTTGATAGAGACGGTGACAAAATGAAGACTGATTGATAGATAGAATTTTGTATATTTTTTATATTCACAACCTTAAGTGCTGAACAGCTACATTTTATTGTATACAATAGAGCTGGGTTATGTAGCTGAGTATGTGTATGTATGGAAAACTGGGAAAATGATTTTTTGCTCTATTTTCCTGTTTATTGTATTGTATTGTGTATGTTTACACAAATGACTATACATAGGGAAAACATTACAAATATGTACAAACACACACACACACATACACATAGCCATATGAATAAGAATATAAAGGATTTTCCCAACCTACCTCATGATTTTCCATACGATTTTTCTTCAACGCAATGCAAACAATCATCAAAGTACACATGAAAAGTAATCTAGTTGCGAAATTCCCCTCTTTCATTGAATGGAAAGTTAGAAAAGGATAAAAATGAGGAGTGGTAAATATGAGTGGTACTAAATGGAATGATATTATCGTCGCAGCACTAAATTCTTGTGCGCCTTTTCGTGTGCGCACTTTTTTTCTATGCGTCTATATGTATATCACAAAGAGGCGCACTTGAATTTCGTGCTGGGATGACAATAAAATGAATATGGTAAGTTCATTTTCCTATTAAATTTTAAATAAATTGGTCGTTTATCTATATAGGAAAATGTATGGGAAGACAAGTAACTTGTAGATTTGAAGGTTTGTTCGAAAGCTGAATCACTGAAATTTGGAGGATCGTTCGAAAGCTGAATCACTGAAATTTGAAGGTTTTTTTTCGAAAGCTGAATCACTTAAATTTGGAGGTTTGTTCAAAAGCTGAATCACTTAAATTTGAAGGTTTGTTCGAAAGCTGAATCATTGAAATTTTGAGGATCGTTCGAAAGCTGAATGACTTAAATTTGAAGGTTTGTTCGAAAGCTGAATCATTGAAATTTTGAGGATCGTTCAAAAGCTGAATCACTTAAATTTGAAGGTTTATTCGAAAGCTGAATCACTGAAATTTGGAGGATCGTTCGAAAGCTGAATCACTGAATTGGGTATTGCATCGAAAGCTGAATCACTTAAATTTGAAGGTTTGTTCGAAAGCTGAATCACTGAAATTTGGAGATTTGTTCAAAAGCTGAATCACTTTAATTTGAAGGTATGTTCGAAAGCTGAATCACTTTAATTTGAAGGTATGTTCGAAAGCTGAATCACTGAAATTTGGATCATTTAACAACCAAACAACATTTAACCAAAAAATAAATCACATAATTTTATCATAACTACATCTGTTTTATTTTAATTCTTTTTCTTCATTTTTTTTTTTAATATATTACTTTTGTTTAGTTTTCTTGTTCATCTAAATTACTGTTAATCATTTTCTCCTCATTATTTGCTTCTTTTCATTTGAATATTGATTTTATATTTATTGGAAATTCTTTGAAATTATCTTTAAAAATCTTTACAATCAGGTTTCTTTTCAATGTTCTTACACAACACAATCATTTTAATTGCTTTTTTCATGAAACTCAAAATTACATATTATTAAATTTCATCATAAAATAATTCTAATTACTTTTTTTTTGAGATCTTGTTTTGTTTTTGTTTTTTTTTTAAATTTTTTTCAATTTAAAGAGTTTACGCAAGTTGGAGTTAAATTGACAAGAATAAATTCGAATATTTTTATTTTGAATTGTTTTTGTAATCAACCTTTTAGTGTCTGTGTATTTAATTTTATTTTTAATTATTAACATCATTCTTTCATAACTACTTTAAATTTATAAAGTTTTATTAAAAAATTTAAATTCCTTTTTTAATTAAAAAATTATATTTCATAGGAAAAAACCCAACATAATTAGATTTCTTTTACATTTATATACATTTTCATCATAAATAATCATAATTATTGTTATTTTCATTGAATTATAACTGAATTTTATTTGTTATTTTTTTTAACTATTTTAATTAAGTTTTTTCTTTCTTTCTATTTTATTTTAATTATTTAAATTCGTCTATTTCGATGTTGTTAAAAATTGAATATAATGCTGTTTAATAATAATGATGATGATAATAATAAATTTAATCATAATTTAACAGTAAATTTAACTATTTATTGAAATTCTATTTTTTTTTATCATTACATAACATGTTCAAGTGAATTTCAATGAAAAAAAAATCTGAGTATAAAAAAGAAACTTATTCATATACGATTTTACTATAACCTGAATCCTGATGTAATATTAGTAAAAATTTGATTATATTTTGTTATATTTGTTTCTTCTACAAATAATTTGTTTTTTAAACATTATTTTTTTTTATTTAAATTTATTTTATTAACTTACATAATTTATTTTTCTTTTTGATTTTGAATATTTTGAATTTAATTTCAATTTATAACAAAATTTTCAGTCTTTTTTTACATATTTAACGAAATGAGAGGTAAAATTTTTTTTAATTCAATTTAATTTAATTTTATTTAAAAAATAAAATAAATTAAGATAATGTAACAAGCTTTCATAAAAATTTTAACTAAAATGAACTTTTAAAAATTAAAGAAAGAACAATTTTAATAATGAACATTTTTTTTCATTGATAAAATTTTTTAATAATATTCTATCTACGTTTCATTTTTTATACACATTAAACATTTTGAGTAGTATCATTTTTTTAACTAGTCGTGATCTTCACTTTTTTTAATCGTAATTTTTTTTTTCTTTAAATTTTTTTTTTTTGTTGAAATTTTTTTTTTTTATTATAATCAGGGTTTCGTTTGGAATTAAAAAATTATTATTTTTTTCTAAATCAACAGGATTTTTTACTAGAATGAAGTTATCAACGACCTCATCAGCCTCGGGAAGGGGTTTTTTGGACCCCTTGGACCCTTCTAGACACGTTCCAGGTGTCATTCAATTTTATTCTCCATTTATTGAGAAAATCAGCTTTCAGTGTCAGACTTTGGTCGGTTTTAAGACTTTCCTGAAAAATTTAACAAGGGCAAAGTCGTTGTTGAGAATACGGATCGGTAAAGAATATTATTCTGCAGAACCATCTTTTTGTGTTTTTTGATTAGACCCTTCAGAGAGTCTTGAGAGGGCTTTTAGTCTATCTGTATTTGCATTAACGACTTTGCCCTTGGTAATTTTTTTAGGAAAGTCGAAAAACCGTCCAAAGTCAGACTTTTAAAGCTGATTTTGTCATAAAGTCTGAGTAAAAGTCGTTAATGACACCAGAAACGTGTCGAGGAGGTTGCAAGGGGTTCAAAAAACCCTCCCCGAGGTTGACAAGGTCGTTGGAAACTTCATTCTAATGGATATTTTTACATTGTATTTTGAAAACGATCTGAAAGGCTAAATTAAGAAGATTAACCCTCATCCTCTCCAGGGACTTTTTAGTTTTTGTCACTTTATAAAATAAAGCTTTAGCAGTTATTTTTTTTCCTTGATTCGTGCTTTACTTCTACAAGTCAGTCAGTCTGCCATCTGAGTATTTTTCATATAGAAAATTTAAGGTAACCGACTTTTTCGAAAATGTGCTAACCTTTCAATTGAGAATTTTGTCAAAAATTTTCCTCAAATTTGATTAACCATGATGCAAAAAACACATTTTACGAGAGTCACTCTATATTAAAGCAATGCAGGGCGTTTTCAGATTTCAGTAAAATTTTAGTCACGATAATCATTTTCAGGTTTACAATTTTTTTTAATTTTTTTTTCATTCAAAAATTACATTTAATTCTATTTTTTTTTTAAAAAGGACCCTATAACAAAATTTTGAATTTTTTTTTATTGAATCTTTTGAAATTTAGTTTCATCTCCCATTTTTTTAATTTCATCATATACAATATTTTAGAACACTATAATATATTTTTAATTTTTTTTTAATTTATTAATTTTCAACGAAAAACTAACTTAACTCTTTTATTTATAAACATTTTCATTATTTTTTGGCACCGAAAGTTCATTTACATTTTATGATTTATACTTAAATTTAATTTTAATTTTTTTAAATTTTATAATAAATGTGTTGAGTTTTATTGTGTTTTTCACGTTTTTCAATTTTTTTTTAGAAAAATTTTGTTATTTTTTTTGGTAAAAAATCTATAATTAAAATTTTTTCTATGATTAAGTTTTGGTTTCGCTTAAAATGTGTGTGTGTGTTTTTAACGTTCTTTCTTAAGGTTTTACTTGAAAATTGTTCCAAAAATGTGTGTTTTTTGTCTTATTTTGTTATGTGTTGAGTGTGTGATGTTTTTTTATTGCATAATTTCCTAACTTTAAAAATTTTGTTGGCCGAAACGTTTTGTTTTTAATATGATAAACTTAAAGGTATAAATATATTATATAAAGTTCTCGTTTATGTATATATGATGAGGTTTTTTATTTTCTTTATTTTTAACATGATTTTATGTAAAAAAATGAGTATTTTTTTCATTTAAATTGTAGTTCAATTGTGATTATATTTTAAGTTTATTTTTTTTTGTTAAATATATATTTATATGTTTGATTGATTTTTTGTTATTATTTTTTTTTTGTTTATTGCACTAAAATCTGTATATTGATTTACTTTTTATTTTAAATTTATTTGTTAAAAATTAGTTTTTTTTTCGTTTTAATATTATTATAAATTTTTTTGATAATAAATAGTTTGCAATATTTTTTTTTTTAATTAACTTTTTAAGATTTTACATGACATTTTTTTTTTTAATGTAATTTTATTAAGATATTTTGTTTGATGTTGAGTGTTTTTTTTTCTTCTCCTTTAAAATGTTACTGATTATGTTTGAATTTAACTAGAACTTCTGTCTTTTATTCCTTGATAACGCTGAGCTTTTGTTTTTCTGTTAGAATTTTAAGGTAAATTTTATTTTTCTTTCTGACAGGTTTATGCAAATTTTGCAGAATTTTTCATTAGACAGCTATCGAATAGTCTGATGGATGACCTGACAGTTTGTTGCCACCTCCACCACCACCACCATTGCTGCCAGGATTGTTGTCCTGTGGTGTTGGATTAGCTGGACGAGCCCACAACGATGATCGCATTCCAAGTTTTAGTTTTTTCAATGTATCAATATCACATTCGGCCTCTGATAATTCAATACGACTGTCAGGTGTCACATCAAAATTTGTAATTGCCGTATCTTCGGCAGTCAATTGGAGTGGTAGTAATCGCAATCCCCTGTTCAAGTAGGTTTTGATTGTTTGTTTTAAAAGTGTATTCATGGATTTATTTTTTTTATTTTAAATTTAAAAAGATATATTTAATTTAAAAATTTGAAATGATGATGAAATAATTTTGAGAATTAACTTTAAAAGCCCAATTAGGTGATGATAAATGTATTTAAATGTGACAGAGAGATTAAAAAATGATTTACTGTAACATTTGTTAACATTTGGGAGAATGAGGCAATCTACTACTGTGAATAGGACGAAATTGGGACGGCATGCGGGTGTTACTATTATTCACGCTAGGTGGGGATTTTTGAATTGTAGATGAAGTAGAAGCTTGTGAGGGCTTGTGTCTTGGTGTCGTGTTTGTGTTATGATGGATATGGTGATACCTTTGTCTGCCGCGACGTGGCAACGACTTTTGCTCAGACATTGGTGACAAATCAGATGATGTGCTTGATTGTGTACCATGATAAATTAGACCAGGAAATTTCTTATCAATATTGATTTGATACAAATTAACAACATTTTCACGTTCACTCATACTATGCTTCAGTTTGGCATCAAGTTGATTTGAGGACTCGGTACGACTAGATGTCAATTGGTCACCATCAGAATCACTTTCCTCACTCTCCGGATCAGTTTTACGTGAATGTCGACGTGAACGACTTTTAGCCTAAAAATAAAAATCGAATTACATTCAAATTTGCAATTTCAACACTAATCATCTAATTTTTAAGAGTAAACATTCAAATAAATTTACTCTTAAAATGCAATTAACTCATTACATCTACATCACATCTGCCGATTGATTTTTAATTTGAATTTCATAATAAATAAGGTTAAATTAAATCATTAAAAATCAAGCTAACAGTAAAATGCCAATTTTTTAGCCAATTTTCAGTTAAAAGTAAAGCTCATCAAATCATAAAAACTAAAAATTCAAACCAAACTAAAAATACTAAACGCACTATATTGTAATAAGGTGATTTTATGTTATGTGGCTTTGTTCTTAATACCGCTGGTGGTGGTGATGCACATCCTTCAGTCATTGCACGTTCATGATACATAAACGAATGCAACAGTGTATTTGCAGGACCATGTGCCAATGTGCTGGCTTCTGATAATTGAAATGTTGCGTATGGTGATATGTCTTCAGAAGTTTCTATAGAAAAATTATTTTAAATTTTTGATTTAAATTTTTTTTTAAAGGAAATTTACCTGGAATTTTATCCCCAGCTAACACAGGAATTCCTTTGTGAATTGTAGCATAATAGCGATCACGTTGAGCATCAGCGTTTTGTTGATTTTCCATGATTTCTTTACGAGATTTCTTCGATTTGCCTAGAAATTTTTTTTTATTGTGATTACAATTCAAAATTTAAATGACCGAAAAATGGTACTTACGATATTTAAAGCAGAGTGTAATGATAACGATTAAGATAATGAAGCCAACAGATGAAGCGACAACTAAGATTATAAATTTCATATCGAAGTAAAAAAGTGGAGGCCGTTTTCCTCTTTGTACTATTTCAGGAGGTGGTGGGTCTGAAATTTTTTTTGTTAGCTTGAATATTTGATCTTTTGAAATTTGATTGTTCAATTTACCTCCGTCCTTAGTTAAAGTAACAAATGTAAAATCGCCTGTAGTCATTCCAGCTACATTCATTGCTTCAACCTTCAATTGGTACAATGTTGCCGGTTGAAGTCCATGAATTGTAAATCGTTTTTGTGGCTTTAATGACTTTGCAATTTGATTCCATTGATTTGTCGTTGCATCAGATAACAACCGATATTGTATATTAAAATAAAGTATAGGACAACCTAGATCAGGCCAGGAGTTCAGTCTTAGGAGAACCGAAGTTGAATTTGGTGCAATTAGTGCAGGTGGTTGTGGCATTCCAGGTGCTTGACCCTGAGTACGAACATGCAACGTTGTACTGCCAGGTGATGTGCCAATCTTATTCGATACAGTCAAATAAATTTGATACATACTTCCACAAGCCAAGTCTTTCAACTCGTGACTTGTAGCATGGCGTGACAACTGTAATTCTTCCATATTTCCATGTGTGCGTCGATAATGAATTGAATATCCCGTTATTGGAGCATTTCCGGTAAATCCATTTTTCCAATGCATTAAAATGCTATTTGATGTTGCACTGGTGACATACAGCACAGGCGCCGCTGGTGGCACTTGTACAAGTAAATTGTATGTCAATCGATCTGTTCCAATGCCATTGTCAACTTGACATGTGTAATTTCCTGTATCTTGTTGCAATAGATTTGTGATTATCAATTCACCAGTATCTAAAATTTGGACATTGTTTCCGGTTCCTGTGCGTAAAATACTATCCTTTTTATACCACTCTAACTTGGGCATACCGACAGCCATACACTGTAAATTCACTGATTGTTTCCATGAAATCACAACGAGACCACCAAAGGAGACAATTCGAGCTGCCACACGAGTTGAAGTCATTTGAGAGACAACACGTGAACTTTTACCTTCTCCAATTCGGGTGGAGGCTGATACCCAAAACTGATATTCACGCATAGTTTGTAGGTTTTTCGCTTCAAAATAGAGCTGTTGCGATGGAAGTGTCTTTTTCTCATGATTCAACTCCTCACGTCCATTTACAGCACGCATATATAAATTATATTTTGTTATCACTCCATTTTGTTCTTTTGGTGGTTGCCATGACACATACAAACTTTGAGGTGAACTTACAACCACTTTAATATCAGCCGGTGCTTCAGGCGCATCTTCTTCAGTTTGGCAGTAAATTGGATCAGATAACACTCCATCACCCATTCGTGTATTGGCAAGTACTTGTACACTGTAATTCGTGTGTTTTTTAAGATTGTTAATCATGTATGTGAGTGTGTTTGTTGTACGTGTTTCCATTTCATCGTTTTCAAAGGCCTTTTCATCGGCCATTGATTCAAATGAGACTTTGTATCCCTGTAATAGTCCGTTTGTATCTTTTGCTGGTGGTGGTTGCCATGACACTTGTAATGAGGTGGATGATAGGGCAGTGCATCGAATATCTTCAGGTGATTTACTTGGAACATCTTCCATTGTTTGAGCTGTTACGGGTTCGGATAATGGCCCGGGTCCAATTTGATTGAAGGCTTGAGCAACAATTGTGTAACGTGTGTATTTGAGTAGGCCGGTGAGAATTAATTCACCTGTGCCATCTTCACCATCGCCAGCTGTTGAAGTGAAATTGTAATTTGTTTGGCCGGAAGTTATTGCTTTGAAACCAACATTGTATCCCTGAATGTCACCATGACGTAATTCGGCTAATGGTGGCAACCAAGTAACTTGAATTTCTGTCGAGGAAATTGGACGTGCATTGATATTAAGGGGTGGTCCAGCAGGTCTTTGCATCTCAGTCCTGATTACTAACTCTTGACTGGGAGTACTTCTACCAGCAGGACCTTCTGCGACAACCCTAAATGCATATCTCGTTGCTGGTTTTAAATCCTCAATATTCACATTGTACTTTGGTGGATCACCCAGCTCAATTGTATGCCACTGACGATCAATTTCCCGATACTCCACAATGTATTTTGTGACTTCAGCTGCATCTCCACCCCTTGGTTGCCATTTCAAACTAACAGATCGACTTGTTATCATGGAAGCTTCAAGTGCTGATGGTGCTTGAGGTGGTTCTTGTACAATTAAATGTACCAATTGCTGATCACGCCCATACAGATTTTGGGCCTGACAGAAATACGAACCACTATCACTACTATCAACATTGGCAATTTGAGCTTCTGCGGCGATGCCTTCCGGAGTGGCATCTTGTTTAATTGAAACGCGATAATTAGTTGATGGAGTAAGTTCATGCTTTCCTCCACGTAACCAAACGACATTAATTGGCTTATCACCATTCACTTCACATTGTAAAATCGCAGTATCACCTTTTTTTACTGTAATTTGACGTTGTGGTGCATTAAAGTACGGAGCGGCTAAGAGATGAAACATTTTTTTGTAACTACATTCATTGAATGTGAACTACACAAAAAAAACTCACAATTAACTTTTAGTTGAATAACTTTCCCTATTCCAGTTCCTATCCCATTGTGAGCTTGACACAAATAAAACCCTTCTCTATCTTCTTTTACGTGCTGCAGATACAATGAACCATTTGATAATAGTTTCGTATAAGTACGTTCCTTTATCACTTCATAATCACCAGATTTACTTCCTATTTAAGGAAAGGTAGAAAAAAAGATAAAATTAACAAAGTTATTACATTGTTTAGGGTATTTTATCACAAAAAAAGTGTGATTTACATTTTAAAGCACTTTTATGGAGGCATTTCAATTGTTGAAAATTATTTCTCATTAGGGTTCCATACACACACAAAAAGTGTCTCAACTCAAACATAATGAAAAACACCTTAATTCCCATTATTTTCACATGTAACAAAAATAAATGACAAAACTTTTGCATATTTTTCATTGAATATGTACTCTGTCGTGTCCTCATATTGTCGTGTAAAATGCAAAATAATGGCAATATATAAAATAAAATTTTGTAGCTTACACAATTACACATTGAAGAGTTTTCATAATAATAGTTTAAGTAGATGTGAGAGAGAGCTTTAACATACAAGAAATAAGTGGCAAACTATCAGTTATACTACTTATAAAAATATATTGCCATTATATTACTATCACACACATATTTGAGTGTAAAAAAAACTACTAACAGGTAAAAAGTATAGAAGTTGTCATCACTTCCATTCAAGTAGTTTATTAGTGTGAGTGTGAAATTTGCATCACGGAATTTAATTTTTGGGTGTATCAAAACCTTACATTCTTGTAAGCTGGGAATCAGCTGGCAGGTAGGGGACAAACGTCAACTATCTCTTTCACTTTTTTTAAAGTCTTTATCGTAAACAGACGTGTTGTTCTTTAACTTACAGAAAATATTAAAAGAAGATTTGAAAATTCAAAGAACCTGTGTTTGATGAAAGGAAACCCTTACAATATTTGTATGACAAAAAAGCTAAAGCTAAGAGCTAAATTTAGTATTTAAAATACATTTGCCTGGCCCAAAAGAAAATTCTTTAGCCGTCCCTAGTCAAATTTTTCCGGATTTTTAAGGCTATAAGTGTGAATCTTCAGTGTCAAAGGAAAATGAATTTTATTCCAGTTTCTTAACGATTTAACACTATCTGAGTCTAAAATCAGGTTGATTGTGTATCATACGATCTTCAAAAGCGGATCAGATCAGTTTTGTAGGGCGGCTTTTAAGCTTGCACTCAAGCCATCAGTCGGGCTCATTGTGCATACCCGTTATCATCATCCGAAGGACTTAGCTTAGGTTAGGTTTTTCAAAGGCACCACCACGGTATCAAAGAGTCCTATTGTGATCACCTTGATTAAAATCGAGGATTGCCCAAGAGTTGTAAGCTTTTTGGCTTACTTAGAACCTTAGCTTTTATTCTGTCATCTTAAACAGTCGTCGCCTTTATCTTGTCTTTAACTCAAATTGAGTAGCCGGAAAAAGGGTCATTTGAGATTATAAATTTCAATGGCTGGAGCGCGAATCGAACTGTCAACCTTAAGATTGGTAGTCCAAAACGTCAACCACTGCATCATACAATCCCCAAGTAAAGTAAGAAGAAAGCTACCACTGTGAGGCCTTTAAAATTGTTACAGTCATTAAACAAAGGTGCAACCTTCACACTCACAACTTTCTTCTTCTTTTTTATGCAAATCTAAAATATGTTCTATAATAAAAACAGGAATAGAGGAAATTTATTTTGATCGGAAGTAGCATTTCTCATGAAATACAACAACAACAATAAAAAAAGAAGAAAAAGACATCAAATAGGAAAAGGAAAAATTTACCTGTTGCTTTTTTCCATACAACTGTCGGTATTGGTACACCTTGTGCTTGACAATGTAACGTAATATGTCCTTTTCTCTCGACACTGACATCCATTGGCTCCACCACCCATCTAGGCGGTACTGTTTGTAGTGTGTCATCATAATAAAATGACATGATAAATAATAAAAAAATGGCAAAAACAGAAAAAAAAGAACGAGAGAGAGAAAAAAAAGTGAATTAAAATTAAATTAGATGTCTAAAGTAATTATTCTTTTTTTTGTATTCTATCAATTTATTTTTATTTTCATGAAATGAAAATTAAAATGATAGAATTAAAATGAAATGAATTTTTTTTTTATTACCATTTCATTTTAATTATCATCTAATTGATGATTGAGACAAAAAAAAGAATTGCCATGCAACATTTTTTTTTTTAAATTAATTTGCATATAAACCTAATTTCATTCTATTTCATTTCATTTCATAGATACATTTTGTACTTTTTGTTTTAATAAAGTTTCATTTTAAAGTGAAACCATCTGTGTTGCATGACAATTCTTCTTTAATTTTTTTCTGTTCATTTAATTTTAAATCTGAACGAAGAGGAAAAATTTGATTGAATATATTAAATATATTGTGCGTTTTACAATGCAAACACCATCATCATCATCATTTGAGTTGAAAATTTTTCTTTTATTTTTATCATCATCATTACTCGGCACATTTCAAATTGAGTGTGTGTGTGTGTTTTTGCAAGAGTTTGTTAGATAACGGAAATTGAAACAATTCTGTTTTTGAATCAAGGCTTTTTTTTGTACATGTTTTTTTTCGATTTGAAAATAAAATAAGAAGAAGAAAAAAAAATTGTATTATTTGATATGGTTATTGCTGTCATATTGCATGATTGGATGAGTTGCTTAATGTGTCGTTTGATCATTTTTGCAATATTACAACACTGTGTCAGAGAGAAAAGTTAAGATTAAATGGCGATGTTCATTCATATTCGATTCATTGAAATTTATTAACACATTTAAGATTGAGACAATAAAAATGGAAACGCCTGGTTTTTTTTTAAATTAAATTTTAAATGAATTCCATTTCAAAAAATTGATGGGACATTTCAAATGAACATCGCCATAGTTTTTCTGTTTTCTAATCTGAATTGAATTGAAAAAAAAGTCCAAGATAACCAAACACTTAAATGCAATGAGGGATGAAATAAACTGGGAATAATGTAATGTGTTTTAAAAGAGTCTGATCGAGTGGCATTAAAGTCACGTTAACTTCATTAAAAGGAGAAAAAAATAACTTAAGATAAGTAAGATTTGAATTGATGAAAAAATTATTATCTAAATTGAGTGTAATTTGTATTCATTGTTACAAAATGATGTTATTTTAATATTTTTTTTTTTGAGATTGTAAAATGTAAAGCAACAGAGATTAGCTGAATTTTGTTTGTTTTTTCTTTTTATGTAACCTTCCAAAGTGTATAACTTTATTAAATTAAAAGAGATTTTAATCTCGTCTGTTTATTTTTTGTTCTTGTTCTTTTATGAACATTTCAGTTGATTGAATCTTAAAATAAGAGAAAATGTTAATTCTTGAAGGATTCAATATTAGAAAGATGTTATTTAATGGAGACGTCTGGTTTTTTTAAAAAATATTTTATTTTGAATTTTGTTATTTGAGATTCAATCAAACTTTTAATAGAAAAATGAACGGAAAATTGCTAAAATCTCAAACGATTCATCTTTATTTGTTAGAAGTTAGCAAGGTCCTTAAAATTGACTTTGAATCGACAGAGGAGGGTGTTATTTTTGAGTATAGCCCCCTCTGACATTCTGGGGGACAGCAAAGATTTTTTCGGAACAAAAAACAAATTTTGATGGTATTTTCAGGATATTTTGATTAATCATTGCTGGCCTCATAGAACTTATTAGACAGACTTATAAAACCGAGGAAGTCTGAAGTCCTGACTGAAAAAAAAATTTATTTTTTGTCCCACAAAATTCTTTTCTGGCCCCCCAGAAGGTCAGAGGAGGGGCTTAACCTACAAATAATACCCTCCACCATCAATTTTCCAGACCATGTCTTAATCTTTCCCATTTTACGATTATAATCTTATTTTTTCTGACTGTTTTCAGACTACTTGTTTTGGTTATATTTCAAGAGTTTCTTAAAAAAATCGAAAGAAATTTCATTAAGGTGAAAAAATCAAACCGTTTCCATTGAATATCAAAGTTCCCATGCCTTCCATTCTACTAAAATCCAGAAAATGAATAAACCATGAAATAAAACGAAAAAAAACACCGCAACCGCTAAGTATTAATTTAAAAATAAATCATAATTTTTCTCACTCAGACTTAATTTCCTTCAAATAAACACAAACACACACACACACACACACCTAAATTTTTATTTTTGTTATTTTATTATTTTTTTTTGGATCACATCCCACTCACATACAACAAACGCACATTTTATCATATATTTTTTCCCTGTATCTTCATAAAAACCGCTTTGAAAAACCATTTTCAACCCAATTCAATTAGAATGCCCACAAAAATTTCTTTAATTTTTACTGTAAAAATGTGGGTAACAAAAAAAGGTGTCTGAACTGACTAAATCATTTTAACGCCTCACGACCAATTTAAATTTTTGTGATACTTTATAATTTGAACGGAAGACGATGTTGATGATGATGATGATGATGTTACATTACATGAAAGTGAGAAAAAAATAAAATAAAAATGTAATCATATTAAATAAACTGGAAAATTAAAATAAAAGAAAATAAAAAATATTTATATAAAAATGAGAGAGAGTGAGAAGGAACTGAAAATAAAATATGAATAATGTTACTAAAAGAACGGAGTTTGTACAGAAATTGAGGAGAAGGAAAAGGAGAGTAAGAGACTTATTTGAAATGAAGAAAAACAGAGGAGATTACAATTTTTTTTCCTCATTTTAAATAATAATAATAATGATAAGAAAAATATATTAAACGAAGGATAATAAATGATTTGGTTGTTTATTTATTTTCTTTTTCGTCTTAAAGGGAGATTAAATTAAAAAAGGACTGCGTTAAAGAAAAAATTATAATTATAAAAACATAGGAATGAGTGCATATTTATATAACAGAGGATGGAAGTAAGGAATATTTAATTTTGGTTTTACAAATTTTTTCTTTTTTTATATTAACAAAGTTAAGTAGGAATATTTAAATGTGTAAATTATTATTAATTCTGTGGTTTATTTTTATGGGAGGGATTTATTTGCGAATACTTTTTAAGCCGGTAATTGTGCTGAATTACAAATTATTGTTGTTTATTATTATTATTATTACAGCAATTGATTAAATATATTTTAATTTTTACATATTGTGTACAAAAAAGCGATTTTTTTTTGAAAACAAAACTCATGTATTTGTTTATCATTATTCAAAATTAACATTATTTATACTTTTAACTGTGATTATTACCAATAAAATTCAATATACAAAAAAAAATATACAATAATTTTCTAGCTCAAATGATAAATCAATTTTTTTTTATGTTTAATTTTAAATTATTAATTATTTTCCTTTTATTTGATTATAATAATAATAATCCAGCTGGTGGTGGTGTGGTGATGGTGGTTGGTGATAATAATAGTGAGGCACACAATCATTCAATTTGCTTTGCTTTTTACTGTGAGGTGAGGTGTAAAAAACATTGACATACTTTAACAAGAAAATTAAAATTTACTAACTACAGTGGGTTCTCGATTTAATGAACATTTAAAGTAAAAAACGCCCCGAAGTGCTAAGTGACTCATATATTTAAGGGTGTTCTCACGGGCCATTGTGTTTCCAGGTAAGTTTAATCTCATTTAGGATTTTAAATTTTTTTTTGGTCACTCATGTGCACTGAGCATTGGAGGACTTTTTCATTTTACAGCTTTTTACAGAAATTGCTGACGAATTGGCAAGAGAAGGAGCCTCTAAAGAACCTATTGGGCCTGAACCTGTTATTGGAATAGCTTTGGCAGTAGTTAAACTGGCTATTTTCTGTTGTTAATTGACGAGGCAACATTATACTAGAACAAGCTTAACACTGTAGAGCACTCCATGTTACTGATACCAAGAATTATGCCGAAAGGAACAAGAGAGCTAGTGAACATGTCAATTCAAGGTATTCGAATGGTTACTGCGTTTTTATCTGGACATGCAAGAGTAAACAATCACTTATCTAGAATAGCTGTGAGAAACAGTGAGGACTGTCGACTGTGCTGGGATCCTAAGAGGACTGCAATGCATATCTTATGTTAATCCCAGTGTCTCAAAACAAGAAGACTTAACATATAAGGGACTGGTAGAGCTCAACCTTTGGCCTTACTCCAGATGGATATTAGAATAATTTACCGCTCCCTAAAGAGCATATCTCTAGTTAAGGAAGAATATTCTCTTTAGTATGATAAAAAATATGGTTGTAGTTTTAGCTACAGTGAACGAGTTTCTCCCAACTGTTGAAGTGAAGGTGCAAGTATGAGTCTAGACATACCTAGGGCATGACTGATTCACTCTTTCATGTGAAAGTAGATTGAATGATGAGCTTGGGGTACGTCACTATGTGACAATTCACAAAGAACCCTACAATATGTGGGTTAGGTGGGTACACCCTTCTGACAATCTATATACCATCTAAAAGATAAGCAAAGAAGAAAGTTTACTTTTCATTGTGAATATTCGGCAAATTTTTCTGGATTTCAACCATGAAAGTAATTTTTCGGATGATGTAAAAATTCGAGAAAATACCATATACCATACTGGTAAAGTACCATTATCTAATTGTTAAGGATTTTTCCCATTGAAACAGGACTAAATTCATTTAAAATTCAGAGAAATTTCGTATTTAGCCCTTACAATTAATATTTTGATCTAATTTATTATTATGAGAGTCTAAAAATGTTTTTATTTCATATTCTAGATGCATATCATCGAGAACCTACTGTACTTAGTTCAATAAAATGAAAGAATTGAAACAAATTTCCTTTTTTTTGCTTTCAAATTTTATTGCACGAAAGAAAATCATTTCATTTCACTCATTTCAACAAAAGATGAACAAAAACATGCAAAACAAAAATCATAAAATGATTATAAAAAAACAATTAAAAACTAAAATACTCATTAAATTGTAGTTTAACATGCAACAATCACAAAAGTTCACTTTTTTTCTTCTTCATTAACATTTAATTAAAGTTACACGATTTAATTTTGAAAGTTTTTTCATTACTCTTAAAAAAAATCATCATTTTAAATAAATTTCTTTTCCGGTTTATATGAAATAAATTTGAAAGGAGAAGAAGAAGCAAAAATTAGAAGAACGACTTACATAAAATTTAAAAAAAGTATAAAAATTTCTTCCACAACTATTTCACTGTAAACATTCTTTTTTAATTAAACAAACTTTTTGTAGTACAACAAAAAAAAAAAAACTTTTTCTGTTACACACGAATTTCATATTTTATTTGTACCTTTTTACATTTTCATTTTTTTTTTGCAAAAAAGGGATCAGAATCCATACAAAAATTTATTTTGCAAACACGAAAGGTGTTAAAATTTATAGAATTTCAAACACAGAAAGAGAAAAAGAGAGAACTTTTGTATGTAATTTTCATATTTTCATTTAAAAACTTAATCAAAATAAATAGAAAAGGTGTTGGATGTTTGCTCTACAATTTATAAAATAAAATAAAATATAATTTATTTGAATTACATTGAGATAGTAAAAAAAATAATAATCAGTTTCTAATGTACATTGCTCGTGTTGGATCTTTGAGTGAATCATTAAAATGGGGATTTTGAATGGAATTTAAAAGGAAACTGTAAAAAAATTGAGAAAAACTGTTTGAAGAAGTGACTTTTATTTGACATTTAATGAGTTTTGAAGAGAAAAAAGTTACAATTTCATTTTTTTTCTTTCATTTTGTACGTGTTGTTTTTCATTGAGCAAAATTTTCAAGTATGAAATGAGAAGAAAGTTAAGGAAACATTGATAATGATGGATTATTTTGTAATATTCAAGTTATACTTCATGTATGGACCATTCAATGTTGAAGTAAAAAACTGAAGTGAGCAATGTCATTAAAATGTTACACAAAATTCATGCAAACTAAAGGTAAAAAGGTGCTTTAACAATTACCTGGTGAATATCGGCCGCAAACCCAATGCGTGCCAAAAGCAGGACAGGGACACACATGTGTGATTGCATTTTATTTTAATATTATTAACACTGATTAACTTAAAAATGAAAATCTTTACAATGCAGGGACTTGAAAAAAATTTAAATGAAATAAAATAAAAATGATAATCAATTAATATGTAAGCAAGACAAACAAAATAAGACATAATTTTTGGCACATTTTATTATTATAATTTTAATAGCGTTGGTGCATAGTAAAATTAATGTGATTATATTAAATATGTATGTTATTATTATTATTATTAATTAAAAAGGCAGTGTTTTATTTTTTTTAATTTTATTATGATTCAATAATTCAATATAATTTATATAAAACAGCATACAACATGGTGCAAAATTTTAATGGTGCATGGTGTGATTATTTGTCTTGATTGCATATTTAATGTTATATAAAATTATTAGAAACATAAAATCTGTGAGACTCATTAAAACTAATAAATATGAATATGAGTCTCATGCAGTGATAGCCTACCTTTGACTTTGAGTGTTGCTGTGTATTTAACTTCAGCAGCTGGATTGCTTGCCACACACGTATAATCACCAGTATGAATGGCCGACAAAGAGGAGATACTCAAAAGTGAGGAGTAATGATCGAGAGATGATACATTGGCACCCAGCATAGACGAGAGTGGATCTCCGTCTTTGAGCCAACGTAAACTAATTGGAGGATCACCTCTTGATACACCACAAACAGTACGCGTTCGCATACCCTCAGCCAAACCATCTTGGAAGGAAAAAGGCTCAATGGTAGGAGGTACTGGAATTAAAATTTATACGAAGAGAGAATATAATATGAAAAAGAAAGATTAAAAGTATAAAGTTTTCTTGTAACCTTATTATTAGTAATCATTCACTACGATACAAAAAATTATATAGACACATAAAAATAAAATAAAATTAAAACACACAAAAATAAGAAACAAAATTAGAGCGTGTATTGTTTTTTGTTATCAAGATATGTGTGTGAGATATTTAAAAAAAAGTAGCAGAAGACTTGATGAAGTGTTTTTGCGTTTACCATTCACCAATAATCCTTGTGTAGCTTCAACTTCTGCCGCCATATTGCTAACAATACACGAATAATTTCCCGTATGATCTGCTTGTAAATTTTCAATAACTAAAATACTGTTATACTGGTCGACTTGTGTCACTTGTACTCTGTGTGCCGGATCTAATGCACGATTATCTTTGCGCCACGTGATTTGCAGTGGGGTGTCTCCTTTAACAACGGCACACGTGATTGATGCTCGGTCACCAACATTTAATAACACAACGGGTGTATGGAAAGGAGTCAACTTAGGTGGTACTGAAAATATGATTAGGTTTTTTTTCTCTCATGGGATTGTAATTTACTTGATTTTTTTCCCACAATTATTAATATTTTATTATTTTGATAAACACATAAATTCACATCTTTCACGATATGGGGCAAATGTATGTGTTTACGCTTGAAAAGACGAGAACTTTTCTTTATTTTGAAATGTCACCCATGTTGAAATTTCCTATGAAATAAAAAAAGTTCCTATGAATATTTAAGGCGACGCTTTAAATCAATTTCGCTTTTCTATTGATAGCAGGAGCTTATCTAGCTTTATTTGGTCAGGGTAGCCGGCTAAGTTAAACAAAAACTTTCTTTCCAATTTCTATACATTGTTCAAATTTCAGGGTAGCTTCCCCTAGTAGATACCCCCTGATTGATTTCATTTTGAAATCATTGCAATCGCTAGAAATTTGTTATAGCTCGAGTGTAAAAAATAAAACTTTCAGAAACCTTTTAGGTAGCAACTGTTTTATTTATTGTTGAGGCTAGGACCATTTACGACAATTGCTCAAAAATTGGTTTCTGACCACATGTTAAATAGTTAACTACCATGATTATAATTCAGCTAATTCCTGATTTGAATTTGACTGAATTCAATTTCTAGCACAATCCTGAATGTGTCTATATTTAATTGATGTGATTTTTAAATTAATAATTAGCTTATTTTAACACTTTAACTGAAAAATTTAAGTTAACGGTGGCTTTTAATTTTTACGGCGTTGGCTAGAATGGCGGTTAATCGGGTTACCAAATGTTTACTTTAAATTTTAACAGTTTAGGGTTGCCATTATTTCTTATATCGAGGGCTTCTTTGTTTTTCATCCATAAGAGGAATTTTTTCATACATAAAAGATCCAAACCAATGAGATAGAAAAATTTAATGGAATATACATTAAAGCGTCGCCTTTAAATTTGATAGAAGCTTTTTTAATTCGTAGGAAAATTTCAAACCAGTTGAAATATTGATTATTTTTTATCCTTTTTTGATTTAATTTCATCCAAGCCCCCTAAAAACTATAATTAAACTTTAATTCCCATGAATTCCAATTAAAATGAAAATAAAAACTTGATTTATGGATTAATTTCTGGTTTCAATCAAAAAATAACATGAATTTATCATTGTCCCTACTAATAATAATGATAATCATAATAATTTATTTAATGACTATTCTCATTTAACCCTTTTTTCTCTCTACAAATTTAATATATCCGACTAAGATCATGATTATATATTATTTTTTTTGCCTCTCATAGTATAAACCATCAATTTTCATCGTTGCTCGACCATAAAATAATGAGAATAAGAAAATATAAAATTTCATGTCATCTCATCTCTTGATTCGTTGTTTGCTGTAATATAAAAATATCTAATCCTTATGTTAAAAAAAAGTTTAAGAGACATCAACAAAAATAAAAAGCTTTATATTATATTGTGTTTTGCAAATGGGTGTGTGCAAAAAGCATCATTTCTATTGTGCAATTTTTTTTATGGTGGTTGTTTTTCGTTTGACATTCCATGCGAGACTTTTGCTTTACAATTTTTTAATTTCTTACCTATGACCGTCACATCTCCACTTCTCCTCGCACTATGACCCTGTTTATTTCTCGCCCAGCACGTGTATTGACCAGAATCTGTTGCTTTTTGTACTGGATCAATCACCAGCATTCCATCTGGATGAACTTTTTGTCGAATATCATCGGGCAATTCACGTCCATTACGTTCCCAGTGAATTTCCTCAATTGGATATCCAGCTACAGGGCATTTTAAGTGAAGTGCTTCACCAGCCACCGCAGTAACGGGTGGAATTAATCGGATATATGGCAATCCTTTTTGATTACATGGTTGATATATTTTAAGTTGCGATAATAAAAATATAAAGAAAAAGTGTGGAAAGAGAGTTAAATTATGGTTCATTTCTAATTAATTTATTTATTTGTCTTTATAGTACTATTAAAAATATACATTTTCATGTTCTTAATGAAATGAAATATCTTCCTTACTTACCATACACATTCAATCTAGCTGAGTGTGAAACTTTGCCTGCTCTATTTTCGGCTGTACACTTGTATTCACCAGCATCTTCAACCATTACGTGACTTATATTAACATGGCTTATAACATCACCATGTATTGTTACGTATTGCCCTTTCATAAATCTGAGTGAGAATGGTAAAATATGTGTTTTGCGCGTTGATGATGGTGTGATGTTATAATTGATGTGAAGACGAAGTAAAAGGAGAAGAAAAAGGAAAAAATATAGTGACTTTATTAAAACGGTTCTTTTTTAATTGTGCAATTTGTGAAGTTCTTAGAAGCAAGCAAGTAAAATAAAAGGAAAATTAGAAAAGGAGGAAAATTGCTTGCCTTGGTTAATGAGCAGATAAAATAAATTTTTATTACTTGGAGTCATGGTAAATGTTATATTATGAATTTTTATGGATAAATAAACTTGAATTAGCGTACTCACCTTCCATTTTGAGGCAAATCAAATCCATCCAGCGTCCATTTGATATGCGGTGTCGGATTTCCCGTTGCTGAGCATTTCAATGACACAGCCGGACCTGGTTGCAATGTTTGCTCAATAAAACTATAAATTAACGTTGGTGGTGCATCACCAAGTTGAAGCTCAGCCGATGCTTGGAACGTATCACCTTCAGTTCGTCGTACAACACACTGATACATTCCCTTATCTTCCCTGCTAACGCTCGTCACCATCAATGTATCACCAATACGACCTGAACTTGGCAACTGTCGCCCATCTTTGAACCATGTAATGTGTTGCATTGACACAGGTTGTCCATTTGATGTGACAACACAACGAAAATCAGCTGATCCTCCCATATTGACACTCAACACATTTGGCACAATTTCAACGTGGAGTGGTGCTGACACAGTTAATCTCAAATCAGCACTTGCCTCACCCCCGGCATTTGCCGAAGTGCATTTGTACACCCCTGAATCTGAAGTTGTTACTGCTTCAATTGCTAGCACTGGACCAAGAAGACGCATTCTCGGACCTGTCATAACAGGAACTGCTTCGGAACCGCTGTACTGATACCAGTGGTATTCGGGTGCGGGACATCCTTGAGCAAGACAAAGCAAAACGGCGCCTTCATCTTGTGACACTGATACATGGGATGTGTGTTCAACGATACTAGGGGACATGAGGGCTCGGTGATCTATTTCAATTGAAATTTAATTTAAATATAAATCAAAATTTGCAATTCAATTCATTTTAATTTACCATTAACTCTGACTTTAGTTGCCGCACTAACAACAACTTGTCGCGTCAATCGATGCATTGTCCGACACTTGTATGATGCGAATCTATCATTGTACTCTAAATTATGTATTAAAAGTTCACCCGTTGGAAGAAGGTGGAATTTGCCATCTAATTTACAAGGAAATTTAATTAAAATTACAAACAAAATTAAAATGCGAAAAAAATCTCACCTCCTTGTAATGAAGGATAAATATAAAATGCAGGCTCCTGTACCCACGACACTACTCTTACTAATTCTTTTACAAAATTTGGCACAACACATCGTAATATTGCCGTACATCCTCTTGATGCGGCCAATATTTCCACTTCAACTTTATAAGCTTGTGCTACCACTGGATAGTTTGCATTTGAAATTAAAATAAACAACAAAAAAAAAATGAATAAAATATCATTTTCAGTACATTTTTATTATTACTATGGCTGCCATGCCAGAATTTAATCCTAAAGTGATATTAGAATTAAAATAAAAAAAGAGGAACATTTAAAACTGGACATACACACATTTAACATTTAATATTTTTCATGTGATATCATTGTAGAGATATTATAAAATACATTTTAAATGTACACAGAGAGAATTATTTAACGTTTGCTTCTGTAATTCTCCGTTTTTTTCAAACATAATCCAAATAGATAGAGGAAAAGACAACAAACAACACCAGAGGCTAGATTAGAAAATTGTCGTTTAAGCTTAATACCTTTGATTTAAGTACATTAAATTTTATTTGTTCAGTTTTTTATACATATATAAAAAGTTTGCCATGACCCCATACTCGTTTTTTGTGTGTGTTATATTAAATGGCAAAATTGTTTAGCAATGATTAGTATTTTTTTCGATGTTCTCAAACTCAGTGAATATCCATTATTTATACACTACTTGCTTACTTTAACATCATTTGAATGTGAATCAGGTACAAAATCTACATACTAAATCACCGATTACAAAAAAAAAAAATTATAGACACACACACACACTTCCCATTTTGTCTTGGATCTTTTTTTTTCCTTACACGTTACCTGACATACATTTTTTTTTCTTATATGTTTTTTTTTCTTTTATTATTTTTTTTTTTGATGTAGGTAACACGCATTAAAAGAATTACAGATCGACAATGTAAGGAAAAAGGATGGAGAAAAAGTAATCACGTGAAATATTTTATGTACTCTGCATTTTTTTTTCTTATTTTCATGCTTAATGCTTCAAAAACATCATTACTTAAGAGTTAATGCAATACCTCTTCTTACAGAACACGATATTATGAAATTTTTTGTTTTCTTGGAAAGGAAAATGTGCTTCAATTAAGAGAAAAATACAAAACAATGAAATTTGAGACGAGAATTGCAGAATGTGAATTATTTTTTTTTAATGATGTCATCAATATGGTTCAATTTGGCTTTGATTGAGGTTTAAGATTGATGGATTACATTTGAAATTTTAATGACATCAGAATATTTGCAGAAAGGGAGAGAGAAGCGATGAAAGAGAGAGGGAGAGATGAAAAAATTCTCTTGAAATGAGCTGACATTTAAAAAGAGATGAATTTCATTCATTTTCAGGGCATTTCACAAAGAAAAATGCAAGTATTGCGGGCGCTCATAAACCACACTCGTCAGAATTTTCAAAATGGCAGAATTTTACAAAATGGCGGAGTATTTCAAATACAGTCAAGTCTCAATATAGTAAAAAATAAGTACAGCTTGATTAATAAGTAATGATTCTATTTAATGAAAAATCAGTATCTATAGAAATTGTAGACCCATTGAGACTTACTTGTCAATATATAGAATCAGCTTATTTTTCACTATATGGAGGCTTGACTGTAGTACAATTTTTCCACATGGCTCACTCTCAACCCACTCAGTGCACAGTAGTCTGTCTTCTTATAAAACTCGGTCATAATTTTTTTTTTAAGTTGAAAACTCCTAACAGTGTTTGTCAATTCACCTGGTGTACTTCCAAAGCCACAAAATCAAAATTTATTAACATATCAAAATTTCCGCACCCACCAGATGGCGCTGGTGGCCATTTTTGTGATTTTTTGTCGGTTTTAAGACTTTCCTGAAAAATTTAAAAAGAGCACTGGTCTGGTGCCTACTGGTCTTGGGTTGAGATGTTGAAATTTTTGAAATTGTAAAGTTTTTTCGAATCGTCGAATTTTTACAAATGGTCGAATTCTTCAAAAGGATCTCTGACTAAACTCTATCTACACAAATGCGCTCGTGTATATCGTTCACGATCACGATCGTCATATTTTTCTCCATTTCATTAAAATTTGAGTCGGCATTAAACATTTAAATAATTACTTTTTCATGTTAATTTTTATTTTTGCCCTCCTCACTTTTTTTTCTCTCTCATTTTCTCATTGAAAACCACGGAACTTTATAATGATTTTTATACGAACAAAAGGATTTAAATACATTTAACACTCAAGCATATTACTTTGTTTTGCTTAAACACGGTGGGGATTTGTGTGCTTTGATCTTGGTACTTATCCTAGGTTTATATTCTTTTCATTCTGCATGCAAAAAGGGATGAAATTCAAAAGCAAAGGGTTTTTTTCGCTTTTATTTCAAGGAATTTTTTATTATTAGAAAATAATAGAGTAAAAGGAAAGTACACAGGAATAGCATAAAATTTTGTGGTAAATCTATCCTCATTATTATTCTTTGAAAATTATCATATTTTTTCTAGCGGTGTTTTTTTTTTAAATTTTTTACTTTGTAAATGAAAAAAGTAATCTAACTAAGTGTGTGTTTATGATGTTAATAATAACGGAAAAAAAAATTTAAATGAGAAGTTGAGTCCATTTAATTTTTTTGTAATGCAAATCATTTCAACGCCAATATTCGCTTCAAATACAAGTCAGCCATATATTTTCTTATCGATTAACTGTACGAAATTGTAAATTTCAACGTTTTGATACTGTAGCGCCATCTATTGCCTTCGTTTGAAACTTAAACCGTTTAAATTTAATTTCATATATTTCTGTAGCATAAAAATTTGAATTTAATCCCTCATGTTAATCATAATTTTAAAAAAATGAAACTTTTATGCAGATTCAATTAAAATTTGACTTATAACAAGTAAAATTAGCACATTTGATTGGCATTGCAGACAAAAAGTTTATTTTCATTTAACCGCATACCACAGGGAATTGTAGTTCAAATAGTTAAATTTATTTTAAAATAAAACTAATGTGCTGTTACCTTAAAGTCGTTAAAACAGTCATATAATTTTGAAAATCCTTCTTCTTTTATATGTTTATATTTTATGATGTAATCCCTGTTTATTAAACATGAAAAACATGAAAGTAATTTTACGATGGACAATATTTAACTATTAAAATACACACACACACACACACACACAGACGATAAAATACATAAATTTTTAGAATTTAGTGCGCATGTAATGAAAAATAACAATTAAAATGTTTCAGTCGAGTGATGTGAAACAAAATTTAATTTTACCTTACACAACAAATAATAAAATGTGTTTGTAATACAAAATCTGACAATGAAGGGAAAATAATTGTTATGGATGCTGGGAAAAGGAGAGAGGCAAAAAAATTGAATTCATTTTTTAGCTTAACAATAAAAAAAATAGGGAATTGTTGTTCGACCGACACACACACACACACACAGAAAACACAAAAACAAAAGATAATAATACACATTTATAAGTAAATGGCAAAATGTATTTTCTATTCATTTCAATTCAACCGTTTTATATAGATTTTGTTTTTGTTTTGTTATTGTGTTTTGCCCAAGTATGAAACAAGACAATTTGAATGAGGGAAAATAAAAATCTATATGATGCTGGAAAATTGTTTCTCTGTTATAATTTTATTTCATTAAAACTAGACAGTGATGCTATGACATGAAAAGAGAATGGACATTTTTTTTGAAAATAAATAACCAGGCGTTTCCATTAAAAACTATTAATTTAACTTCATTTCACAGTAAAACCAGGCGTTTCCTAATTTTAATATTAAAATGTCATATTACATCGATGGGATCCAAGTCAATGTAAATGAAGATCGATTCTTTTCTGATATTATTGACATTGTCATCTCATTTTGTCTCTGCCTATATCGGCATAAGCATCAGCATCATCATCCAAGTTAATCAAAATTGAAATTCAGTGTTCTTTCTTATTTGTAAACTTTTTACACTCATTTTACATTTCAAAAAATTGTTACACAACGACCCATTCATGTTTCGAATGTTAAAAAAAGACAATAATGACAGCTTTCATAAGGAAGATGAAAATGGAAAACAACCAAAGTAATAAGAAAAACAACAACAAAAATATTAAACAAGAAATCGTGATACAACACAATAAAAATTTCATTGTGTAACAATTTCTGTGTGTAAATGAAATGTAATAATAATATAAAATAAAAATGAAAATGAATGAAAAAAATAGAATTACATGGAAGTGTAAGTGAAAGGAGGGTGATTCACTCTGGATTTAGTTATAATCTGCTATGTTGTAATATAATCTGTTTCATAGGAAAATAAAAAGTATTTTATAATTAAATTGTTTGTAAGTAAATGATGCGAGACATTCCAGTCCTAATAATAGTAATTTTATATTTATAACATAATATCTCTACAAAATTCACACACATAACCATTAAAAAAAGGGCATGCTGTTTTATTTTATATATGGATATTTTTCGTGATGTAACAGTATTAAAATAAAATTAACTTTGATTTTACCTGCTCGTACTTGTACGTCCCTTGATATCACACGACCCACTGAATTGGAAGCAACACACCGATAAATCGTACTATGGATATCTTGACGATAAGCTGATGCTGGAAATGGTAGTAAAACAAGTGTTCCATTACGATGCACTCGTCGTACACCGCCAACATCTCCAACACTTGTTCCGTCCACAGACAACCAGTCAATTGTTGGCTGGGGACTTCCAGTAGCTGAGCAGTCAAGCCAACCACCTGACGAATTTGAAAATTCTAATTTTGATGGTGGCTCCATGACAAATGCTGGGCCACGTAGGTGAGAATCAAAGGCAGAAATTTGTTCTGTAATTAAAAAGAGAGAAAAATTTTTAAATTAATTTCTTTTATGAAAATAGTTATGCTTTTTATTATTACAGAGTACAGTGCTCTAGTTTCATGATACAATTAAAAATTAAAAAAAAAAATACCGAAAAAAAAGTTTTACTACCAGCAATAATTGGAGTGAAGTAAGACAAAAAAATGCAGTAAAAACAGTAATTAAAACAATATTTAAAGCGTACTTTTGACCAAGATGAATTCAAAAAACTCAATAATTTTGAAAAATTTTAAGATTATGAAAAACCTTGATGATTTTGCAAAATTTTAAGGGTTTCAATGGTTTTGAAAAATTCAAGGGTTTTGAAAAACTTGATGATTTTGAAAAATTTGAAGGGTTTTCAATGGTTTTAAAAAATTCAAGGTTTTTGAAAAACGTGATGATTTTGCAAAATTCAAGGTTTAAAAAAAGTTGTCGCAGACAGACAGCAAATCAACATAAAAGGACTAGAAAGTGTCTGAAACAGATTGACAAACAATTTATTCAAAAAGGTTGTTAAACCTTAGGAGGGACAACCCCCGCTATGCCGATTCATTAAATCGCCCTTAAAAATGTTGTTTTATAAAAAAAATTCAAAAGCAACGATTTTTGGCATACTATGGATAAAAAAATAACCTGAAACTTTTTTTTCATACCTCATTTTTCACAATATAAGATTTTTTTTTTATTTTTATTTCAAATAGTTTTTTCATTCACTCTTTCATTCATCCTTGAGTTTATGATCCCAATTTAATTGGGAAAGTTTGAAAATTAAAATACAAACAAAAAAAATATTTTTAAAAACAAGTTTTTTTTCATTGCAAACAGTAAAAACGAACAAAAAAGAAAACTACTTCAAAGTTTTTATTTTTTCATTTCCTCTGTGCATTCAATTCATGAAAAGGTTTTTTTTGGACTAATTTTCCATTTTATTAAGATGAAAAAATGGGTTTAAATAATGGTCAAAAGTAAATGAATATGGATTTTAAGCAATTTCAATTTCTGGCGCTTTTTTCACTTAAAAATGAATGAAAAAAATGTTGAAAAAGTTTTCAATGGTTCTCATCATTATTTTCATCCAATTTTATTTAAATGAACGTTTTCAGACAAAAAAAAAATAATTTCATCGCATTTTTAATTCAATTAAGACGATTTTTGGTAGTGCCTGTGAGTGTAAATTAAAAATTTTATTTAATTCAATCTTTATTAAGATCGAATTGAATAAAAAACTCACTTTTTTCTGGGAATTAATATAATTACAATTCATTTCAATGAAAATTTCCTAATAAATTATGATAAACATGTTTCAAAGCCCTAGTAATATGTGATAATTTCAAGTTAATCTCCTAAATTTGTCAAAATCCTTAAACAAAACACAAAAAAGGCACCATTTTGACATAAAAACATAACAATTTCATTATTTAAGAAGCTTAATTGATGGGAAAATATCTCATTTTTACATTTGGATGAATGTTAACGAATAATTATCATAATAGACATACACACACACACACATACACACACACACATACGGATATATTTATATAAAAAAAGTTTTTTGTGTGTTTTGTTAAATAAGGCAAACAAAAATCATGTTAAGAGATATTTTTAAAGAGAGAAGGAAAAGTTGTTTGATGTGAAAATGAGACAAGACACGCAAATTTGATTTGAAAAAGTTTTAATTTGCTATTTTTAAGTGAAAATGATACGTTTTCAAGACAAATTATTATTTCAAGGTTTTATTTTTCTACTTCGATTGATTTGAAATTGAAGGTGAAAATTTCTTATTTTTCATTTTCATATAAATTTCGATCACAGAATTTCACTGAATGAACTCAAATTTCATATTTTATCCATAAATTAAGTAAAATGTGCAGAAAAAAAATCATTTTTGGCACAGATATTTATCATTATGCATGTGATTGTTTGCCTGATACAACAAAAAAAGGTGAAATACAATGAAAATTGAGATGAGAAATAAATAAAAACACACACAAAAAAAAGATTACCCTCCTTTTGACCTAAATACCTGTATCGAATAAACTGACCAAAAACGTATGTTCTTTTGTGTGTGTGTGAATATACAATTTATGCATAATAACTAAAGGGAAAATCATTCGACCGAACAGCTTTGGGTGTATATGTATGTGTTTTGTCCTCCTGTTTTGTTTGAATATGACCTATTCTTAGTAAAAAGTCATATCAAAAAAAAAAAGTTAGAAATCATCTAATTTAGCTTTTTCATCCGAAAGGAAACCAAGAAAAATGAATTTTCTTCTTTGGTCATAACTCTCTAATTCCACTCTTTGACCCCACAGGAGCCATTGAATGTTCAAAAAATGCCCAAAAAGGCAAAACTAAAGATATAGGTCTAACCCACTTCCACTAGGCCTAGGGAAAACACTAATATATGAAAACGGAAGAGAATTTTCCAACTTAAATGTATCTTTTCTTAGTTTTTTTCACTTTAGAGTAAAATATCCCTGAAAATTTGGATTTTGTCGATCAATCATTTTTTTTAAACAATTATTGACCAAAAATGATGTATAAGTCCACAAAATTCGCGGGAGATCATCATTTTTCACGAAAAAGTGGAAAATTTTGTTCTAGATCTTGTAGATCACATTGAGCTATTGCGATTTAAGTATTTATTTTTTCTTCTAGCATTCAAAATGAGGTAGCTATGAGGCTTGAAAAATTGAGCCTGAAAAGCGCCCTAAAAGGTTGTTCTGCAGGGAAATTGAAAATTTTATAGTATTTTCTGTTTTGACAATCAAAGAATATCCAAATATAAAAAAATGGGTAAAATCCCGAATGATCCCCCTCGAATTTTGTGGACTTATACATCATTTTTGGTCAATAATTGTTAAAAAAAATCTTTGATCGACAAAATCCAAATTTTCAGGGATATTTTACTCTAAAGTGGGAAAATCTAAGAAAAGATACATTTAACTTGGAAAATTCTCTTCCGTTTTCATATATTAGTGTTTTCCCTAGGCCTAGTGGAAGTGGGTTAGACCTATATCTTTAGTTTGGCCTTTTTGGGCATTTTTTTAACATTCAATGGCTCCTGTGGGGTCAAAGAGTGGAATTAGAGAGTTATGACCAAAGAAGAAAATTCATTTTTCTTGGTTTCCTTTCGGATAAAAAGGCTAAATTATATGATTTCTAAAAATTTTTTTTTGATATGACTTTTTACTAAGAATAGGTCATATTCAAAATTTATTGTACAAAATACATAAATTTTAGAAAATGCATCCTTGTATGAAAATGTTAGTCTCTTATATGTTGACTCAGCCATTAATTTTGGCAATATTTTGTGCACATTGTACACATCATACCTTAGATTTGACTAATTGTTCAAATATCCTTGTTTTAAACCATTCCTTTAAAATTAAATCAATATTTTTCATTTTGACTCTAAGAAAAGTGATGAAATTTCATCAAATTATTTGACATATTTTTTCCTGAAATTACTGATGCTGTATTAAAACGAAATTCGAAGAATTGATTTAAGTTAACTTGGTGTTATTTTTTCATATAACGTTATTTTTGTGATAAAATAAGGATAAGCCATAAATTAGGATAAAATCAAATTTACGTCAGTTTATGTTATTTCTAATTTATATTTTATTTATTCACTGACCCACAATCTGTGTAAATGGTGTGCGATACAGAGACAATGTGAATAATGATAATTAATTAGAGAATAAAGATAAATATTGAGGTCCTTAAAATCAATATAAATATAATTAGCAATTTTGTGATTTATTTATATGAATGTGTTCATGTTCATTATGTGTGTGTGTGTATGTTTTTTGGAAACACAGGAGATAATCAAAATAAATGTGCCAAAAAAGTGTTATAATTATCATTTTTGTTTATTATCTGAAGCTTAATCAATTTGTTTTAGGGATTGCTTTCTAAAATAATTGAAGCACGATAAATTGAAAGGATTTTCTTGTTTTTATGAACTGTGTGACATTTTAATGGTCATTTATTTTTTATTATTTTATTTAATGGTAGGTAGAAATGGTCAATTTACTAATTTAAATTTCAAATCTAGCTTAAAATAAATGGAACGGTTCACAATAGGACCCGTAAGGACCGCGATGGAGCCTTTTTCATATCTATCTAAATGGGATGGTACCAAAAAGCCACATTTGAGTTCAGATCTTTAAGACGAGGTCTACCGAGAACATGTTCACAGTAATTGTACGCAGATTTCCAAGATTACCACAGCCGCTTTATATTTGAGCTTCTTGTAATCCGTAATCCATCATTCTGTATGTATTAGTGTTGTCTTATTTCTCAGATCTACACATAAAACGAAACAGAAGCCCACTAGACCTTCATTCTAAGTTGAAAACGCCCCGCAAAGAGCCCCGCAGTATATACATAGACTAAAAGAGTGTCCATAATATTCGAAATTTTTATCCACATTAACAGGAAATGCGTTAAAAATGACATTCATCAAAAACCCCGTAAGCTGTAATCAAAGATCTCCGTCTCCGGACCAAGTCAATTTGTACTGCGGGGCGTTTTCAATTTTCAGTGTTCACTTAAAACTAATCAGGCATGACACCAAAGGACAGAAAACTTCTATGGATGTATCTGCAGCTTTTTCATTTTAATTTACAGTGTAAGTTTTTCAGGGAAGTCAATCCTAAATAGTGTTGGGCGTTTCTCTCTTTATATTTGTCTGTTAATTCTCATTCCTTATACCAAAGTTCTGCGTCACAGGGGTTCGAGATTTTTGGATGCTAGTACGTCTCATTGCACCTCCCAAAGGCACGTTGTATATTAGTGAAGTTTAAAATCTTGTCCAAGCTCTGTTTTGGTCATAAAAGATTCCGAAACTTCATTTCCAAGTCTTATTTTTATCCTGGATTTATGAAAAGTCATAGCTACTTACATCAGATCATATTTGCAGGTGGACTAATAAGCCTGCACTCAGGCCATCAGTCAGGCCCATTGAGCATTCTCGTTATCATCATCCGAGGGACTTAGCTTTTATCCTGTCATCCCAAGCAGTTGCCACCTTTATCTAGCCTTTAACTCAAATTCAGTAGCCGGAAAAAGGAACATTTGAGATTGTATAGTTTAATAGCTGGAACGAGAATCGAACTGCCAACCTTAAGATTGATAGTCCAAAACGCTAACCACTGCACCGTACAATCCCCAAAAAAAACTAGTCGTATAAGTTTATGATCAAAGTCTAATTCTTTCATTACCACAAACAGCTCACTGTGCTTGACTTTATAGTTAGCTGCCTTGAAATCAACTTAGAGTTGATATGTTTAGACATTGAATTTTGAGCCATTCTACTTTTAATAAGATTGATGTTAAAGATCTGATCCGTTATAGACCGATCTCGTCTTAAACCACATTAGAGAGCTCTGTCATGATTTTGAAAGGTTTTCAGTTGAATGGAATTTTCATTATGAACCGTGTGACAATTTTTCCAATTGCTTTTGACAACGATACTCACTTAAAATTAAATTATATTAAGAAAATCCTTTTATTTTCCATTTTCTATTCATTTCAAATAAAAATAACAATTCTCGAATCATTAAAAGTAATCGCCTGTAATGATCAATAAATATTCATCAACAAACAAATGACAACATTTTAGAAACAAACCAAATGAGACATCTCACCACCCACACAAACAATTTCAAAAGAATTTACATACAAAAAAGAAAAATAAAATAAAAATTAGAGATAAAAAAAGCTCATTTACATAAAATTACACAGCTTAACAAAATAAAATCGATGTGCTTGCTTTGAAAAATCCCGAAACACGTCAAAAAGATTTTTGAATCCTGATTATTTTCCACTTTGAAATTTTAAAATTCACTGATTCGTGTTTGTTTTATGAAATAATGAAATTTGTATGGAAAAGAGCCATTTTCCCTTTAAGTTCAAATTATTAAATATCAAAATTTAAACTTTTCTGAAGTTAATTTTATTTCAAAGTGTCAAGTAATTTATATCGTTGGAAAGAAGGCAAAAAAGGCTAACAGAAAATATAAATTTTAATATAGTTTGCCCAATTATATTGGGCTCTTTCAGGCTAAAAATTAAAAAAAAGGAAAAATACTTTTTTTTTTGTATTTTTTGAACCATATTTAATATAAATCGAATATTATGCGGGCTTATTATGATAAAATTTATATTTTCTGTTAGCTCTTTTTGCCTTCTTCCCAACGATATTAATTACTTGACACTTTGAAACAAAATTAACTTCAGAAAAGCTTAAACTTTGATATGTAATAATTTGAACTTAAAGGGAAAATGGCTCTTTTCCATAGAAATTTCATTATTTCATAAAACAAACACGAATCAGTGAATTTTAAAATTTCAAAGTGGAAAATAATCAGGATTCAAAAATCTTTTTGACGTGTTTCGGGATTTCTCAAAGCAAGCACATCGATTTTATTTTGTTAAGCTGTGTTATCATAAAATCTTTTAAATATAATTGACATAAAATTCAACTTTTATTTTTATATTATTTTAACATCTCAATACAAGACAACCTTAATTTATTATGTAAATGACAATAATCTGCGATATAATTTCACACAAAAGACAGGCAAATCTAGGACTTGTTCATTTAAATTTAATTTTAATATTAAATACTTACCAACAGTATTGCATATATAATAATAAACTATGATAAATCCAAATATAAAATGTGAATTCTTCATTCTGTAAGTTAGTTGAAGCATTTTTAAATGCATCGGAGTTAATTATTTTTATTTTGTATATGATTGAATTTTTCTTCAATTTCTTTCAATTTTTAATTATTTCATTCTTTATTCAATTTAATTTAATTTTAATTTTTATCTAAAGTGATTGAATTTAATTTTTTTTAACATTTTTCTTCATTTTTAAATTCAATTTCAATCTTTTTCTTTTTTTCAGTGAATGCTCGCTTCTTGTTTGTATGCTAATCACTTGAAATTCCGTTGAAATTGCATACAATTACTGTGTCACTTGTACATTTCACTGTCATTTATTTAGTCTGAATTTCCATCTACATTTAATTATGTAACTAAATTTCTCTATTCAATTAAATGTTATAAAATAGCTGTAGAAGTGTGAGATTTAATTGGTTTTGTTGTTAGTATCATTACATTTTACATTACACATGTGTATGTGAAAAGAAAATTTGCTTTTATTTAAAAGTTTTCTTTTATGATAATTTAAACACTTTTTAATAACTTTTCAAACTATGTATGTGTGTATTTTTAGATGCGCTCTATATGAATTGTGGTGAAAAAAAATAATATAAACTGTTATTTGAATAAAGTTTAAAGTTTTTCATATTTTGTGCCAAGTGGGAGTAAGTGAGATCTCTTTTTAAAGTTATTTTGCATGATAAGTTTTTCCATTTATATTCAATTATTTTGGTAAAGAAAAGTTTTGCATTTATTTAATAATGCTCTGGTAATTATGGTTGAAAAACATTTGAATAGGAATTTAGAGCAAAAATGAGTGGAAATTGAAATTTGAGTGCCACTGAAAAAAAAAGAAATCAGTAAATTTAAAATCGAGAACCAGAAAGCTAAACAAAAATGAGTGGAAATTTATAATTGAGTGCCACTGAAAATTTAAAACCAGTAAATTTAAAATCGAGAACCCGAAAGCTAAATAAAAATGAGTGAAAATTGATAAATGAGTGCCACTGAAAAAAATTAGAATCCAGTAAATGTAAAATCGAGAACCAGAAAGCTAACTAAAATGAGTGGAAATTTATATTTGAAAATTTGAATCTAGTAAATTTTAAATCGAGAACCAGAAAGCTAAACACAATGAGTGGAAATTGAAATTTAAGTGTCACTGAAAATTTAAAACCAGTAAATTTAAAATCGAGAACCTAAGCAAAATGAGTGGAAATTGATAAATGAGTGCGATTGAAAAAATTGAAATCCAGTAAATTTAAAATCAAGAACCAGAAAGCTAAACAAAAATGAGTAGAAATTTATAATTGAGTGCCACTGAAAATAGAAACCAGTAAATTTTAAATCGAGAACCAGAAAGCTAAACAAAAATGAGTGGAAATTTATAACTGAGTGCCACTAAAAAATTAAAATCCAGTAAATGGAAAATCGAGAACCAGAAAGCTAAATAAAAATGAGTGGAAATTTATAACTGAGTGCCACTAAAAAATTAAAATCCAGTAAATGGAAAATCGAGAACCAGAAAGCTAAATTAAAATGAGTGGAAATTGTGAAATGAGTGCCATTGAAAATTAGAAACCTGTAAATTTAAAATCGAAAACCAGAAAGCTAAACAAAAATGAGTGCAAATTGATAAGTGAGTTCCTTTCAATGACGAAAATGATTTATAAATTAATTGTCATAGTCGACAGAATAATTTCACTTTAATTAACATTTTCACATGACGTGACTCCAAATTGGCACATATTTGTTCAAATTTTAATTCGAATTTTATTCAACAGTAAAATAAAATTATAACTCAAAACATATTTTTTCTTATCATTTTCATATTTCATTCATATGATATGAAAAATTTATAACTAGGATACCAATTTTATATGCTTGAATAAAAAAATAAAAGAAAAACCAGTAGAAACTAGAAAAAGCAGAGACAAAAATAAAACAATTGAATGGATTTGAATCAGAGATATGAATTGAATCGTGTTTTTTCCTTTTATTTTATTTTTTTCTCTACACTTGACTGGAATGCATTAAATTGGCATACTTTGCTACTCTTCTTTTATATTTTCATTCTTAATCCGTATAAGTACAATTTTTTTTTATATCATCATTATAACTATCATTCCTATTCACATTTATTTTTTCCTTGACTCTTACTTGTTGTTATCCACTTGTTTGGTTATTAAACCGAGTCATCGAGCATTTTTAACATTTTTTCTTTTTTTTTACATTAACAAGGATAATTAGTGATTTATCTCATCCATGCTCTTATATTTTTTTTCAATTTAAATTTCATGATCATGTTCACACTTTATAAAGATTCTTATCAGATTTAAAACAATTCTGCTTGAATCTTAATTCAAATCAAATCAAATTGAAATGAGATTCCAATTCATTTCGTTTTTTTACACTTTTATTATCAAATCATATCATTATTGTAATTTAATTTTATCCAAATATTTTTTTTAAACGATTTTCATTTTCACAGAATTTTTGATTATGATGATGATGATCTGTGTATGATTTTTTTTTTGAATTTTATCTTCTATATGAAAAAACACCACAAACTTGAAAATTATTGCATTTGGCTATTTCACTATAACTATAACTCTATATGAAATTTATTATGTTCTCACTTTAAATGTTTATACATTGTGAGTATGATATACGTACGTGTGTGTGTGTGTAGCTGTGTGATGTGTATGAATAATAAATATAAAAAAAATCCGGCAACTAACTTTTGTGCAATCACGATCTTTACAGATTGGCATTTACTCGAAGACTGAAAGAGTCGGTGAACCTTTATGATATAAGCCGACAATATTTTTTGGTATGAATGTGTGTGTATGCATTTTAACATGTGATATGGTAACATGTTGCAAATAAGTTTTGTATCGATGGAAATCGCATACGTTCTATTACAAAATTTTCCTTTTTCGTGTCTCTTTCTCTCTCATTTTTAGTAAATTCTCTGAAAATGAAATTTAAATGAGAGAGGTGATTTTCCTTATCGTGTGTGTGTGCAAAGGAATTTCCTTTATAGCTATGAGCCTATGTGTGTGTGAATTGTATAGTATTATATGAACATTTTTTTTACTGATTTGTTGTTCTAAGTGAACGGGTGTATTTATTTGTGAGATTTGTATTGCATTTAACTATTTTGGTAGACATACGACGTGAATTTCTCGTTCTTATGAAAAAAATCATAATAATAACAAAATAGTGGTCATAGAAAAACTTTTTTAATAAAAATCTTAAAAATCAATATGAAGTGATTAACTGATCAAATTTTTTGAATTTCGATCTCAAGCCCTCAACGTCTCATTTCATGTTAAGGATCCGAACTTATTGTCATGAAAATGAATTTCTGTCCCACTGTGTGTTTGTGTGTCTAAACACATAAAGATGACATAATAATATACTACTTTTTTTTTCTCCTAGGCAGAATATAAAAGGCTCTCGCATGCACACACACACACACACACACACACACACAGTAAATGTACATTTTAATCGGCGTCATAAATCTTAGTTGCTGACAAAATTTGATGTACACATCTCAGTTTGTTATGTTGTTATTGTAGTTGTTGTTGCTGTTTGAGACGATGATGTCGTTCTGAGTTTGAAGCAATAATTAAAGCTCATCGTACACGTACACACACACACACGTATTCATAGAACTAGAATGGATTTTTCAAAAGGGAATGAGTGACAATGATGAAAACGTTCGTATTTTTGTTGTTTATGCTTTGAGGCTGGATAATATTATGAAAAAAATTACTGTGTGTGTCTGTATGCTTTTTATATGTACGTACAAAAAGTTACTTGCATTTATGATGTTAAATGTGAAACATAAAACCAGTGAGATGTGGTATTATGTCATAAAAAGTGGAGATTTACTTGGAAATGAGAAATATTGTGATGAAATTACATCAATGTGCATGGGACGACAAACAGACATCATTTCAAAAGTGGGTGTAATTTAATTCCTTTTGCATCATCATAATCATCATCGCCATCCTTAACCACAAATGTCAGTACATCACCCATATATCTTCTGCATTTAATGCATATAATGAGGTGAGTATCTGTTTGTATGCTTATTCAAATAAATGAGACAACTTATACTTCCATAAAATGTGCGGGCAATGCACTGACTTTAAGTATCATTATAAAAATTTCTATAGAAATGCATCCTTCATTGTAAAATGTAAAACCTACATTAATTTCATTCATTCTTCATTCAGAATTCGTTCGAAATAAAATACTATAAAATACTCATTCCTGTTTTTTTTTTACATTTTATAAAACATACAATTTGATACAATTTCAAAAATGTTATATGTTATAAATACGATACGGTCCATGATACACAAAACTATTATTCAAAAGCTTGTTGTGCAAGAGCAAGATTTATCGATTTACATTTCGCATTTTCAGATACATATCTGTTAGTTATACAAAACATACACAACATATTTTTGTCTCTGTATCCATAGAAAATTCAACGTTTGAAAATTTAACATGCCAGTGAGAAAATGAATAAAGTACCCTTATATTTTGTTGTATAAATTTTTGCCATTCATTATTATATTATTGCATTGAATTGAATACATATTTTGTGTCCGTTTTTCCTCTTTTTTGTTCATATTCATGTGTGTGTGTGTGTGTATATTATTTTATCTGTTTGCAAATGTGTCCGGATTTCAAAAAAAAAATAATAAAAAAAATATTTGATACAGAAAATATAATGAAATGGATATGCATCTGAAATATTTTTTTCATATGTATGAATTTTTTTTGTTAAATTAAATAATATTGTAAATTTAAATTTTTTTCAACAGATAAATACTTTTTAAAAGAAATGTGTCAGAAAATAAATTAAAATGACATTGAGAATGTAACAGTTTGGATTCAGATATTCAATGGAAAAAAGAGAAAGATAAGAGTTTTTTCTGACAAGGAACCAGGCGTTTCCCTTTTGTTCTGATAATGTTAAGAAGAAGCAAATTGATGCGATATTTTATAATTAACCAGGCGTTTCCATTATGGATAAGTCAGTTTTTGTTGAATAACTCTTTTCTTTTTTCCAGAAATGAAATTTTTTTGGGTAGCTTTATTGAAGAGCTTTAAAGACTTTCATGTCCAACGCTCCGTAAAATCAGTTATCCATTGCGAGTTGGCTAGCAGTAAACATATTGTTGGGTAGCTTCATTGAAGAGCTTTAAAGGCTTTCATGTCCAACGCTCCGTAAAATCAGTTATCCATTTCGAGTTGGCTAGCAGTAAACATATTTTTGGGTAGCTTCATTGAAGAGCTTTAAAGACTTTTAAGTCCAACGCTCCGTAAAATCAGTTATCCATTGCGAGTTGGCTAGCAGTAAACATATTGTTGGGTAGCTTCATTGAAGAGCTTTAAAGACTTTCATGTCCAACGCTCCGTAAAATCAGTTATCCATTGCGAGTTGGCTAGCAGTAAGCATATTTTTGGGTAGCTTCATTGAAGAGCTTTAAAGACTTTCATGTCCTACGCTCCGTAAAATCAGCAATCCATTGCGAGTTGGCTAACAGTAAGCATATTTTTGGGTAGCTTCGTTGAAGAACTTTAAAGACTTTGATTTCTATCACTAATCACTTAATTCAAATTCAACCCTTCCATTTCAATAAATATCCATATAAGTACTTATACCCGCATCAAATAAATATCATACCAAAATCACTTATTTCAAAGCAAGTCAATCCCAAATTTTATAATTTATTCCAAGATATTTTGTTACAACACCAAAATCACTTGACGCCTTATGTGCTGTCATCAAAATGTTTAAGCAACAAACCAAAAACCAATTTAATACCTCTTTTAAATGCTTTCGTTATAACAAGATATCAAAACTCACTTTTCTCACATACATTTTATATTTAATTTCATGATGATATTGTTTTTCGTTATCTTACCAAAATTTTATTATTTTGAAAAGACACCAAAACCTCGTATCTTTTTAATGGAAATTGAATCCACTTGTTAGATATGAGATCAAAATTTTACATGGATAGAACTTTTTTTGTAGTATTTTGTTGGTTTTTGATTTGGTTGACGTTGAATTATTGTGTAAGATAAAATCTTGTTTAGCAAAATTCCTTCATTGTGTTGTAAAAGACATATTGAATTTAAGTTATTTTCTTCTCACTCTTTTAAATTGCGGTTTTTATTTTTATACATGGAATGTAAAAAGGGTTTGAAAATGAAATATATTATTATTTTTTTTCTGTAGTTAGACTGGAACATTTCTAGGAAAAAAATGGAATTCGATATATTTTAATTAAAAATATGAAATGAACATACTTCGCTGAATTTTGATGAAATTTTTTCCTGGAAGAGAACTTAAACGTATTAAATTTCATGTCTACTTTAAAATTTAAAATGAGATCAAATGTTAACTTGTTATAGACACAAAAATGTGTCATGAAAAATACCAGAAAAACCCCAAAAATTTAAACTTATCAAATATGTTGAAAAGTAAAGTAATAAAAAAGGAGAAAACCATAAAAAATAAAAAAGGGTGTGATAAAATATGTAATTGATCGAAAAATTAAAATAAATTTAATATTATATATCGATATATAATGAAAATGTGTAATGTAATTCAAAGAGGACACACACAAACAAAATCAACCATGATATATTAAATTTCTCTGAAATTGTTGTACATGTGAAAATGAGGAATACCGATATATTTTGTGTAAAATACGATATTTTTGTAATAAAAACCACAACATACGTGTCTTCACATACTTATTTTGTGCCTCTTGATGTGATGCGATGCCAGTTTTTATAGTGTTTGTGTTGTTTAAAGGGATAGATATATAATATTGGTTTGTAATTGGAGTCACTGTAGTGGCAAAATAGTGTCTGTGTCTATGTGTGTGGTAGTAAAATAAATAAATATTTACATTTTACTAAACCTTTAGAGTACGTGAGTATTATTATTATGGCATTAAAAGAACAGGAAAGCTCCTTTTGAATGAAATTGATTCCTGATTAGACTAAACCGTACTGAGCTCAGAGTTGTAGTTGGTTAGTTCACATGTCATTGTACTCTAGACTATTACCTCAGTCATTTTGACTCTAGAGATCCAATGTGCAAATGCTGCTCTGAACAAGATGAGACTGTTGCACATCTGCTTTGTGTATGTCCCAAGCATGCCAGATTGCGTGGTATCACGCTGGGTAAGTACTTCTTCAGTATTGATTCCATTATAAAAGTGAAGGTACCTGTTCTGCTTAGCTTTCTGAGAAGGTGTGGTCACTTCCCTGAACTAAACCAAGTCTAGTAAACTTTTAATTACTTTAGTTATTTCTCTAGATTTGGTTCCTTCTTCATCAGATATGATGATAAATGGGTATGCACAATGGATCCGTCTGTAGGTCTGAAAGCTGGTTCTCTTCTGTGGATACCGCCCTAGGCATCTGATCTGATCTGAACCCTTCATCTTCATTTTTATAGACATACTAGCCATCTTGTAATGGATTGCTAATTTTACGGAGCGTTCGACATAAAAGTCTTTAAAGCTCTTCAATGAAGCTACCCAAAAATTTCCTGGAAAAAAGAGAAGAACTTATTATAAAATATTGTCTTACCCATAACGGAAACGCCAGGTCAATTATGACATAAAATTTATCTGAGACCGCCCAAGAAATTTGATCTGATCTAATTTTTACTCCAGATCTAAGGCCTTCTTTTTTGCTCTATTGGCTTCATCTGTAGTGATCACCCTAAGAATCTGATGAGCAGGTCCTGAATCCATTATTAACCGTTAATCTACTAGCTTCCAATAATTCAAGCCAAAAAAGAGATGCTTTTTTATATTTATTTATTTTCAATATTTAGGTTAAGCATAGCTGTGAAAAATTTGTTCACTTTAAATTTTATTTATTTTCACATGTTTTTTTTTGCATAAGAAACACACGCGCAGAAAATTTATCATTCACTGTAATTTCAATAAACACACATTCCTTTCAAAAAAAAAAAAAAATTGAACAGAAAAAAATGTGTAAAATCGATGTAATATCGAAATACCTTTACATTATTATTTTGCTCCATTTGAATTCACATTTTTTATTTATTTATTTATTTGATGATTTGTGTGAACGATAAAAATACAAGAAAAATTTATGTGTGTGTATCAACTTCAAATCATCTTCATAATACAAACAGGAAAAGCTCTTGTGTATATGAAGAAGAAGAAGATTATTTTGGAAAATTTAAATCATGTCTCGATTCATATGTATCATCATACACCACACATTTAAGAATGAGCAAGTCTATGAGCAATTTAAACTCTCAAACATCCATACGGTAAATATTTAAATAAAATTAAAGTGGAATTTGTTTATTTAACATTTCACGGTATGTATATAATTTGAAAAGTTTGACGTACGCACGTTTTGGAAATAAGGCTGATATGAAATTGATATTGCCAAGAGGAGAAATTATGTTTTTGTTTTAAATTTATTTATTTATGGAAATAAATTTGATTTGGTATTACTTTGAATATGGAGTAATTGAGTGAAATTAATCTTATTTACATTTTAAAAGAGTTTATAAGTTTTTTTTCTTTCATCAAATCTTTAAATGAAATTAATTTGATTTGAGACTAAAATTTCATACAAAATCTATCAAATATTTCAATTCCAGAGGCTTAGATGAATTTTTAGGTGGATTCTCCTCTTATTTGGAAAGAAAATTCCGTGACATACTTCATTCATAGTTACTTAGTAACTTAATACGTGCTCACCTACAAATAATTACACTTTAATAGCCACTTAAGCACACTCTCAAACATCACCTCGAAATTTGTTCATTTTACTCACTCCATGGCGCACCATTTACTATTTTTTGAGTAAACTCAATTTTGTGGAGTACCATTCCCAAGTTTTAAATTAAAATGATTTTTTTTTCATCTCAAATTTTCTCTTCCATGTAATGAGAAATTTTTGTGGTATTTTTAAAGCATTCTTACACAACTTTTGACCACACATTAACTTTTCGTGCATGTAATAAAATGAATAGAGTTAGTGCTTTGCTCAACCACTAATAGCAAACTCTGTGTGTACAGAAATTTTTCTTTGAACACAATAAATTTAAGTTGTTTAATGTTAAAAGTTAAAAAAAAATAATAAAATTTATGTTGCAATGTACTACTAATAATAATAAAATTATTGTAAAGTTTTTTTTGAAGACACACACACACACACACACACACACAAATTATGTTCACCATCATTTCTTTATTTGTCGCATATTTTTCTTCTTCATTCATAAAATTGTTCATAAATAAAACTTAAACCTATTCATTATATTACCGACATACACACACACACACATACACACACATTCGTATGAATTCAAGAAGAAGAAAAAGCAATGAAAATGATAAAGTACTCTCACTTGGTTATGTACATTTCGGTTCATTTTTTTTCCTTTTGCTCTTCCTTTCAAAAATAATTTTATTTTATTTTCGACTAAATGTGAAGAGAAATGAAACACAGTATATTAAATAAAAGAATGAACACAATCAAGACGAAAGTGTTTTATTAAAAAGTGTTTCTTGTGCCAAAACGAATTATGTGCATGAGTTACTTGCTCTGTTCAGTTCTGTTTTAAAAAGTTGAGACCTACTGCTATACTTAGTTACTATTACTATCATTATGTTTGAAAAATTGCTCTAATATGTGGTTTATTTTTATGTGTGTGTGTGTGTATGTCATATATTTATGAATATGCTTTTAAATTTAATAGGCGTGCAGACACACACAAGACACAGATCAAATATTAACTTTTCCTCTTTTTTTATTATTTTTTTTTTATTTATATGAAAAATGTACAAAATTTTCTTGTAATGTAATGAGCATTTGCCATGTACGTTACGTTTCTTTACTTTTATGTTACGAGTACAATTTCCTTCGATTTGAGTAAAAAGTTAGTCTTGTGGGTACTCGCAATGTCTGTCAGTTTGTCAGAAAAATTTAAATGTTTCGACAGTCTTAATAAAACCTATCAAAAAATTTCGAAACTTAATGAAAGTGTACAAAAACTTATCGAAAGGTTTTAAAAACCTATCGAAAGGCTTCAAAAACCTATCACAAGATTTCGAAAGTGTACAAAAACTTATCGAAAGGCTTCAAAAACCTATCAAAAAATTTCGAAAGTGTTCAAAAACTTATCGAAAGGCTTTAAAAACCTATCGAAAGATTTCGAAAGTGTACAAAAATTTATCGAAAGGCTTCAAAAACCTATCGAAAATCTTCAAAAACCTATCGAAAGATTTCGAAAGTCTACAAAAATTTATCGAAAGGTTTCAAAAACCTATCAAAAAATTTCGAAAGTGTTCAAAAACTTATCGAAAGGCTTCAAAAACCTATCAAAATATTTCGAAAGTGTACAAAAACTTATCGAAAGGCTTCAAAAACCTATCGAAAATCTTCAAAAACCTATCGAAAGATTTCGAAAGTGTACAAAAATTTATCGAAAGGTTTCAAAAACCTATCGAAAGGCTTCAAAAACCTATCAAAAGATTTCGAAAGTGTACATAAATTTATCGAGGGGTTTCAAAAACCTATCGAAAGGCTTCAAAAACCTATCAAAATATTTCGAAAGTGTACAAAAACTTACCGAAAGGCTTATGAAACCTATCGAAAGGCTTCAAAAACCTATCAAAATATTTCGAAAGTGTACAAAAACTTATCGAAAGGCTTCAAAAACCTATCGAAAATCTTTAAAAACCTATCGAAAATCTTCAAAAACCTATCGAAAGATTTCGAAAGTGTACAAAAATTTATCGAAAGGTTTCAAAAACCTATCGAAAGGCTTCAAAAATAAAAAAGCTTCAAAACTTTACAAAGAATACAAAATTTACGATTTTAAAAAATAAAAAAAAACACGAAAAAGAATTCATGTTCCATCACATTTAAGGAAACACACTCGAGTGTATTGTTCACGATCATGTTCTACCTTTTTTATATGAAAAAAGTGAAGAGAAGAGCATAAAAAATGACAAAATTGGTACAAATAATTTAATACGTGTGTGTTGTTTAAATGAAATGAAATAAAGCAACTAAGAAATGAAATCACTGACTTTGAATGGTAAAAAAGAGTGCATTTCAATTGGACTTGATAAAATATATGAAAATCAATGAAATTTAGGGTCAATATGATAACTTTAATGTAGTCTACATTTTTCGTAAAATCAAATTATCGATCAAATTCAGTTAATCAAAGACAAAAATCCAATTTAATGAAATTCCTTTCTCATCTTCATCGTCTTAGGCACCATAACCGTTATGTTTATGTTACTGTTCCATATCAACAACATACTGTCCTTATCAAAACGAAAGACGAAATTCTCCATGTATATTGTATATTTAAAAGTGTTACAAAGTCATTTTCATTCCTCGTCATTTCCATCATAATAATACTTTTCTAGTCATCATCATCATCTTCATGAAGCATCCGTTTCACATTCACATACACAGAGAAAACATTCATTTTACACATTTTAACATTTTAAAATAGTTTTGTTTAGACAACATCATGTTTTTAACACTTACACACACACACACACACACATACGTGTACACACAACAAAAAGATAATAATATTTTTCGTATGGAAAAACTTTTTCTTATACTCTTCCAAAAAGTCTATGATAATGATGACTAGTTTTGTGGAATGCAATTTACTTTTGTGAATTGAATGCTTTAAAATTTATGGTTAGTTGAGTAACTTGTTGAAAATTTAATTGTTTTGAAAAGTGTGTGTTTGTGTGTGTGTGCTTGTTATGCATCAAGGTAATTAAGTGAAATTGTTTGTCTGATTGTATTTTGGTAAATTAGTTTTTTTTCCTCATGTTCCATGTTCAGATGAAATTTGAGGTAAATTTAAACTAATTAAAACAAAATTTTTGAATTAATCCAATTATGATGGCAAATTATTTTGTTTAGGTATTTGAAGTAAAATCTTGATTGAAAGCCACTTGAAATAATCAAAAATGTTGAATGGAATTGATTTTATATGGTAATTTAATTAAAAAGTAAGTTCTTGATATTTTTTTGTTTTAAATGGAATGCAGGTAAAAAATAAAAAAAACAGTTTAATAATTAAAAAATATGATATCACATGAAATTTGTATAAAAAATTTTCATCATGATGTTATTCAGAGCGTATATCGTAAATACTTGAACTGGAATGTTTTAATTCAAAACATGGTGATGATACTTGATTTGAATAAAAATATTATTCACAAACATGCACTTTTTCCTCTTTTTGTATCTCTCTATTGTGTGTGTGTGTGTGATTGCATACATTTTACTCCATTTTTTACATTATTTTCCATAATAAAAGTGAGATGTACGTAAATTATTCTGCTTCATAGTCATTCAAAATTATTTTTCATTCAATAATATGCATGGTGCAAAAATAAATGTAAAATGGATGCGTGTAAAAAGTGTAGTAATAATAATAATAATGGAAAAAGTCATCCTACCGTATCTCGTTCGCAGTTCCTGTGTTTGTTCATACTTTTATTTGTATTGAAATTCATGTTACAGTATTTTTTGTATTTTACGGTTTTTTTTACTAGAAATGGCTGTCAAAAACTTTTTTTTTCAAAATCATATTGGAAAAGTTTTCGTATTGATTTTTGTTTTCATTTCAATGTCTAAATTCATTCAAATTGATAATAAGCCTCATTATAATGTTTCAAAAAAAAAATGTCTATTTCCTTGTTAAGAAGTCAAAAACCTTACTCAACAAAAATAAAATGAGACAATGCACAGCATCAAATCATATCAATAAAAATTTATTTTCACTTCTCAATTTCTTTTTTTGTCAGTTGCTAGCCATCATTAAGCTTGAGTGTTATTGTAACAATAATAACATAATGATGAAAAAAATGTTAAAAAAATATATTTTACTATACAAATAACAAGCAATGTCACATCGATTGGCTCCTTCGAGTATTTAAGTTGAATAGACGTACTGACACAAAATCCAGTCAGCTGAAAATTTTTTGATTTTGGTTTCGTTTTTATTTTGTTTTTGTTTCATGGTACTTTTAAATGAAGTTACATTACAATAAGAGGAGTTTATCATAACGCCTCCGGACGCTTTTTCTGGTGATCTTAAATCAATAGTTGAAAGTTCAAAGTTTTTCATGTCAAAAGTTTTTGGTTTTTATGTGCAAAAAAAAGCAGGATAACGATGAATTTTGAGTCAAATTAATACAAATTTAATTTCTGACCATCTCCTTGTATTTTTGTATTGTTTAAATGGAAACGCCTGGTCATTTAAGGCTTTTTTCAAGTTTTGTAATGGAAACGTCTGGTAACTTACAAATTTTGTTGAATTTTACTTTGAAATTTACTCAAAAACTTTTAAAGCTTGTCTTGATCCATGAAAAATTCCGTATTTTAAGTCTAAATTCATGAGAATTTGAAAAATGAAAATGGAAACGCCTGATCATTTAAGCCTTTTAACAAATTTTGTAATGGAAACGCCTGGTAACTTTCAGATTTTGTTTAATTTTACTTTGAAAAATACAAAACAACTATAAAAGCTAAATTTAAAAGCTTGTTCAAGCAAAAAAAAACAAATTTTGTGTATAAATTCATCAAAAAAAAGTTATAAATGGAAACGCCTGGTTATTTAAGATATTTTTCAAGCTTTGAATGGAAACGCCTGGTGAATTTCATTCATTTTTTAAATTTTCCCTAAAATTTATTTTGCTTGTTCATAACTTTTGAGGTTACTCAATCACAAGAGTTGAAAATGAATCTAAAAATTTGATACCATAAAAATTTTTTTTTAGTAATATTTTTTTTGGTGTTTTTTTTATTATCAATTTATCAGTGTTTCATTTCAATAACAAGCAATTTCTAGTAGATATTCTAATAACAAAAAGAAATGTATATCTAAAGAAGTCTGATAATAATAATAAAAATAATAATACTACCAATAATGATAAAATGAAAATATAAGATGCTAGACGTGTCATTGTCATGACAACAGATTTTGAAGAAAAAAATATAAGAAAAAGAAAATTTAACAAGAAGGTAAGGGATTGAAATTAAATGAAATGAAGTGAAATTGTGATTAAATTCAATTTTGATTTACGTTTATTTTGAATTCAATATTTTTTTTTTTTAAATGAAAATGAAATGAAAATAATAATAATAAAAAATAAATAAAAATATTATATTTTGATAAGTTGTGACGATGATGATTGAAAATAGGATTGGTTCTTAAATGAAAATAAATTGAGATACCTTTTTCTTTACCATACCTGTTTTGATTGCCTGTGATAATCAAAAACATATACCTGAGAGAGATGCGAAGGAACATGCAAAACAATCAACTTATAAATGTATTTTTTATGAAAATCCTTACACTTAAGTCCATTTCCTCTTGTATATTCAAAGAAAATATTATTTTTTCGTGTTTCGACATAACTTGTTATCTTGTCTCTTATCATTTTTATTTTTAACAGATTTCATGTGAAAATATTCGCATTGAAGACAAATTTTCGTGGAAGTCATCAATTTTTATTGTGATGATTTATTTTTTGATTCACTTAAATGTTAGAATTCACTTGAAAATCACCAAAATGCACTTACATTAAAAGGATTCCTAGATAAATTTTATCATTTTTCGTAACATTTCTTATCACATTGACATCTTCTTATAAACATAAATATATAAGGAGGTGTTTAAGATGAAGACATAGAAAAGACCATCACAGTCAAGGCAACAACACACAAAATTTGATATGACATATTATCTGTGTGTAGTATGGAAATTCTCAGGTGACAAGAAAAAAATAAAAGCGTGTATCTTTTTTTTTCTAGGAAAATCTACTAGAAAAATGGAAGAAAGAGTGGACACATGTAAGGCAAAAAAAAAAATAAGATGAAGAAAAAAACATAAAAATAACAGTGTGGCGCCTTGATTGTGCATAAAATATCAAATATTCACACCAAACACTAACTTTGTTTGACATGGAAAATATGTGATGACATGTAGTGAGGAAAGTTTTTTTCTGCTTTCATATTTATTTAAATTAAATGACGATTTTCTAGCTGGATTTTTACAATGAAAGGATCATCACTTGAAGTTTCAGCTAATTTAATCGTACTTTCTTGAGTCGGAACCACCGCAAAAATTACGTGATCTTAGAAATTTTCGCAGTTTCTTGAAATTTACGTGGTTTTTCGAGATGCAATTACTGCAATTGCCACAATTTCAACCCAAAACCAGTGGGGCAACAGTGGGAACACCCTTTCGCACTGGTCTCCGACTGGTTTTGGGTTGAGAGTGCAGATTTTTTCAAGTTTTGTAGACTTTTGAGGGTTTTTCAAGTTTTGTAGACTTTAGAAGTTTTTTCAAGTGTACAACACTTTGGAACGTTTTTTCAAGTTTTGCTGACTTTTGAAGGTTTTTTCAAGTTTTGTAGACTTTGGAAAGTTTTTTCAAGTTTTGCTGACTTTGGAAGGTTTTTTCAAGTTTTGTAGACTTTGAGGGTTTTATCAAGTTTTGTAGACTTTTGAAGGTTTTTCAAGTTTTGTAGACTTTGAGGGTTTTTTAAAGTTTTGTAGACTTTGAGGGTTTTTCAAGTTTTGCTGACTTTAAAAGCTTTTTCAAGTTTTGTACACTTTGGAAGGCTTTTTCAAGTTTTGTAGACTTTTGAGGGCTTTTTCAAGTTTTGTACACTTTGGAAGATTTTTTCAAGTTTTGTAGACTTTGGAAGGGTTTTTCAAGTTTTGTAGACTTTGAGGGTTTTTCAAGTTTTGCTTACTTAGAAGCATTTTCAAGTTTCAAGCAAACCACACCTAATATGGGGTGAAGAACGACAAGGTGAATGTGAAAGTCAGCAGTAAAAATTCAAATCCAAATGAAGGAAAACGTTCCTACCTATTTATTTTTTTTTGACATATTATTCAATGCAAATTATTTTCTGGTTTCAATCTAAACTACATTTTAACTTTAACATATCAAATTCTATTTTCTTCATTTTAACACAATATCGCGTTGATATGGGCTTAGAGCTAACAGCAAAAAAAAACCATTATTATCAATTTATATGGGATAAGCACGCACCCGAAATGATTTGATAAGGCAAGAAAAAAAACATGCTAAGGCGATGAGAAAAATAAAATAAAAAAAAAGAATAACAATCAATTGCAAAAAAAACAATCTTAAATGGTTTACGTGAGCGCAGTTTAGATAAAGTTAGAACTTATTTTTTCTTGTATTGAATATTATTTTTTACTTTAATAGAAAATGTCACGTGGAAAACGTTTGAATTGGACATAAAATCGGTTTTCGTGTGATGTCTAACAGACATAAAGGTTAAATGCCCATTCGCAGTATTTTCCATTGAATTGTCATTCAAAAATTTATTTTGAGAGATAAAATCAAATATAAAAAAAAAGCTTGTCCTTTTTTTCATTACTTTTAAAATAAATGTTGTTTAGATATGTGTCTGATAAGGATATGTTGAAATGATTTACTGCATGTCTGTTTTTTCCCTTCATGTTTATCGTTGTTTTTGGTTGAAAATAAAATTTAAAAAAGGTTGTTTATTTTCCACGATTTTAAATGTTTTACATTTAAATGTCTGTTTTTTTTTGGATTTTTATTGACACTTTTTTATTTTCCCCCTTTAATGCCTTAATTAAAATTAATGGAAACGCCTGGTTTTTCACAATTATAAGAGAAATTGTGTCAAGTCTTATTCTCAATTCAATTTATCCTTATTATTATTATTTATTATTAAAGCATTAAAACGAATCGAATCAAACATTACCCAGATGGCTTGAAATCAGTCACGTCTACGATATTTTCAATGTTATCACATAATAATCATAACAATATGACATGAATTACTACCGACAACTGAATTTTTTTTCTTTTCTTTCATTTTTTCATATCATATTAAAATGAATGGAGAAAAAAAAACTGCTAGTAAGCAAATAATATTTTGAACCACTGCATCAATAATATGATGTCACATTATTCCACAGGGAAATCATATCTAAAATATCTTTTTCACATGCTGTGAGTATTTTTTTTATATTCCTTTTAGTTTTCAGTGGATTTGTGAATCACTTTTAATGTGTGTTTGTCATTTTAACAGTTATAATCGTAAAAATCTCTGTTCAAATGTAATTTTTTTTTGCCACCATATTAGAGCAGTAACAACATTATTCGCATTGTGGTGAGCACAGTTTTCTTCATCATCATGTTTTTTTAAATAATCATAATATTTTTCTTACTTATAAAAACTTTTCCACACACACACACACGCATCAATATGATATGAAAAAAACACACAACATTTTATCATGCTTTGAAATATTTGTTTAAAAAAATGTGTTGGTAATATACATTTTTTTTATGAACTTAAAACTAAGTAAGCATTTTTTTTATTATTATAATAATACTTTTTTTCCTTACCGTTTCTCGTCTCTCGTCCTCGTTGCTTCTTATTATTATAAATGACTGTATTTTTTTATTTCTTTGCTTATTGTTGCGGGAATAAATGGAAGCAGAGGAAATATGACGCAGGAAATATACTGTTAAAATGTGTAACATCTCTATTCAAAAAATTCAAGGAAAAGGAATCTATGTGAAAAGAGCTGTGAGAGGTCATTGTCACTTTTCATAGATATACACAGTGTGTATGTGTGTGTGTGTGTGTGTGTGTGTGTGTGTGATACAGATAATATTTATGCAAAATATATTATATTAAATTTTGTCATTTTCCCCAAGGAACATTTTATTAAATGCTGACATTATACTTTTTTTAAATGTTTCTTTTTTCTTTTCTATGTATAAATATTAGAAATGTGGCACATCTCAAGGGAGAGAAGTTTATCACAATGTTTATTGGTTCAGGTTATGCTCAGATTGTTGAAATTTTCTTACAAACTTTGCTATTAAATATTATTAAGGTTATTAAAAATTTATGAGAAAAGTCTGATTTATGATGAACTTTTTAAGGATTTTAAGGGAATTCACTGTGAATTTCAACTTAATTGACCTCAGCCACGTATATGACATTCCATAAGCGCGAAGAAATCAGTATAAAATGTTAGATTGGCTCTTTACGAGGTCAATTTCGAAACTAATCATTAAAATAATTTAAAAATTTATGTTAGTTCATTTAATTGCCGTAAAGTTAGTTAGGCGCTATTTTTTTCTCTATGACATACGTGCCTCAACTCGAAAGAGGGCGCCTTAATCTGACACATTGGGTCGAAAATGTCAAAATTTGAAATCGAAACTTTGATAACCAGACTGAAGTTATCAACGACTTATTCAACGACCTTGGAAGTCTCAAGGAAGGGTTTTCAGACTCTCTGTACTCAATACATACCAGTTTTGGATCCACCAGATAGCTTTGAGAGCTAAAATGTGATTTACACGGAGAACTAAGTTCAAGAACATCAAAAAAGGTCAAATAAACGTAATTGATGACCTCTAGAGTGTGCCGGAAGGGTCTAAAACGTCTGAAAATCACTTCGAGACTGTCAAAATCATTGAGGTCGTGGATTTTTTCTGTCTGGTAATTTTTATTTTTTTTTTAATGAAATATGAAAACAAAGCCATATTTTTTCATTCGTAGAAAAATAAAATATCCTTTAAACATTCATAAACGAGAAAATTAAAAGCAAACCCTCAATTAAAGCTAGTTCAGTGACTCACCAGTCACGCTTTTAATCACACGAAATACAAACAAAAACACTTCAACGTTTAAAATCCGTTTTAAATTTAATGCATTTACTCAATTTATTGCATTTTAAAAAAAACATTCTTATTATATTATTGGCTCAAGAGAAGGAAATAAAATTTTCCTTTTTTTTTCTTCCTATTTCAAGATATATCGACATTAAAATAGCATCAACAAACATTTACATATAAATCCATTTGCTATGATATAAATTTAATCGTTGCTATTTTTTTTTAAATTTTATTTTCAAATCGTCTTATAGTTTTATAGCAGTCTAAGACGTTGTTCGAGTTAAAAATGTGAATGAACAAGCAACAAGAGAAATAAAAATGTTATTTTTTTCCCTCATTTTCTTGCAACAGGTATGAGGAAATTTTTTTCTTCTCCATTTTGTCTCGTACAATAAAACTACAACTAATATAGAGATATTATAGTCCTTGGCAGTCTTTTTCATTGTTATTTTTTCACATTTTGTAAGACATTTACCACAAATTCTCGGTGTATGTTTATTCGCTGACACACACACACTCACACATACATAAGTTTTAATATGAGTACTTAATATTAAAATAAAAAATATAAAAAAAAGGAAAAATCAGAAAAGAAAAATGAAAGGAAATGATGACGATGAATGAAATTGAGTAGATTGTTTGTGTGTGTGTGTGTGTGTGTGCTTCTTTAATATAATAATACAATAATAAAGAAATATTATACATGAAAAGTAAGAAAAATAAAACGAATCATAGGGAAAACGATATCTTGTACGTGATATTTATCAAAAAATAATAATATATAGGATTTTTTTTCACTTTTTTTCATATTATTTTAAGTGAAATATTTTTCTTCCTCTTTATAAAATTATTTTGATATAATCTAAATGTGAATGTTAGCTTGAGTGTATAATCGCAAATATACTTTATTTTCATAAGCAGGCACCTCACATACTTATCCGTGCATCACATTTTTAGTGTGAGAATCTTTTCCAACTAAATTCCTTTTATTTGATTTATTTACCGAATTAATCTCCATTTTTAGTCTCATTTTATACTGATTTGTTCCATTATTTTATTTAGAGCCATTTACCATGAATTGGGGTGAAAATATTTCAAGTTTGGATTTAAATTAAATTTAATTTAAAATCAAAATAAAGAAATATCATTAACGTGCACACACTTTCATACAAACACCGACACACACACACACACATAGAGAGAGGGAATAAAAAAATAAAACGTATGTTATGTTCAGCAAATTGTTTTTCAAGTGGTCTCTTTAGATTTTTATTTCCTTCTATTTCTCTTATTCTTATACCATATCTCACTACTTACGGGACATATTCATTCAATGTAAGTGCCTATTTGTACATATCAATTACTTTGTCATTTTGTAATAGAGAAGAAATGTACAAATACACGACAGGGCATTACCCTCCTCTATTATTTTTACTTTTTTTTACATAAAATTCAGAAGAGCATGATAATGATTGCAAAGGACAAAATGAATGATTTTTGCTTTTAATTGTATGTCGGTTTTATATTCAGAATTATTTTGTAACATATTTCAATGGATTTTTTTATGCGAATAACGATTAAATACTTAAATACATTTTTTTTTTGCTATATATACAAAACAAAATTTGCATTGAAAGCAAAATACAGTGGAGAAGAAACAATTAAAATTTTTGTGTTAAAAAAAGGGATAATTATGTATAATTATTATCATGAGAATGAAAAATTATATTCTATTCAATTGAAAAAGCATGATTTTCAATTTAATGGTATGAATTGCTATTGTTTGGATAGCAAGTTTATGATAATTACTTAATTTTTGTTTGAACATTTAAAGAGTCTTAATTTTATTTTAATAATTGAATACAATTTTTGTATGACTTTGAGTTAAATTTAAGTTGATTGTTATTTCATTGAAAAAATTAGTGACAATAACAAAAGATTTAAAATGAAAATCAACTTTCAACTCTAACAATACTTCAAATTTGGTTGAAGGCTATATGGAGACCGTTTTGAAGTTTCCTACGAATTTCAAAAAGTAGTTTCAAATTCTAAAGGCGATGCCTTAATCTCAACTAAAGGATAGTTAGGTTTTACAAGGGCACCACCGCGGCTCAAAGAGTCCTATTGTAATCACCTTAATATACATCGAAGAATGCTGAAGAGTTGTAAGCTACTAGGCTCACGACTTCATCTGTTCAGTTTCATTCACTATTCCAATTTTGTCTAGAAATTTAAAAAAATGTATAGCTTATATCCATCAATATCAGGTGGGTTTAAGTAGTATTCCTTAAGAGTTTGTTTCATTTTGTGAATAAGTGCGTTACAGTCATACAGTAAATGCTCCGCAGTTTCTTGATCCTCTAGACAGTATCTGCGTTTGTCGTCAACTCTCATTTTAATTTTCTTTAGATGATATCTGAATTTACCATGTCCAGTAAATATTCCAATGGTTCACCTAATTTGCTCCTTAGTCAGATTAGTATTTCTCTATTAGAAAAAGTTATTTGTGTAAATATTGTCCAGAAATGTGTGTTAAGAATTATAAAACAGTCAGACGAATGAACACTACACCCAAAAATGAACAAAAATGGTTAATTAGGATTAAAGCTATAGTAGAAGGCGAAAAAATGTGTGATATACATTTTTTGGAACAGCTAGTACTTGATTTTCCCAAGAGTTCTTGATAGCATACTTGCAAGCAAATTTCAAGCATATGATGACGACAGGCTAAATATAATTTCGGATTTCTAATAATATAGTCATCCAATTGCTTAAGCGTTCCGTTATATTCTCCTGTGGTGGTAGAGCAAGTGAAAAATGAGTACGCTTTAATATGGTCAGCTAAACTGGTCTACTGCTTGGCAAATAGCTTGACAACTTTAAAAACTGGCTTCAGATTGAAAGACGTATTCTCTCTAAAGACGTACTTACATTTTGATACATGATGGTTTTTTGCATATCATATTCCACAACCTTTAGTACCAATTCGTGAGAGCTGTATTAGTGAAACTGTTCTTGAAGTCTATTCAATGCACAATTGTCGTCTTCTTTTTCGAATGCTAACCGTAATGGTCTACAAAAACGTGTATTTTGAGGTATGGAGTTTATCCATACTTTTTAATTCCCATCAATTCTCAAATCTTTTACCTACATGGATATGACAAATAATTTTTACTTGTCTTTAGTGACAAGTAGCACATTTTTGTGTGTTTTTACTTCTGTGTCAGTTTTACATTTTTGATCCATCATGGTTATTTGCACATTCACACATAACAAAATTTCATTGATTTGGTAATTCAAATTCGTGAAGTGTCAATTGGCTAGTTTTTCTTGAAGTCTATTGATTTCTTTTAATGTTGAATCATCATCTACTTTTACAAAAACGAGGTGATGAATTTGTCAATACTTTTAAATTCTTATCGACATAGATGTGGCAAATAATTTTAAATTACATCTTCCATTATCGTTAAATGATGTTGGCATCACTTTGCAAACGTACGTCTTTTTCTAAACTAAAGAACTTCGTTAAGGTGTCGCCTTTTAATTCTCAAAAATTTTAATAATTCGTTGGAAATTTCATTACGGTAAACGGGCGGTGTAAATTCAGTTTTTCAAAGTAAATTATTTTAAACCAAAGTTTAAACCTGACAAACTCAGAAAAAAGAGGAGCTAATTCAACATCGACATAAAAATCACCATCTTTAAGCTCCTAAGTGATTTCTCAATTAATCAAATGAAAATTATTATAAAATTTAAACTGAACTTTAATTTAAATTTCATAACCAATGTCAAACTATAAATGTGGTCACCTTTTAATTAATTTTATGTTAGATGAAAACCAAATCAAAAGAGGGAACATTATAATTGATGTTTATAGAAACTGACCAATCATACAAATATTTTATTGATCTAATTTCCTTACTTCTCCATACGTGCCCGTATGATTTTATGATATATATCAAAGTTCCCAAATTTCTTTCATATCAATTGAATGATTTCAGGTTAAAATTTGATTGGGTCTTGCTTATGAATTTTTGAATTTCAGTTCCTTTGTAATGAAAAAATGATTTAGAGTCACATCAAACATTATTTTTCATATGCAGAGCTTTATGAAAAGTCATATTTAGTAGTAATAGAACAATCAAATTATTATTATATTTGCCAATCAATGCGTAAATGTATCGAAAAGTGGTTGCATGTTCAATTTGCATGTCACACACACACATATTTTGTCCAATTGAATATGGAGAGTAAATGTTATGCTTTTATATGAAGTAGTAGAGTAAAAAAACGGATGTTGAATCGGAATTTGGTAATATTATCAATAGTAAAGTGAGGGATGGTGATACGGAAAAGTGTACACTTTCACACACATTTACACATTCAGGACTAATAATCATGAATATTTGGGATATGATGAGGTGCTGCAGTGGGGATTCATCTGAGGGAAAATACGTGTATTTCTGTCAAATGTACACACACTCACACAAATGTTAGTTAAAATATTATTTAATACGCATGTAGGTCACTTTAAAATGGTGGTCACTATAATACTACACTACTATTTCACGTTTGTTCTGCATTTTGATTCTTTTTTTTTAATGGGATGTGTGTGATGTCCGAGTTATGTAAGATACAAATGAAAATCTGATTCAAGAGACAGCTTAAATTGAATTTTAATATCATTGAAATGTTACATTTTCAACGCATAAAAAGTATTCCTGCCTATTCAAGTACCAGCATATTTATGTAGACATAAGTGGAAATTCATTATATAAACCAATTGAATATACAACTTCAAATAAACTCAATTGAAACATTTTAAAACATAATAATATTCAGAAGCAGAAAATTGACGTCATATAAAATATTTTCCCTCATTCATTATATATTGAAAACATGCATTAAATAAATATCTATGTGCAATAACTGGAGAGAATAATAACAAAAAAACTTTTTCATGCACGTTTCCCTCATAACTGATCCGAGATTATAAATTTTTCTGTCTACTTTACTTTTTTCTATCTTTTTGATGTTATTTTTCAAAATAATACAACAAAATACAAAACATGGAGAAAGAAAAAAGTTTTCTCGTAATTCCAAAAATCCATGTATTTTCTTTCTTTCCTTCAGGCTTAGATGCTACCTTTTCCTTGTCTGGTATTTACTTTTCACATAGTCTTTTTATGCTATTTTTTTGTACAGATTTGAGATAAAAAAATTTGTTTTGCCCTTGAAATGTATAAATAAATAAAAACTAATGCACCATAAAATATAACTAAATAACATTCATAGTCGTGCGAGCGTAAACGAAAGAAAAATTATATGCAAAGGATTTTCTTATAATTTTTTTTCTTTGTAAATTTTTTCTTTCTTTTACTTTTTATATCACATGTATAAATACATTTTGGTTTCTTCTTTTTGTGTTCAGACCGAAGAAGCACACAGTAAATTCAAAACTGTGTCAGTTTTTCGGGAAATATTGTGGAAACGCCTGGTTTTTTTCAATTTTATTTTAAATTTTAACGTTAAACCCCAATTAACTTTAAATTTAATCATGGAAACGCCTGGTTATTTTTAATTACATATAAAATGTAAGAAAAATTTTAATGTTATTTTGACCTTCATTGTTCCTATAAATTTCATTTTACTGTGTTACTTTTTTTGTTTTGAAATGTGACTTGAATATAAATTTTTGAAGAATGATACAAGTTTTGTTTTTTTCCTTACTAAAATTTTTAATTTATATAAATAACCAGCAGTGAAGGTAAAAGGTACACAACAAAAATTACATTGATTTCATTTTCTTTTTTTTTTTTTGACCTTTTACTATCATATTTTATGTTACAAGTGGTAAAAACTTTTATAAAATGAAAAAAAAATAAAATAAAGGAGAAAAGTTTTTAAAAAACAATCATACACCTGTATCTTGAGATATGATTAACCCTTTAAGATATCTAGTGACTTATATATAAGAAAAATTGAGAATTCCTTGGCATTACATGTTAAAATAAAAGAAAACGATAACAAAAAATTAAATAAATTACAAACCACAAAATCATCAATTCAATCAAATGAAAATGAAAGAAAAAATCAAATCATATTAAATATTTCCCTTTATAGTAAAATCCCATAGTTTATCCCATTATTTGGTCTACTTCTGTCCTTTGATCATATTTTTTTTTATTTCAATACAAAGGAATAACTTAAAAGACATAAATACTGGAGACAAATCACTTGAAGCATTTAAAATAAAAGATTCTTCAGTTGTTTGCTTTGAAAACTCTTTTGTCTTTCGTCTAGATCAAATACTAAACTTAAGAGGAGAGGACTGTCTATTGCAACAAAAACTTGAAATGAAATGATGACATCGTTTTTTTTTTTGACATAAAATTCACAAAGACAATTCAAAATGTGTATATAAAGATATGATGATGATGAAGAACAAAAGAAATATCATGAAAAAAACAAAATGAAGGGAAAATGAATGTTTTTAATACAAAAAAAAAAGTTAAAAGGAGTCATTATGATTTTGTTTTCACATTTTTTTGAAAGTAAGTGAAATAATTTTTGTTTTTAATGTCAAATGTGATTAAATTTCCATTGAAAATTACATGAAAAACCGTTTTCAGTGCCATCTTGTGGCTCGAAATTTCGAAAATTCGATCAAAATTCAATAAAAATTTGTTTTAATTCTTTAAAATTTACAGATTTCTTCTTCATTGAATGTAGTAGTAGTAAAAAAATTGACATCTCATTTCCCTGATAAAAGTTTAAAATAAAATACAAATTTAAACGACTCGAAAACAAGATATAACTCAATAGATAATATAAAATAAAATGAATGCTTTTTAGTATCTCCAATTTTATTTTTATTTTTATTCTCATTATTATTATCATTAAAATAATTTCAGTTTCAAAACTCGTACAAACTTTTTTTTTAATTTTTTTTTTTTTTGAAAATAATAACACTTCCGATTTCTCATTTCATTGTACATAGCAGTGTTAAAGGGAACAAAACGAAATGAAATGAAATGACTTTATTTTATTTCAAACAGTTTCTTCTTCTTTTTCTTTTTCATTCATTTATTTAATGATATTGTGATTATACAATATTTTATGTGTTATTCAAAATATTATTCAGGAATAAGAATAAGAACAGACGGAAATGAATGAAATATGTTTTTTGAATGGATGAATAAATGAAGTAAAATATTGAAAGAAAAGAAAAGTGAGAAGTCATTAATTATTTTGTATGAAAATTTAAATTTTGATTAGTTTTATTTTTAAGGAGTAAGAGCGAATGACTGGAATGAGTTAGGAGTGGCTGATTGACTTTGTGTGACCATTCTGAGATTTAGAGCTTTTAATAAGTTCAAAACAGTGAACAGGACACGATTGGATCCCGACCGAGCCCCACATCGAAAATAATATTTGACAAGAAAAATCAAAATTTTGAATAAATTTCAATGTTTTTCAGTAAAAAAATCATGTTTTCGTAAGTTTTAGAAAAAAGTGACCTGAAGTAAAGTTGTAGAAAATATTTCAAGCTGCAACTTTGCTGAACTGACCAAGTCGATATTTTATATATTAAGAGGCGAAGACAGCGGGAATTGTGTTTACAGGGCAGCTGCATTGATCTGAAATTTTTCTAAGGGCCATCGATGCCGCGGGTGCCTTAATGAGTGTTGATTGATAGCATCCAACAAGATCTGAGAACGTTACGGGTGCAAAACTGGAAAGAACGATCAAGCACAAGATATTGAAACCTGGAAAGCAATTCTTCAAAAGGTCAAGTCAAACAAACTGCCGTACCTAGATTTAACAGTATATTTTTTTTTTCATCTCAATTTTGTGGGCCTTGGACGTCAAATAACGGAAATATGACGCCTTTTTATTATTCCTTCTATTATAAATTAAAATATGAAAAATTACAATTTTCTTGAATGAATGACAATATTCTCATTTAAATTTGCCACATTTAATTATATATCCAATTAAATAGTGTCTTAATTAAGAAGTTTTTCATCTTATCCTTGTTTTTTATTTCATTTTTTTTATTACTATTGAAATAGTATCAACAAAGTGTGGATGTCATTTTTCGCTAATGATGATGCTTCAACGCCATTTCAATGAAAATTTTTAAAAGTAATTTTTTTTAATTGCATTATGAATTAAAAACTAGAGTAACTTGAAAGAGAAAGTCCACACTTGGAAATAAAAGACACAATGAAGGCATTTTTCGATTCACATGTAAGAGTTTTTCAAAAAGAAAATTTACAATGACTCTGAAAATATTTGAAATTTTTTATACACCGTTATTTAAAATGAAAAAATGAAGTAGTTAAATTTAAAAACTTTTCCTATTATTTATAATATAATAATAATAATAATAACAAGCTACACGTACTTTGAAATGAAACGTAATGTGATGTGTTTAAGCGAGAGCGCATTTTATGAAAAAATATTAATGAAAATCAAGCGAAGGCACAATAATACATTGAATCAGTTCCTCGTCACTTTTTTTTACTATTATTTTAAACTAAACTAAACTAAATTACAGTCAACCCCATAAAAATGAAATAAAAATCGCGAATATTTATAATCCCATGTTGTCTCATTTACGAGAAAAATGTTGCACAGACACACATAAAATAGATGAAGAACAAAGTTTTTATACAGAGACTTTTGCAATCTGTGCCACACAATTTTGATTCATTTTAAATATAATAAAATCCATGTAAAAAAAAACATGAATAATAATAATAAAAAAATGTTTTAATTCTGGAAAACTTTTTCTTTTATTCAGTTCAGTTCATTAAAGTCATCTGGGAATCCCTCTATAAATAAAATATTTTGCATTTTATTTAAAATAAAAAAAAATTCATAGAAATAAGACTCTTGACGGTGATCGTGTAATCATGATACTTCATAATAATTTTTTTATTTTGAGTTTCGTGTTGAACAACAAGGAAGAAAAAAGTGCATTAAAATAAAAAATGGGTGACATAATTTTTTTGTTTTGTTTTGTGCTGTGCTGTGAAATGCATAAAAGTCCCCCATTAGAGAGAATATTTTTGAATGGATTACATTTTTTTTCGAGTTTTTTGATGCAAGGTGATAAGGACTTAAGGGATTGTTGTTGAATTTTTATGAGTGGTCTATTCATGGAAAGTGTTTAATGATGTGATTTGAATTAAAATTCATACATGAACACTTTTATTGTGTTGTGTTGCTTTGAAAAAGCTTCTTGATATGGAAGACATTTTGTTAGGGTGACCAACTCTCATTTTTGTATGGAGCTAAATTTTCCTCAAAAAAGAGCTAAATCAGAGCTAAAATATGTTCAAATAAAAATTTATTTATTTTTTCATTTTAATTCAAGTTTTAAAATTTTATTCAACTTTTGAGAGTTATTAATTTATGTTAAAAAGGTAAAATATTTTCATCCAATTGAAAATCATCTTCTCCAGCTTCCTTTGACACGTATGATTCATTTGTTCCAATTTGTTTCAGAATATCTTCAATCAGTTTGTAATCGTTACAACAAACCTCACACATCTTCAAAACCATAACGAATGAAAAAAATTGACTTAAGTGTTTTAATATACATTCGGTTAATCAAACGATTTTTGATCAAATTCATTTGACTAAATATTCATTCAACATCTGCATTGGAATAGGGAAGTGATAAAAGATCAAAACAAAATGTCGCCAGATCGCCAAATGAATTGCTTAATTAAAGTCACAATTTCATTGAACAAAAACTTTAAGGCGAAGAGCTAAAAGAGCCAAAATTATGTAATGAAAGAGCTAAAAATGCTACAAGGGGCTTTTAAACCATGTTGGGAGCTAAAAAAATCAAAAAAGAGCCAGATCTAGCTCCGAAAGAGCTAAATTGGTCATCCTGCATTTTGTAAGAGATTTCGATTATCAGAGCTTAGCAAATAAGCCCGCCGCACTATGGGGCTATTAGAACAAATATAATATGCAGGACCTCAGATGTAAAAAAAAAATTTAAAAAAATTATCATTTTCTAAGTTTTTCAAGCCTTCAAAGTTGAGCAATTTTTTTTCTTATATGGGATTTTATATGGAAAAACGTTTTGGACTCGGAAAAGATTATTTATCATTATTTACGTTTGGGACTAGGCTTAAAATGTAGGTCTTGCTAATACCTAAAAGGCTGTGAAGAGACATCATGCCAAAACTTGCCAATCCGCGAGCTACGAGCCCTCAAAGTTCCCAAAAATCACTAATATTTCTCTAAAATAAATATTGAACTTGAGTATGCTTTGTGTTGACTCATACTAATACCTACATATTTGTGTATAATATTTTGTTGAATTGGTATTTAATTGTATAGTACGCATAGAAAATATGCGTTGCACACTGTCTATTGTAAAATGAAAAGTAAAATATTTCACAATTTTACTGTTTTATTTTAATAAATAAATATGAATTAAGAACTAATTTTTCTCAAAGTCTGATTCGGGGATGAAATTTTATTTTAACATCATTGCATTTTTTTTATTTTTGTTGTTTTGCGATTTAATTTTTTTTTAAGTTCTGGGAACAGTTTTCCCGTACGTAAGGTATGAAAATATGAATTTTTAATTTGTAATACTGTAACGTAGATAATTGTAATATACGATGTAACGGAAAAAATTTGAATAAGCATTAAAAACGTAGATAATTTAATAGACGGTCATTTTGAAGTTAATATACGCTGAAATCGTCTATTAAATTATGTATGTTTTTGAATAAAAAATAAAGAAAAATTCATATATTTTCATTTCTTATCACTAAATTCATTTCTTAATATTAGCATTTTAAATGTTTTTCACATAAGTACTTATTTCAAAGCAAAAATAGGTTTGTCAATGTATAAATTTTACTCAAATTTCTAATAAATTTTTGAACTTCTATTTTTCGTCAATAAACGCTAAATTTGAATGTTTTTTTCGTCAATATACGGTTTTTCATTTTCTTATTTCGTCAATATACGGAAGGTCATCGTATATTAGATTTATCTACTTTACAGTAAGCACTTTGTTTATTGAAATTGAAAATTGTAACTTGTGAGCAACAAAAGATTGAAACCAAAAAAATGCTATTTCTGTACGAAAAATCTCTTTCAACGTCAAAATTTACATAATGATTGTATGTCAAAGTGGTACATCATTTACAAGGTTATTTTTTTTGCTGTTAATGATTCTGAACGCGGTTTTTTTTGTCCAAAATTGGTGGATCTCGTGGATCCTAATTAAAAAAGACCAAATATTTTTTCGATATTCGAATTTTTTATACCATTTTCAAATTTTGTAATGAAATAGAACTCGAAAAATGGATTTTTATGGTACTCTGGTTCAAATAAATCGCTCACTTTGTTCTGCAAAGTTGTGGCGCATAAAATAAGATAAAATGTTGTCTATGACCTGTTTTTTGAGTTTTCATACAAAAATATTGAGAAATCATCCAAAAACTGTTTAAATTAGAGCATTTTCAGAATGGCAAATATATGAAAAATTATTGATTTGTATAGGAATTTTTTTTCCAAGAAAAAAATTTAAATTTAAACAACTTTTCCGTACATTGTATCAATGTTTTCATAAAAAATATTACAGTTCCCATACAAATAATCGATTTTTCATGTATTTGCCATTCTAAACATGCGCAACTCTTTGGATGATTTCTCAATATTTTTGTATGAAAACTCAAAAAGTGGTCTGAGACAACATTTTAGCTTATTTTATAAGCAACAACTTTGCTGAACAAAGTGAGTAGTTTATTTGAACCAGAGTACCATAAAATTGCGATTACGTTCATTAAAAAATTTGAAAATGATAAAAGAAAAAAAATCTTGCTTTTTGTCATTGCTTCGAAGTTTAAATTCAACCGTTTACAATAAACTCTAAAGAAACTCGAAAAATTAGTCTGTGTGTGTGTGTGTGTGTGTGTGTGTATGTATGTGTGTGTGTTGGTTTTTCAAATTGTATGTAATTGTATCTCGATATATAATATAATTACTTCGCATTATTTTTTTTTAATTTTAATTTTAATTTTAGCATTTTTTTTTTTTAATTTTTTAATAATATTACTTTTAGAAATAAATCAGGCTTTATATAAGCCTGATTCAACAAAATAAATATTTTTTTATTGATTTTTTTTATTATTCCCAGTAATGAATGTTTTTCTTGTCATAAATTCCACTAATTTTTTTGTGTTTTTTTTACTCTCACTTTGAAGGCTTATTGTAACTCACAAGGCTTACTTTAGTTAAATTTCCCAATTTATTTTGAAAGAGTAATATGTTTTGGACTTCTATTCAAAATTTCAGTTAAATTGGACTCTTGGTTCAAAAGTTATTCCTACTTGGGCAAAATATCTTACTTTAACCCTACAGTGCGCCGCACTATCTAATGATTAGTGAAATTTTTTCAATAAAAAACGAAATTTTTTAATGATTAGTGAAATTTTTTCAATGATAAGCGAAATTTTTTCAATGATAAGCGACATTTTTTTCAATGATGAATGTACGAATGTGTTAAAATACAAAATTTTCATTCGAATACATCAATTTTTCACTCGTTATCTCAAATTCACATGATACCCTGATGAAATCTCGTTAACATCAACATAATTATTATTATTTTGTTTTAAACAACAAACATGCATCCATATAATGTTGTCTTTTCCTTTACATTTTCATTTTTAACACCAAAACATTGTACACGCAAAAAAAAAAGTAATTCGTCAACATGCGAATGTTTCATGTCTTGTTTCATTTCATTTTATGTATTTTTTTTCAACATTCATGTTTATTCAGATATGTCATTTTTTCATATTTTACAACATTTTATTATGGTTGAAACTTGAAAAGTTTTTTCACATATATTTTGTTACTATTTTACACTGCATTGAACAAGACATGAACCTGTAGCCGGTGGATCATGTATGTGTACGTACGGGTGTGTGTGTGTGTATGTATGTATTTTGATGCAACAACATGAAATAAGCATGATAATGATGATGATGAAGAAGAAATGAAAAAAATACACATGATCGGCAGGAGGATGAGAGAGTTTTGTTTAGAGGAAGAATAAAAAAAAATAGTTTTAAATGAATGAATGAGACTTGTATGTACTTTTTTTAAATTGGAAAAGCAATTACACGGAAAATACACACAGAACATAAATGCATGTGACATGCGCAGTGTTAATCCATCTTGTTTCGATACAATTTGTGAAGATTGAATAAAAAAAAATTATGTATAATAATAATAATAATCAAAGTGTGTATTTGAGTGATATGAAAATGAAGAGAAAAAAAAATGCAAATTTTTACAAGTCAGTGCTGATAAATGTGCATCGTGAAGTAACTGTGTTGCTTCAAAGGAGCATTTTTGCGCTTCCACTTTTTGTATCCCTATAAACTCATGTGATGCATATTTATTTTTTTTTCTAAAAAAAAAACGCACCACTTTCGGACATTTATCTTGATGAAACATCGTCGTTTATTTTTTTATGAAAAAAATGTATCCCTTCAAGCTAAAAAAGTCTGATATCCTTTCAAATGCACACACACACACACTTTTTTATTTTCTTGTATGTGACTTATATTGGACGTTAAACATTATCATAGGAATTTTCATTTCAATTTATATGCAAACAAAAAAAAATCACATAACATATGCGAGATATGGGGTTTGGAATGCATTAAAAGGCATGTGAAATGATGAGTCTTATTACTTTTTTTTACACTCTTTCCTGTGTTTTTCTTTTGTTTTAATATGTGCGTATGTATACACTGTACACTGTACACACATCACACACACACACTTATCAGACAATATTTAAAAAATGCATGAAAAATTTTATGCAAATATGTGTGTATTTTTTTATTTTTTTAATATTTTATGATAATAAAAGGAATGACTCGGTATGTGTACATTAAGATTTTATATAAATTGCAATCATTTGCAAACATTTTCTCTGTGTGTTCTGACTTCGCAGCATCAATGTATGATATGATGAAAAACAAGTCTATATAATTTTTATGAAAAAAAAAATGTGAAGGGATGAAAGTAAAAGAGGTGAGTGGAAACAGGGAGGTGAATTAATTATTCACAACATTTTATCGTTTTTTTTTCCTTCCTTAACTTGTTTTTGCTTTTTGTATGTATGACATGAAAAAAAATAAAAGTATGAAAGATAGTTTGCAATAATGTATGACAGGAAATGTGTTTTTATTTGAATGATTTAAAAGCTAAACACTTAAATCAACAATTTCCAGTGAGCCAATGTCATTTGAATGGAATTCTCAACTGAATTTCCTAATTTTTCTGAATTCTGACGATGCATGGTCAAAAAATTGTGAGTGTTTGATTATAAAAATTTCATTGAAATCCATGATTTTGCCTCATTGATATTAAAAGGCACAAAATCTTCCCATTTCCTATCAACACACTTCATCATCATTTATTGATCAAACAAAAACCCTATCAATATTATCATTTATTTATGTATTATTTTTTCACGTATGATTATCTCATTTGTACAAATATTTGTTCAGGATATCCACACAATCCATTTTATTATTCATGAATTTAATCAGTTTATTCAAATTCTCAACTGAAATTCAAATTCAATGAAATTTGAATTCAATTTCGGTAAATGGACCACATTTGACATTTGACAGCAAACGTCAAAATCATTGCAGGTATAAAAACATAAACAAAAAAATCACATTTGTGCTGCATTTAATTGAAATTTAATAAAATATAACAAATTAATTGAATTTTAATAATTAAAATCCAATAAAAGGCAGTTAAAATGAAACTTTTGACTTATAATTTTCTGACATCAAAGTGCATTCGAGGTGTTAAAGTTGGATATCCATTGAAATTACATGTGAGTTGTGGGATGGAATGGAATTTCGTGAATCATTTGAATTTTTTTGTTCGTATTTTTTTCTGTAGGTACAGGAAAAGAAGGAAGTCCAAGCTGAATTTAGTCCGGAATTCATTACAAAAACGCTTCCAAGACTTGAATGGCCAGCTATTTATGCAGCGGCACAAGTGGTAATTTTGGTGTTGAATTAATTTATCTCTAAGATCAAGGGAAGAAAGAAATTGGAAATATTTTAGTCGAATTTAACCCAAAGTACCTCAAATTATGAAAGAAAATATTGGTCTGATTCAAAAAATACGTTATTATTCATGGCACACTGAGAATCTGTTTCGTTTTATCTGTAAAAACCTTTCTCAGGCACGTACAAGTTGGTGCCAAGTCTTGGCAGGCCATTGAAATCCTTAAATGAGAAACATGGCAAATGCCATATGGATTTTTTGTTGAAGTTCTCTGTAAAAAAAAATACAGGCTGATTTTTATTCTTTCTGGTCATCTTTTTTGCGCTTTAAAGCACTTTATTGAACCCGTAAATCGCGCCTGTCTGCTCTTGTTTCCTTTTTTACACTTTTATGTTCTTTTTGACGCCTGTTAAATCTTTCTTGCACTTCATTTTCCCTTTTTTGCTCTTAAGTGTAATAAAATGTAATAAAATAAAGTGTAACATTAAGTGCAGAAAAGATCAAACAGGAGTCAAAAAGGACTTCAAAACGCAAAAAAAATTCTAAAGACTAATCAGGAGTAAAAAAGTGCGTTAAAGTGCATAAAAGAGCTAAAAAGTGCAAAGAAGAGCATTGAAGAGCAAAACAGGTTGGCATGAAGTGCAAGAAAGATCAATCAGGCGTCGAAAAGCGCATTAAAGTGTATAAAAAAGCAATAAAGAGCAGGTAGTCGCGATTTACAAATGTAATAAAGTGCTTTAAAGCGCAAAAAAGTTCACCAGCAAGAATAGAAATCACCCTGTATATGGACCAAATCCTGATTCGCCCTTGAGTAATCCGAATCATCAATGACCTTGATTTACCAATTCCAAGAAATTTTATTAACCCCATTTAAATTTAATTTTTTTCAGATGAACTGCTCGGAAAACCTCCCACAAGAATTAAGTGAATCAATGACTCAAGACCAGGATTTCCTCAAACAAGTTCATCACGTCCTCCTTGAAATTGATATCGTGAAAGGAAATCTCGAGTGTCCTGAAACTGGTCGACTATTTCCCATAACTGATGGTATTCCTAATATGCTCCTGAACGAACATGAAGTTTAAAGTAAAATTTTAAATAAAAAATAATCTGAATAAATTTAAGACAAAAAAAACACAGTTCATTTTTTTGAAACTTCTAATATTCGAGATATTTCTTTACTTTATTGTTATCATATTAATTGGAATATATTCAAAATCATCATCCGAAATCACATCAAGGTTAAGTGTTATTATTGTTTTATTTATTTTTTTTTTTCATTTTAATTTTAATTTAAATTTCTTGTATATTTTCCTGTTTTTAATTTCATTTCAACATCGATTTAAGTTTCGCACTAACTTTCAAACTACCATTTAATTTAATTTTTTTTATTGACATCGATTTTCATTTTTTTTTATTTATTTATAAACATTTTAAACGTTAACGATTTGTCTTGGAATTATATTTATTATGAGTTTCATGCTATTTGTATTGAATCTAAATTTTTATCGCACGGTTTTTATTAAATGAATAAAAATAAATATTTTTTTTAGTATATATTCGAGTATATATCAATATAAAATACATTTTATTTGTAATTTCTTATTATCATTAAAAATTTCAATCAATACCTCGAAATAAAAAATTTCATAAAAAAAATAAGTTTGGCATCAATTGGAATAAATTTACTTTGAATTGTACTGAGAGATTTTTCGTTTAAATTTAAATGTAAGTTTAGTTTTGCTCATTTTTTTATTATGAGTGAGATTCTCATTTTATTTTAATCAATCTAAAATTGCCACTTAAATGTCTAAGGATTGTTAATTACATTACAATACAGATAATTAATGAAAAAAAATGAATTTTCTATGTAATTTTTTCTAATAACACGCAACGAATATTAATTTTAATGGATTTTTTTTCCTAATTTTAAGTAAAATTTAATTTCTAATGATTATGAATTTGAAATTTCATTATACTGAGATTTAAATGTAATTAAATTTAACAAAAAAATGCTTTTAAAAAGCTTAAAATTAATTTAAATGAAAATGACCGTTAAAATAACGGTTAATTTGAAATTTAAAAAAAAACTGATTGATTGCACATGGTTTGTCGTTAATCATTATAATAAAAATATCAAAAAATTTCTTTAAAATAAAGTTTTGATTGTATGAGTTAAATTTCTCCGTTCAGATTCTTTTGTTTTTTGTTGAGATTTCGTTTCAATTACATGCGACATCAGGTCGATTCAATTGTGAGTACATGCTGCCTTTAGCTAACGTCGAGGAAGGTCCTTTACATAGTTCTTTATTGCTGCCACGTGGCACATATGAGCGTTCTATTAAGAGACTGGAATCTGGGCCACGTGCTTGACTTTTAGAGCCGGTACTCAGATCAGGATTTGCACCATTCCATGTCATGTAGTCAGAACTGAAATTTTAAATGAAAACTATGAGAACGAATCTGAACAAATTTAAATGAATACTTACAGTAAAAGCTCATCATTAGGCCCTTTTCTCAAATCCTTGTTAGGACCTTTAACCAAAGGACTAATATGGATTGATTTTAATGGTTCATGCAACGAATCTGCCTCATTTTTACCGTTATCAACTGTATCATTGCACTCGTTCTTTGATTGAACCAAAGAATTTGACCTATAAAATTTACAAAATTTGATTAATTTTCAATGAACATTTAAATTTTTTCAGTTAAAAGCAACACGTGTTTCAATTCAATTCAATTCAATTCAAAACTAACTACTTCTAACTACGCTTAATTCTAATCTGACATTTAATTGATGAAATTCATTGAATATGATGATGATGATGATAAGCGATACCAAATATTTCATGAGTACTAACTAAAAGCTAATAAATTCCAATTCTAATAATTAAATTGAAAATCAAAAATAAATTCAACACTCCATATCCTGACAACACAAAAAAAAAAAATACACACAAAATAAAATTTTTTTGGTTTATGATTCAATTTTTTTTTTCATACTTAATGTGATAATGCTGAGTCTTGGGCAGACGTGATTTTCTTGAAATTGAATTTTTATTTTCTTCGGGAGACTCTTCCACTGATGATATTTCAAGGAACGAATCGTACGTTTCAAATGATGAGGATGTTTCGATAATTGCATCATGACTTTTGTTCAATTGCTGCGAGGAAGAACGAGATTCACCTGACAGAAGCGCAGTTGTAGCACAACTTTCAGTTTTTCTCATATTTGACGAGTCTTGCACTTTCAGATTTCCTTGTTTGGTGGATGCTGAACTACTTGAACGACTTTTTTTTTGTAATTGTAATAATTTTGATTTTTTTCATTTTTAATCGAATTTCATTCGAAATTGTGATAAATGATTTCAATAAGGATGTGTGTGAAGGTCGGACGAAATAAAATGAAATGAAAAAAAAAATTAAAAGAAAATTTTGAAATTTTTTTTCCTTGTAACAATTTAAATGTAATTTAATGAGATTTTTTGTTTTGAGAGCACATGCATTTTCTTCTGAGAATTTGTACAAAAAATTTTATGATGGATGAAAATTTTGTATCAAAAAAAGTGCGTTAGTGTGCAACATATGATTTGTAGTGTTCAGAACATTTGAACGAGATTGTGAAAATAATTCAACAAATTTTTTTCCATGGATTTCTTGCCAAAAAATTACCTCAAATTTTCATTGTTATCAGTTTCAGATTCCACTTTAATGTTTTCTGACTCTGTTTTGATTTCAGGTGAATCTTCTTGGATGACAATGTTTAGGATTTGAATTGCACGCTCCTCTGAGTACTCAACACTTTCAAGGGCCATTAAAATGACACGTTCAGGAATGTTCGAAAATTGGGTTTGTAATTTTTGACGCACTGAAATTGAATTTAAGGTCAAATTGATAATTTTCATTGAAAATGAATGACTCACTTTTTCGTTTTTCTTCAGCGGTTTTGACGCGAACCGGTTTTGGAGTTAAAAGTAATTTCTCTTCACGTTCCTGTTGTTCTTCGACCTTTTTCTTCAATGCGGCTTTATTTGCAGCAATTACGTCGCGTTTCTGGTATCCCATTTGCAGGAGTCGATCCGAAGCTTTTTGCACATTATTGTCAACATTTGCCAAGACATCTAAAATAACGGTTTCTTCCACTTTCGGGAACAATCCTTTCACATATCTAAAAGAAATTAATGAAATTAATTATTTTCAATTCAAATTCATGTTAAGGTAAAAAATCGATATTCACTACAAAGAAAAATGTTAATGTTAATTTAATTAAAACCATAAAATCCAAATAAAAGTCGCACACTACCATCAAACATCAAAAAAATCACCTCAATTTCATTTTGGGAGACGAATGTGGCTTGGGTGACATTCGAAAACCACCCTCAAATCGAGGTGAGCCACAACTAATGCCACCAGCTCCATGCTGCGTAACCATTGACATACAAACAGTGGGTGCATTGCTTGTAACACTTCCTGGCCTTGTAACGGGCGATGCATTTCGTGACGCATCAATGTAAGTATTGATGTTACTATGGCTAAAGTTAATTGATGATCCTCGATGAATTGATGGCGGAGTTTTTTGATTTGAAAATGCGGCTACAGCTGAGGCTGCAGTTGCAGCTGTATGGAAATTTCGAATTGGAGGTGGCGTGTATGGGCCTGGTGTTGTAATTGGGTGTTTCTCGACTTGAAGTGCCGATATTACGACAGCTTCACGATTGTAATATCTTTTTTAGTTTAAATTTTATCACACATTGCAAATGTTATTTTTTTTACAGAAGCCAACACACACAAAATTAGTTTTAATGTATTTACAAAAGTTATGTGAGTTGAATTAAAATTTATACATTGTTAGTAATTGTTATTGCAGATGAGCAGAGTGCATGTGTTAGGAAAAAAGATTGATTCACAAGTGATTAGTGATTAAAATGAGTAAAAATCTGTAATGAAATTAAATTTAACTCACTTTTTCAATAGCAATCGAATATGTTGCTCGGGCACTGTCGGGAACATCGTATTAATTTTAGACACAACAGCTTCCGTATCCATTTCTTGTGGTAATTGACTGGAAAATGATGTTTCCTGGATACTTTTTCTTGGCACAGCACTACGAGTTTGACTACGTGGCGTATGTGGTGTTGACCGAATTACGGGTGACATTTCCTATGAAATTGAATTTCAAATGTGTTATTTCAATGAAAATCAATATTTTTTAATGTTACACTTACAATTTGTTGTCGCTTTAAATTAAACTGTGGACTACTATTGTTAGACTGGATACTGGGCACACCAGACGGAGGGTTTTGAAATGCAGTTTGAGCCGGATAGTTATTGGCAGGATAGACATGATATGGACTCGCATGCATTTGCTAATTAAATTTACATTAAATGGAAGGTGGGTAGAAAAGTTAAAAATAAATAATACAATTAACACAGGATTAACAACACAATTCAATTCAATTTTTCTCACCTGCATCGGAATACTCTCTGTTGAAATTTGAACGGTTCTGAATCTTGCTCTAGGATCATCCCATGTCGTTGATTTTGTAAATAAATTAACAAAGTAACTGTGAAATAAAAATAACAAAACATAAAATTATGATGATGTAATTAAATTATGAGACGCCATGTCATACGAGGGACCTTGAAATCTGAATTTCAATCATAATTTCATTTACTCTTCAATTTCAATGGCACCTCCATGATTTTCATAGAGCCATTGTACTTACTATCTGCCAGTTCGGGAATCAAATCTACATTCCCAATTTGGAGGCAAAGGAGTTTGATCTACTTGCTGGATTCCGTCCATCTTCACAAAATATTTTTTTTACACTTAATAACCGCAAGTGCGCATGCCTGACATTTATTAGCCTGATTGTCAGTGCCTTTGAATACCGTTACGTGAAAATGTGTGTGAAAATGTTTTGTTTATCTTTCCTCTTGCATACAATGTGATTTGTTTTGATGATGAGCGCGATCTAGCGGGTGTTTCCCTTATTAATTTTTGATTTGAATTTTTTTTTTAAATAAAATCACATTTTGATTGGAAAAATGTGTGAAATCAACATATAACATTTATTCTTCAACTTCCATTTGTTTAAATTGAATTAAAATTAGGAGGTATGTTACAATTGAGCAAAACACAGAAAAAATAATTGAATTATCAACGACAAAGAATCCACAGGCATAATATTTCTTTTCCTCATGTAAATTTCGTATCATGAAACTTTGAAACTAAAACAAATGAAAATTAATGATAATTTATTTTGAAGAAAATGGAAAAAACTCACCGATTCTCTGACTTTTGGATCAATATCAGGTCCATGTTCGAGTCTTCCGACGCACTCAACTGTTTTTTGTGCCTGAAATGAAAAAATTAATAAAAAATTACTGTAAATTAATCCATGATTTTCATGGTAAAAATTCAATCGATTCCATTGTTTTCCTTTTCATTTCGACTTGAAGCACTCACCTCATCTTCAAGTCTTTTCCAAAAATGACACACAACAAAAACAACCATCATTTCAATTTGCCAATACCACAATTCTCGTGCATACCAAACAGAATCGTACGTGAAAAACCAGTACATTGGAATTATCAAATTGATCATGAGCACACAACAAATTTTATTAAAGCCAAATAATGTTGACATGAAATTTTTCAGACGAATTAAATTCCAATGGATTTCAAGGCAGATTTCAAGGTCAAGTGAATTATTTTCATTTTTATAACTTAAATTCTTACGGATTGTCTTGAAAAATAAGCAGAAATATTCCAATAGAACCGTTTCAGAAAAGTTTACAAACACAAATTGAGAGCTATACAAATAATTTTCAATGACAAAAATGACGTTGTAAAGTGAAAATCCCTTTTCAGTTAAAAATAGTATTGAAAAAATAATTGTTATGTAACCAAGATTGAAGAAAAAATAAAATTTCATCCGTTTATGAGAAATTTCTGCAAGCGTTTGATATGAAAACGAATTTTCAATTTTTTTATCCACTTGAATGAGAGCATTCCATAATTGAGCATGATGTTTATGTTGAATTATGGTCGAAAATGATAAAATTAAGTTGATTGACATCCATGCAGTTGCTTCAGTTGAGTAAAAAAGAAGAGCTACAATTTTACTATGAAAACCTGGGTAAGTTTCAACGTTTTTTTTTATCATGCAACCACATCATAAGGGTTAGTAACTGGAATATGATAGTAAGACAAATTGAGTAGATCACCAAAAATTGATTTGATTTGAATTTTCTTGATTTTTTATCCAATTTGAATGGGAAAATTCCGTGCACTGTAAGAAAAGTTAATATTCTATGAATTTTCTCCATTTTTTGTGTTTGAATCGGATGCCGCTCTGTATACAAATGAATGAGTTACTACAATTGAAGTTTGTTTTTAACCTTCACAAGAGGAAGATTCGATGATAATTAATCACTTTAATGTAATTCAATTTATTATAATTAGCTTCATAGCATCAAAATATTTCACCTGCTTTTAATGAGCGCATTCCATTGAAAATTTAGTCACAGGTCGCATTTAAAATGGAGATGATCACATTTTCTAGACTCACCTCATTTTCGACTCTTTCCCAAAAATAGCAAACCACAAACACGATCATCAGCACAATTTCAGCGCTTATCATTATCCAAATGTTCCAAGTTTGATTGTAATAATAAAAAATGTACATCGAAGATAATCCTCTGAACAAAACCGTGCAACTTATTTTGTTAAATCCAAGACTTTGGGAAAATTTTTTTTTACATTCAAACAATTCCATGTAAATTTGAAATAAAATCCAGATTTTTGAAGGATCCACATTTTGAATAATTTTCTCACGAATTGTCTTAAAACTTTGACAAAAATTTTCTAAGATGACCATTTCATAGAGATGCCCAATTAAGAATTGGATAAATGTAACATAAGTGTCGATGATATACATTAATTTAAAATTTTTGACTCCATAACCCATAACCATCATAGTTGGAAATACAACCAACATAAAAACGCAAAATATAAAAAAATAAATGGTGATTCGCAATTCAAATAATTGTCTAGCTCTTTTGTTTGAATTTTTTCTGTTGATTTTTGTCAATAAATTTAGTGTAAAAATCGTTTTTTTATAAGACTTCAAAATAGATATCACTGTAGTTCCATCGATAACTATCCAGATAATCATATCGTAGGAATGTAGAATGAGTGTTGCCAGTTTACTTTTAAAGCTTTGAAGTCTTCCGATATTATCGAGACTCCTTTCTATGAAATACAGGGAATAAAATACGAAAAAGATCCATAAAAATATGCTGTAAATCATTAAAATTCGATTGAATTCAAATAATTTTGAATTTTTGTAATATTTAAACGGAAATAATCCGGAGATTGAGAAAAATTTATAGATTTTCGTATGGGCTTCCATTTTAATGTTGACGTTTTGAGACCTGAATGTGAACTGTTAAATAACCGAGTTTGGAACATAACTGGACTTGAACCGTTTAATTTGATTGATATAAAGCAAATTAAGTTTGGATGTCCTTGATACTGGAACAATTGAGTGATGATTCGACAAAAAATATGACTTAATTAATTGGAAAATGTTATGTGACTCATTAACATTTTACTCATTAACTTCATTCAAGTCTCTTCGATTTGAAGCAGTCTATTTGGAAATTACGTCTTGTATAAGAATGAGAATCCATGTGTCTGCCTGCGATTAGGTTAATAATTTTTAAATTTTGAATCTTGAAGTGAATAGATTTTAAATGTGAGCTTTAGTAACTTGACTGGTTCGGTACAAATAATTCCAATTCTTGGCCTACTCAAGAAATTAATTCTTATTAATTATTTTTCTCCATTTTCTTACTTGCAGCACCCTCAGATCTGATTCGAGGCCATCAATTGGTCTTACGTTAAATAAACTGTTCATGTTGGCAGGTAAAATGTGAGTTTCAGTACTATGTTTTGTAATACAGCTACTACTTTTAACAATACTTATTAAGCTTTTCTCTTCTTCCTTGCTTTTATTCATGTATGGATCTAAATATACATAAATAATTTTCATTTTTTGTGAATGAAATAATTAACAATGAGCTTTGCAAAATTCAAAGTCAAAATGTTGTTGTTGTTGACTATTTTCAAGATGCATTGTGGGAGTGTAATCTTTGTCTGTATGCTTGGCGATCTAAGATTTCTTCATCTGTTATGCCATGGTCTCGTTGGTAACGTGTCATTTGTTCAAGCCAGCTTTTTTTGCTCGTCCTCTTCGTCTTACTCGAGGGATTTCTGTACTTATTGCCTTAACTACATGATGTGATTCGTCTCAATGTTTTATGTGTCCGTACCATCTCAATCGTTTTGTTTCAATTACTTCGGTGATTAGTTTTTGTATTATTAGGCTTCCCCTAAGCTGACTCCTATTATCACGTAATGTAGTTTCGAATGTTTCAGTGATCTAGACTAGTTTTTTCTTCAGCTTACTCAATATTTCGACCGTCTATGAAATCTGAATCATTTCTGTACACCTAACTCAAGCTAAATAGTTTAACCACGACTAAGCCCATATATCTAATTTAGAATTTCAATTTAGGATGTAATGAAAAACAACATTTAACATTTATTCTTCAACTTCCATTTGCTTAAATTGAATTAAAATTAGGAGGTATGTTACAATTGAGCAAAACACCGAGAAAATAATTGAATTATCAACGACAAAGAATCCACAGGCATAATATTTCTTTTCCTCATGTAAATTTCGTATCATGAAACTCTGAATCTAAAATAAATGAAAATAATTTATGATTTTTTTTCAAGGAAATTCAAAAATCTCACCGATTCTCTTATTTTAGGATCAATATCAGGTCCATGTTCGAGTCTTCCGATGCACTCAACGGTTTTTTGTGCCTGTAATGAAAAATATAGTTTAAAATTATTTTGAATTAATCTATTTTATGATTTTAGTTCAATTCTTTCCATTTCGACTTGAAGCACTCACCTCATCTTCAAGTCTTTTCCAAAAATGACACACAACAAAAATAATCATCATTTCAACTTGCCAGTACCACAATTCCCGTGCATACCAGCATGAAACGTACGTGAAAAACCAGTACATTGGAATTATCACATTAATCATGAGAACACAACAAATTTTATTGAAACCAAATAATTTTGACATGAAATTTTTTAAGTGAATTAAATTCCAATGAATTTCAAGGTCACGTGAGTGCCTTTCATTTTTATGAGTTAAATTTTTACGGATTGTCTTGAAAAATAAGCAGTAATATTCCAACAGAACCGTTTCGTAGAAATGTCCAAATACAAATTGAGCACTATAAAAATAACTTTCAATGACAAAAATGATGCTGTAAAGTGAAATTCCTCGTCCAGTTAAAAGTAGTATTGAAAAAAATACTGTTATGTATCCAAGAATGAAGGAAAAAAACGTTTTAATTCGATTATTTGAAATTTCTGCATACGTGTGATATGATAGTGAATTTTCAAAGCTTTTATCGACCGTTTTAAGAGCATTCCATAATCGAGCATGATTTTTATGTTGAATTACGATTGAAAATGATGAACTAACATTAATTGCCATCCATGCAAAAGCTTCAGTTGAGTAATAAATAAGGGCTAAAGTTTGGTTCTGAAATCCAGGGATATGATTAGCGTTCATTACATCATGATACCACAACAAAAAGGTAAGAAATTGGAAAATGAATGTTAGACAAATTGAGTAGATCACCAAAAATTGATTCGATTTAAATTTCTTTGAATGTTTGTCAAATTTGTAAGGAAAAAGACCGTTCACTGTAAGAAAAGTTAAAATTTTATGAATCTTCTCCATTTAAATGCTTGAATCGAATGCCGTCCTTAGTTTAAATGAGTGAAATATAATTTTGTTCTTCATATTAGTCTTCGATAAGTGGTTCCATTGTCAATCCATCACTTTAATGTTTTTTTTATCTAATTGACTTGGTGACATCGAAAATTGACCCTATTTGTAATGATTGCATCCCATTTAAAATCGAATAATCACAAAAAAATGGACTCACCTCATTTTCCACTCTCTCCCAAAAATAACGAACCACAAGGACGATCATCTGCATAATTTCAGCGCAAGCTGTTGCCCAAATGTTTCAAGTTAGATTGTAATAATAAAAAATGTACATCGAAGACAATCCTCTGAGCAAAACCGTGCAACTTATTTTATTGAATTCAAGACTTTGCGAAAACATTTTTTCAGTTTCATTTAATTCCATGAAAATATCAAATGAAAACCATATTTATGTTAGATCCATTTTATTTTGAAAAGTCTTTTCACGAATTTTCTTAAAACTTTGACAAAAATTCTCTAAGAGAACCATTTCATAGAGATGCCTTATAAAAAATTGGACCAATTTAACATAAGTGTTGATGATACTGATTAATTTAAAATTTGTGACTCCATAACCCTTAACCATAATTGTTCAATGTGAAATGTTCTATTCTGGAGTATGTCTGCTAAAAAAGACTGTGATTAGGTGAGTATCTTTTAACTTGAAACTAGTTTCGAGTGGCATGTCCTGTTAGGAATGCAAACAGTACCCTAACTTGAAACATTCATTCCCAGCAACTCCGTTTTGCGAGCTACTGACCTTTAAGGTATAAAGTTGTGTACATGTTGTGAAAGATATCTGCTCAGGCAATAGTCAAAAGGATATATGAATCCTGTGTATATCCAATGCTGTTTTTACATAAGAATACATTGTTGGATATACACAGGATCTAGAAAATGCCTGTGGTTTGATTTGTCAATTAGCCATTCAAATATGGCAAATTTAGCCGTTGTTAGTGCAATACCTAAGCAAGATTTTTCTCCTGCAAATATAGATGCTGATCCTTTTCTAGCTAACTTATCAGCGACTTCATTACAATCAATTTTACTATGTCTTGGTACCCAGATAAATTTTCCAAACATTTCCAAATAATTTTAGAATTTACTCTAAATTGTTGGAGTGCTTAAAGTGCGACTTGGCGACGAACAAATTCAAAAAAGTTTAAGAAATTAATTTAAACTCACCTCATCTTCGATTCTGTTCCAAAAATAACAAACCACAAATACTATCATCATTATCAGTTCGGCTCCGAGTAATGAGCAAAAATACCAGTAATGATCGAAATTATAAAACCCGTAAATTGAAGCTATTCCGCCAACTATGACAATACATATAAATTTATTAAACCTCACTGTTTTCGAATACTTTTTTTTCGTTTTCATCAAAATAAGATAAAGCTCGATGCAAATCCACAAATTTTTGAAATCATTCTGATTTTGAACTATTTTATCACGAATTTTTTTAAAAATTGTACAAAATTGCTCTAAAATGATCATTTCATATAAATGTCCTAATGAATAATGAGCCATAAATGAAAAGTTTTCTATCAAAACTGTAAAATAAAATAAATTTGTTCCATAATCCAAAAAATTCAATATAGGTGTAACGACAAACATAAGTCCAAAATATGTGTAGAGATAGAATTTCACTCTGTTTTTCAACAAAATATCCTTCTCATGATTTATCAGCTTTAAATTAATTTTTGTCATTTCATTCAAAACTAAAATTTGTTGATCATATGGAATCAAAACAGATAAAACCGATGTTGCGTTAATGACCATCCAAAGAATGTAGTCAATGGAAAAAAGAAATAAAGCCACAAATTTATTCTTAAAAGTTGGCACAATTTCGATATGTTCAATATTTTTTAAAACTGAATGCAATGCAAACATCTCTTCCAATATCAAAACAACAACACTGTAAATCATAAGGCTACGATTCAACTCAAATAATTTTGATTTTTCGTTGAATTTAAATGGAAAAAGCCCGGTGATTGTGAAAAATTTATACAATGTTGGATAATGTTCCATTTCAATTTCAGATGTAATTTCTCGAATATCATGAGTGAAACTAGTCAAAAACAGACAAGGACCGAGGAATATAATTAATGGAATTACTCTAATTAATTACATCAATTAAGGAAATTGATAACTCACCTCATCTTGAATTCTGTTCCAAAAATAGCAATCAATGAAAATAATCATCATTGATATTTGATAGTAGAGTATTGTCCACGAAAAATTATGACTAGCGTAATTGTAAAACAAATAAACAGCACTCAAGACTTCAACAAGGAAGATGCACAGAAATTTATTTAAACTTAAAATTTTTGAAAAAACTTTTTTACATTTAACGAGCTCAAAATAAAGTTTGAACTTGAGCTGAACATTTTGCTGATTCATATTTTTTTGAATGCTTTGAAAATATACACACATTTTCTCGAGTAAAATCAATTCAAAGAGATTCGCGAAAATAAATTGAATCGAAAAAAGATAAACACTCAGAATTCGAAAAATAAGATGAAGGTTGAATTCGTGCTCAAGAGTTGTCAGCAGTGGTTCCACGATCAAAAGGAATCCAAATGCAAGGTAAAAATAAAATTTTGTTCGTATTACGAACGACTTTTCAATTAAATTTTTACTTTTAATGTAAATAATCGTTAATTTTTTTAAAACTTCTATCTTTTTTTCCGGTAAAATTAAATTGCATAGTGTGGTCGTTACATTGATGAACATCCATAAAATGCAGTCACAGGCAAAGAGAACTTGGTTCACAAAATTATTTTTAAAATTGTCAGATTCCTTTGAGAAGGGAATCGTCATGTACAGATCAACTACTGCATAAATTTGTAAAAAAGTCAACAATAAAATGCTATAGATCATGAGTGGGCGATCTACTTGAAATGATTTTGATTTTTTGTTAAATTTAAATGGAAAAACACCAATTAAAGTGAAAATTTTGTAAATTTTTGGATGGTGCTCCATGCAATTTTTGTTTGAATGAGTCGCGTTTCAAATTTGAACTGACGAATAATATGGAAAGTCGAGTATTGATATGATTAATCAACAAGCAATTAACTGAAAATAAAATTAATCTAATTGATTGAATGACGACGACAGTACCAAAGTAATTAAGAAATTGACAACTGATCAGATTGAACCGTATTGAGCTCAGTGTTGTAGTTGGTATGTTCACTGGTCGTTGTACTCTAACGCCCGCTTTATGCAAAGTATAACGTCATAACAAATTCGTATGTGTATAGATAGCGGAAAAAAATATAACGCACTCTGTACGTAAATTATAAGGAGTTATACCATGCATAAAGTAGTAGTCAACCATCATCTCAGTCATTTTGACTCAAGAGATCCAATGTGCAAATGTTGCTCTGAACAAGAGGAGGCTGCATTGTGTATGTCCCAAGCATGCCAGATTGCGTAGAATTCCGCTGGGTGAGTACTTTTCCAGTATTGATTCCATCATCATAAATGTGAAGGTGTCTGCCCTGCTGAGCTTTCTAAGAAGGTGTGGTCACTTTTCTGAACTGAGCAAGGTCAAGTTGACTTCATATTACTTTAGTTGATTCTCTAGATTTGGTTTCATCTTCATTAGATATGAGGGTAAATGGGTATGTACAATGGATCCGTCTGTAGGTCTGAGTGCTGCTTGTGCTGATCTGATCTAATTTACCAAATTTGAATGGAAACAAATCTCACAACTTTGAAAAATTTTTAATTTTCCTAATTACAGTTTTTGGAATATTTTGATAAGTACTTCGCTTCAAACCCAAAAGCAGTTATAGGCCATAGTTCCCAGTGATGTCCCACGGGTTTTGGGTTGAGAGTGCAGTGTAAGTTTATTATGATTACAGAAATAATGAATAATGATTAATAACTCACCTCATCTTCAATTCTGTTCCAAAAATAGCAACCTATGAAAACAGCCATCATTGATATTTGATAGTATAGTAACGTCCACGAGAAAATATGATTCGTGTAATTGTAAAACCAATAAACTGAGCTTAAAACTTGAATAATGACAATACAGAGATATTTATTGAAGCTCAAATTTTTTGATAACTTTTTTTTACATTTAAAAAGCTCGGAATAAAGCCCAGAATATTTTCGTAAGTTTTTTTCCTTCAAATGTTTTTGAATATTTTCAAAGTAAACACAAATTTTCTCAACTAAAATCAATTCAAAGAGATTTCCAAATATGAATTGAATCATGTAAAGATAACCACTGATAATCCAAATAATTCCCTCAAAGTTGAATCCGTGATCAAGGCCAAACAGAAGCGGTTCCACGATCAAAAGAAAACCAAATACAAGGTAAAAATAAATTTTGGCTCGTATCTTGAATGAATTTTCATTTAAATTGTCAATCTTTCGATGAATTAGCGATAATTTCGTTAAAAATTGTATCTTTTTTTTAGGCAATATCAAATTCCACAGTGCCAAAATTATATTGAGGAACATCCATAAAATGCAGTCACTCGCAAAAAAGACCTGATTTATCAAATCATTATTGAAATTTGGTCTTTCATCTGTATCGTTCATCGTCATATACAAATCATATGCTGCATAAAATTGCAAAGAAGTCATCAACAAAATGCTGTAGATCATGAGTGTGCGATTTACTTGAAATGACTTTGATTTTCTGTTAAATTTAAAGGGAAATAAACCAATTAAAGTGAAGAATTTATAAATTTTTGGATGGTGCTCCATGCGAATTACGGTTTGAATGGGTTGCGATCAAAATTCATACTGAATAATTCATTGGAGAGCTCAGGTATTGAAATATTTATTCAACGTAAAGCAATTAGTTAAATGAAAAAAACTAATCAACTTATTGCTTCATTAATAACGAGAGCTGCTGAATAGATGCAATTCAATTCCTGTAACCAAAGGTCATCTTAATGTGAAATAATGACCAAACAAAACATTGTGTGCCAAGGTTCAATAAAATATAAAATTTTATTTAAGACTCACCTCATCTTCAATTCTGTTCCAAAAATAACAAACGACAAACACAATCATCATTGACATTTGATAGAACAGCGTCGTCGTCGAGAAATAATAATTTGTGTAATTGTAAAACCAATAAAATGAACTTAAAACTTCGAGAATGATAATGCACAGAAATTTATTGAAGCTTAACGTTTTTGACAAAATTTTTTTACATTTTAAAAGCTCAAAATAGAGACCTAAATATAGCCGAATATTTTTGTCAGTCATATTTTGTTGAATGTCTTGGAAATAAACACAAATTTTCTCAACTAAAATCAATTCAAAGACATTTCCAAATATAAATTGTATTGTATAAAGATAACTACTAATAATCCAAATGATCACAAAAAATTCAAATCCATAATCAAAAGCCAAGAGAAGAGGTTCCACGATCAATAGGAAACCAAATACAAGGTAAAAATAAATTTTGACTCGTATTTTGAATGAATTTTCATTTGAATTGTGAATCTTTTGATGAACTATCGACAATTTCGTTAAAAATTGGATTCTCTTTTTAGGTAACATCAAATTACAGAGGGTCGTTGTTACATTGAGTGATATCCAAAAAATGCAATCACATGCAAAGAAGATTTGATTTATCATATCATCTTCAAAATTTGGCCGTTCTTCTGTGTCGAAAATATAAATAACCAAATAAAATATTGCATATGATTGTAATAAAGCTATAAAAAGAATGCTGTAGATCATAAAAGTGCGATTAACTTGAAATGAATTTGATTTTTTGTTAAATTTAAATGGAAATACTCCAAGTATAGTGAAAAACTTATAAACTTTTGCATTGTGCTCCATTCGTTTTCTGGTTTGTACGAGTTCCGTTTAAAATCTAGACTGACAACATTATGCGAAGTCGACATTTATATGACTCGATATAATTGTAATAATTAAATCATTACATGAAGCGAATAATTTCAACTAATTTGATAATTGGTTGACGGGCGCTTACAATAAAAATAATGGAAAAAGAAAAATAACTTGATTAGACAACAACAGTTTAAGAGGTTAAGTCCACTGCATTTGTAAACAAACTGCTGTAAACAAACTGCTTTTGTAAACAAAATTAACTATATAAATAATTCATGAATATAAATTTTCCACTTCCAAGTGCTTCAATTGCTAAAAATGAATTTAGTTCTATAGAAGGTGAGATCTGTGTTATCCGTTTGATTCAAGATTTGGAAGACCATACACCGAAAATACATTTCCTGTCGCGTCTACGACGGGAATTTTCAAAAGAAAAAATATAAATTTAAAACAATTTTTTCCTTTTATGAGTAAAAAAATCATGTTTGTGTAGGTTTTAGGTGAAAGTGACCTGAAGCAAAGTTGTAAAGAATATTTCAGGCTATAATTTTGCTTAAATGATCAAATCAATATTTCATGTATAAAGAGGCCAAAAATAGCATTTGCCTGGTTTTGAGTCATTTTCTTTCAAATATTAATACAGATATTTCTAAATCAGTTCACATAAAAATGTTTATAAAAGAAATTTTTAACTTACCGCATCAGCCACCTTTCCCCAGTAATAACAGCTGACAAAAGTCAATCCTGTCAAACTTTGCCACACAATTGTCGGTCCCACCATATCAAAATTCAAGTAATCATAGTAAAAGTTAATCGACATCAGTAAATTGACACATGTTAAACATCCAACGAAGGTAAATCGAACACTCCTCGAAAAAATACCACACAATTTCAGCTGTTTCAAATAAATTTCCATTCCAACTCTTAGTTTTCCATTCAATTGTTCACGGCTTTCTTTACATTTCATCAAAATGTCACTTAAAAACGTGTAATTCAACTGAATTTTCTCACAAATAACGATTTGTAAGACATTGCCATGAATAAATTGAAAAATACAACAATAAGCACCAAAAATATTACCAAGTCGCATGAAATCAATTCGGTTAATTATTTTTACATGATATATGTAAACAGTACCAGGATAGCAAAAACAGAGAAATATGATCAGTTTTGTGATAATTCGATTCACGATTTTCTTTAATTTCATATTTGATGTTTCCATGTCAAAATGGTCATTTGAATCAATTTCAAGGAGATAGTTCAAAACGGTAACTTGTGATTTATTTGAAATTAACAATGGGACGACAATAAAAAGGTTTATGGTGACCCAAAGAAGATGTTCAATGAATTTGATGGTGACTTCAAGGGATTCAAATTTATCTGGAGATTTGTTGAAGGTTAAAATTGTGTTGTAAAATGAGCCTTGAAATACGAATGTGATAAAAATTGTGTAGAAAATCCAGAATTTGCTTTGTTCGAAACGGGTTTTGGATTTGTTGTAAGCCAATGGAAAGATGCCAACTATATGAAAAAGTTTGATTAAAGGATTGATGACTTTGATGAACATTTTAATGTGGGACTACGATTTGGTTTGAACTGAAATGGTCGATTATCTGAATGAGACTGTTAAGTAAATTGAATTAAGAGGTCATCAAAAGTGCTTTAATTAATTAATTAATTAATTTAATTATTCATGGGAGTTTTAATGATATTGCGTTTTTAATTGATTAATATTATTGGTTTTGCGGTTTAGCTTCAGACTGTGGGCTTTAAAGTGTAAAAATGACTTTGAATTACTCCAGAATTTTAGCATCGATTAGTTCGATTCTAGTCGCTGTGTCCCGTTGGATTTGGGTTTAGAGTGTAATAAAAGAATTTTTTTACATTTTTTTAGATTGAAACCTTTTATTGAAAAAAATTCGGGAAAAGCAAAAATGTTACACAAATTGCTATTTTAAAATTAATTCTAAGCTACATCTAGATATCGTTAAATTTAATAAAATTTGACACTTATTAAGAAGAAACACCTAGATCTAATTTCTTAAAATATATGATTTAAATTTCATTTATGATTTATAATTTATCAAGGAACTTTAAGCTTAATTTTATTTTAACATTCAGATTAATTTTTTTTAGAAACCGTTAAAGTTACATTCGTGATTATCTCAGCTTAGGTTTTCATTTCATCCTAACTTAAAATTTAATACAGATCCAGTCCATCCTCGAAAACGGAATTGAAATCCGGATCAAGTTGATTAAATAAATCATCCCAATCATTGTTGGTCTCACAGATATTTGAAGCAAAGTTAAATACAGGAAGTTTTGAAATGTCTGGTTTCGATTCATATCGATTGATTTCCAGGAGACGCAACTTATCCCAATCAAGTATGTCATTTGTCAGTAAACTTCCTGCCACGGCTTCAATTGACGATAAATTATCTTTCACTTCATCTGATTGATCTTTTTCTATTTTAATTGTAATTGGTTTTTCAGTTTGGGTCGCGATTTTTTCAAGGTCATCAATTTCATCGTCATCATCAGTAATGTCAATCACTTCCGTTGTGGTATCATTTACAGCTTTCTTTGCATTATGAACTTGTTTCTCTTGATTATTTGGACCATTACTAATATTTCCTCGCAATCTCCGGAATCTCACAACCATGTCCATGCCACCTGTGTTTGAGGTGCTCCTCAATGTCATGAATGCCTCTCTAGCGTCTTTGGCTGTGCGAAATTTAGCAAATGCATATCGACCAAATTTGTGTTTCTTCGCGAAGCCAACATCGACTCGGTATGCCTTCTGCACACTCTGTTTAATGCTCTGAATTGGAGTCGAAGGATGAATATTTCCCATAAAAATTGTATATGGATCAATATCTTCAGGGGTAAGATGGTCAATTGCCGGTACTGATCGCTTCTCTAATCTAAGGAAACCGGTTCCAAATTTAATTTGAGAAAATTCTTCCTTAAGTGTTTCATAATTTGTGTCTGGACGGACTTGAATGTAAACGAATCTGAGAAAAAATTTTAATTATAATTCCATTTTTAAAAAAATGTATCAAAAAATCATACCTCGGCGTAATTGGTTGCTGGACCCTCACATCAACAATTGACGATGAATATTTATGAATGATACTTTTATCGACAAATGGATCGGGAAACCTCAAAATATATTGACTTGATTGTAATTTATTGCATTCTCTCTCTACTTCAATAGCTTGAATTGCATCTGCTTGGTTCCATTTTGGTGGAAAAACGTCAGTTGATTGATTTTCATTGCAATTAACCGTTGATGCTTTAATCGGTTTTGGCATTTTTGTCCAATTTCCACTCTTGGTTTTACGCTTCCAGTATTTTTGATTGACAGACTGTGGCATTTCATAACCATTTTCATAATTTGAATTTCTTTGATATGGAGCAGTATAATTTTTGTTATAGTGATTCTTGTTATTATTCATGAAATTGTTATTATTTAAATTTTTATTGCTTTTGTTTTTATTATGATTTTTGTTTATTTTATCATAAGGTTTGTAGAAATACGAATTCCGATTCATATTTTTTGGTTCGATATTTTATTTTTATTTCATAATACAGACGCGCTTCAATTTAAATGTAAAACAAAACAATTTAAAGCTTCCTTCTTTGTTTCCTTACTTTTTACTCCTATTCTATCAAAATTGAATGCAATAAAACATCGAATTTGAGAGACGTTTATGATTAATGATGCAATTTTATTTCTTTTTACTTGAAAAAATATTTTTTCTAAACTAAAAATTTTATGCATTTACTATTTCTATTGAAATTAAAAATGAGACTAACTCATAAAACTTGCATTACATGTATAAAAATTTTCCTGAACGGGTTTAAGAGAAAATTCATTGTGTCACATTGTGTGTAAACTTTACTCAATTTTTACTGTATATTACTATGCAATATTGTACTACTAGGAACAAGGAAATATTAACTCCAACGTGTATGCACACAGTATTGCAATGCAAATGTAATAAAATGTGTGAAAAAGGAATCAAAACAATAAATTTCAGTATGTATTTGCATTGAATATTGCAAGAGATCTCTCGAAAAGTGCATCAATGAAAAATGGAAAATGAGAGAAATATTTTGATGATGCAACGTCGTTGCAAACCGTTTTAATTTATTTTACATATTCAGTTCGAATACATTTTGCAATGGTACTTAATTGAATATTCGTTGTTCCTTCGTAAATTGATCCCGCTTTAACATCACGATAGAATTTTTCTTGTGGAAAATCTTTTGTGAATCCGACACCACCCATCCAATCAATGCATTTGATTGTTGTTTGTTGTGCAATTTCACTAGCATAAAATTTTGCCATTGATGCTTCTTTGACAAATGGTTTACCGGCTTCAACTAAACGTGCAGCATTGTATGTGAGTAATCGTGCGGCTTCAATTTGTGTTGCAATCGTCGCGATTTGGTGTTGCATTCCCTGAAACGAGAAGATATCTTGACCAAACTGTTTCCGTTCAAGGAGATATGGAATTGTTGCATCTAAACATCCTTGAGCAATTCCAATCATTTGTGCACCGATTCCAATACGACCTTCATTTAAGAAACCCGCTGCATATTTATATCCATGTCCAAATTTGCCCAAAATGTTCTCTTCCGGCACAGGGCAATTCTCGAAATGGAGTTGACATGTAGCCGACGATCTCAGTCCTAATTTAGATTCATTTTTACCGATTGTGAAACCCTCGGAATCACGATCCACGATAAATGTTGTAATTCCTTTGTGGCCTTTGCTTGGATCTGCATTTGCCATTACGAGAAATATTCCTGCAATATCTGAACCTGAAATCCACATTTTACTTCCATTTAAGAGAAAGCGATTGCCATCTTTTTTCGCTGTAGTTTTCAATGCAAATGCATCAGATCCAGCTGAAGGCTCAGATAATGCAAAACTTCCAGGGAATTCTTGTGCCAATTTCGGTAAATACTTTTTCTTCTGTTCATCTGTTGCGAGTTTATTAAAAAGGGGTATAATTAGTGTGTTATGAATGTCAACTAGGCCTGAAATTGCAGCATCAACTTTAGCCAACTCCTCAATCGCTAAAATGCTGGTCATGAAATTCGATGCACTTCCACCGTATTCTTCAGGCACTTCGATTCCCATGAAACCATTGTTGAAAATCTCTTTGATAAGATTTTTATCTAATTTTTGATCTTCTTCCATTTTTCTGACTAATGGTGCGACTTGTTCTTGGGCAAATTTTCGTACAGTTTCCTTCATCAATTGCTCATCTTCAGTTAATTGAGTTAAAAATGGCATTTTTGGAATTGAACTGTGACAAAAACCGGCATTTTTTATGTTTTTAATTAAATATTTACTTGAAATTCGATTAAACATTTTGTAAAAACTGATTCAGACTAAAGTGCAAAGGAAATTTGCATACTAAAGTACGCGATAAAGTTCACTAAAATGAAATAAAAACAATAATAATTAAAATAAGTCTTATGCCCTCTTGATTTGTGTTGAAACTGAATGTTTACAAACAAAGTTCATTCATAAAAATGTGCGTGTGAGTAACAGATGATTGTGTTTGTTATGATTTGTCATGTGAATGAATTAATGAATGAAATGTAAGTGTATGAGTGAAATTCTGATAAGATTTCAAAACAACAATTTTTTATTCATAAATTTAAAATAAATGCAATTTCTGGTCACCGTATTAAATTTCTAACGATAATTTATGAAGTGTATTCTTTTCTAATCACTTTGGCAATTGTATTGAGCTGCATATTTGTGGTTCCCTCGTAAATGGATCCAATTTTAACGTCACGATAAAACTTTTCATGAGGAAAATCTTTTGTGAAACCGACACCACCCATCCAGTCAATGCATTTCACTGTAGCTGTTTGTGCAATTTCACTGGCATAAAATTTTGCCATCGCAGCTTCTTTCAAAAATGGTTTTCCGGCTTCAACGAGTCGAGCTGCATTGTAAGTAAGAAGGCGAGCAGCTTCAATTTGAGTAGCAACAGTAGCAATTTGATGTTGCATTCCTTGGAATGAATAAATATCAGCTCCAAACTGTTTCCGTTCAAGGAGATATGGGATTGTGGCATCCATACATCCTTGGGCAATTCCGATCATTTGAGCTGCGATTCCAATTCGACCTTCATTCAAGAATCCCGCTGCATATTTATATCCATGTCCAAATTTGCCTAAAATGTTCTCTTCTGGTATGCGACAATTTTCGAAATGGAGTTGACATGTGCCAGAAGCTCTCAGTCCTAACTTCGATTCCTTTTTCCCGATACTAAATCCCTCTGTATCACGCTCCACTATAAATGTTGTGATTCCTTTATAGCCTTTACTTGGATCTGCATTTGCCATTACGAGAAACAAGCCTGCAACATCTGAATTTGAAATCCATAATTTTGTTCCATTTAAAATGTAATCACTTCCATCTTTTTTTGCCGTAGTCTTCAATGAAAATGCATCTGAGCCTGATCCTGGTTCAGACAATGCAAAACTTCCAGCGTATTCCTGTGACAATTTGGGTAAATACTTTGCTTTCTGTTCCTTTGTACCAAGTTTATTGAAGAGGGCAATGATCAAAGTGTTATGAATGTCCACTAAAATTGAGACACTAGCATCAACTTTTGAAAGTTCTTCAATCGTCAAAATGCTGGTCATGAAATTGGAACCAGAACCGCCAAATTCTTCGGGTGCCTCAATTCCCATTAATCCATTTTCAAATAATGCTTTTAACAGATTAGCGTCTAATTTTTCTTCATCATCCATCTTTTTGACTAAGGGTGAAATTTGTTCTTGTGCAAATTTACGAACAGTTTCCTTCATTAATTGTTCATCATCTGTTAATTGTGTCAGATATGGCATTTGTGATTGATGACAAAGGCGTAAGAACTGATTTCTTACTGTAATGCCTTTAAGCAAATTCCTTGATATTTTGAGTATCATTTTAAGTACAAATTTAATATTAAAATTTCACAGTAACATAAATTTTTGAGACATATTTTGATTAAAAACAAGTGACGACTAAATTTTACACACAGTTTCTGTGTTATGCATGAAAATAAACATGCGATTAATGAACTGTGTGTGAAATAGTATTAAAATTGTGTACAGTTGTTGTTATCACGATCAGATGTTTATGTGTGTAAAAATATTCAACTACGTAAATTTCATTCAATATGTGAATTTAATTTTGAAGAAAGTGAAACGTACTTTTACAAAGTATCCAAAAGCGCACACGGCAAATGCCAAACTTGCCGTATTGTTGCCGTAGCATGGCAACTCTACGGCAATTGTACGGCAACATTTTTAAATTTTTTTTTTCATTTATCAGTAAAAAAAAAATTCAGAAAACTCGAAATTTTCAAAAAACTCAAAATTTTCAAAAAAACTCAAAAATTTCAAAAATTTTCAGAAAAATTAAAAAACTCAAAATTTCAAAAAAAGTCGAAATTTTCAACAAATGTAAAAAAATTCAAAAAAGTCAAAATTTTCAGAAAAGTCAAACATTTCAAAAAAGTTAAAATTTTTTTAAAAAATTAAAAAAAGGTCAAAAAAGTAAGTGTTTTTTTTGCGGGTTTGAGTTTTTTTTAAATATTGACTTTTTTTTTGAAATTTTTGACTTTTTGAAATTTTTTTAATACAATTAAGTTTTTGTTACTGAATAAATGAAAAAAAAAATTTTAAAATGTTGCCGTGTATTTGACCGAAAATCGGTCCTAAAAGAGCATTTTTAATTAAGAAAATGTACAATTTGGCTAAATTGATAATAAATTTGAATGGAATTTTTAATAGTGTTTGTAAATACGTTACCATTAAATAGGGTAAAATCATATTAAATTAAATAACGTTTGAAATTTTTATAAAATATTTTATTTTTAATACGTATATCGAAAATTTCATACAAAAATTTTTATTTTATAAGGCACTTTTTGTTGACTCGATTTATTTTTTTATTTTATTTTTATAAAACTTTTTATATGGAAGACTTTGAATTTGTATAATATCAGTTTTTTTTCCTGTGTTGCTATTATTAAAATAAATGCACAATTCCTTATATGTATTTTTTTTTCAAAGTGTGGACGTCATCACAATTTATATATTAAATGAATAAAAATGATTTTATGATGTGTATTCTTTTCTGATCAATTTTGCAATTGTGCTAAGTTGCATATTTGTTGTTCCTTCGTAAATTGCTCCAATTTTAACGTCACGATAGAATTTTTCTTGTGGAAAATCTTTTGTGAAACCGACACCGCCCATCCAGTCAATGCATTTAATTGTGGCTGTTTGTGCAATTTCACTGGCAAAGAATTTTGCCATTGCAGCTTCTTTTGCAAATGGCTTTCCTGCTTCGACCATACGTGCAGCATTGTATGTGAGTAGTCGTGCGGCTTCGATTTGCGTAGCAACAGTAGCAATTTGATGTTGCATGCCTTGGAATGAATAAATATCAGCTCCAAATTGCTTACGTTCAAGGAGATATGGGATTGTGGCATCCATGCATCCTTGGGCAATACCGATCATTTGAGCACCGATTCCAATACGACCTTCATTCAAGAATCCAGCTGCATATTTATATCCATGTCCATATGTTCCGAGAATGTTTTCTTCTGGTACACGAACATTCTCTAAATGGAGTTGGCAGGTACCTGATGCGCAAATACCCAATTTTGACTCTTTCTTACCCACACTAAATCCTTCCATTTCACGATCAACAATAAATGTTGTAATTCCTTTGTAGCCTTTACTTGGATCAGCATTTGCCATTATGAGGAATACACCGGAAAGGTCTGAATTTGAAATCCACATTTTAGTTCCATTTAAAACATAATGATTTCCGTCTTTTTTCGCTGTAGTTTTCAATGAAAATGCATCAGATCCGGCCGAAGGTTCAGACAACGCAAAACTTCCCGGGAATTCTTGCGCCAATTTTGGCAAATACTTTTCTTTCTGTTCCTTTGTACCGAGTTTATTGAATAAGGCAGTTACGAGGGTACTATGAATATCAACTAGAGCAGCAACTGAAGCATCAACTTTTGCTAATTCCTCAACGGCTAAAATTGTTGTGAGGAAATTTGAGCCAACACCTCCATATTCTTCGGCTATTTCAATACCCATAAAACCATTTTCAAAGAGTGCTCTGACAAGATCATCATCTAATTTGTGTTCTTCATCCATTTTTTTGACTAGTGGCTGGATTTGTTCTTGAGCGAATTTGCGAACAGTTTCCTTCATCATCAACTCATCTTCAGTCAATTGTGTAAGGTAAGGCATTTTTGGAGCCTGGCTGCAAAAACCAGCATTAAGTGCTTTAGGAGCAACATTTTTAAGTACGGCACGTGGAATATAACGTAACATTTTTTTTTATGTATATGAATAATAATACGAATTATAAAATTTAAAAATAAAAATTGCACGTCAACACTCTTTTTTTTCCCAAAACTTTAACGACCTGTTTCAGCAAAAGCTTTAATCAGACTAATTTAAGAACATAAAATATTTTTGTCTAGATTTGTAAATTTTATTATCTCTGTATATACAGAAAAAAATAAATACGAAAACATGTTCTTTTGTTGTTAGTGGTCGTTCAACGTAGAGCCTCATACACACATGCAATGTTCTTATTAATATAAGACTCTGCTAAAACAGGCATCTTATATACAGACAGTGCCATGCAGTAAATTATGTAATATAATATGAAATATTGTTATCAGTGATGTGTCATAATACGAAAATTGAAGGCTTGTGATGTGATTTCAAATTTAACATACATTGATTTAGTTCATATCTGACATTGATTTGTCATCAGTGAGCATTGTGATGCCTTTGAGTCAACATCCCTGGTCTGATATCAAATTTATCATTTATATTTCGTTATATATCAATGTATAGGCACATGTGTATTTTAAATGAAACATACAATGCACCAATAAATTATTTTATACAGGAAAAAAACATGTTTTTGTTTGGACACAAACGATCGTTTATCAATGAATTCTCTAAAACAAGTTCTTTAAAGAATAAAAAAAAATAACATTCAATATAATAAATAAAAAGGAACACAAACAAGTAAAACCAAAATGCTAGAATCTAGATAATTTCATTCTAAATACATTTTAAAAGGGTCTAGACAGTATCAAGATCAACAATTGAAATAATAGTAATAAAAGTAATTGATATTGATTCTGAACTTGTTGTTTATAGAACAAAAAAAACATAAAATAAAATAAATTTAGATGTACACATTTCCTTGACATAATTCAATAATCTCATTTGAATAATCCTAGTTGAGATGTCTGTTGAAATTTAAATTCAATTTAAAATATGTTATCAATGATGTCCTTTTGAACGTCAAATACTCTTTTTACACACTTGATTAAATTTGCTTCTTTTGATAGTAACAAGAAATAAAAAAGAGCATACATTTGTTTTTATTATTCATGTATTTTAGAGTATAACTCAAAGTATATTATTATAACTATTCTCATTGAAGTAGAGACAAATGAAAAATAAATTGACTACGTCAGCAACAAGATAAGGTTATTTAACTTCAATATTTTAAATTTATGTTATGTTTGATCCTCAAATCAAATAACTTTTGTCTCAATAGCGTAAAAGAATCGTATAATTTTCGCCAAATTTTTAATGATTGGTGACATTTTACGATGATTAGCGACGCTTTTCAATGATTAACGACATTTTTCAATGATTAGTGACATTTTTCAATGATTGGCAACTTTTTTCAATGATTGGTAACATATTTCAATGATTAGCGATTTTTTTCAATGATTTGTGACATATTTCAATGATTAGTGACATATTTCAATGATTAGTGACATATTTCAATGATTAGTGACATATTTCAATGATTAGTGACATATTTTCAATGATTGGCTACATATTTCAATGATAAGTGACATATTTCAATGATAAGTGACATATTTCAATGATAAACGAAATTTTTTTAATGATTAGCGACTTTTTTCAATGATTAATGACATTTTTTCAATGATAGGTGACATTTTTCAATGATTAGTGACATTTTTCAATGATTAGTGACATTTTTCAATGATTAGTGACATTTTTCAATGATTAGTGACATTTTTCAATGATTAGTGACATTTTTTCAATGATTGGCGACATTTTTTTAATGATGGGTGACATTTTTTCAATGATAGGTGACATTTTTCAATGACTGGCCACATTTTTCAATGATTAGTGACATATTTCAATGATAAGTGACATATTTCAATGATTAGTGACATTTTTTCAATTATAGGTGACATTTTTCAATGATTAGCGACATATATCAATGATTAGTGATATTTTTCAATGATGGGTGACATATTTCAATGATTAGCGACATTTTAATGATTAATTACATTTTTTAATGATTAGTGACATTTTTTCAATGATAGGTGACATTTTTCAATGACTGGCCACATTTTTCAATGATTAGTGACATATTTCAATGATTGGCTACATATTTAAATGATAAGTGACATATTTCGACATTCGATTGGCGACATTTTTCAATGATGGGTGACATTTTTTAATGACTCACGACATTTTACAATGATTAGCGACATTTTAATGATTAATTACATTTTTTAATGATTAGTGACATTTTTTCAATGATTGGCAACTTTTTTCAATGATTAGTGACATTTTTTCAATGATAGGTGACATTTTTCAATGACTGGCCACATTTTTCAATGATTAGTGACATATTTCAATGATTGGCTACATATTTAAATGATAAGTGACATATTTCGACATTCGATTGGCGACATTTTTCAATGATGGGTGACATTTTTTAATGACTCACGACATTTTACAATGATTAGCGACATTTTAATGATTAATTACATTTTTTAATGATTAGTGACATTTTTTCAATGATTGGTGAAATTTTTCAATGATTAGTGAAATTTTTTCAATGATTGGCTACATTTTTCAATGATTGATGATTGTTATTAAATTTGATTTATTTTCCTAGATTCAACATTTTATTCAATTTCAGCAAAATGTTGTCAAACACATCAAATTTAATAGTATTTGTAACATATTGAGGAACAATCTAGAAAACAAAAAAAAAATAATAAAACATGATAAGAAATTTAATACACTGATGGCCTTGATTGCGATCAAACATATGTTCTTAGTTTGACATAAAAAAATTTAAAGATAATAAACCTGAATTTTACTCGAAAATAGTACAAAATTTTATTTTTGATCTTAAAATAACTCATTTTTCATAATAAATTACTTTAATGTACTTTGATCTCCATTTAAAACTGTACCTTGTTATAATAATAATAATAATAATTTAATACATTGAAATTGATATATACATGACGTGACCCAATCAATTTAGTAAATTGCATTAAATGCAAAATGTCTGTCATCGTATATTTTCTATTCTCAATTTCATATAAATATATAAATATAGAATAAAATTCACTTGTTAGTAGGCTTGATATTAAATTATCATGTTATTTTAATCTTTTATGTGAAATTTCAGCATGAATTGAGGTAAAAAGGGTTTTGCATTGAAATGAAATTCCATATCTCTCTTAGTATGTATTGAAATTCATTAAGATGTGCTACTTGCCTGAAATTAGCAAGGACCTTAAAACTGACTTTTAATCGATGGGAGAGGGGGTAAATCGGGGGTCTTACCCCCCCCTCCGACCTTCTGGGGGGCCAGCAAGGACTTTTGTGGAACAAAAAAAAAAATTTTTTTTTTCAGCAAGGACTTTGAAACGGACTTAATAGATTTAACCCTGTCTGTGAAGTTCTGTTTGGTCAGCAACGAGCTATCGAAAAATCCTGAAAATAACTTCTGCAGAAAGGTCAAAACTAACTTTCTGCATCATTAGATTTTCATTTTTCATCCATTTTGATACCGATATGCTTGTCCCATTGCCCAAAAATGACATTTTCTTGATTTTTCGTGTTTTTTTATGTATGAATAACGCCACTATTGTATGAGCTATCAAAAAATCCTGAAAATAACATCTGAAGAAAGGTCAAAACTAACTTTCTGCATCATTAGATTTTCATTTTTCATCCATTTTGATACCGATATGCTTGTCCCATTGCCCAAAAATGACATTTTCTTGATTTTTCGTGTTTTTTATGTATGAATAACGCCACTATTGTATGAGCTATCAAAAAATCCTGAAAATAACATCTGCAGAAAGGTCAAAACTAACTTTCTGCATCATTAGATTTTCATTTTTCATCCATTTTGATACTGATATGCTTGTCCCATTGCCCAAAAATGACATTTTCTTGATTTTTCGTGTTTTTTATGTATGAATAACGCCACTATTGTATGAGCTATCAAAAAATCCTGAAAATAACATCTGCAGAAAGGTCAAAACTAACTTTCTGCATCATTAGATTTTCATTTTTCATCCATTTTGATACTTGATATGCTTGTCCCATTGCCCAAAAATCACATTTTCTTGATTTTTCGTGTTTTTTATGTATGAATAACGCCACTATTGTATGAGCTATCGAAAAATCCTGAAAATAGCATCT